>CM045898.1:10319471-10414028 GCA_025169545.1 Anguilla japonica | reverse complement strand
GAATGGTATTGTTTGCAATGACCATGTTCACTACTGCCGTCTCTTGGTCATCTGACAATAGTCGTTGCCTGCCTCCAGCCGGTGGCCGCCTCTCAGTTCTGCAAAAACACAATGTAAGCAAACAATTACTGATGATTACTGAGTCATCCATTTGTACAATAAAATCTAAAGAACATATAGTCTGTAAATACACTTGAACATTACATAAACAGTATATCCTCTCACAGTAGTACAGCAGATACAATATGTAACGGTACAGTAAATTACAGTGCCTGTTTTCTTGTCTGAAAGTACTCTCTGTCCAGCTTTCCTCATTGTCATACCATGCACCAGCACATGGTCAATCAAGGCGGCACGTATTTCATCTGGGAAAAATTGTCTCCTGCCTCTTCCTCTTCGTCTTCGTCTTCGTCTTCCTGCCGTCCTTTGTCATCCATGTTCAGGATCCATTGTTCATAAGCACACAGATGCAAACTGTGGCCCTATTTATTGGTCCTGAGATTGGTGACTGGTGATTGGCGACTGGTGTGTTAACAATTTTGCTGCCAAGAGTTTGCACCTTGAGAAAGGTGTGCTACCTGAGTTTAGGTTGTGATGACTTGAGTTAAATGTTTTGACTGCTAGTGTTTGTTGCATGAGCACAGTGTGTAACCAGTGATTCATGAGGGCATTTGTTTGTAGAGATTTGCAGAAAAAGTTTGACAATTTGCAGCATGTGTTAAAACAAGTTTTGATTTTAGTTTTGAGAGATGTGTTGGTCCTCTGAGAGCTGGAGTAATCATTTGGGAGTTTTTGCTAAAAGAACCAGTTTAAGTGTGTTGGCAATCGAGAGAAACTGTAAGAGCGCCGATCTCAGTTCTGTGTCTAAACGAGCCTCTCACACCTGTGTCATGCGGCCTCACGCAGGCTGCTGAGGGGGAGGAAGGGCGTTCATAAATAAAGGGCCGCCCTGTTCAGCTCCACACGCCACGGTTACCGCCGTTAGCTGCACTGCGAAGGTTCCTGTTTTTGGATCCTTCCAGAGCATTTATCTGCTCATTATTTCTCTCTCTCTCTCTCCCCCCTCTCTATCTTTCTCACTCTCCTCTCTCTCTCACTCTCCCCCCCTCTCTCTTTCTCTCAGTTTGTATTTCACGCAGCAATAATAAGAAACATTAATAATAGTTTAAATACTTATTTTGGTCGAGACTATCTCCCACCTCCACAGTAACAGGAGATAAGCTCTCTGTGCTTTACAGGTATGGGGCTTGCTTTGCCAAAACACAACTGGGTTATTGGCACCCCTACCTCACTGTCACCCAGAATGCTTTGCAAATCTCAATCTCATAGTGGAATGAAAGTCCTCAGGTGTGTGTTTAAGAACCTAATTACGTTCAATACAATGAAATTAGCTGCCCACTGTAAATTAACATCCTTTAATGCATTTCAGTACAGTCAGCAGCATAGGACATTTTGCTTTCAACGTTGGTTAAATTGCATTTTAAAATGAATTTGCTTACAATACTTTGAGTATTTTCCTCCCACCTCTAGGGTTACTGTTGCTCAAAACCTTGATTTATGCGCTTGCCTTCTTGTTACGAATCACTTTGGTTAATGCAACAATGATTGTTTTCATACCTTTTGAAAATACTAAATGAATATACATTTGTGACTTAATTTTTTAAAGGAGCGCAGACAGACTCTTTGTTTATTTTTTCCACTTTATTCAGACAAGGAGAAAGCAGAGAGGGTTTACAGGTAGCTGTGGGATGGCAGCACAGGACGGATCACTGTCGGGAATCGAGCCTCCAGCCACACAGGGAGATAAATACATGGGGTTTGACCCTTTAAGGAGTCAGACCACAAATATGCGATTAGAACGTCCTTAACTGAACATTATAATGCTCAGGTAACAATGGCTTCTAAAAGCATAAAAAATAACTGAAAGCAGTGGAATTCTAGAATTCTGAAAAAAAAAAAAACATTCCAAAAGAACCTACTCTTCAAACCGTTTACAGCCTGATTTATACTTTGTCGCATGTGTCACACGACCTTTCATATTTATACTTTGGCAAAGGGCTACAGGGAGGGTTTTGTTTTCAATGGCAACAAGATGCCAAACTGCTGATGTTTGTGTCTGTGAAAACACTGCTGTGCCCGGTGAAATTACAGAGAAATAGAGGAGGAATTTTTTTTAATATCCATTATATAAAAATGATGCAAACAGAGAAAGTTAGGTGTCTGTCACTCAGATAAACCGAAAATAATGACGTATACGTGACGACGCTTTTCGGTGTTCCATTTGGCAGTCCAATCAACAATGTGCGACAAAGTATGAAGTTCTGTGACTGAAAAATAGTGTTGTGCTACACTTTTTTCATTGAAAATACGTCATTTTTGTCACGCGACACTTGTCAAAAGAGTCGTGCGACAAAGTATAAATCAGGCCTAAGTGTCCTACAGATTACACCAGCATCGCCTGACTTGATTCTGCTAACACTGTTTCTTGTGGGCTATATTTGGAGTGACTCAGTGTACACAGTCTCTGAAAGTTACCACAGCTCCCTTTAATTTTCCCCATCGATTTGCCCAAACTGACAAACCATACATTTCCTAACCTTCTAGTTTCCTTATTTATTGTAAGATGGCAAGTTAAGGTAAGAGTATTACATTTTTTTTAAACATAAACCTGTACTGACAGCGCCCTCTACTGCTAACAGGGTGTATCTGACAAGCAGTGCTGCACATCCAGAAGCACACCTTTATTTTTGGTATGGATCATAATTATATACACTATATACATTAGGCATACATTAAGAACAAACAGTTTCATTGTCATATAAATGTAAATTATATGAGCTAATATATTCACAGACCTGTGAATATTTGTCATTGCAGGTCAGATGCGCTCAGTGCAAAGCTCTGATGTATCCAGTAGCTTGCGCTCTCCAGCGCTGTATAAGCTCGGCTCTGTTCTGTGCATGCTAATCAGAGTCCGGGGCTGACCCAGATAGGCTCAGGACCGCTGTCTTGGTCGGGGAGGGGCAGGGTGAGGCGGGGCGAGGTGGAGCGGGGTGGGGTGGAGCGGGGCGGGGCGAGGGCGGGGTGGGGAGGGGCGGGGCAAGGCGGGGTGAGGGCGGGGTGGGGAGGGGCAGGGTGAAGTGAGGTGGGGCGGGGCAAGGGCGGGGCGGGGTGGAGCGGGGTGGGGAGGGGCGGGATGGGGAAGGGCGAGGGCGGGGTGGAGCGGGGTGGAGCGGGGTGGGGAGGGGCGGGGCGGAGCGGAGCGGGGAGAGGGCAGGGTGGAGCGGGGCGAGGGCAGGGCGGAGCAGGGTGGAGCGGGGCGAGGGTGGGGCGGGGTGGGGCGGGGCAGGGCAAGGGCAGGGTGGGGAGGGGCGAGGGCGGGGGTGGAGCAGGGCGGGGTGGGGAGGGGCGAGGCGGGGCGAGGCGGAGCGGGGCGAGGCGAGGGCAGGGTGGGGAGGAGCGGGGCAGAGCAGGGCAAGGCGGAGCGGGGTGGGGAGGGGCAGGGTGAGGGCGGGGCGGGGCAAGGGCGGGGTGGGGAGGGGCGGGGCGAGGGCGGGGCGGGGTGAGGGCGGGGCGGAGCAGGGTGGGGAGGGGCAGGGCGAGGGCGGGGCCTAGTTCTCTGAGGAGTCGGTCTCCTCGGTGGAGCCGTCGCTCTCCATCTCGATGCGCTTGTGGTGATGGAGGGACTTGCGCGGCGAGGCCTTCCTGGGCGGCTCCTTCTGCCCCGGCCCGCTGCTGCCGCTGTGGGGGGCGGGGCTTAGCGAGAGCTGGGCGATGCTGCAGGGAAACACAGCGAGGTGCTCACAACACCAACAATTAAATTAGAACACAGGGAGCTACTTACACCAGAATCCGGACTGTACCAGTGCCAACTGTGGCCATAGGGAAATGCACAATTTGCAGTTGCATTGCCTGGGGTATGGGAGGGTCCAGTCTGTTATGCGTCCGATCGGGCACCCATGGACTGACTGCATCTCAAAGCTGCATATGCAAGGTTTTCCTCCGACTCCACTCTATGCAAGCTTGGCTTTTCTCTCCGGTGGAAAAAAAGAAGCAGGTGGTGACACCATGTGTATCGAAGGAGAACTGAGGACATCTGCAATCTCCCAAGTCAGCAGTGGAGTCTGCACATGAACGGTTATGGCTGCACATAGTCGTGCGAGCTCAGCATCGCATTGGGTGCCAAATGAAAAAAAGGAAAAAAATTGTGAGCTTCCTCCTTACAGCTGGTCCGTGGTGAAGGCGTGACATCTTTGTGGCATCTCAAGACCAAATTCTGACTAGAGTAGAGAAGTTACCCATGTGTGGGAAAAAAACACAATGAGGCCTCAGCTGCCTTGCTGAATAAAAAAATACAAAATGGATCTCAGATGCCCATCTGACCAGTACCCCTTTTGGTAAAACGTAGCAGCACTACACACAAATGGGAGAAATATACATTTTAATTTTGATTATTTTTTCATGAATAATAATTTTCTATTAGATGGAAATCTTAAGTTTTGTTGTTTGCATTGCTGGTACTACACCCACAACACCCCCTGGACTGTAGCACACTAAAAAGTATGTTATGAGTATGGTCACGTCTGGAGATCTGTTCTGAAACAAAAGTTTGTGAAGGACCCCCGTCCTGTTTGACCCCCAGCTGTCACATTCCATCACACGCAGACGCGTTTTTATGACTGATTTATGACAACAAATCCTCCCGGAATTCTCTCGAGCAAACAAACACAGTGCGGAACTGTAAGAAGGAGGCCGTCGCAAGTAGACAGTATGCTTCGTTTTGCTCAAAAAGTTCTGCTTCGTACGAAGTAATGAGAACAACTGACGCGGTGTTGTGTGTTCGTACGGTGCAGTGTGCTACGGCCTCCAGGGAGAACTTTTCGAAAAGTTCTTTCTTGTTCTCCGACCTCCCCCTCTCAGCTATTGGTCCAAATATCACATAGTTGGTTTCGTCACGGTTGAGCGTTCAGAGGGCTGAATTCACATGCTAATGTACGGAGAGTCAACGCCAATCTCTCTCCTGTAGAGATGGGAATTCTGTGAGTTCCTGCATGTTTGATGAATGGTGCTACTCGTTTCAGCAAGACCTACACCGAGCACACATTCGGAAATAAGAGAAAGTGGACCCCGTCGTCTAAACTCGAATTTGTCGAATGTACAGACAAAACTCTCCATTCTCCGTCCTACTCTGATTTAGAGGGCGAACTTCTTCGCCCTTTTTCTTCTTTTGCATAGCTAGATAAACTAAAGCCACTTTAAACTTTTTGTTTTGTGTTGTGATCTCGCGTAGTCCTTCTCTTTATCCATGGCGTAGCCGCGAGACGGAGGTCTGGTTGAGATTCCAGCCCCGGTTAATAGCTGCCTCAGCAATTTCTCTGGTTTAACGGGTTATTTTCCAGCCTGAAACGGTGCGATAATATTAGTTAAACGGCTACACGTGTCATCTAACTTGCGAGTAGTTGGTTACCTCCCTGAATATGAATTAAATGTTTTTAACATAAAATAACAATTATAGATGTGATTTTACCTACGTAAACTGCTATAAAAAATGCTGGCTAGCTAGCTGGCTAATCACTAAGCCGATGGCCACCATGTGAGCTGGTAACTTAAAAGAAACACGCAGCTTGCAAAACGTGCAAACTCAACTGTGAAACTATACAAGACCACTAATGTGAGTGTGTATCGACACAGAACACTTTCCATAGATACACACTCTGCTGTGTGTGTGTGTGTGTGTGTGTGTGAGAGAGAGAGACTTCTCTCTTACATAAACACACAAACAGAAGCACACACGTACACAAACACACACACACACACAGGTACTATCACAGCTTTCTCTCTCACACACATAATGAGGTGAATATTAATAAGGATAATTAATCTCATTAATGTCTCTGGTGTGCAGACGGCTGTCAGCTCACACTGGATCCAAACACAGCGCACAGAAACCTGTCTCTGTCTGAGGGGAACAGGAAGGTGACACACAAACCGGGGAGAGAGGAGCAGCCATATCCTGATCATCCAGAGAGATTTGAGATTGTGTGCCAGGTTGTGTGCAGAGAGTGTGTGTGAGCGCTGTTTCTGGGAGGCTGAGTTCAGTGAGGAGGGAGACATTTCTATAGCCCTGACATATAAAGGAATCAGCAGGAAAGGAAAGGGTCCTGACTGTGGGTTTGGATGGAATAAAAACTCCTGGAGTCTGATGTGCTTTAAACACAGTTACTCTGATAAACTCAGTTACTCTGTCTGGCACAATAAGAAGCAAACAGACACAGACATACCCACATACTTACACACAAATGCACTCTCATTCTCAAACCCATACACATACTCTCTCTCACACAAACACACCCACACACACACACACACACACACACACACACACTATATGACCAAATGTATCTGGTCACCCCTTGGTCTGGGGCTGTTTTTCATAGCTTGGGCTGGGCCCCTCAGTTCCAGTGAAGCTAAATCTTAATGCTACAGCATACAATCACATTCTAGACGATTCTGTGCTTCCCCAACAGTTTTGGGAAGGCCCTTTCCCATTTCAGCATGCCAATGCCCCTGGACGCACAGCGAGGTCCATGTAGAAATGGTTTTGTTGAGAACAGTGTGGAAGAACTTGACTGGCCTGCACAAAGCCCAGACCTCAACCCCATCCAACACCTTTGGGATCAGTTGGAAAGCCAACTGCGAGGCAGACCTAATCGCCCAATCAGTGACCTCAGTAATGCTCTTCTGGCTGAATGGAAGCAAATCCATGCAGCAGTGCTCCAAAATCTAGTATGAAGCCTTCCCAGAAGAGTGGAGATTGTTATAGCAACTGAGCGTGCTCCAACTCCATATTAATGCCCATAATTTTGGATGAGATGTTGGATGTCAGGTGTCCACATACTTTTGCCCATGTAGTGAATGTGTTGGAATACTGTAAACACAAAAGTGGATGCATTCTGCCATCTGGTGGCCTTGTGACGCTATTGAAAAGGACTGAACTCTAGAGGTTCAAGCTGGATGTTGACAGGTTGTTAAGAGTTCACTGAACTGATGAAGCAAATAACAGTGCGCTGTTACATATCCTTTCTGGTGTGTAAGTGTTCATTAGCTGTTTAAAACATTAATTTACACTACCGGTCAGAAGTTTTAGAACACCTCCATTTTTCCAGGTTTTGTTGAAATTTACGCAGTTGTCTCAATGTACTCTGAAATCAAAGCATAAAACAAATAAACAATTGGAGATAAAAAAAAAGAGAAATCGTGGAATTGTTCTTTTTAACACAATTTATTCTAATTTTTTTGACGGCTGAATACACTTGTGGCATTCGTTCTACAATGGAAATCAAATATTGTTAGGAAAGATCTACCCAACACTGTTGCAGAAGTTCCCACAAATGTGTTGCACTTGTAGGTTGCTTTGCTTTCACCCTTCTGTCCAGTTCACCCCAAGGCAGCTTGATGGGGTTAAAAAAAAAAAAAAAAAAAAAAAAAAAAAAAAAAAAAAAAAAAAAAAAAAAAAAAAAAAAAAAAAAAAAAAAAAACCAAAAAAAAAAAAAAAAAAAAAAAAAAAAAAAAAAACATAAGTCTGCAGACTGTGCTGGCCATTCCATGGTTTGAAGCCTATCGTCTTGTTCTTTTCTTCTAAGATAGTTCTGACATAGCCTGGAGGTATGTTCTGGGTCATTATCTTGCTGTAGTATGAACCCCTGACCAATTAGGCGTTGACCAGAGGGTAATGCATGGTGCTGCAAAATGCTGTGGTAGCCCTTTTAGCTCAGGGTGCCAGTCACTCTGTTCAAGTCGCCAACTCTGGATCCAGCAAAAGAGCCCCAGACATCACGCTTCCTCCTCCATGTTTGACAGTTGGTGTCACACACTGAGGAACCATCCTTTCACCTACTTGACGGCGTACAAAAACCCTGTGTGATGAACCGAAGATTTCAAATTTTGATTCATCGGTCCATAAGACCTTCTTACAGTCTTCAGTAGTCCACTGCTGGTGCTTCAAGGCCCAGGCAAGCTTCTTTTTCTTATTCTGCCATATTTGCAATGGCTTTTGTACTGCCACTCACCTTGTCAAACCTGCAGCTTGAAGTCTTCTCTTCTTGTTGAAACTGAGACTTGCTTACTTCAACCACTGTTCAGCTGTGCTTGAAGCTGTGGTCCTGTGAGCTGCCTATCATGCAAGCTGTTGAGTCTCAGAAACTTGTCTTCTGATTCTGTTGTAGCTTTGGGTCTGCTGGACCTCTTCCTGTGAGAGTTTCCTCCAGTTTCCAAGTGCCTTTCGATGGTGTAGGAAACTGTACTCACTGACACCTTGGCTTTCTTAGCAATTTCTCTAAAGGAAAGACCTACACTTTTAAGGGTTATAACAGTCTGTCTGTCTTCCTTTATTAATTCCCCTTTTCCCTATCATTATGATAGCAATATACTACTTCCTGCAGTGCAATATTGTCCAAATAATGCTTCAGAGGGTGTAGTAATACAGTCAGTTTGTTTGTAAGTAATCAACAAAAGTTGGGACACCTGTAGGAATTATTTGCATCAACTTTCAAGGTTTAATTTACTTCCATTGCTGCAGAAAAGGTGTAAGTTGTTAACCCATTAAATGTTCCCTGAAAAAGGCCTTTTTTATAACTCTGAAATTTACATTATTTTTGAATTTTTGGTAACCTAAATTTTTTAAACCTCTGGCAGTTTACCACTTACCTTTGTACCATTTCAGGTCATTCACTGGAATTGAACTGCTTAAATTTCAATAAAACTGGAAAAATGAGGGTGTTCTAAAACTTTTGACCGGTAGTGTAAATGATATACTCTTCCATACTTTGATGTGACACCTAAAAGGTTGAATGAGTTCAGATGGTAAGATGAAAAAAAAAATGCAGGGTCAAGTTACTTGAAATAACTGATGAAACATTGGGTGCTAGCATTGCTTTGCTTTTTCAAAAAAAAAAAAAAAAAAAAAAATCACTTTGGAATAATAACAAGCCTACACATTAATAGATTATTTTAGTCCGATTGGATGAGAAAAAGAAATATTTACCACATTTCAGCTTGTGCGCATATATATATATATATATATATATATATATATATATATATTGTGATGGAATAGAACAGAAAAGCTGTTTTTTGTAAATGCATGGTCCGTATGGGGGCATGCATCTTTTACACTGTGCACTGTAAATGTGTGTCTTTTACACTGCATAGTCCTCATACTTCCATATCACAAAGATTTAAAGGCCACTGAATCATAAATCCTTCTCCTTGTATTCTTTCTCATTGAATCTGATCAATGAGATCTGATCTTACAAGATTTTACAAGTGTAACTCTATCCATTGTAACATCAATCAAATAATGGGCATAGATACATTATGTACAATCATACAGGCCAAATATATATTATTTTGGTTACAGCTTACTGATACCATGTCTGTTGATGACATTTTTGTGCTCATTCTGTTTCATTATACTTGGCTGTATTTTAAACACCCTTTTGACAAATCATTGTTTATAATGCTGATGGTTTTATCAGTTGGAAACTCAATTGATTGTCCATTGTGTAAACATTTTATTACAAATAAACTGCAGCTGTTGGCAATCAATTCAGGTTTCATATTTTAATTCTAGCAATTATCTGTCATATAAAACATCTAGACGTAGCTCAGAAGTCTATAAAATCTTCCCAGCGTCAAGACAAGTTAGTGACTCAAAGAGAAAGAGAAAGACTCTTGTTATCTTTGGCAAGGCTTGGAGGCGATCATTTCATACAAGGTTAGATCAGACAGAGTCACCAGTTATGAGGACTTTCCAAACCAGCTGAACTTGTCTTACGCTGCTTTGATGCCAAAAAGACCAATCCCCTGTATTACTGCCTGATCCCAATGAGTGAGACTTCCTCCAACTCCAGTTCTGAGGCCTTGGTCAAGGGCAATGCACCTTTACTTTATGACCATTTTCCCTCACTGGATATGAAAGAAGTCACAGGTCATGTCGTTTGATTGAAAGAGTGTAGGCTAGGCTACATTTTCACTGTGACAATGTCCTGCTGTAACAGAAAAACAGACTGAACCTTTTGTCAAATATTATTGAACATTTCACGTTCACTTGTGTTAAATTTGAATACCACTCCAAGCTATTATTCCACCTGTGTATGTAAGAGGTATGCAGACCCTCAAAATTAAATATATTGCTAAAGGGAAACCATTTGTCTTTACATTAATTAATGAATATTTATTAATCTTAAAATAGAATAGCAGTCAAAAACATTAGAGCAGTATTATAGTTAAGAGAGTCACTTGCTTTTCAAATACATCAACATTGTCTTGTATTTCTGACAGGCAGTATTTCTCAGTGCAGTACAAGCATTCTATCAGAATTCCAGACAATATGGACTGGTCACTATCAAGACTCATGCAAATTAAAAAAAAAACATTCTAATAACAAACAAAAAAAATGCTTGCGCATTTAAAACCTTGGAGAGAGAGGAGGGAAAAGGAGAGGGTGATGACAGATATAAAGACAGAAGGATAATTTTTGTGGGGTAACCTACAGTATTAATAAGAGAGTATGCAATAAAGACAGTAGTTGAACGAGATAGATATGATAAACATATGATAAATGTGTATTAGAAACACTACACCACCTTCATTTTTAAGGACAGTTGTATAAAAGCATGACTTATTACAGCCAGGGGGTCGCGACCTCTCTGCAGCCGCAGCGTGTGTGCTTCGCTGCTCCAAAGCCTCGGCAGTTTCACTGAGAAGCTGGTGCACGGATTTCGCAGTTTTCCCTCTTTGCGTCTCCCACAAAATACGTCTGAAGTCTGAAAAGGAACTTGCCCAGCCAATATTATCAATGCATTCGCATTGACTGTAATGTTGACTTGTCTTAAGTTGGGGGTGTGCTACATTGTCTTTTACAGTTTTCTCTGTTGGGAGGATGTGTTTTTTAGTTTGTGCCTCTTGTAAGCGTGTGGGTTTTCCCCCTTCTCTTGTCTGGTATTGCAAGTTGCAGGAGGACAGGCAGTGTTCCCTTTCTTTTCTTGCATGTTTTTATTTCTGCTGGGTAAGCTCAGAGCAGACGTCTGTGGAAGACTTGCCGTTGTTGTTTTTTATGAAAGAAATTTGACTTTATTTTCCAGGTAAGGTTAGTAGGCACGACAAGTCCTGCTCTGCATGCCCAATGTGCTATCCTTCAAGATCCTGTAACCTGCTTGTGTAGGGATGGTTGCATGTATTTTTTTTAATTTGGTAGTCCAGTAATAAAGTCCAGTAATTGTCTATTGCTTGTTGGCAGTATTGAGCCTTTGGTATTGGTAGTTTGTGATGTGGCATAGTTGGGTTTTGTCCATTTTTGTCACCTCTGTTATTGAAACATTGGGGGCTGTTGTGATAATAATAGTAAAATGTCGCGATTGCCTTCCCGGCCAGGTCCAGCTCCTCCAGCATCCCAGCTGAGGATTGCTTTCTTTTTCTTTGGTGCACCTGTAAGCCACAAGAGAACAGAGAACCCCCCGGCAGGGAAATAGAGGGACACAACCCCCAGCAGGGAAACAGAGGGGCACAACCCCCCAGCAGGGAAATAGAGGGGCACAACCCCCCAGCAGGGAAACAGAGGGGTACAACCCCCCTAGCAGGGAAACAGAGGGGCACAACCCCCCAGCAGGGAAACAGAGGGTACAACCCCCCTAGCAGGGAAACAGAGGGGCACAACCCCCAAGCAGGGAAACAGAGGGGCACAACCCCCCAGCAGGGAAACAGAGAGACACAGCCCCCCAGCAGGGAAACAGAGGGGCACAGCCCCCCCAGCAGGGAAACAGAGGGGCACAACCCCCCCCAGCAGGGAAACAGAGGGGCACAACCCCCCAGCAGGGAAACAGAGGGGCACAACCCCCCAGCAGGGAAATAGAGGGGCACAACCCCCCAGCAGGGAAACAGAGGGGTACAACCCCCCTAGCAGGGAAACAGAGGGGCACAACCCCCCAGCAGGGAAACAGAGGGGTACAACCCCCCTAGCAGGGAAACAGAGGGGCACAACCCCCAAGCAGGGAAACAGAGGGGCACAACCCCCCCAGCAGGGAAACAGAGAGACACAGCCCCCCAGCAGGGAAACAGAGGGGCACAGCCCCCCCAGCAGGGAAACAGAGGGGCACAACCCCCCCCAGCAGGGAAACAGAGGGGCACAGCCCCCCTAGCAGGGAAACAGAGGGGCACAACCCCCCCAGCAGGGAAACAGAGGGGCACAACCCCCCCCAGCAGGGAAACAGAGAGGTACAACCCCCCCAGCAGGGAAACAGAGAGGCACAACCCCCCCTGCAGCAAAACAGAGGGGCACAACCCCCCCCCCCCCTTCCCCAGCAGCGATACAGAGGGGTACAATCCCCCCAGCAAGGAAACAGAGGGACACAGCCCCCCCAGCAGGGAAACAGAGGGGCACAACCCCCCAGCAGGGGAACAGAGGGGTACAACGCCCCCCCCCCCCAGCAGGGAAACAGGGACACAGAAGACTCTGGGTCATCCCACCATGGATGGCGCAGGAGAGGTAGCAGGTTTTAGCAGTTTGGTAAGGTGGTCTGGGAGGATGGACAGCGTGGGAAAGTGTGGAGGACTGATCGCTCAGTGGGTCAGGCTGGTGGAAGATACCACAAGCCAGGCTTAGCTTCCTGATCAGGGCCAATCTCCTGCCTTCTCCTCAGAACCTGCACTAATGGTTTGGTGTGGATGAGACCGTCCGCTCTGTGCTGCCCCCAAACGAGGCCTGTGGCACATTCTGTCAGACTGTGAGATGGCTCCAGCACAGGGACACTGTGCAGGCCTCCAGCACAGGGGCACAGAGCAGGCCTCCAGCACAGGGGCACAGAGCAGGCCTCTGGCACAGGGACACAGAGCAGGCCTCCGGCACAGGGACACAGAGGAGGCCTCCAGCACAGGGACACAGAGCAGGCCTCCGGCACATTCTGTCAGGCTGTGAGATGGCTCCAGCACAGGGACACAGAGCAGGCCTCCAGCACAGGGACACAGAACAGGCCTCCGGCACAGGGACACAGAGCAGGCCTCCAACACAGGGACACAGAGCAGGCCTCCAGCACAGGGACACAGAGCAGGCCTCCAGCACAGGGACACAGAACAGGCCTCCGGCACAGGGACACAGAGCAGGCCTCCAACACAGGGACACAGAGCAGGCCTCCAGCACAGGGACACAGAACAGGCCTCCGGCACGTTCTGTCAAGCTGTGAGATGGCTCCAGCACAGGGACACAGAGCAGGCCTCCAGCACAAGGACACAGAGCAGGCCTCCGGCACAGGGACACAGAGCAGGCCTCCGGCACAGGGACACTGAGACGGCTCCAGCACAGGGACACAGAGCAGGTCTGTCAGGCTGTGAGATGGCTCCAGCACAGGGACACAGAGCAGGCCTCCAGCACAGGGACACAGAGCAGGCCTCCAGCATAGGGACACAGAGCAGGCCTCCAACACAGGGGTGCTACAGATGGAGGCATGACCAGCTGCTGCGGAAGCAGTAGTTTATGAGCATCATGCCTCATAAGGTCACATCTCACAGGCATAGAGGCTCTGTCTGTGGTCACACACGCATGTTACATCAGTAATTAGGCATCTCAGCACACAACACAACAGCACAGTATAGTGCCTGGGACTTTTTAATTTTTTTATTTCACCTTTATTTCACCAGGCAAGTCATTAAGAACAAATTCTTATTTACAATGAGACGGTGGTTTATCCCCATTGTGGGTGCCAGAGCTTTTCGGGTCCTCCCAGGAGTGCACTTGGGACGGCCCTGACTTGCATTCCATCCTCCCCGTTGCTCTCCATCACTCCTCTCCCTCATCGCCACAGTAACTGGGAATGTGGAGACTGGGATAAGGCTGCAGGCCTAGGCAGAAGTGGCCAGGAGTGCATACAGAAATACAGAAACATACACTTCCCTTCACTACCTTAAGCCTCCAAGCAGCTGTACACTGCAGAACACAGTCTGAAGTGCATTAATCACTGCAGGTTTCCCACTGAATCTGAGCATCACAGGCATCAGCATGAAGTTTAGCTTTTAGTGTATTACTGTTGCTTTACGAGTGTCATCAAATTGTCATTGTTGCAGACATCATAAATGGTTGCATGGTTTCAGCAAGAACAGGGACACTGATGTTTCTTATTCTTACGGGACCTTCTATGTTGTGTAAAATTCAGTGTTGGCTTTTTAAAATCTGTAGGCAGAAATAGTAGTTCTTTCTTCATCTGGAGTACATGGTCACAGTGATCACAATATTTGTCATTGAAATTAGATTTCTGTGATCAGATTCAGAATACAAGAAATCATTGACAAATAAAGTGGTCCATAAATGCATACCCCCAATTGTCCGTATAGGGGTATTCATGTTTTACACTGTGCACTGTGTAAATGTGTGCCTTTTACACTGCATAGTCTTCATACCACAAAGATTTACAGGGTTCATACACTTTTTCACCAATGATTTTCAATGACTTTTCCATGACTTCTCCACAACCTTTAACTGAATTTCCATGACCAAAACAAATGACTTTCTCAGCGGGACGATTTAAAATTATTTATTGTAACACTAAGTAAAATTAGGTCTGCATCTGAAACATATGGTGCCTCTCTAAAACAAATAAACACCAGACAGACACACTTAGATACATTCTCTCATATTTTAATTCGAATAGTTTAACATTTTTGTCAATGTCTCAAACAGGGCTCGAAATTGCTACCATTTTGGTCGCATATGCTCCCGAAATTTAATCTGTGCGACCTCGAAATATAATTGGGAGCATTTGTGCGAGTGCAAATAATTGTTCTGGTGCGACCTTTTTTTTTTTTTTTTCTTTTTTCAGTCGAACGTCTCTTCCTCTGTATACTCGCTAGTTAGTACACTCAATACGTGCCCTGTGAGCTGACGGTGACCCTTCTAATCAATCGTGCGCTTGACATTCTTACCTTTAATGCTGATTTGAAATTGGTTAATATTAGCCTTCCTTTCGCTGCACTCCACTGTCACGCGACACAGAGAGCTAACGCGGTAACTAATGTTACCTGAAGACAAAAGTTTATGTTCAATTTATTAGCGTTATCGAAAGCTGAAAAGTTGAAGCGAACGATTACGGAATTTTTTTTTTTGAAACATTAACGTAGTGTTTTGTGTAGCGACCCAGTTGAAACAGCTAATTTCTCCGATGCAGTTTACTGGCGGTTGATTTAGTTAGCGGTATTAATGTGACGAGAAGCGCTTTGTCGTTTGAATGCATAACACGCAATTCCTTGAAGAGTCGACACATTTTAGGCGTGACAATTTAACTGTTACTTGTAAACCATAGCCTACTGTTATATTGTCGTTTTTTATCAATGAAAAATCTATTGCATGTATTGTTGGTGCTCCTTACATTTTGATGGGTGCTCCTAACTTTTTGAAGTTGGGAGCACCAGTGCTACCAAGTAAAAAAGTTAATTTCGAGCCCTGATATATTATTGAAGCTGCACTTCCCTGGCATATTGTCGGCACAGTAGGGCCTGCGTTTACTAACTGCTACATTAGCAGAAGCGTGCCCTTCTGAGCCAGACCGAATGAACTTCTCACACCACCAAAATACCGCGAAGGTTACGTGCCAATTTACATTTTATTACTATAAATACTATTTTTATGATTGGATTAATTAGTAATTATATTTGATGCAACTTTAGCTATATTTCCATTACTTTTCCAAAACCTTTCAGAAAATATTATTTTCCATAACTTTTCCAGGGCCTGGAAATTGCATTTTAAATTTCAATGACTTTTCCAGGCTTTTCATGACCGTACGAACCCTGGATTTAAGGGCCACTGAATCATAAATGGCTTCTCCTTGTATTCTTTCTCATTGAATCTGATCAATAAGATCTGATTTCACAAGTGTAACTCTATCGACTGTAACATCAAATAATAGCCACAGATACACTATGTACAATCATACAGTTACAGGCCAGTATGTATTCTTTTGGTTACAGGTCACTGATACCATGTCTGCTGATGATATTTTGTGCTTGGTCATTATATTTCATTATAACTGGCTGTATTTTAAAGGCCTTTTTTTGACTAATCATTGTTAATAATTATGCTGAAGTATTCATCAAGTTGGAAACTCAGTTGATTATCCATTGAGTAAACATGTTATTACAAATAAACTGAAGCTGTTTGCACTGAATAAAAATTTCATCTTTTAATTCTGTCAATGACCTATCGTATAAAACTTCTAGACAAAACTCAGAAAGGTCTAGAAAATCTGCCAGGCATCAATACAAGGACACGTTAGTGACTCAAAGAGGAAGAATAATTAATCCTCTGCATTTGACTCATTCTAACTACTTTAAGTGAGCAGCCACCGTGCAGTGGCCTTGGCCAAGGGCAATGGCAGGAGTTTACTGAACCTGACATGCATGTCTTTGGTGTGGGAGGAAACCAGAGTACCCAGAGGAAACCAGCAGGGACAGGGGAACATGCTAGCTCCATGCAGAGAGGACATGAACAGCCCCCCCCCCCCCCCCCCCCCCCCCCCCCCCCCCCCCCCCCCTTTTGAATGTGGAAAGTGCAAGCTCCATAGAAAATCAGCTCCTGTTTTTATCCTATTTTTTAATGACAGACACAGATATAATGAAAAACATACAAACAACAAATGACAAGTAACCTTACAAATTGACTTAAAAAGAAAACTAACAGTCAACGATTGGAGATGCACATATCAAAACGTACATAATAACAAACCTTACACCTAAATTTACAAACAAAAATAAACTATTAAGAATAGAGATAACAAATAGCCTCGTGATAACAGAAACTACTCGCCAAAATATTGTGTGATTGTGTCAGGGACACTGAGGGAGACAGATGGTTTATTTGTATTATTTTTTTATTTTCTGTCCATCTTTATATTGTGCATCTTGAAAAAAGAACATTTCTTACAGTGACGCGGATGTTCGCTACACTCGAACAGGCTTATTTGCGGGTTTAGCCTACAGATGAGATGGTACCAATATACTGGAACAATTTAAGTCCCAAACGGAATTGTAGAATTGTTCAATAGGCTTAGTACATGTAGACGTTAAAATTAGACAAATGTCTACATGCAAGGAATGTTTGTCTTTTCTGGGTAACTAATTGACTACAATAAATGAATGCAACCAATAAAAATAAAAAGACTTGCCTGAACTAGTTATAAAGTAAAAAAAAAAAAAAAAAAAAAGGGGTCAAAAGAGAAAGTGAAACTGTTTCAAACTCAAACGTCATTTTGAAGACGGAGGACAAAGAGGATGCAGTAAAAACGGAATAAAACTGGATAAAAGAACGGAGTAAGTCGTCTGTTTTGGAGTTGGATGGGGGAGAATAGAAGCTAGATGATAAGGGGTGTTTGGAGTAATAGGAATCTGTAACTATGATCGCAATAACGCTTAATTTAGTTAAATAAAACAGGTAATAAAATGGCGCCCGAGGAGTAGACGAGGAGTAATATGTTTTTTCAAATTCCCCATTTGGGACCAAACACAAAAATACCCTTTCAAATTACTTTTAAAAAGTTTAACGTTTATTTTTAGCATTTATTTGGTATTTCATGATAATTTTACCTATTTGCATATGACGGAAGTCACAGGCCTGTCGTCGGCTACATTATGACATCTGCTACTGTAACAAAAACAGACCGAACATTTTAACTGCGCGGATTGTGAAGTCAAAATGTTATTTTTGCTCTGTATTCACAGTTTGGATTAAGACACATTAACTTGATGTCTGCCATGTTAAAGTTGGTTGTCGGTAGTTAATTCACGTAGCCTATGGATCTTTCATAGCTGGTCTTCTATTATTTGAAACGAGACATTAGCTTTCGTATACAGGAACATGCTAAAATATGCTTAAAGGATATTCGTTTACACATTTGCTACCCAACTCTGACTAGTTTTAATTCACAAAGACCTAGTGGCCATGTCCTTACCAATTAATTCTGTTCTATTGAATTCGTACAAGTTTCAAAGATAATAAATTCAACTGCTTTAATAATAGCAAGAACTGATATGAACTGCGGTTATAGATGCGTTAAGACGCCGTTTTTTGTGTGAACCACAAGGTAGCAGCATGTAGCTGTGCATGTAGGTCTACTTAAAAGCACGAAAGCGTCTGATTTCAAAGCCACCACGTCAAAACGAATTTACGTTTTGCCTGAGTTGGATTGAAGTTGAAATTAGAATACAACATAAATTGTACTGCAGCGATTTCGAACCGAATTACAACTACTTAGAAACGGAAAACACATGATACAATGACTTTTTTGAGATGAAATTGGGCTACTTAAGAAAAAATAATGATCTACTTTCATGAATTATTGATTTGGGTCGTTTTTGGATGTTTTCCAAGATTTCTCACGAGCATGTTCGTGTACGTTAGGGGGGTTGTTTATGGGTAAATGTGCAGTCGAAACACTGACTGGAAGCACGGGTAGTTAACGTTGCCAAATGTTTTAAAATTTTACATGAAACGCAATAACAGGGATATCAGTCGGCTATAAATTGTCACTAGCATATCGTATACGCCTACTAGCAAAATACATGCATCTCAGATACTGACTTTATAGGGATCACAATGATTGGCACTCTTAAAGATTGTTAAAAATAAAATCTAACAGAGTGAAGTTTACACCAGCATGTATATAAGACATTAAGCTGAGCTCAGGCCTAAGGAACTGTGTTGTCCTCTACCATGGCTTGCTGATTCACTGGAGTATAAAACTGAGGCAACGCGCTTACAAAATCCATTTTTCATATAAAGCAACAAACTCACAAATGAAGAAAAACAATGGTTGTTGACCTTCAAAAATAAGAAATGGGTCAAAAACTAAACAAAGAAATATTGGGATGGCAGGTATGCCATCCCGCCAAGTTACGCCTTGGCGGGGGCATGCCCCATACCTATACAGCACCGAGAGTTTGGCACTTTTCAGGATTCCCCACAGAAATAACCACAACAGCCACAGACACGCAGCCCTTAAAAACATTAAATTCTGTACATTATGTACATCCAGGCCTGCCATTAAAAGTATTGATATCAAAATGACGCCAAGTTACGCTACTACAAACAATATAGGCTATCTTCCCTCACCGAAATTAAATAAGATGTATTCCAAAGCAATGCTACCCAATATTTCCTCAATTCTTTCAAGTCACTTGGCCCTGTGTTTTGTAATCTTACCATTTAACAATGTCATGCAAACTTTGTGTCAGATCAAAGAGTCAAATATTTCGAATTGCCTCATGGAACACATTGAAATTCATGTAGAAAACTGCTGGTGAGTAACTACAGGAAGCATATTTCTCCAGGAAACATAAGTTTGTACTTGGTTCTGAACTGAATTTGAGTAATGTACACGTTATTGTATATTTGCTACGTACAATAAATGCTGCATGTCAAATACATATTGTACATACATACATAGAGAACTTCTTTATCCCCATGGGGACATTTCCCTCACAGCATGTTACATTCACATTTACGAACAGACATTTATACCAGGAAACGTACAATCATTCAGGCAACAGAAATGCTGGGCAGCGAAATACATACATACCAATACAAATTGGACATATAGACGCCTATTCAATCAATCTTGACTGTGAGAAAGCCATCCACACATATGTCTGGCCTGTCCATGTAGTGCATGCTTATACACACAGGGCCAAGTGACTTGAAAGTATTGAGGAAATATTGGGTAGCATTGCTTTGGAATACATTTTATTTAATTTCGGCGAGGCAAGATAGCCTATATTGTTTGTAGTACCGTAACTTGGTGTCATTTTGATATCAATACTTTTAATGGCAGGCCTGGATTTTGGCAGTCTGAATGAATGAGTTATAGACGGTGTATGTCTTGTATGTGTGAGTAACTTGGCATTTTTGTACGTTGAAAACGTGTTTTTTATGAGATATCATTTCTTTTTGCAAAGCGTTTTTATTATGAGAGTGAGAAATGCGAAGTGACCCTGTAAGAAACGGTTGTGGATTATGGCTATCCTTGTGAATTTGTACAGTCTGATGAGCGTGTACCGTTTAGCAGTTTCGGTGTGCTATATATGTAAAACAGTGGCTGTGACAAAGGGTGCGGTGGCGTAAGTGTAAACGCATCAGAACCGCAGGTGAAATATGGCTAGTGTATGTACTCACAGATTTGACGGCAATCCAACGAGCCTTCATTGACAAAAGAATCAGCAAGCCCGTAGAATTAGAGCTCCCTAGGTCGCAACTTGTATACCCTTCTGTCCTGCTCTGTTGTCTGTTATTTCGTGGAGATGCACTTTTAGTGTTTGTAAAGTTTATAAGGTGTTTTGATAGGCTTATCTGCAGGTGGGAATCCTCTTCGCTGTTTTGCTAAGCTAGAACCGGAAAACTTGATAGTGGAGAATAGGAGCAGACGCATATGTCCCAGCAGGCTTTGCATATGAGAAAATAACAACAGTGTGAGATAAATTAGGAGAAATTATGAAATTGCGTAGTTAAAACAATGTTTTTAGCAGAATGGGCATGTAGGTGAGTCTGCATAAAACATTGATCGTTAAAGTGGAGTGTTAAGTAACATGTGAAATCTATTGTACTGATATGCTTTTGTCATGTTCAGTACTAGTAGTTATAATTATGAGTGAGTCATGAATTTAAATGTAATGTTTTAATGGGGAGTTGCAGAACGTACAAACGTAGTAATTGTATGTGGCTAGATAGAGAACAGGGTGAGGTAACATGAATGTAGAAACGTGGCGTTTGCTGATAAGAAGGTTTTGTATGGTAGCCAAGTGAAGAAATATAGTTAGTAGAAATGGCAGAGTGGTGAACTGGTGTAACTTTTTTAATAAAAGGAATACATTTGCCGTCATGAAATGCATATGGGTGGTCGTGAGTGAGTTTTGGTAAAGCAAATATAAGCATAAGAAAACGTTAGTGTTAAAAGAGGAAATGATCTGCCTGAGGGCGAGGCGGGATATAAGCCTTCAACCAGAGGTTTTACCAATCTGTGACTTTGTTAGTGCAGCACCATGCCATAGCTATGCAATGCGTGAAATATCATTAGCAAACATGTCCGTGGTTTTAAATAACACAGGCCAATAAGCACAGAAGAGCTCCCGTTGAATCCATATGGCTCTGCAATATTGTAGCCGGTTAATAACTGAACGTGCAGACGGTACGTCATAATGCAGTGTATACGTTCGGTGAACGGCGGGTAGATATGGTGCAAAAGCAATAATTGAGAAGTAGTAGACAATTATTAGTGAGGGTAAAAGCAGGTTAGAGAAACGTGTTCCTAGCTGGGCTTGGACCAAGAACCCCACGTTCCCAAGACTGTGACCTTGCCCACTGGGCCACAGGCAGACTAGCTGTTTAAACTGGAAATGTTTCAGAGTAAAAAGGTATGCGTATTTTGTGTGTGTATGCGCGTTTTTGATTGGGTCGTGTAGGTGAAGATTTGGCTGGTGTCGGTAAAATGTCCAATGGGGAGACATGTTGTTAGTGGGATAGGCGGCAGGAAAAATAAGAATGAGAAGAAGAAGAAGAAGAAGAAGAAGAAGAAAGAGAAGAAGAAGAAGACGGAGAAAACGCAAAATCCCCTTAGTTTGGGGCTTTATTGTGTGGACATGTGAAGTTGTTTATGAAATCTGTCTGTTGAAATGGGGTCAGAATGTACAGAATTTAATGTTTTTAAGGGCTGAATGTCTGTGGCTGTTGTGGTTATTTCTGTGGGGAACCCTGAAAAGTGCCAAACTCTCGGTGCTGTATAGGTATGGGGCATGCCCCCGCCAAGGCGTAACTTGGCCGGATGGCATACCTGCCATCCCAATATAATCATTTTCTCTCATATTTCTGAGACAAAGACTTTCATGTTTGTCCTCTGTGGAGGACATGACATTTCTAGTTGTATCTTCAAGCCTTCATGATAGCTTAATTGTCTCTGTGTCTATAATACATAATGGTCTTTAAATGTCATAAATTTGGATGTGAGATTACATGTTCTTGGACCTGGTGGTCTTTCTGGAGTAAAAAATTGAATGTGTATTTTTTAAAATTGTTGTTATAATAAGTAAAACTGCACTTATATATCATTATTCATAACAGATTGTTTTTTATTTTTATTTTATTTAGTTTGTATTTTTATACATTTTTATTACTATATATATTGTAACACAAAAAATATAGAAAAAATGTCATTTTGAACCTTTTTTCCCCTGGGTCTCAGGAGGATAAAGCTTAGTTGCTGATATCATTTTAAAATGCTCCAAAACTGCAGACCACTCTCTGTTCCTGGCTGGTTCCATCTCTGCACAATGTCTCGGATTCTTAAAGCAGTCACTGGGACTCACAAGCTCACAACTGACACAAACTGCTTGCTCTACCCACGAAACCTGCGCCAAAGCTTTGCTTCCTTTGAGTCAGTTACCAAAGCGGTCACATGGTTGTGTGTACCGAATGAAGATTCGGACGTCATTGATCACGTGTTTATGGCAGAAACGAATCAAGTCTCGGCACACTGTTTCTAGTACAGTGTGGTGTTTTTCTGGACACACGCTCCTGAGCTTCAGTATCAAGGGTAACACCACTCCTTTTGAGATGTCTGTATAGTACATGTTCAGGGCCCATTTAAATTCTGCATTACATCCAGTCAAAACTACGCTATATTGTGTGTGTGTGTGTGTGTCTGTGTGTCCAAACGAGTGTTCAGTGTCTGCTCATGTTGTGTGTTTGCAGGCTAATTTGGGTTGGAAGCCACTTGTGGTCCAGTCTGGTCTAATGTGTTCCTGTCTCCTTAGATGGGGGGCGCTGCTTCTGAAATTAATCCAAAGACCGAAGGAGGAACCCCCAGCAGTGAGAGGAAGAGGTACAAATGCATGAATCAGATATTTAATGTGATATGAGTTAGAGCTGCAGTAAGAGGATGAGTTTAACTGGAAGCTCTGTCTCCATGTGCTGAGTTATAGCTGCAGTAAGAGGATGAGTTAGCGCAGATTGTCTCATGCAGTGCCAGAAAAACCGAAAGAAGGCAACAAAAACTAGGCATTACCATCGTATAATTAAACGTGATCATTCAACTTGTGATAACGTTGTAACACTGAGCTACTGTATACTAGCATCTCATAAAAAACACGTTTTCAACGTACAAAAATGCCAAGTTACTCAAAAGTATTGATATCAAAATGACGCCAAGTTACGGTACTACAAACAATATAGGCTATCTTGCCTCACCGAAATGACATCAGATGTATTTCAAAGCAATGCTACCCAATATTTCCTCAATTCTTTCAAGTCACTTGGCCCTGTGTTTTGTAATCTTACCATTTTACAATGTCATGCAAACTTTGTGTCAGATCAAAGAGTCAAATATTTCAAATTGCCTCATAAAACACATTGAAATTAATGTACAAAACTGCTGCTGAGTAACTACAGGAAGCATATTTCTCCAGAAAACATGTTTATACTTGCTTCTTAACTGAATTTGAGTACATGTGCAACTTATTGTATATTTGCTACGTACAATAAGTACTGCATGTAAAATACATATTGTACATACATAGATAGAGAACTTCTTTATCCCCATGCGGACATTTCCCTCGCAGCATGTTACATTCACATTTACGAACACACATATACCAACAAACATACTATAATTCACGCAACAGAAAGGCTGGGCAGCGAAATACATACATACCAATACAAATTGGACATATACACGCCTATTCAATCAATCTTGACTGTGAGAGAGCCATCCACACATATGTTTGGCCTGTCCATGTAGTGCATGCTTATACACACAGGGCCAAGTGACTTGAAAGAATTGAGGAAATATTGGGTAGCATTGCTTTGAAATACATCTGATGTCATTTCGGTGAGGCAAGATAGCCTATATTGTTTGTAGTACCGTAACTTGGCGTCATTTTGATATCAATACTTTTGAGTAACTTGGCATTTTTGTACGTTGAAAACGTGTTTTTTATGAGATATCATTTCTTTTTGCAAAGCGTTTTATTATGCGAGTGAGAAATGCGAAGTGACCCTGTGAGAAACGGTTGTGGATTATGGCTATCGTTGTGTGAATTTGTACAGTCTGATGAGCGTGTACCGTTCAGCAGTTTCGGTTTGCTATATATGTAAAACAGTGGCTGGTGCGGTGGCGTAAGCATGAACGCATCAGAAACGCAGATGAAATATGGCCAGTGTATGTACTCACGGATTTGACGTCCATCCAACGAGCCTTGAGTGACAAAAGAATCAGCAAGCCCGTAGAATTATAACTCCCTAGGTCGCAACTTGTGTAGCCTTCTGTCCTGCTCCGTTGTCTGTTATTTCGTGGAGATTCACTTTTAGTGTTTGTAAGGTTTATAAGGCATTTTGATAGGCTTATCTGCAGGTAGGAATCCTCTTCGCTGTTTTGCTAAACTAGAACCGGAAAACATGATAGTGGAGAATAGGAGCAGACGCATTTGTCCCAGCAGGCTTTGCTTATGAGAAAATAACAACAGTGTGAGAGAAATTAGGATGGAATTATGAAATTGCATAGGTGAAACAATAAGTTTTTAGCAGAATGGGCGTGTAGGTGAAGGTTGACATGATCACGGAGTATAGTGCGAAGTAAATGGAGTGACCATGAGCGAGCTTATATTCCTTATCGAACGGTATATATAACAGTCGCTATAAAGCGTTAGCCGTTAAAGTGGAGGGTTAAGTAACGTATGAAATCTATTTCACTGCAGTGTTTTTTTCATGTTCAGTACTAGTAGTTATCATTTTGAGTGAATCATGATTTTAAATGTAATGTTTTAATGGGGAGTTGCAGAACGTACATACGTAGTAATTGTTTGTATGTGGCTAGACAGAGAACAGGGCAAGGTAACATGAATGTAGAAACGTGGCGTTTGCTGATAAGAAGGTTTTGCACGGTAGCCAAGTGAAGAAATATAGTTAGTAGAAATGGCACACTGGTGAACTGGTGTAACTTTTTAATAAAAGGAATACATTTGCCGTTATGAAATGCATATGAGTGGCCGTGAGTGAGTTTTGGTAAAGCAAATATAAAAGCGTAAGAAAACGTTAGGGTAAAAGAGGAAATTATCTGCCTGAGGGCGAGGCGGGATGCGATCCTTCAACCGGAGGGTTACTAGTCTGTGACTTTGTTAATGCAGCACCATGACATAGCTATGCAATGCGTGAAGTATCATTAGCAAACCTGTCCGTGGTTTTAAAGAAGAACACAGGTCAGTAAGCACAGAAGAGCTCCCGTTGAATCCATACGGCTTTGCAATATTTTAGCCGGTTAACAATTGAACGTGCAGACGGTACGCCATAATACAGTGTATACGTTCGGGGAACGGCTGGTAGATATGGTGCAAAAGCAATAATTGAGAAGTAGTAGACAATTATTAGTGAGGGTAAAAGCAGGTTAAAGAAACATAGCCCTAGCTGGGCTTGAACCTACGACCCTGTGTTCCCAAGACTGTAACCTTACCCACTAGACCAAAGGCGGACTAGCTGTTTGTACTGAAAATGTTTCAGAGTAAGAAGGTATGGGTATTTTGCGTGTGTATGCGAGTTTTTCATTGGGTCGTGTAGGTGAAGATTTGGCGGGTGTCGGTAAAATGTCCAATGGAGAGACATGTTATTAGTGGGATAGGCGGCAGGAAAAATAAGAATGAGAAGAAGAATGAGAAGAAGAAGAAGAAGAAGAAGAAGAAGAAGAAAGAGAAGAAGAAGAAGAAGAAGAAGAAGGAGAAAACGCAAAATCCCCTAAGTTTGGGGCTTTATTGTGTGGACATGTGAAGTTGTTTATGAAATCTGTCTGTTGAAATGGGGTCAGAATGTACAGAATTGAATGTTTTAAGGGCTGAGTGTCTGTGGCTGTTGTGGTTATTTCTGTGGGGAACCCTGAAAAGTGCCAAACTCTCGGTGCTGTATAGGTATGGGGCATGCCCCCGCCAAGGCGTAACTTGGCGGGATGGCATACCTGCCATCCCAATAACAGCCAATCCAGTATTAATTAAGTCCAAGCAAAGGGGACTCTGGTCACGTAGAGAGATGGGCAGGAACACCAATGGGTGGCAGGGTCAGACAGGGGGACAGGCTTGGTGCTACAGCTGAATCAACAGTGGCAGTAGGCGGGGGTGCCCAGCTGGTCTAGCTGGTCTAGGGCTGGAGCTCCGGGCCAGGGGGGGTGCTCTGCAAACTTGGGCTAGAGCTGCGGGCAGGTGCCCAGAGCCGAGGAAGACGAAAAACAAATTGTTAGGGGGTTCAAATGATAGATTAGCAAGCAGAGCAGAAGAGACAGAGGTGCCTGCCTGTGATAAGGAAAACCCCAGCAGAATAAGGCTACGGCAGCAGAGCTAAGGGAAACAGTGGCAGGGGCCAACGCAGCCATGAGGGCAGGCTTGAGACAGTCATCACCAGACCATGACCGGTTCAGCTTAATACTGCACTACCAATGATGATCCAGTGACAGCACTAACCTCTCAGTCCACCAGAGACTCTATAGGTATGCCTGCCACCCACTCCTGCCCCTCAAATATAGGAGAGACTAAAAAGGTACGTTTTGAGCCTAGCTTTAAATAAGGTGATAGTGTCTGCGCCCTGAACATGGGCAGCTGACAGTCTTGTTTAATTCATTCTGTAACTTGACTGACTTAAAAGTAAACCTATCACTGTTCAGATAACCAAATGCCTGCTGAACAAAATAGTATATGTAAAGACAGCATCGGGTGGTCAGATATGCCGGCCAAGTTTCAGGTGGATGCTTGACAGATTGAGTTGAAAATGGCGCCTGAACTGGCTAACAGTCTTAGCTTGAATATGAGCAGGGGCATTTGGGATTACAGAAACTCTTACATTGACAAAAGAGCCATAAAGATGCAATTATTGATTGCATCTTTAGATCATAAACCCTTGAATATAAAAACGACTAAATGAAATCTATGAGAAATGTAAACGCTATAGTGCTTTTTATTCAGAAAAACCGCATTTCACTTGTAGGCTATTTGTTTTCAGGCCAGTCTTGCCTGGTCCAATATGGCAGCGATGTTGACATACGATCTAAAGACCAATGCGGCGGATATGTCTATGGTTTCACACTACCATTGTGCTGCTTGAATCATGTATCGCTATGTGTTTGTGCGTTTAACGTTAATACGGTGTGCTCATATAAATCATGTTTAGAACTAGGTGTATTGGAATTTTGTGTTATCTTTATGCTGGAATTTAGATCATGTTTGAAATGTTGGTAACGTTACAAACTTTAGATATTAATCAGAGGAGTTCTTTCCGTGTGGTGTAGCATTATCTAATTGATTATCTAAATGTGTTAATTATTGATGGTATTTGTTATGGGTAATTTTAAGCTGTTGTAGAACTGTATTTAATTCTTGGTAATTGGTAGGGTCCAAGGGTGGAGAAGCTATTTAAGTGCAGCTACCACCATCATTTGTGGTTGGTTGGTTGTTGGGTGCAGACTGGTCCGAGTCAGTGCAAAGTATTATTATTATTATTATTATTATTATTATTATTATTATTATTATTGAACCTTAAAAACGTAGATACATGTTACTTTCTTTTTGTTTTGCAAGTCTTTTTGTTTGTTTACTTTTATTATTGTTTCACTTTTGTTCACTGTAAATACTGGCATCCTTTTCTCCACCTGTCTAGAAGACAATAAATCTTCCTTTTGCGTCTTCATTTTTGGTCGACATCATTGGTTTTACAACACTCTGGGCACGACGTTTGCCTGCTTCTCCCTTTAGAGCCGGATGCAATGTGAGCGCGTTTTAGATGCTGTCATCGTTTTCAAGACACGTGACCGATGAAATGCATCGTGATTCATTGAAATTGCATTATTCATTATTCGCCTTAGGTCTAAATAGGTTAAATACCCTCTGGGGCCTTGACTGGGTAAGCATGTCCATCCTATCTGCAATCTCTTTGTTCCCTAATGACATCTGTTTTGTACATAAACAACCTATTCCCTTAATGCCTGATACCATATGACGTCGCTAATTGCAGAGAGGAGAAACACTCTGAACCCATCAGTCCCCCATTTTGAATTGGTGATGAGAAACTCTTTCCCTCACCCACCCACCTACACATAAAGGACAGAGGACAGGATCTATCTGGTCCTAAAAGCCTTACCTAATTTGGTTAACAAGAGTTAATCTCTTACTTCTCTAATTCCTTTCTGGAGGGTGTAATATACCACAATAAGCACAACAGAAATTATTATTTTCAAACCCCATGCATTGGGAAAATATTACCCACACATACCCCCCCCCCCCCCCCCCCCCCCCCCCCCCCCCCCGGGATCCCACTCCCAGATAGTTCAGAGTCCCATCGCCACTGGGTCACAGCAACCACTTTTCCGGTAGCATCATGATACTCCTCTTCGGCCCTCAGAGTGGCCTTGACTGCCTTTCGAGTTGCAACGGAAGCATTATATTTTTGCCCCAGATTCCTCTATCGTTTTTATTTTATTTTAGCCTCTATAGCAGAGAGAGCTTTATTAAAAGAATTGTCAGGATCTATTTCCCAATGGACATGGCTAGGCATGGTGGTGCTGGCGGTTACGTCAGGAGCTACTGGGATAGATCCTATAGAAACAGAAGTGCCAGAAGGGTTAATGCAGAAAGAAGTTTCAGGCGTCATGCAAAGTCGCTGTGAAGGCCCCGCGAAGGGGCCGCCCCACACCAAACTGTGTAGTTTGCCCGCACTGCTATGGCTCCATTCAATATTGATAATACTTGAACTTTTACATCAGGTCCCAGTGATGATGACAGGGCTTGTCCTGATTTTCTGGGAGTGGTGCAAAGCACCCATCCCCCTATAGTGGAAAACTGCTCCTGGGAGAAAGCTACCTGTTTATGGCCGTCACTGATGACATACTGAACGTTGTGTTGTCCTCCTGGCAGAACCCTATTACCGACAGGGACCCCTCCCCGGCCGTCACCCATGGTGCCATTTTCTGGTTAGCTATGACTGCAGCTCTCGCCCAACACCGGCACCCGGGATGCGAGCCGGTCTCCTATCGGGGCTGCCACGCCCTGCTGAACTGCATTCCGGGTCGATAACACACCTCCTCTCTGCAGGTGCAAACGTTCTCCCCGAGCAGTTCTTTGTCAAACAATTGGTTACTTTCTAACACATGCTGGAGCATAACAGACACAGCTTCTCCAGTATCCTGTGTAGCAGAAGCTAGATGGCGTGTAGTCTGGTTAGAAAGAAGTCCCCGCTTTGCCACCAACACCGTACCATCTGCCACCAAATTTTCAGCCCAATCCCCATTGTTAGAATTTATAGCCATAGAAATTGGGCTTGCTGCTGACCCTGTGACCCCTCCTCATGTAGCAGCATCAGACACCAAGTGCCTGTGTTCTCTGTGCTGCAGGATTGTAACAGGCAGATAAGTGTCTGATATGTTGCAAAAGTTAACATCTGAATTCATTTTTATACATGATCATATACAGAATCAACAAAGGGGACTGTTGGACTGATACTCCTACTAGGGCTGGGAGGGGCTCTCCTTTGGGGACCAGACCAAACTTGGGGCTGGCATACAATTTCAGAGAGGAGCCTGGCTTCCCTGGGGGAAAACATCTGATGGTCAGCTCTCCTTGTGAGTGGATAGCGAATTTATGAATTGCTTCCACTGAGGGGCAGCCATCTTCCTACCGTCCCGCTTCTGTCTTTACCCAGTTTTCCCCATATATCTCATTGTAACTTAATGCAGTCTCCCAGCCCATACCAGTATGAACCCACACCCTTGAATTTTTCCACACTAATACACCAGTAACATTTCTCATAACAACATTGCAACAGGGGTGATGCACCATTTTGTTATGTTTCCAATAACCACATTTATGACAATAAGCAATACCACACATATCCTTGAGACACCAGAAAGATCCCCATCCAGTGTGATTGAAGTCGCGGTCCCACGTGCAACTGCACCCGTCGGCACTAGTGCATACTCTGATGTCTGGAATCAGTGTGTCTTCAACACAGAGACTCGCAACAACGAACAGGCTCCCTAGGATGCCATAGGGTAGGCGGGGATTATTGTGCCCCATGTTGAGCCTCACCCTTGTATTTTCTCAAATGTGACAAATGAACCCACACTGGAATCCTAGAGACTCGGGCCGCTGATGGTGTGGTCAACAGAACTGTGTGTGGTCCGGTCCGGTTAGGTTCAAGTTACTTTTTTTGGAAAGCTTTTACCAGAACCTGGTCCCCCGGATTCACCCGGCACTCTTCACCTTTCTCTTCTGCAGCGTCTGGCTCTGCCCTGGGATCCTGTGGAACACACTGTGACAGGAGCCTGCAGTACTCTGCTAACTTATCTCCCATAACATGCAACTCCCCCCCTGTGAGGCACAAATCCCCTGGAGTCCTCATGGGGCGGCCTGTCAGAAACTCAATGGGAGAAAGTTCATTAGGGTTAATTAGTCCTGCTCTCTTCGAGAGAAGCACAGATAGTAGCTGTGTCACCCAATCCTTCCCTCCAGTAGAAAACAATTGTTTAGTTAGTTTATTCTTCAGTGTTCGGTTGGCCTTATATAATCAATTTGCAACTCTGCAAAAACCTGGTTCAATCTTGGTTGTTTCATTTTAGTCTTAAGGGTGGGCCTTGGATTACATCGTGCACATGTGATACATCTCCAAACATATTTGTGACTGTTTACCCCTAGCTTAGGGTGCCACCAGGTTTGCCCCATCTGGTGTCGCATGCGCCTTACCCAATTATTTCCCAAGGAATGATACACTTCTATCATGGACCCCATTAATGAATAAGGCAGGATTACTGTGTTCCCTAGTCCCCTCCTAATATTGTTGTGAAGGAGTTCGGCGGCGGTTGGAGCAGCAAAAGAGTGGCAGGAGACAAAAACTTGTGTTCACCCAGGTTTATTTACAGGAGACGTGCTTCAAACCCAGAACCGGTGCAAAATATGTACAGGTGATGACACGACAAAATATATATCATAAAAAACACGTTTTCAACGTACAAAAATGCCAAGTTACTCACACATCGAAGACATACACCGTCTAACTCATTCATTCAGACTGCCAAAATCCAGGCCTGCCGTTAAAAGTATTGATATCAAAATGACGCCAAGTTACAGTACTACAAACAATATAGGCTATCTTGCCTCACCGAAATTAAATGAGATGTATTCCAAAGCAATGCTACCCAATATTTCCTCAATTCTTTCAAGTCACTTGGCCCTGTGTTTTGTAATCTTACCATTTTACAATGTCATGCAAACTTTGTGTCAGATCAAAGTGTCAAATACTTCTAATTGCCTCATGGAACACATTGAAATTCATGTGGAAAACTGCTGGTCAGTAACTACAGGAAGCATATTTCTCCAGAAAACATATTTATACTTGCTTCTGAACTGAATTTCAATAAATGTACAAGTGATTGTGTATTTGCTACTGTAAACACCTCACAGCTAGACCAATGAGGGTTTGTAGCTGGAGGGGAAGGCACCGCGTGTTCTCTTTTGGCTGGTGTGAGTCAAAAACGGAGATGTTATTTATTTTTCCTCTGTTCGTAAGAACAGGGCACAATTATACTTAAGAATGCACTGGTTCCGTCGCCGCGGGTCAGATATGAATGCGCTGCTTCATATCCCGCTTAAGACTGGCCTGAAACGGACCAGTAGCATTCTGGTTACTCTCCGTTCGCAAATGGGGCTATGCTGTCATCAGAGATATATCTGATCTGTCGCCGGACCGTCAATATTCCAATGGGAGCATCAGAATACTCACAAATGAGCGGAACAACACATCAAATATATCCATGACCACAGCAAGTAAGCGTAGCAGTTACTAGGTTTTACTCTTGTAATAATCTGATTCCAAATGAAATTAGAATTTAAAATTTGGTTTTAATTATACGTGGAACTTGGAGTGGTTACACTCGACTCTATCTTGTGCCATCATTCCTCAATATATGCTCCCGGGATTAGCACTATTGTTAAATCTCAGTTCGGTGAAGCCTACAGAGGGTAGGAGGCTGACCACCATAATACATGCCTTCCTTTGTGCATAGATAGTTATGAGCCCAGGACAGTGTGCATTTATCGGGCTCCTTAAGGCGAATTTGACAAGAACCGGCATATAACGCCCATGGGTCCTCTTAAGCCAAAACTCCAGAACCAATACAACACCAATCCCGTTAGCGGGCAGATCGTGGTTGCCTATCTAACTTGAGGACCTCACTAAAGACTTTCGCTGTACTAGACCCCTGATCAGTAGGTCCTAGTCATAATTGTCCCCCTGAGTATTTAATCGGAATTTCGGCTGAAAAGAATATAAAATGGATTAGAGTCATGAAGACCACGCAAGTTAAAAATAAGAAGAATTTATTAACAGGCAGGTAGGTCATTAGCTTCAAATTCACAGTCAATTTAAAATACGGAAGGTTTTAAAACATAAATACAGAGTAAAAAGTTCTTACCCAGCCTGTTCAGCTACACACGAAACACAGAGTATGCGCAGTGTGGGAAGTCGATTACGATCTTCCCTGTTCAGCTACGCACAGAACACAGAGTAGGCTATGTGCAGTGTGGGAAGTCGATTACGATCTTCCCAGATGGCATTGCCATAAATTAACCTGGAGGAATGATAAAATCTGGAATTTAGGGCCCCACCGTTTGGAGGCTGTTGTCAAAATAATTAGTGGGGAAATTTGAAAAAGGAGATGATTACCAGAGAGGACATTCCATTGTGATAGTTTTTCCCTGAGTTTCTGAAACTATGTTTTATTAAATTTTATTTGGTATGAAACATATTTCATTCAATTTCTTGAATTTCCCTGAATACGTCCATACCAAACATGTCAAGGGGATGTAATATTATGGTGCAGTTGTCATGAAAATACCCTTTTGTTGAACCATTTTACATGCAATCCATGTTATTATTACATAAGGCATAATAGAGTAATATAATGAAAACATGTGCATGGTTTGTAAGGTTTTCCGGGGTTTGTAAATATGATAAACAGATGGTTTAGAGTCCAGATCCAGAAAAGAAATAAAAAGTGTAATGACAGAGGGGCCCACATAAGGGCACTGTGGTACTGTCAAGTGCAGTTGCCCCACCATTTGGCCAGAGGCCTGATGATCTTTTCACCCTTAATGGCCCCAAAACACACACACCCACAACCATAGACAAAGAGACTAGTTCCCCTTATATTAGTCTTGTCCAGATGGCAACATTCCAGAGAGCCAACGGCTTGCTCACACAACCATAAACAACCAGTCCAGTTCCCCTTATCTCAGTCTTGTCCAGAGGGTAACAGTCCAGAGAGCCAAATGGCCTGCTCATCCAGAGGAAGTCCGAGTAACCTATTGTTTTATCACAAGGCTCTCGGGTCCTTTGAAGTACAGGATGAGTCCCAGCGTGCAGGCTCGTTCAAATGCCAGCCTTTTCTGGGTCCCAGTTTGACTCCCCTCTTACACTACGTACAATAAATACTGCATGTAAAACACATATTGTACATGCATACATAGACGACTTCTTTATCCCCGTGGGGACATTTCCCTCACAGCATGTTACATTTCACATTTACGAACAGACATTTATACCAAGAAACATACAATCATTCACGCAACAGAAAGGCTGGCCACTGAAATACATACATACCAATACAAATTGGACATATAGACGTCTATTCAATCAATCTTGACTGTGAGAAACCCATCCACACATATGTTTGGCCAGTCCATGTACTGCATGTCATACACACAGGGCCACATGACTTGAAAGAATTGAGGAAATATTGGGTAGCATTGCTTTGGAATACATTTTATTAGCCTATATTGTTTGTAGTACCGTAACTTGCCGTCATTTTGATATCAATACTTTTAATGGCAGGCCTGGATTTTGGCAGTCTGAATGAAAGAGTTATAGACGGTGTATGTCTTGTATGTGTGAGTAACTTGGCATTTTTGTACGTTGAAAACATGTTTTTTATGAGATATCATTTCTTTTTGCAAAGCGTTTTATTATGAGAGTGAGAAATGCAAAGTGACCCTGTAAGAAACGGTTGTGGATTATGGCTATCCTTGTGTGAATTTGTACAGTCTGATGAGCGTGTACCGTTTAGCAGTTTCGGTGTGCTATATATGTAAAACAGTGGCTGTGACAAAGGATGCGGTGGCGTAAGTGTAAATGCATCAGAAACGCAGGTGAAATATGGCTAGTGTATGTACTCACGGATTTGACGGCCATCCAACGAGCCTTGATTGACAAAAGAATCAGCAAGCCCATAGAATTAGAGCTCCCTAGGTCGCAACTTGTATACCCTTCTGTCCTGCTCCGTTGTCTGTTATTTCGTGGAGATGCACTTTTAGTGTTTGTAAGGTTTATAAGGCATTTTGATAGGCTTATCTGCAGGTAGGAATCCTCTTCGCTGTTTTGCTAAGCTGGAACCGGAAAACTTGATAGTGGAGAATGATGAAATTGCGTAGTTGAAACAATATGTTTTTAGCAGAATGGGCATGTAGGTGAAGGTTGACATGATCACAGACTATAGTGCGAAGTAAATGAAGTGACCATGAGCGAGCTTAGTTTCCTTATCAAATGGTATATATAACAGTCTGTATTAAACATTAGTTGTTGAAGTGGAGGGTTAAATAACGTGTGAAATCTATTGAACTGATGTGTTTTTCTCATGTTCAGTACTAGTAGTTATAATTATGAGTGAGTCATGATTTTAAATGTAATGTTTTAATGCGGAGTTGCAGAACGTACATACGTAGTAATTGTTTGTATGTGGCTAGATAGAGAACAGGGCGAGGTAACATGAATGTAGAAATGTGGCGTTTGCTGATAAGAAGGTTTTGTACGGTAGCCAAGTAAAGAAATATAGTTAGTAGAAATGGCACAGTGGTGAACTGGTGTAACTTTTTAATAAAAGGAATACATTTGCCGTCATGAAATGCATATGGGTGGCCGTGAGTGAGTTTTGGTAAAGCAAATATAAGCGTAAGAAAACGTTAGTGTTAAAAGAGGAAATGATCTGCCTGAGGGCGAGGCGGGATTCAAGCCTTCAAACGGAGGTTTACCAGTCTGTGACTTTGTTAGTGCAGCACCATGCCATAGCTATGCAATGCGTGAAATATCATTAGCAAACCTGCCGGTGGTTTTAAAGAAGAACACGGGCCAGTAAGCTCAGAAGAGCTCCCGTTGAATCCATATGGCTTAGCAATATTGTAGCCGGTTAATAACTGAACGTACAGACGGTACGTCATAATGCAGTGTATACGTTCGGTGAACGGCGGGTAGATATGGTGCACAAGCAATAATTGATAAGTAGTAGACAATTATTAGTGAGAGTCGAAGCAGGTTAAAGAAACGTGTTCCTAGCTGGGCTTGAACCTACGGCCCCATGTTTCCAAGACTGTAACTTTTCCCACTAGGCCACAGGCGGACTAGTTGTTTAAATTGGAAATGTTTCAGAGTAAAAAGGTATGGGTATTTTGCGTGTGTATGCGTGTTTTTGATTGGGTGGTGTAGGTGAAGATATACCCCGTCAGTTTGTTGGGGTGAACCCTCCGTTGACAGAAAAAATATCAATGAGGCTACAGGGATTTATCCATTAAAATAGTCTCATCATCACAACAAAGAGGAGCCTGCTCAAATGCAAACAGAAACTTTATATGTGGGAAACATAATGCTTTGTAGCACCATTATTGTACCTTATGATGTACTTCTCCACGATATTCCAAAGTCCCATGATGCTTTGCGCGAAATATGTGCAGAACTTCCGGTTTAGCGTAAACAAACGTTATGTATGCTATGCAATGTTCCAGCGCTCACGCCATGACTGTTGCATGCTTCACAAAAACTATTACACTACTAACTAACGCTTACATTACAGTGTGAAATATCCACATTAATACCAGTAACCTATTTAAACACACTCAATTTCAAAAATAACGTATATAACCAAAGTATTTTGAGCAATAATAGCCTACTTACATAGCAATGATGAAATCTTATCTGTGTTCAGTAGATGGAGACAGAGACCGTAAATCAACAATACAGTTCAATCCGCTTCTGTTTTGCTCCAGAAAACGATGTCAGCTAGGTCTATCAGCAAACATACGGCTTAGCTATGCCCAGAAGTGCTCAATAATAATAGTATTTCCCAAGAAATTACGAATAATCGTTGACCACGTTCCGTGCTGCGTCTTTTACTGCTACCACAGAGTGAATGCATAAGTGAATGCGATGATAAGAAAAATTTCGGACCTAAACAACGCTATTCCAAAAGCAAAATTAGACATGTTATACATCGTTAGAAAGCTTATATTCTCACCTACTGAATAAATGAATTGTCAATCAAGCCAGACTACTAAAAAGGGCGACACCGCCGTAAACAACGCCTGTGGTATTACGCACAGCTATTTTGGAAGGTACCCAGGCATCACAAATGCGCGTATATTTCACAAACGGATTGTCCAAGACAATAAATGACCACTCAGTCAAATAGTTATCTATCCACAGCCAAAACTAACATACAACTTACCGCCACATATTTTCTCAAGTTCGAAATTGAGTTCTTGTAGGCTGAAATGTCCACATTTCTAGGCAGACAAAGAAGGCAGCGCATAATGTAACTACTGTTTTTGGTAGTCTGTAAGTAAAACGTAGTTTGAATGTGAGGCAGGGCCGGCCCAAGCCTTTATGGGGCCCTAAGCAGAATTTGATTTGGGGGCCCCCCACCGCTTCAGGCCGCCAATACTATTGACTATTGTCAATGCTTGATCATTCGCACACCTACTGTAAATCTAACACACCCATTATCAGTTTTATTAGTTGTAGCTGTGTTGCTTACATCATACATATAGTATGAGTACATAGTTGATGGAACAGAATTAGTTTATTTTACCGACATAAATTGTTATACTCAGCAGCAAGCAATGTGCACACATAAAACAACAACTAATATACAACTAGCTAATTAAGGCATAATGATATTGGAATATAAAAGCAAAGACCCCAAAATGGTAATGTAAATAATGTTAGGCTGTTATCAGTACCAAGTTTATAGAACAGAAGCTTATTTCCATTACAGAAATACCCAGCAACAAGTTATTTTTACACAGAAGAAAAATCCTTTAATCTATAACTAGCTAAGTAAGCCAGATTGATAGTGGAATATTTTACCAATAATCACAAAATGCTAGTGTTATATAATGTTATGCTATTATCAGCATCAAGCTCAGTATACAAACACGAAAATGTTAGCTTGCTTTTATTTCAAACCAGCTATGAATAGCTAGCTATCTACCAGTTAAAATCAAAATTCCTCTAGAGTTTTAATCCAACACATTAGCTAGATTCCCCCCATTAAACTCAAAATTTCTCTAGCTATCTAGTTAGCCAGCTTGCTATTATAGCCTACAACTAGGTGGATTAAGATGCCAAGGTTATTTAGGGATGTTTAATCAAACGTTAACTTTCCTAAGACAAGACAAGATATGCTACCTAGGTTATGTTGTTAACTGACTAGCTAGCTAACATTACCTTCTGTTTTCTTCTTTCTTCTCTCTGCTCCAGGAGGATAGCCTATGTCCTTTTTTGCGACATTGCTTTTTTGCTGCTTTTTCCATCGATGCAGAGGAGAGGACAGTAACCTAACGTTAGTCTGACTGAGTGTGGCTGTGCTTGCATCAAAATGCAGTTAACGTCCTTTACAGTGCACATGAACGTGACACCAGCTCTGACAGAGGCAACGGGAATTGATTAAACCAATTAGCTAGCCAGTCCGTTAACATAATATTGCATTTTTGTATGATTGCCACTGACATCATATAATATATATATTTTTAAAAACATTTCAAGCTCTCTTGTGGGACATTTCAAGCGCTCTTGGGGGCCCTCTGGTGGCCACGGGGGCCCTAAGCAGGCGCTTAGTTCGCTTATGCGTCGGGCCGGCCCTGATGTGAGGCCAGGGGTGTTCTGCCTCCTACGAATCACCCGCCGTTGTTCCAGCCATTGTTGTCGCCCACTCATCCTTCTGTGTGCTGTGACTAGCTACGTCTGATTGGTGAAACGGAGTCATGTGGGGCTATGACAGCGCCAAAGCAAAGACCAGTCAGTCTCTCTGAGAGAGAGAAAAGAGAAAGAAACAAACAGAACGTGCATTGAATAAAAAGTGGGTAAAAAATAAAAGTAACGAGCGGAATGTAGCCGAATATAACGGAGTAAAAGTAACATTTTTTCTTCACAAATATACTCGAGTAAAAGTGAAAAGTATGTTGCATTCAAACTACTCTTACAAGTACAATTTATTCAAAAAGTTACTTAAGTAAATGTAACGGAGTAAATATAACGCGTTACTACCCACCTCTGGTGTACGGTGTGTAACACACTGCTATGTGTTTGATACACACAGCCCTGTTAGTTTATATTAATGTGTGTAAGGTGTGTAACACACTGCTAGGTGTTTGACACACAGCCCAGTTAGTTTATATTAATGTGTGTAAGGTGTGTAACACACTGCTATGTGTTTGACACACACAGCCCTGTTAGTTTATATTAATGTGTGTAAGTTGTGTGTGTCCTTCTCTCTGCAGGCTGTCAGGCTGTAGAGTCACACAGAGAGGCTGTGATTCTCTGGCTTCAGCTCTGTGTTCAAACCCCACACACACTGCTGTAAGAGAGTTTCCACACTGCACCTCACACACACACACACACACACACACACAAGGGTTTGGGGGGCATGGAGGGCCCTGTACAAACCAGCGTTACCCAAGACGGTTGGGGATCTACAGTGGAGGGTGCTGCACGGGATCACTGCAGTAAATAGTTTTATTTCTGTGATGAACCCGGCAGGATCCCACCATTGTCCACTCTCTATGGAGAGAGAAACTGTTTATCATAATTTTTTGGGGTGTGCCAGACTTTAGTCTCTCTTTTCTTTTTTGGGAAGTTAATTTTGGTTACTGGGAGAAACATTTACAAGTAAGATTTTTATCCTTGATTTCCAATAAAAACAAAGACAGATGAGGGCCAGCTCATTAATTTAATTTTGAGGCGAGAATAGCTGTTTCTACAATTAGGAAAAATATGATTGGCGGAGGGGATAGGCAAGATGTGGTGGCTGTAGTTAGGGGTTTGGTCAGGGACACAGTGATGGTGGAGTTTCAGTATTACAAAGCAATGGAGAACGTGAGTGTGTTTCAGTGTGTGTGTGTTATAAGGGTGTTTTATGTTCAGTGGAGGGAGGGGAGTTATTTTTGCACATGGAATAGGGTGAGGGAATGGAATAAGATTCCTTTGTGACAGATTTGTGTTTTTTCATATGATCTTAGTTTTGTGTTTTATTGTGTTTTTGTTTTTATTTATGTGATGTCATTGGTGTGTTGAGAGTGGAAATAAAGGATGGTTAAAATTCAAAATTCTGTTCTGCTGTTCTTACAGTGTGGACCATGGAGGAGAGAACAGGACCAAATCAGGACACAGGAAATGTGAGTGTGTATCGACACAGAACACTTTCCATGTGTACACACTCAGCTGTGTGTGTGTGTGTGAGAGAGAGACTTCTCTCTTACACACATAAACACACAAACAGAAACACTCATGTACACAAACACACACACACAGAGGTACTATCACAGCTCTCTCTCTCACACGCACATAATGAGGTGAATATTAATAATGATTATTAATCTCATTAATGTCTCTGGTGTGCAGGTGGCTGTCAGTTCACACTGGATCCAAACACTGCTCACAGAGGGCTGGCTCTGTCTGAGGGGAACAGGAAGGTGACACACACAGAGTGGAAAGAGGAGCCATATCCTGATCATCCAGAGAGATTTGAGCACTGGCCCCAGTTTATATGCAGAGAGAGTGTGTGTGAGCGCTGTTACTGGGAGGCTGAGTTGAGTGTGGCTAAGGGGGCATGGGTTCATGCAGCAGTGACATATAAAGGAATCCGCAGGAAAGGAAAGAGTAATGACTCTAGGTTTGGATTCAATGGAAACTCCTGGAGTCTGGAGTGCTTTAATAAGGGAGACTCTGATAAAATCACATACTCTGTCTGGCACAATAATAACCAAACATTCTTACCTGCCCCCACCTACTCCCCCTACCGCAGAGCAGGAGTGTGTGTGTACAGGGTGGGAGTGTATGTGGACCGTCCGGCCGGCACTCTGTCCTTCTACAACGTCTCTGTCTCTAACACACTGACCCTCCTGTACAGATTCCACACACACTTCACTCAACACACACCCCTCCATGCTGGATTTAGAGTGTGGGGTGGCTGCTCACTGTCCCTCTGCCAACTGGAGTAGAGACACACACACACACACACGCGTGCGCACACACACACATGCACACACACACTCACACACACACATTCTCACACGTGCGCGCACACACAAATGTGCACACACACACACACTCATATACACACACACCGCGCGCGCATACAAACATGCACACACACACACACACACACACCACACTCATATACCCACTCACACACACACTCATATATACACACACCGCACGCACAAACATGCACACACACACATATATACACGCACACCACACTCATATACCCACTCACACACACACACCACACACACTCATATACACATACACACACACACTCAATCACACACTCAGATACACAGACACACACACACCCACACATCCACACACACACACACACAAACACACACACACACACGCACACACACCTCTGTCTATGCTGGATTTAGAGTGTGTGACTCCTCAGTATCCCTTTGCTCACTGAAGTAGAGACACACACGCACAAACTCTCTCACACAAACTCCTGCACACACACATACTCTCACACACACCCTCTCTCTCACACTCACACACACTCTTAAATACACACACTGATGTACACTCATGCACACACACTCGCACACCCACACATGCACACACTCATGCACACACACTCACAAACTTACACACACATACACACTCTCTCACACCCAATCACACACATGCACACACACACTTACACACATAGACACACACAATCTGTTGCACACACAAACACACACATTCACCAGTGCACTCTCAGGTGCACACACACATGCGTGCATATGTACACACGCTCATAACCGTATGCACACACACACACACACACACATTCTCTCTCTCTCATACGCAGTCACACACACATTCACACAAACTCACGCACACACACACACACAAACTCATGCACTCACGCACACACATGCGTGCAGAGACACAAACACGTGTTAACACACACGCTCTCATTCCCATATGCATGCATACACATGTATAAACACACATGCATTCTCTTGCCCATACGCACACGCGCACACACACTCATGCACTCACACATACGCGCTCACACATGCACACACACTCATGCACTCACACATACGCACTCACACACATGCGCACACACATACATGCGTGCACACACAATATACACATGTATACACAAACATTCTCATACCCATACACACACACACATGCACATTCACAAAGGCACTGTCACATACCCACACACACACACATACATATTCAAACACTCATTCTCAATCGCGCACACACACTCACATCCACGGTAATTCACTCAAACAGATGCTCGCACACATTCACAAATGCACGCACACACGCCCACACACATTCACACAAACGGACACTCACACACATGTATAAACACACACACACACACACATTCTCTTACCCATACACACATGCACCCGTGTGCACGCACACACATACTCACGCACTCACACACATGCACACACATACTCAGATCCGCAGTCACTCCCACAAACATACGCACTCACACACACACATTCACAAATACACACACACAAACACAATACACATGTGATTTTATATTTTACATTTATACAATTTATACTTTATCAATATATTATATTATCAATCAATGTATATTATCAATACATTTATATTTACAGTTTTTCTCAATTGCTAACACACTAAAACTGGTTCTTTTAGCAAAAACTCCCAAATTATTACTTCAGTTCTCAGAGGACCAACACATCTCTCAAAACTATAAACACGTTTCACTTGTTTTAACACATGCTGCCAATTGTTAAACTTTTTCTGCAAATCTCTACAAACAAATGCTCTCATGAATCACTGGTTACACACTGTGCTCATGCAACAAACACTAGTAGTCAAAACAGTTAACTCAAGTCATCACAACCTAAACTCAGGTAACACACCTTTCTCTAGGTGCAAACACTTGGCAGCAAAATTGTTTACACACCGGTCACAATCTCTGGATCAGTAAATAGGGCCACAGTTTGCGTCTGTGTGCTTTTGAACAATGGATCCTCAAAATGGACAAGCTGTCCAAAGACCAAGAAGACAAAGGAGACGAAGAGGCAGGAGACAATTTGTCCCAGACGAAATACGTGCCACCTTGATTGACCATGTGCATAGTGCATGGTATGATGATGAGGGAAGCTGGACAGAGAGTTCAGCCAAACTTGAATCGTTTCACAGTGGCATCCATTGTCCATACTTTCAGACAAGAAAACAAGTACTATAATTTACTGTAATGTTATATATTGCATCTGCTGTACTGCTGTGAGAGGATATGCTGTCTATGTAATGTTGAAGTGTATTTACAGACTATATGTTCTTTAGATTTTATTGCTGTTTGTTTATAGTGCTGCATATACTGAGTTCCTTTTATGAATGTTACTCTCCTTTGAAAATACTACATTTTTTTGTTCCTTCAACTGTGTTGTGGTTACTGTACAGTACTTTTCACTCAGCATCACTTTTCAGTACTACAGATAAAATATTTGGAAATTTGCACACTCCCTCATTTGTTAGTAGTGTAACATTGCAAAGATCAAAATCTGAAAACCATAAAATAAGTAGAATAACCAGGAGAAAATAACTCCTGACGCACTGCTATAAAAGGTTTTTGCAGTAGTGCTTTGAATTTATCTCACTGATGTGTTATGGGTAATCTACATTGTCTGTGTTTTCGATGGCTTGTGTGTGCCATTTGAAGGCAAAGTTTAATTTTGATGGAAGAGTATATGTTTTTGAGAAGATAATTTGAGTTTGGCATGGATGTTTGAAGTTTGTGCTGATTGATGTGTAGTTTTGGGATTGTGTTAATAGTTCTGAGAAAAAGGGGAATTGTTTCATTAAATGTGTCTTAGCAATCAAAAAAAAACTAAAATGTTCAAGGTGTGTTTATGTACTTTTGATTATTAAAACATTAATATAACATTGAGTGTAATAATGGCAAAATATGGCAGGATAAAATGTTTTTGAAGTATTAACTCTGTCTCCTGTATCTGCATCTTTCTATAAAAGAAGCCAATGGCAAACTCCTCCACTTAAATGTGCATTTTACTAGTTTTTAAAGTTGCTTTCATTCATTTTCGCGAGAGCTCCAATGTGCAAATTTCTGTGGGCAAATGCAGCTGGTAGGGAGAATGCAGAATGATCACTGTGGCCAAGCCATATGGATTCAACGGGAGCTCTTCTGTGCTTTCTGGTCTGTGTTCTTCTTTAAAACCACGTACAGGTTTGCTAATGATATTTCACGCATTGCATAGCTATGTCATGGTGCTGCACTAACCAAGTCACAGACTGGTAAACCTCTGGTTGAAGGATTGAACCCTGCCTCGCCCTCAGGCAGATAATTTTAACTACATTTCTTCACTTGGCTACCGTACAAAACCTTATCAGCAAACGCCATGTTTCTACATTCATGTCACCTCGCCCTGTTGTCTATCTAGCCACATACAAACAATTACTACATATGTACGTTCTGCAACTCCCCATTAAAACATTACATTTAAAATCATGACTCACTCATAATTATAATAACTAGTACTGAACATGAGAAAAGCACATCAGTACAATAGATTTCACATTACATGACCCTCCACTTTAACAGCTAATACTTTATACGGACTGTTATATATACCATTCATTAAGGATACTAAGCTCGCTCATGGTCACTTCATTTACTCCGCACTATAGTCTATGATCATGTCAACCTTCACCTACATGCCCATTCTGCTAAAAACATATTTTCAACTACGCAATTTCATCATTTCATCCTAATTTATCTCACACTGTTGTTATTTTCTCATATGCAAAGCCTGTTGGGACATGTGCGTCTGCTCCTATTCTCCACTATCAAGTTTTCCGGTTCTAGCTTAGCAAAACAGCGAAGAGGATTCCCACCTGCAGATAAGCCTATCAAAATGCCTTATAAACCTTACAAACACTAAAAGTGCATCTCCACGTATATTATCAATACATTTATATTTAAAATGTTCAAGGTGTGTTTATGTACTTTTGATTATTAAAACATTAATATAACATTGAGTGTAATAATGGCAAAATATGGCAGGATAAAATGTTTTTGAAGTAATAATTCTGTCTCCTGTATCTGCATCTTTGTATAAAAGAAGCCAGTGGCAAACTCCTCCACTTAAATGTGCATTTTACTAGTTTTTACAGTTGCTTTCATTCATTTTCGCGAGAGCTCCAATGTGCAAATTTCTGTGGGCAAATGCAGCTGGTAGGGAGAATGCAGAATGATCACTGCAGTGTACTTATTTCCTTTCATTACTGTAAACAATGATTAGTTGAGTTTCCTCATTTATTGGGTCAGGATTGTTTTTTTTTTTTTTTTTTTTAATCTGTTGCTTTAATTTTCTGTATTTTCAGACAGCAATCTTCAATGATTAAACCTGAATTATAAAAAATATCAGATGTGTTGGTGTTATGATTTATTATTGTGTGATGTATTGAACTCCTGTGACACAGTAGTACTTATTTCATATTCTGATTGGGATTATGTTTGGGCTCAATATTAGTAGATCAGCATGGGGCTAAAATCTGCACAGTTGAAGCAATGAAATTCATGTACAGTAGTGGAAATAAAATCTGTTATAAGAAAAGTTGTGTAGTGTCTGATGAATGCTTGCTTCTGTTACTGTAGTGTAACTGCAACTCAATACATTTTGAAAAGTCACTGCTTGTCTATTGAGCTGGTATATTGGGATGGCAGGTATGCCATCCCGCCAAGTTACGCCTTGGCAGGGGCATGCCCCATACCTATACAGCACCGAGAGTTTGGCACTTTTCAGGGTTCCCCACAGAAATAACCACAACAGCCACAGACACTCAGCCCTTAAAAACATTAAATTCTGTACATTCTGACCCCATTTCAACAGACAGATTTCATAAACAACTTCACATGTCCACACAATAAAGCCCCAAACTAAGGGGATTTTACGTTTTCTCCTTCTTCTCTTTCTTCTTCTTCTTCTTCTTCTTCTTCTTCTTCTCATTCTTATTTTTCCTGCCGCCTATCCCACTAACAACATGTCTCCCCATTGGACATTTTACCGACACCAGCCAAATCGTCACCTTCATGACCCAATCAAAAACTTGCATACACACACAAAATACCCATACCTTTTTACTCTGAAACATTTCCAGCTTAAACAGTTAATCTGCCTGTGGCCTAGTGGGTAAGGTTACAGTCTTGAGAACATGGGGTCTTAGGTTCAAGCCCAACTAGGGACATGTTTCTTTAACCTGCTTTTACCCTCACTAATAATTGTCTACTACTTCTCAATTATTGCTTTTGCAATATATCTACCCGCCGTTCACCGAACGTATACACTGCATTATGACGTACCGTCTGCACGTTCAGTTATTAACCGGCTACAATATTGCAAAGCCATATGGATTCAACGGGAGCTCTTCTGTGCTTTCTGGTCTGTGTTCTTCTTTAAAACCACGTACAGGTTTGCTAATGATATTTCACGCATTGCATAGCTATGTCATGGTGCTGCACTAACAAAGTGACAGACTGATAAGCCTCTGGTTAAAGGATTGAACCCTGCCTCGCCCTCAGGCAGATAATTTCCTCTTTTACACTAACGTTTTCTTACGCTTTTATATTTGCTTTACCAAAACTCACTCACGGCCACCCATATGCATTTCATGACGGCAAATGTATTCCTTTTATTAAAAAGTTACACCAGTTCACCACTGTGCCATTTCTACTAACTACATTTCTTCACTTGGCTACCGTACAAAACCTTATCAGCAAACGCCACGTTTCTACATTCATGTCACCTCGCCCTGTTGTCTATCCAGCCACATACAAACAATTACTACATATGTACGTTCTGCAACTCCCCATTAAAACATTACATTTAAAATCATGACTCACTCATAATTATAATAACTAGTACTGAACATGAGAAAAGCACATCAGTACAATAGATTTCACATTACATAACCCTCCACTTTAACAGCTAATACTTTATACGGACTATTATATATACCATTCATTAAGGATACTAAGCTCGCTCATGGTCACTTCATTTACTTCGCACTATATTCTATGATCATGTCAACCTTCACCTACATGCCCATTCTGCTAAAAACATATTTTCAACTACGCAATTTCATCCTAATTTATCTCACACTGTTGTTATTTTCTCATATGCAAAGCCTGTTGGGACATGTGCGTCTGCTCCTATTCTCCACTATCAAGTTTTCCGGTTCTAGCTTAGCAAAACTGCGAAGAGGATTCCCACCTGCAGATAAGCCTATCAAAATGCCTTATAAACCTTACAAACACTAAAAGTGCATCTCCACGAAATAACAGACAACGGAGAAGGACAGAAGGCTACACAAGTTGCGACCTAGGGAGCTCTAATTCTATAGGCTTGCTGATTCTTTTGTCAATTAAGGGTCGTTGGATGGGCGTCAAATCCGTGAGTACATACACTGGCCATCTTTCACCTGCGTTTCTGACGCGTTTACACTTACGCCACCGCACCCTTTGTCACAGCCAATGTTTTACATATATAGCAAACCAAAACAGCCAAACGGTACACGCTCATCAGACTGTACAAATTCACACAAGGATAGCCACAATCCACAACTGTTTCTTACAGGGTCACTTCGCATTTCTCACTCACATAATAAAACGCTTTGCAAAAAGAAATGATATCTCATAAAAAGCACGTTTTCAACGTACAAAAATGCCAAGGTACTCACACATACAAGACATACACCGTCTATGACTCATTCATTCAGACTGACAAAATCTAGGCCTGCGATTAAAAGTATTGATATCAAAATGACGCCAAGTTATGGTACTACAAACAATATAGGCTATCTTGCCTCACCAAAATTACATAAGATGTATTCCAAAGCAATGCTACCCAATATTTCCTCAATACTTTCAAGTCACTTGGCCCTGTGTGTATAAGCATGCACTACATGGGCAGGCCAAACATATGTGTGGATGGCTTTCTCACAGTCAAGATTGATTGAGTTTTTGTACATTGAAAACGTGTTTTTTATGAGATAATTACTTACTGTCCCTCAGTTTGTGGCAAGTGTATTGCGCAGCCAAAGCCACACATTCTCTCCTCTCCCCAAAGAGGAATGGCAGCTTCTCTACCTCTGATAGTGTCTTGAATTGAGGACAGATTTCTTTTATTTTAAAGAAGTACTGTCTTCATGACTCACTGTATTTTCCACATTTTGTGAGGAAATGAAGCTCTGTCTCCACCTCCTGAATATTACACAATGAGCACAACCTGTCTCTGGGCAGCCAGGTCTGGCGGTGTCTGCTAGTCTCAATGGCCAGGTTGTGATCACTGAGTCTATATTTTGTCAATGTTTTCCTCGTTTCTGTTTCTTTCTCAGTGGTCAGGTAATCTGCCACAGTGTACTCTCTTTTCAGGGCCCGACAGCATTCTAATTTGCCTTGTGTTTTTGTTTGTGTGTCCCAATAGGTGATGTAATTTTCTTTATGTTTTGCTATAATTTGGTTGACTTTAATTAATTGTATAGAGCTGTCTTGAGGCTGCTTTGCGTTAGGGGTGGTTAGTGAACTAAGCCTCAAGACTAGCTGGCTGAGGTGGCTCTCCTCTGGGCTCATCTCTTGGTATTTCAAGGCCTTGTAATGATACCAGTGAGGGTCGCTGTTTATGAGGTGATTCCGAAATTTAACTGCCCCTTTTTGGATTCTGCCCTGCATGCATTGTTCGGTACTTTTCTCTGGACATGGAGGATGTTTTTACAAAGGTCTGCGTGTTGGGTTTCTATCGGGTGTTTGTCCCATTTTGCAAAGTCTTGTTCTGTGAGTGGACCCCACACTTCACTGCCATATAATGCAATTGGTTGAATGACTGGAATAGTGATGATTGGAATATTTTAAGCCAAATTTTGATTGGCAGTATAATTTGGGTATTTCTCTTTATGGCATGGAATGCCCTGTGTGCTTTCTCGCTTCCTGTTGAGCTGATTTTTAGGCCTAAATAAGTGTAACTGTTAGTGTTTTCTATTGTTTCATTTACTAATGAGAATCTGTATTTGTTTCCCTGAGGTCTGGATCTTCTTTGAAATATCATAATTTTGGTTTTAGTCATATTCACTGTCAGGGCCCAGGCTTGACAGTGTTTCTCTACCAGGTCCAGGCTCTGCTGCAGTCCATGCTCAGTGGGCGACAGCAGAACCAGGTCATCTGCATAGAGAAGGAATTTGATTTCTTTATCATTAAGGGTGAGTCCAGGTGCTGCAGATTGTTCCAACACTGTCGCCAATTCATTGAAATAAATGTTGAACAGAGTTGGACTCAAGCTGCAGCCCTGCCTCACTCCCCGCCCCTGGGAGAAGAATCCTGTTCTTTTGTGTCCAATTTTGACTTCGCTTTTGTTTCGGGTGTTCATAGACTTTACCCCCTACACCACTTTGGAGAAGTGTGTAGAACAAACCATTGTGCCAAATTGAATCAAAGGCCTTCTTGAAATGTATAAACCAGGCAAATATTTTGTTTTTATTTTTGTCGACGTGTTTTTCTATTAGTGTGTGTAGGGTGTAAACATGATCTCATAAAAAACACGTTTTCAATGTACAAAAATGCCAAGTTACTCACACATACAAGACATACACTGTCTATAACTCATTCACTCAAACTGTGGCTGTGGCTGTTGTGGTTAATTCTGTGGGGAACCCTGAAAAGTGCCAAACTCTCGGTGCTGTATAGGTATGGGGCATGCCGCCCCGCCAAAGATTGGGATGGCATACCTGCCATCCCAATCCCAATCAGTTGTACGGTGTTTATGAAGAAATCCAATTTGACTTTTACTCAAAACATTGTACTCAATAAGGAAGTCTAAAAGTCGTGTGTTTATTATGCTACATAGAACCTTCCCCCAGATTACTGTTCACACAAATGCCTCTGTAGTTATTGGGGTCTAATTTGTCTCCACTTTTAAATATAGGGGTAATTAATCCTTGATTCCAGATGTCAGGGAAAAGGCCCACGCTCAGAACCAAAATGAATAGCTTTAAAATTGCCTTTTGTAGTTTTTGATTGCTGTATTTTAGCATTTCATTTAAAATGCCATCTAGCCCGCTGGCTTTTCCAGATTGAAGAACGTGAAGTTTGTCAATCAATTCCTGCTCAGTGATTGGGGTGTCCAGTGGATTCTGATTGTTTTTAATGCTTAATTTGAGTTTGTTTAATTTTTTGCAGATCTCTTTTTGTTCAGAATTATTTTGATGTGCTATACTTTTATATAGGTTTTCAAAATGATGTCCATATGTTACCATTTTGAATGGCCAATTCCTCTTGTTTTGTTTGGTTGAATTTTTTCCAGTTTTCCCAAAATCTGTTAGAATTGATGGACTTCTCAATTACTGTCAGTTGTGCCCTTTTGTGTTGCTCTTTTTTTGGTTCTGAGGGTATGCTTATAGTGTTTTAGTGTCTTAAGTTTTTTTCTTATTTATTTGCAGTCTTTGTCAAACCGTGGTTCAACTTTGATCTGTTTTGGGGAATTGGATTTTTTCTTTAAATTTGATATCAAAGCTGCCTTTTCAAATATTGGGATGGCAGGTATGCCATCCCGTCAAGTTACGCCTTGGCAGGGGCATGCCCCATACCTATACAACACCGAGAGTTTGGCACTTTTCAGGGTTCCCCACAGAAATAACCACAACAGCCACAGACACTCAGCCCTTAAAAACATTAAATTCTGTACATTCTGACCCCATTTCAACAGACAGATTTCATAAACAACTTCACATGTCCACACAATAAAGCTCCAAACTAAGGGGATTTTGCGTTTTCTCCTTCTTCTTCTCTTTCTTCTTCTTCTTCTTCTCATTCTTATTTTTCCTGCCACCTATCCCACTAACAACATGTCTCCCCATTGGACATTTTACCGACACCAGCCAAATCCTCATCCTCACGACCCAATCAAAAACTCGCATACACACGCAAAATACCCATACCTTTTTACTCTGAAACATTTCCAGTTTACACAGCTAATCTGCCTGTGACTTAGTGGGTAAGGTTACAGTCTTGGGAACATGGGGTCGTAGGTTCAAGCCCAGCTAGAGACATGTTTCTTTAACCTGCTTTTACCCTGTGCTTTGTAATCTTACCATTTTACAATGTCATGCAAACTTTGTGTCAGATCAAAGAGTCAAATATTTCGAATTGCCTCATGGAACACATTGAAATTAATGTACAAAACTGCTGCTGAGTAACTACAGGAAGCATATTTCTCCAGAAAACATGTTTATACTTGCTTCTGAACTGAATTTGAGTACATGTGCAAGTTATTGTATATTTGCTACGTACAATAAATACTGCATGTAAAATGCATATTGTACATACATACATAGAGAACTTCTTTATCCCCATGGGGACATTTCCCTCGCAGCATGTTACATTCACATTTACGAACACACACTTATACCAAGAAACATAGTATCATTCATGCAACAGAAAGGCTGCGCGGCAAAATACATACATACCAATACAAATTAGACATGTACACGCCTATTCAATCAATCTTGACTGTGAGAGAGCCATCCACACATATGTTTGGCCTGCCCATGTAGTCCATGTCCATGTAGTGCATGCTTATACACACAGGGCCAAGTGACTTGAAAGAATTGAGGAAATATTGGGTAGCATTGCTTTGAAATACATCTTATGTAATTTCGGTGAGGCAAGATGGCTTATATTGTTTGTAGTATCGTAACTTGGCGTCATTTTGATATCAATACTTTTGAGTAACTTGTCATTTTTGTACGTTGAAAACGTGTTTTCTTTGAGATGTTATTTACATTGTTGACTGCCAGATTTAGTCCTTCTTTATTCTGAGGGTATGTAGTAACCAGAAAGGTATCCAATAGTGTTTGAATTTCTTGATTATTGATTGCTTTCTGGTATTCTTCTGTGCTGTCTGGCTCCCATCTATAGGATTGTTTGATGTTGTACAGCTTACTGGGATAGTTTTGGGTGCTGGTGTTAGGTTCTGTCCTTTTGAGGTAGACTGTGATTTGGCTGTGGTCGGACAGAGGGGTTAGTGGCTTGACGGTATGATTAGATCATTATTGCAGTGATTAAGCTGGCGACAATTCTTTTAACCCTAACTGATGCAGTGTGTAGCTTCTCATTTCTTAATCAACCATGTCGGAAGACACATTCTGTGGTCGTGGAAAAGATGTTACTGTGTTTCAGAAGGTGCAAATTAATTGGCCTGCATCAAGCAAAGAAAACAACTATAAGGAGATTGCTGAAATCACTGGAATTGGGTTAAGAACTGTCCAACGCATTATTAAAACCTGGAAGGATAGTGGTGAACAGTCAACTTCGCAGAAGAAATGTGGTCGGAAAAAAATCTTAAATGGTCATAATCGGAGATCACTAAAACGCTTGGTGAAGTCACATCGTAAAAAATAGACAGTAGAACTCACGGCCGTGAGTTTGATCAATGGAGTAACCAATAAGACGAGCTGCTGGGCAAATGGTAATTTGACTTTGGTTTTATGTTACGAAATACTTAACAAATAAATTAAATCCCTGAAATATGCTGTTTACATATGTATTCAATCCCTCTGCTCTAGGAGCTCCAAGTTTTTCATCTACAGGTGAAGAACAGTACACACTTGGCTTACTATTGGCCTCAACCTGAGAACCATTTATGTAAGTGTCAAATGTTCTGTGTGAGTACTGGTCACAGGCTGTGAATGGGAAGACAATGCATGAAAATGAAGACTAAGGGCATTTATAGAACTTAAAGTATACAAATGCATGAATTCGGAAAAGGGTACAAAATAATGGATGTGTAAATAAAAAAACAAATAAGCTTAATATATGGTTAATGGTGGCCATTCACCTCAGTTAGATCACATTTAACAACATAAGTGTTATTCAGTTTTTGTGAAAAAGATGTGATTTATAAAAATCCTGTAATGCAAGTCATGGGTGCATAAATTATGTCTATGTGAGAAAAAATAAAATGAAACCAGGTTTTTATGTGGCAGAATATTTGTATTTATTGTTTTGAACTGACATTCCCAGTTATTTTTCATCTCTCATGTTATTACATTGAAAGAAACCACAAAGGCAAAAATACACACAGACAATACAAATGGTGAAGAATTAATAGAAACACAAAACAAGAATTTATTAAACCAGATTTATACACTGAACATAAAATTCATTTCCCAAAAAGGTCATTCCTCTTTTCATAAAAGTTTACAATGGGTCAACATGACCAAAACTGAACACAAGGGCTAATTCAAAATGATTATAAATGGATCATTTGAAAACAAAGTATATTCATCAAAAACATAAACACACACACACGCGCACGCACACACACACACACACACATACACACACACACACTAATATGATGGGCCCCACAAATTTATTTAGAGTTTATTTAGCTGTATCGTCAAGAATAACTTTACCAGTGAAACAAGTTTCAAATTTTCTGTTATCCGCAACATATATATGTAAAAATAAGGCAATAGATGGGATCATTTATCATATCAGCATGTTCCCAGTAGTAGAAACACTATTGTCACCCTTAACTGCCAAACGGTTGCTTTATACCTTCTTTAACATTACTGTGGTGCAGAAAATACATTCAATATACAATATACCTGTCCATACATTTACAATATACAATATACATACATTTACAATACACAATAGACATTCCCTTTTTCATTTTGTCACCCACTTAAAACTTTACAAAGTGTTGATTAAAATGACATTCAGCTGAACAGAAATACTAACGCATGTGTGGTTTCAACAGTTTATTCAAATACATAAAAATTATTTATTTTGGTCATTCTACAAAAATGTGCCATTTTACATCCGTGGGACAAATTGCTCTGTTAATCTGAACTAACAATAAATGAACTACATTTATTGTATGTTCACAATGTGTATCTGATAATATAAAGCCAAATCAAATGATTTCTTAAAGCCTGATGTGTCAGCCCAGTGATCATGAATACATAGAGAAACAATTTTATTAAGTATTCAAAATTCCCATTATTACCATTTATGCTAAATTTACATAAAAGCCCCTTTTTAATGCGCACAATGTAGAGCCAATATCTTTTCCACATGGCCTAGTTGTGATATTTTCATGGCCTATTTTATGATATCAACCCTGTTACCGTGAATGCTGTTACTTTTCTGGAGTAACAGGGTTGACAAGATTACATGCATTTGCATTATTTACAGCATTATTTACACAATATACACAACTTGTTTTCCATATCTTACTGTTATAATCTTATTTGTTCTTATTTTATTGATATATGGTATGTTATTTACTTTTTACTTTTAAGGATGTATCGAATTTCAGTTACAGTCTAACACATCTATCTCAATACAATATAAATAATTACATGAAATACTTACCATACTTACCATGAACTATATATACAACAATGTAATTCATACTTTTGGTTAGTTTTTGTTAGGATGTGTCTTTCCGCTACTGAGAAACAGTAACAATACCGACAGCATAGGGATTCAGATCCAGCCAGACGAGAGAAATAGTATACAGATGGGAGTATCATGGTACATTTAATACTGTTTTGTAAACGCCAACATAGCTGTGTGTGTGTGTGTGTGTGTGTGTGTTACATGAAACCCTGGTGGTGAATGAACTCTCAGTAAAATTGTTTTACTGTTTAATTTAAATTTTGCTGTTTTACTGTTCAGTTTAGTTAATTCACAAAATGTCTCACCCTTGCATAACACTGCAATAGGTTTCAATTCCAAAAAGGCAGTACAAGGCTCTCTGTCTGGCAGTAAAAGCCTGTATTCTAATGGCCAAATAACGGATCTTTCAGAAGACAGCCTAGTAAGGCATGGTGAGAAAACTACCCTTTGGAGGCTGAATTCAAACATTGGAATGGTCCAGTGAAAGAACAATTGAAGATGGAACAACATTAGCTTACAAAGTTATTAGCATACAGAATAAGAAAGCAGCAGCAGAAGAGCATATAGAAGATAAGGGATCCCCATCCCAAACCTATAGATTATAAAGTACAGGATACCCAGAAGAGTGTCAGACTATATTACAGGAACCTACAGTGCCCTCCCAAAGTATGGTAACGGTCAAGTAAAATTTGCTTCTTTTGCTTTATGCTTAAGACATTTGAGTTTGCGTTCAAAGGATGAATATGAGGCAAAAACACAGACAATCAGCTTCTATCCCATGGCGTTTACATGCTTATATGTTTTAGCACTTTACAGAAACAGCTGTTTCTGGGTTGAGTATCTCCATTTTCAGCTGTGCAAAATTAATCTAACGAATAACTGACAGGTGTTAACTGTAGCTCAAGTGTTTCCTTTTGCCTGTATAGTTCACGTATAAAAGAGCAGTGAGTCTCTAGTTTTAGTTTTAGCCTTTGTTTTCATCTGTGGAGAATGAAGACCAGAGAACTAACTACGGATAAAAACAACTAGCTGAGAGAACATGATTTAGAAGGATAGCACAGAAACTGGTGATATCAAGTACACCAGTTTGGAAAAGCCTGAAAAAGATGCAACCAAAGCATTCATCAATGGAAAAAAGTGAAATGTTTTGGACTTGCTAAGTCAGTCACTTGCCAAAGAGGAGACTAAAGACAGAACCCCCTCGAAACAAAGATCAACTGAAAGCAGCTGCAGAGATGGCCTGGGAAAGCATTACCAAAGAAGGTACCAAACATGTGGTGATGTCAGTGGGTCATAGACTTGATTCAGTTATTGCATTTAAGGGCTCTGCAACCAAATATTACACTTCATTGTCTTGATTTATTTTTATGTTCATCAATTAACTTCGTTCTGCACAGCTGAAAATGGGGGTACTCAACCCAAAACAGCTGTTTCTCTAAAATGGTAAAACATATACACATAAATGACATGAAATAAAAGATGATGATGATTCATCTTTTGATGATGATCTCAGATCTAAATGCCTCAGGAATATGGCAAAAATAACAAATTTCACTCTACCATTGCCATACCTTTGGAGGCCTCAACAACCTCATTAGGCTTACCCACAGAAACTGAGGAGCAGAACAGGAGTTTAACAGAAAACACTACCACTGAGGAACTGAATGCTGCCATAACTAAACTTAAGGGAAACAAAGCACTGACGCACCGATGGGTACATCTCATCGTGATATAAATTTCATTCAGGGTGCCACTTACCCCCATGCTATTAAGTGCATTTAACTGGGTGTTGGAGAAAGGTGAGGTATCACCCTTATTGAAAGAGGATGTCATTTTAGTCATACCAAAAAGAAGGGAATGACAGTTTGGAGGGTGAAAATCATAGACCCAGATCAGTGTTGTGAACCAGGACTATAAATTGTTTGCCTCCATTTTAGCTAGAAAGATTGAGAGACTAAACTGGATTTGTTAGACAAAGACAGACGCAATACAACATTAGACGCTCACTCCACGTATTGCATGAAATAGAACTTAAGAACTACTTCTATACTACACAAATACGGCCATTGGTGTGTATATGCAACCCCTCCTACACAGCCAGATGAAAAGAAAATGAGTGAGAAGTAATTGATGATATTCCAATGAAAGCACTGATTGGGAGGTGTAGATTGGTGGAGCACATAATTGGGATGCCTATTACTAACCCATGGAACATGTGACATTTAAGATATGGTAGGATACCAACAGAGTGAGCGGAATGAAAGAGGTTTGAAAGATGTAGCAAGGGTGTGCTTATGACTCTGACCTTGTCCCAAATAGGTTTGATCACAGTTGTCAGAGAGTGGACTAGGAAGAGCCTCACGGCTCACAGCCCTTTTTTTTAACCAAGTAGCAATTAATGGTTTTCAGGAACTAAAAGATCAAGATGGGCTAGCCAATCACGATTCATATAGATATCTACAAGTACGTCATTATTTGGAACAGATAATTAGAGGAAGAGGATTCAGAGCTTATGGAATCTGAGGTACTGAACGTGTTTTCAGCAACCTATGAATCTGAATCAGGCAATAAGATCATCTCCCAAAAAAATGAAAAGGGGAAAACACAATATACAGTAAGGACAAATGGGAGAAAGATGCTGGATTCTCCATACTGGGAGGGGATCCCTGAAAGCATGGTGGCCATTTTAAAGGTAGAAATGCCATTGACATTTGTAGAGCTATACTTCAGAAGGGCGATCTTTGATCCTACAAAGAAAGAAGATGAGCACCTTCTCAAAGTAATTCTAGTGGCAAGCAAAACGGCCATGACTAGAAAATGGTTGAAACCAAAGGCACATACAGTATACGGATACACGAACACATTCCTACTCTGTTACTGTGTGGAAGCCAGATAACAGGTCATTCATAGCCAGTAAATGGGCTTGTTTCTACATCTTCAATACATGAACTGACAGAGTTTTCCAAAGAAAGACCTGGGTCTCAGAGACAGGGGTTGGGAAGATGAAGAAATTATACAGTAAAATGATATAGGATGGAAGAGTATGAAAATCAAGCAGTCTAGATAGCACACCAATTCTAATCTACATACCTTACTCCATCTGTTTTTACCTACTCCTAAAACAATATAATAAATATAATAGAATTCTAATAAACAATAATTTCTGGAGAACATTTAAGATTAAATATAAGCACACTAGAGAAAGGGAGTGCAAAAGATGCCCCAGTGAGAACAACTGATTTGTTCTTCTTCGGTGCCTGTCAATAGGATGCAGCGCATTCATCCCATTGCGCAGCTTGAATAAACTGATTGTGATTCTTACCCGAGAACAGTCTGATCGATCGTAATCCTCTGGGTCTCCTTCTGGATGCTGTGTTCCTCCAGGAACTTCCTACAGCTTTGGAATTCCAGCCTATGAAACAGAAATGAGTATAGGATAAACATGCTCAATTTTGTTTTTGGAAATTGAGTGCCCGGGCAGCAAACATAAGTGCCAAAATGAAATCAAACGAAATGAAGTGGAAAACACTACCTTTGTTGTTTTGTGCAGTCAATAGACAGAGCAGGCTTTTCTACACAGCCAATAGGAAGAGCTGGCTGCTCTGTACGGTCGATGTTCTGGACCGATGTCTGCTCCGCACGGTCGATGTTACATGTCGATGTCTGCTCTGCGCAGTGGAGAGTCAGGACTGGCTCTTCTGAGCAGTGGACTGTCTTTGTCCCCTTCCTTCCTTTCTTCAAAGACCATTTTTTCTTCTTTTTCTTCTTTTGTTCTTCTTCCTGGTCAGTATGACCAACAGACAGGGATCGCGGCTTTGTGCAGTCAATATCAAGAGCTGCTGCACAGTCAATTGGAACAGCAGGTCGTTCTGCGCAGTAGATGTTTTGGGCCAGTACCTGCTCTGCACTGTCGATGTTCTGGGCCAATGTCTGCCCTGCACAGTCGATGTTCTGGGCCGATGTCTGCACTGCACAGTCGATGTTCTGGGCCGATGTCTGCACTGCACAGTCAATGTTCTTGGCCGATGTCTGCACTGCACAGTCGATGTTCTGGGCCGATGTCTGCACTGCACAGTTGATGTTTTGGGCCGATGTCTGCACTGCACAGTCAATGTTTTGGGCCGATGTCTGCACTACTCAGTCAATGTTCTGGGCCGATGTTAGCCCTGCGCAGACGATGTTCTAGGCCGATGTCTGCACTGCACAGTCGATGTTCTGGGCCGATGTCTGCGCTGCACAGTCGATGTTCTGGGCCGATGTCTGCGCTGCACAGTCGATGTTCTGGGCTGATGTCTGCGCTGCACAGTCGATGTTCTGGGCCGATGTCTGCGCTGCACAGTCGATGTTCTGGGCCGATGTCTGCCCTGCACAGTCGATGTTCTGGGCCGATGTCTGCGCTGCACAGTCGATGTTCTGGGCCGATGTCTGCCCTGCACAGCCGATGTTCTGGGCCGATGTCTGCGCTGCACAGTCGATGTTCTGGGCCGATGTTAGCCCTGAACAGCCGAGGGTCAGGACTGACTCTTCTGAGCAGTGAACTGTCAGGGATACTGACTTTTCCTTTGTCCCCTTTTTTCCTTTCTTCAACAACTATTTCTTTTTCGTTTTCTTCTTTAGTTCTTCTTTCTGCTCATTATAATCATCAGTCAGGGACGACGGCTCTGGGCAGTCAATGGTAAGAGCTGGGGCTGCAGAGGCAATGTCAACAGGAGGTTGTTCCACACAGTCGATGGCAACAGCTCTGTGCAATTCTGCTGTGCAGGCAATGAAACGAGCTGGCTCCTCTGCACAGTCAATGGTAGGAGTTGGCTCCTCTGTGCAGTCGATGGTAGGAGTTGGCTCCTCTGTGCAGTTGATGGTAGGAGTTGGCTCCTCTGTGCAGTCGATGATAGGAGTTGGCTCCTCTGTACAGTTGATGGTAGGAGTTGGCTCTTTCATACAATCAGTAGTAAGATCTTTCTCAGCACAGTCAGGTTTAGATGTTGGCCGCTCTGCAGAGTCAATGGTAGGAAGTGAGTCTTTCATACAGTCAGTAGTAAGATCTTTCTCAGCGCAGCTGATGGTAGGTGTTAGCTCCTCTGCGCAGTCGATGGTGGGAGTTAGCTTCTCAGCGTAGTCGATGGTAGGAGCTAGCTCCTCTGCACAGTTGATGGTAGGTGTTAGCTCCTCGGTGCAGTCGATGGTGGGAGTTAGCTCCTCAGCGCAGTTGATAGTTGGAGGTCGCTCCTCTGCGTAGTTGATGGTAGACGTTAGCTCCTCGGTGCAGCTGATGGTAGGCGTTGGCTGCTCGGCACAGTCGATGGTAGGAGTTAGCTCCTCGGTGAAGTTGATAGTGGGAGTTAGCTCCTTGGTGCAGTCGATGATATGCGTTGACTGCTCGGTGCAGTCGATGGTAGGTGTTAGCTCCTTAGCACAGTTGATAGTGGAAGGTCGCTCCTCAATGCAGTCAATAACGCAAGCTAGCTCCTCTGCGCAGTCGATGGTAGAAGTTAGCTGCTCGGCGCAGTCAATAGTGCGAGCTAGCTCCTCTGCGCAGGCGAGAGTAGGAGTTCGCTCCTCAATGCAGTCAATAGTGTGAGCTAGCTCATCTGCGCAGTCAATGGTAGGAGTTAGCTCCTCTGCACAGTCAATGGTGGGAGCAAGCTCCTCAGTGCAGTTTTTGGTTGGAGGTTGCTCCTCTGCGCAGTCGATGGTAGGAGTTAGCTCCTCGGTGCAGTCGATGGTAGGCGTTGGCTGCTCAACACACATGATGGTGGGAGCAAGCTCCTCAGCGCAGTCCTTAGTTGGAGGGTGCTCCTCAGCGCAGTCGATGGTAGGATTTAGCTGCTTGGCGCAGTCGATGGTAGGAGTTAGCTCCTCTGCGCAGTCGATGGTGGGGGTTAGCTCCTTAGCACAGTTGATTGTGGAAAGTTGCTCCTCAACGCAGTCAATAATGTGAGCTAGCTCCTCTGTGCAGTCGATGGTAGAAGTTAGCTCCTCGGCGCAGTCAATAGTGCGAGCTAACTCCTCTGCGCAGGCGAGAGTAGGAGTTCGCTCCTCAATGCAGTCAATAGTGTGAGCTAGCTCATCTGCGCAGTCAATGGTAGGAGTTAGCTCTTCAGCGCAGTTGATGGTAGGAGTTAGCTCCTCTGCGCAGTCGATGGTAGGCGTTGGCTGCTCGACACAGTCGATGGTGGGCATTGGCTGCTCGACGCAGTCGATGGTAATATCTGCCTCTTTCGTCCATTTAATGGTCAGAGCTTGCTCTACGCAGTTGAGGGTAATATCAGACCCCTCCACGGAGTCGGCGGTAAGAGATGTTTCCTCTGTGCCGTTGATGTTAAGAACTGGCACCTCTGCGTAGTCAATGTTAACAGCTCGCTCCTCTGCGCAGCCGATGACAGGAGTGGGTACCTTTACGCAGTCAATGGTAGAAGTTGGCTTTTTCACACAGTCAATGGTAAGATCTTGCTCAGTGCACTCGATGTTAGGAGTTAGCTCCTCTGCGCGGTCGATGGTAAGAAGTGCCACTTTCGTACATCCGATGTTAAGAGCTGGCTCAGCACAGCTGATGGTACCTGCTGGCTCGTCTGTGCGGTTGATAGAAAGAGATGTCTCCCTTGCACAGGTAATAGTCAGAGCTGGCTCTTTCACGCAGGCGATAGTAGCAGCTGTTTCCTCAGCGCAGGCACTAGTAAGAGCTGTCTCGTTAGCGCAGTCGATGGCAATAGATGTTTCTTCCGTGCAGACGATAGTAACAGCCGGCCCCTCCCCACAGCCGATGGTAACCACTGTCTTCTCGGGGCAGTTGTTATTTAGGGCCAGCTGGTCTGCAGATGCTGACTGTGCCTTTCTTCCTTTCCTCCCTTTTTTACATTTCTTCTTGTCTTCTTCTTCTTCTCATCATCCTTTACCTGGGCCAACGTGTTTTAAAAATTATTAATCGGATACCTGTTTACCTGACACAGAGATGGTGTTTTACACACCACAATATGGTGCATTGTTCTTGTCATTTGAATGAAGGATATTGTTTTACTGATAGTTTAAACCTCAGTCTAACAATTACGGAAGATCATATTTCATAATGAATTTTACTCCATATTATAGGTTATTATAGACTTCTGTTTATGTTAAACTATATCCTAAATAATTCTACAATAAAACAAAACCAACAAAATACTCGAAATTGAAAAATGCTATTTAGAGAAAATATTTTTTGCATTTGATTATTTTTAAAATAGTTACTCCATTATATATTATATTAATACCAGGTCTGTTTTGTGCAAGAGAACGACTTACGAGATGAAACTAATAGATACGAATGTACAAAAAGGCGATAACATGGACAATTAAATATAAAGGTTAAGTACTTACCGGACAACAACATAAAAATGAATACTTGAAGCATTTTGGTAATTGTTTGCAGTGTATCGTCTTGTTCAGTGAGCTGAAGTAAGTGAAATAGTGATCAATGATGAATTGGTTGCACATTTTCAGTGTTAATGTACGTCTGTGACATCATTGTGAAGATAAAAGAGCGAATTTACAATGATTCTTATTTCACTGTGACGTCGGTTATTTTTGCATTGTGTTGCCTAGAAATGTTCGATACCTTTAGTCACTAATGTGTAAACAAACAAGTTTCGTTAATAAACTTAGTTACCGAATTACTACTAGCTTGTACGTTTCTATCCCATAGGTGTTATGACCAGCATTGTTATTGTAACCAAATAAAATTATTTTGTTCAAGGTCAAATTTACATTTGAAGGACATTGTTTTTGACACCTCGATGGTATTAAATCAATGACCATTTAAAACGCAATGTGTTATTATTGTTTCAAAACATCCGGATTCCGGAATTAGTTTTTAACACCATATTTAGGAACGGTCGCTAAGTAACATTATCTCTATATAACAACCAAATTCGGCGAATACAGATCAATAAATCCCCTTCAGTCTATCCACTTGTATATGTTTATGTTCGGTTTTATATGTTTTGTTAATTCTTCTTTCTGACTCGGAGGCTGGATGCAGTAAATGCAGTACAGAGTCAGAGGCTGAAAACATGCGGCACAGAAATAGATCCACCTTGGATTTCCATAGACCTGTAGAGATGCCCCGACCAGTTAGGTGGCCAGTAGCTCCCGAGCCCCCGTGAATTCGAACCATGCCGGCGCGCATTTAACGATATTGAATATGTCGCGAGCGTGTAGGCTACTTTAAAAGGGAAGAAGTGACACAGAGTGAATCAAATACAGGCTGCGTTTAAACAATGGTGCTTCCAATCAGTTGATTTGTGAAACTTAGAAGGGCTGGCAACGATCTGAGTTAAACCTTGACCAAGCAAAGTACCATAGGTGATTTGTGACATTTCAATAAAATGCAACAGGTGCTTGACGCTTAGTTTGGGGTCACGGTTTTTCCAAAACCAGAGTTATATGGCCTTTTAATGAAACGTGAATCAATTTACACAATGGAAAAGGAGACTGTAAAATCCTTAATACATCAGTCTAATAGTTTCAAATAATAGTTTTTTTTTTTTTAATACCAAAAACGAATCACTTGCAAATAAATGGAATTATGTGCAAGAGTCGTGTTGCAGAAATGCATGGTTTCAGGCTGACACCTAAAAAGAAAATCAGGGGCAGAAAGTTTAGTACACATTTTCTGAGGGTGACTGGTCCATCTGTGACTTTGGTCCTAGATGGCAAAGCGATTGCTCCTTAATTTCCATCATTTAGAATGTTTTCCTTAGGGCAGATGGTATAGTGATTATGCCAAATTATGGCCATTCCTGTAAAACAAAATGCAATGCAACACCACGCAATGCTTGCTTCACTAGATGATCACTACATTTGTTATCATTCTGTCACTATTAATCCATGCCAATTTAAAAACCACTACTCTGCATTTATATCATCACAGCCACGTAACATTTTTAACCATTAAAAATGACATGCTATCTGTTCCAAGAAAAATGCTTTACAGTTCACCAAAAACACATTGTCCTCTGTGGCCCTTCGTGCAGAAGCTGGACAGGATGCTAACCCTTGTGCAGGTCAATGTAAAGCTGTGTATGAACAGCTGTGCACTGAGCCAGCACTGTTTAAAGGCCCTGTCAGTCAGAGGAACACAGTCCAGTCAGCAGCTGCATCTAATTGGGTAGTCTGGGGACATTGATGATTGTTGAGGACAGAAGTACAGCAGTTGCTTTTTATAAAGGGGCTTGAGGCCTGACTGCATTACAGATTTAAGTTTTAGAGGTTTAATTTATAGGTTACACATTTTAGTAAAATCCACACCACCAACCAAATACAAGTATGTGATCACATTCTTACAGTCCTATACTCCATCACCGTTAGACTGTAAGTCTCACCAGGAAATAAACAATGGCCCCTTCCCTTCGGGCTATACCTCTGATGAATACCTTTACTGATAAACGCCTGGAAAAATGCAGTCAATTTATCGTATTTGTGGATTTATGACAGCTTTCCACCCCTATGTCAATATTAAATTATGTTTAAAAGTACATTTTCAGGATAAAGAGAGTCAACTATAGAATATGAAAGCAGCCACGTCAAAAAAACATTTTTAGTGTCAATGAATGGTGGTTCTTATTTTACTGTGTAACATAAGTCTGAATGAATTAGGATTAAAACAGGTGCAAACACACACACATGCACACATGCGTACACACATGCATTTGCAGACACACACACACACACACACACCATGACCCACCATATTAGCAATTAAATTTTTCATTGATTGACAGAGTTTTGGCTTGTGATATCTATAATTTTGTATGAACGCCTTTAAATAAGAAGTACCCCCCATGTTCTTTAAAGAAACATCAGAAAAATAGATCATATTGGACATGACAGCTTTAGCACAGAGCTCTGCCCCCCTGCACTCCAGAGAGTGTTCCTTTTCAGGAAAGGACTGCATGATCCCATGAACCCCCACCGCCCCACCGCCCCACCCCTCCACCCCACCCCCCAAACTCAATGCCTGTTGTGTGGAACTGTGAAGGCACTACGTGATAAAGCCTGATCTCTGCCGTAAGACCAGCAACCTGCTTTCCTTTCGGCTGCTTTTCAGCTCACAGTCCCCTGAGAAGACCGAGGAGAATGGAGGCCAGCTACACCACCTACAGCGTTCCCTTCAATTGACTGCCTTTTTCCTCCCTCTGGACACGGTATCAGGTTTAATCTTTTTTAAAAGCTTGATTTTTTTAGTCTTGAGGACCTGAAAACAAGTGAGCAATCTGTTTGACTTGTAGCTATATCTCCTGAACAGAGCCTCCATTAAGACCAAACTGACCTTATAACAAGCAATCAATCAATCAATCAAATTTTATTTGTATAGCGTATTTTACAGCAGTTGTCACAATACGCTTCATGGACAACCCTGGCCTAGACCCCCACAGGACCAAGCCTAAGGCAACAGTGGCAAGGAAAAACTCCCTGTGGCAGATGGGAAGAAATCTTGGAAGGAACCAGGCTCAAGGGGGGGAACCCATCCTCCTATGGTTGGCTCAGGGTGTTGATTGGTGACCAACATGTCAGTCAGTTTTACAGGGTTCATAAAGAGGCTCAGATGATGGATGGGGGCGGGTGGCGGTGGTGGGGAGCAGCAGGTGGCGACGGAAGTGAGCAGGGTGGAGGCAATGACGAAAGAGGGGCTGGACCGCAGTGGTGGGGGAGACCAGACGACAGCACTCTCGAAGATTGGGGCAAGAGCCCCGCTGGCAGCGTGGGGAAGGAGGTAGAAACGGCAATTAGGGAATTTGCAATAGATAGTGGCAGTGGTATGAATTGGGGGGACCCCGCCAGGAATAATATATGGCTGCATAGCTACTAGGACAGGGATGGAGAGCCCATGCAGTCATGAGGGGGGACAACCATACCCACCTATCAAAAGCTAGCCTATGTAAAGTTGGGTCACAGCTGATTGACAGGTGACAGTAAGGAAAGGATTGCCACCCTACAATGCTCTATGACTACAGGCTTCTCCCATCCTGTCTCCAGACTATAACTGATTATAAGCCTGAGCATAGAGGTGCGTTTTTAATCTAGATTTAATTATTGAGACTGTGTTTGACTCCTTTATAAATTTTGGAAGCCTGTTCCACAGTAGTGGGGCTCTGTAGGAGAAAGCTCTACCACCTTTTAGGTTTTTGGAAATTCTTGGAACTACCAAGTAGCCTGCGTCTTGAGAACGAAGTGACCTTGTGGGCTTATAAGATAGGAGCAGGTTGGTTATGTACACTGGTGCATGTCCATGCAGGTGGTCAGGAGCAAAAACTTGAAATCAGACCTGCCAACCTCAGGAAAATATTTTGAGTACCACAATAGTCAGTGTAACGCTAAGTTCACATGCTTTTGCACCACTTCGCTTTGCACGCACACACGCACACACAAGCCTTTCTTCATAATTCTAGTTTTGACTAAAAGTGATCAGGCAAAATTGTATAATTTGACCTGATTCTAAAATATCACTGCACTGGGCTATTTTGGCATTCGATAGAGAACTGAAGAGCACATGAACAAACCAATGAGTTGTGAATTTAAACGAATGAGTTGGACAGCAAATATGCATTAGAATTAGCCTACCTTTTAGGCATTTTTCTACGATGCACCTGTAGATGGAAGCTATGCCTCAAATAATAAGAGACCGCGGCGAATAGTGAAAGCTCAACACGAGAATTAACAAACGACCGCCGACTTTAACGTAGGGATATGGGCCGACATGTAGCCTACTTTAAATTTAAATCTCCATGCAATTTTTATCGAAATGCCTATGGCTGAGCTGCCCAACTCTCTTCCTGGTGAAAAAGGCCTTTTTAGGCTCCTCGAGCCTTATTTGACATACCTGTTTATACTACTCAGCAGCTCAGCGAGCTATCTAGCTGTGGAATGCGATGTGCGTGGTTATGCTTGGAGCGAAACCTGCAGGACGATTTCCAGGAACAGGGTTAGACAGCTCTGCGCTACAGTTCTGTATTTTTGTATTTTCTAAATCTCCTTGTTCGATCTGCAGCCCGGGCTACGCCGTTTGGGCAGGGCAGAGTATCAGCCAATACACCAATCCAGAAACAGCATTTTTATCTTTGTTGAAACATTCTTCATGAAACAGAAATTAACCCTAAGAGGCATAATCCAAGCTGCAATTCGAACGCATTCAGACATTTGCCCAGTCTCTTATCAGCAAGCGGTCTGCGAGGCCGTGGCTGAAGTGGAACAGCGCTCTGCTAAATTGCGAGATGGGGGCTACCGGGACTGTTAGCTCTTAGGTAAATCCCTGAACTCATAGTACACCATTCTAACATTTTAGGGGCCACGTCTTAAACAGGAAAATGCTTCGTTGCATCTGAATGGAGTATGTATGGTAAATATTGCCTTCTTTTCGTGCCATCTTGAGATATCTATACCCCTGGATCCTGACCCCAGATCTAAACCTGACCCAGAAGAGAAACAAAAAAATAAAAAAAATAAAAAATAAAATAAATTTCACAATTTTGATATGTCCTTCCAGAGAAAAAAGGGGAATTGGCAAGCTAACATCCTTTTATGATTATTATTTTTTATCGCCAATTTTTCTACATGATTTGGTGGATTTTATTTTGATCGACCTACATTTTGGTAGCAATATTTTGTAGTGTAATACAATTTCATTTGGGGTATTCGGTATCGAAATGCATTTTGATGCATTTTCGCCCAAAAACTGAGGAAAAGTCAAATTTTGACTTCCACACGGCTCAGACAAAAATATTTCATATGCACAACTATTATTCTATCCATCGCACATTGAAGAGACATGAAATTCTAGGGCAATAATCGCCGTGTGAAAATTAATTTGTTCTGATTTTTTTCTTAATATTAATTTTAATATACACGGGGTGGAAAAATAGAAAAAAAAACACGGACAGAATGGCTGGTTTAATATGGACGCTGTTTAACAAACACCGTTACGTTGATTAAGTTTACAAAAATATTCACAGAAATTAAATCCACGGATGGTAGTCGTGAACCGTTACTTTATGCATTACCCATGTCGCTTTTATTTATTTAGCTTTATCTTTTGTTATACCAAGTCGGAATTCTATGAGTTAAACACAGGATTAAACCTCTAGACCAGAATTGTGTTATGACAAGAAAAATTATTCGAATCTAACAAATAATAGCTGTTCCATTTGTAGGCTAACGGAGTTCTGTGGCCTAGGGCTAAACCCGCGGTTTAAACTCCAGCTAAGCACATTGCAGTTGACCCACTAAACCTAATAATTTCCTGATATTAAGTCTACCACACAGAACAACAAGTACGGATTTACGCTGAAGTCACACATGATTTCACAGACAAAAATCTATGTCGGTTTGATACAAGGTTTGGTCCGTTTTTCTGTAAAAGTGGCAGTTGTCAAAATGCACCCAAGCCTTTCTAACCAAACGGCACGGCCTGTGTGACTTAAGTCATATCCAGCGACGTATGCAAAAATGGTCATAATAAAATGTAAAAAAAAAAAATAATAAAAAATAATAATTACTGAAATAAACGTAAAACTTAACTTTTTGTTTGGGAAAGGTATATTACACAACCTAAATTGTGGCATTTTAATCAATTCGCTTTTTGTGGACTCTCACCTGAACCATTCTTATCACTCCTGATACAGTGCCATCTACAGGCTATAACTATTATGACATGTTAGCTGTCAACTCCAAGAGTTCTTAAAGTAACTTTGAAATGATTACAGAAATAAATCATTAAAAAATAGAATAAAGGGGTACCTTTTTAATGCAGAAAAAAACTCAGTCCTCTACACATTTTCTCCTAAGTATTTTTGACATATTGCAAAGCTAACTCGGCAGTGGAGTCTGGAAGAGGCAACACGCTGACATTTCCTCCGTCGCCAATGCGTAAGCGTTGGCTGGCCGTCTCTCCTGCTTTATTTCATTCCTTTGCTTGTAGAGGTGGCAGACAGCGGGGACAGAGAGGTTTGCGGGGGAGAGTCAATGGAGGAAGAGGATGGTGGAAGTTCTTGGAGCAGTGTTCAGGGGAATAAGAGGAAGAGATTCAGCGAGAGTGTCGGGGATAGCCCCAAAAGCAATGCTAAAGTTAGGAGAGTGGAGGTGAGGAGTTTGAAGTATTGGTTTCAGTCAGACATAAGCAATGTTTCTAATCTGATGAGATTGACTAAACTAGTGGGGGAATCTGTGGGGGTGGTGAGATCTGAGAGTAGGGGTGGTGAGATCTGATACAGGCAGGGGCAAGGTGATTAATTTCTGTGTGGATAAGAAGCAGCAGGAGAAGCTCTTAAGATCAGGAAACTCAGAAAGGTGGAGGTGGAGTGTTCAGTGCCAGTGCAAGGAATGGGGTAAGAGGAGTCCTTGCAGGTGCTCCCTTCTCAGTCACTGAGGATATGCTGAAATCATGTGTGCAGGGGGGGAGGCTGGTTAAGGCTGCTCACTCTGGAACCACTGGAGAGGGGTAGAAAGGGGCTACTAAGGCTGTCCTCCTTTACCTCCGTGATGCATGACTGCTGGAGAGAGGGAAGATGGGTTATGTCCGTTACCCAGTCAGGCCGTTAGTGCCAGCCCCACTGCGGTGCTCAGGTGTCAGAGGTTAGGTCATGTGACTTCAGTGTGCAGAGAGGCGCTGCTGCAGGTGAGGGGGGAACCATGACTACTCAGTGTGGGGGAGGGGTTGGGTCTAATTTCAGTAATCAATGCAGCCTTTAGGGGATGTGTAATGCAACAGCAGGTGCAGGAGATATAGGTACAAGGCTGTCAGTCAGGTATCATATGCTGAAGCTGTGAGGAAAGTGAGACAGGTGTGTGGTTCCACAGCACCTTCAACAAGGCAGGATGGGAGATCAGTGAAGAGAACACACAGGCCTGTACACACAGGTGTAAAACAGGACACTGTGATCTGGTAGAACATGGCCAGCATCCTGCTACACACACCAAAGGAGCGTAGCCTCCCCAGAAAGAAAAGCCTTCAGTCTAGTAGGGCCTCCAAAGACACAAACCACAGTATCAAACCATCTATCTATGTGATCAGGTGAACATGGTGTATATGTGTGTGGGTGTGTGTTTGTGTGCATGTGTATGTGCATGTTGTGCATGTATGTGCGTGTGTGTGTATTGATGCGCTGTGTACGCGCTCTGTGTGTACAATAAAAATGAGCATCTTCAGTGCATCAACCAGTGCATTTTTTTTTAAATTACACCCCCATCCTCGTGCTAAATGGAATTTAATAAAACCATTATGTACCGTGGAAGGAGCTGGAAATGGGCAAATGTATCAGAGTATTTTTTTGACGACTATCAGACCTGTGAGTTTGTTGGAATTGGGATTCAACAGACAGATTTCATAAACAACTTCACATGTCCACACAATAAAGCCCCAAACTAAGGGGATTTTGCGTTTTCTCCTTGTTCTTCTTCTTCTCTTTCTTCTTCTTCTTCTTCTTATTCTTCTTCTTCTCATTCTTATTTTTCCTGCCGCCTATCCCACTAACAACATGTCTCCCCATTGGACATTTTACCAACATCAGCCAAATCCTCACCCTCACGACCCAATCAAAAACACGCATAAACACGCAAAATACCCATACCTTCTTACTCTGAAACCTTTCCAGTTTAAAAAGCTAATCTGCCTGTGGCCTAGTGGGTAAAGTTACAGGCTTGGGAAGATGGGGTCTTAGGTTCAAGCCCAGCTAGGGACACATTTCTTTAATCTGCTTTTACCCTCACTAATAATTCTCTACTACTTCTCAATTATTGCTTTTGCACCATATCTACCCGCCGTTCACCGAACGTATACACTGCATTATGACGTACCGTCTGCACGTTCAGTTATTAACCGGCTACAATACTGCAAAGCCATATGGATTCAACAGGAGCTCTTCTGTGCTTACTCGCCTGTGTTCTTCTTTAAAACCACGGACAGGTTTGCTAATGATATTCCACGCATTGCATAGCTATGTCACGGTGCTGCACTAACAAAGTCACAGACTGGTAAACCTCCGGTTGAAGGACTGAACCTCTGTTATACTATATATAGTAATAAAAATGTATAAAAATACAAACTAATTAAAATAAAAAACAATAAAAACAATCTGTTAGGAATAATGCTATATAAGTGCAGTTTTACTTATTATGACTACAATTTAAAAAAAATACACTGTAAATTTTTCCGGAAAGACCATCAGGTCCAAGAACATGTAATCCCACATCCAAATTTATGACATTTAAAAACCATTATGTATTATAGACACAGAGACAATTAAGCTATTATGAAGGCTTTGACGATACAACTAGAAATGTCACGTCCTCCACAGAGGATAAACATGAAAGTGTCTCAGAAGGATGAGAGAAAGTGATTATATGAATACATACAACAATAACCTTTGATTTCAATGACCTGTTCAAAGTTTCAAGGTGGACACGACGCTGATGTCCACCTTCTATAAGTCTTTTATTGAATCTCTTTTAACCTTTAATATGATCTGCTGGTGTGGTAACCTAAATCTTAAGTGCAAGAGTCAACTGGCCAACATTGTAAAATTAGCCAGCAGGAACATCTGATACAGCTGACCCCTCCCAGCCGTATCAGATAGGATCTATAAGGAAGGCCCAGTCCATTCTGAGGGATTCCCAGCATCCCCTGTTCAATCAATTTGTATTACTTCCCTCAGAGCGCAGATACAGGCTCCCCATATTAAAAACAAACAGGACTAAACACTCTTTTATCCCAAGTGTCACTGGCTTTATTAATAAGTTATAGCGATACGTTTTGCAATGATTTTTATGTTTATCTGTTGTCATGGATATAGTTATTGCTATTTATTATATACTATGCTGCAGTACAAAGTGCCCCATGGGGACAATAAAGACTCTAACTAACACCAAACCTATATCCTTTGTGTTATATACTGGCCACTTTATTAGGAATACCCCCTCATTAATGCAAATAGTCTACTCCTAACAGCACATTATGTGGCTGCAACTCAATATAGACATTACATTACAGGCATTTAGCAAACTCTCCTATCCAGAGCGACTTACCCAACTTCTTTTTGTCACATATTGTTTTACATTACATGCATACAGCTGGATATATACTGAAGTAATGCAGGTGAGGTACCTTGCTCAAGGGTACTATGGCAGTGTCCTACCTGGGACTCCAACCTGTGATTTATAGGTTAAAAGGCCAGCTCCTTACCTATTAGAATGGGCAAGATGTGTGATCAAAGCGACTTTGACTGTGCCAGATGGATGGTGCCAGATGTGGTGGTTCCAGCATCACAGAAACAGCTGCCCTCCTGGGATTTTCATGCAGTACAGTCTATCTCATAAAAAACATGTTTTCAACGTACAAAAATGCCAAGTTACTCACACATACAAGACATACCCCGTCTATAACTCATTCATTCAGACTGCCAAAATCCACCTGCCATTAAAAGTATTGATATCAAAATGACGCCAAGTTACGGTACTACAAACAATATAGGCTATCTTGCCTCACCGAAATGACATAAGATGTATTTCAAAGCAATGCTACCCAATATTTCCTCAATTCTTTCAAGTCACTTGGCCCTGTGTGTATAAGCATGCACTACATGGACAGGCCAAACATATGTGTGGATGGCTCTCTCACAGTCAAGATTGATTGAATAGGCGTGTATATGTCCAATTTGTATTGGTATGTATGTATTTCGCTGCCCAGCCTTTCTGTTGCGTGAATGATAGTATGTTTCTTGGTATAAGTGTGTGTTCGTAAATGTGAATGTAACATGCTGCGAGGGAAATGTCCCCATGGGGATAAAGAAGTTCTCTATGTGTGTATGTACAATATGTATTTTACATGCAGTATTTATTGTATGTAGCAAATATACAATAACTTGTACATGTACTCAAATTCAGTTCAGAAGCAAGTATAAACATGTTTTCTGGAGAAATATGCTTCCTGTAGTTACTCAGCAACAGTTTTCTACATGAATTTCAATGTGTTCCATGAGGCAATTCGAAATATTTGACTCTTTGATCTGACACAAAGTTTGCATGACATTGTAAAATGGTAAGAAGGCCAAGTGACTTGAAAGAATTGAGGAAATATTGGGTAGCATTGCTTTGAAATACATCTTATGTCATTTCGGTGAGGCAAGATAGCCTATATTGTTTGTAGTACCGTAACTTGGCGTCATTTTGATATCAATACTTTTGAGTAACTTGGCATTTTTGTACGTTGAAAACGTGTTTTTTATGAGATATCATTTCTTTTTGCAAAGCGTTGTATTATAACAGTGAGAAATGCGAAGTGACCCTGTAAGAAACGGTTGTGGATTATGGCTATCCTTGTGTGAATTTGTACAGTCTGATGAGCGTGTACTGTTTAGCAGATTCGGTTTGCTATACATGTAAAACAGTGGCTGTGACAAAGGGTGCGGTGGTGTAAGCATAAACATGTGGCAGCGAGTACTCACACGAGCGCAGCAATAATCAAATTAACAATTTTAAGTTGCCAGACAACGCCCCCCTGGGAATTTCACCCAGGGAAATAGTTTAAATCTGAACACAAGACACACAGGTTCGTAACACTCAAGGGCAGAGACGTGGTTCCAATTTGTAAAGAAATAAATCTTTATTTTACACTCAACTATTAAAATACTTCTTTTAAAACACCATTCATACAGGGAGGGAAAGGGAACCTGATCAGGGCTGAGGCTTACCGGATGGACAGGGGCCAGTGGAGAGGGAGTCACCCAACAGAAACCAAAAGAATCACCCACGCACACGTGGAACACACCCACACACACACACGGTGGTGATAATGCAAATCCCAAGGAGCACAGCACACAAAGAGGGGAGGGGGGATCCCACCACCAGCACCGCCACCGACCTCAGCAACTGAAAAGGGATAAAACATTTAGTGGGAGGGAAATCAAGAAAATAACCAAATGAAAATGAAAACCAAATGATCTTAATGTAAAACCACAGAAAAATGTTAAAATTAACCCAAAAACAAAATAAAAGCTGAAAGGGGCAACTAAGATAACTAAATCAAACTAAATCAAAAATGAACAAACAGAAGTAATCAAAAAAAAATGTATATTAATAACGAACCTAAACTAAAAAAACTAAAGAAATAAACCACAAATCATCCACATAATTACGAGAAGGGGGATTTTAACCCCGGCTAAAAGCCTCGTGTATAGCCAAATAATCCCTTGGTTTTGTATAGAGAAAAAGCAGAGCGGCTAGCTTTGCAATACAGTCATACAGAACACAAAATGTAGCGATCAGCCAGAGGCAGCCGTGCGAAAAAGCAGCATAAAAAATGACATACAACGCAGCACAAACAATAGAGAAGTGGCAACCGGAGACAGAACAGCAGAAGCTCGTCACGTTTTGATGATGTTCAGTAGCGGCGGTGAATATCAGCTGATTCCAAAAATATCCCCTTCATCCGCAGGGCATTAGCACAGAGGAGGGAGGGAGAGGAGCCCATGCACCCCAGCAACTCAGCTACCAGCGCTTTAACCACAGCGAAACCAAGCGACCGGCACACAAGCCAAAGACGCACACACACGGCCAGGGCACACCAACAACTCTGTCGCAGACAGCAAGACAACGCCTATGACCCGGAAATGACACAACGGAAGGAGAGCAGGAAGCAGGGGGGAGGCCACTGCTTAAATACGCCACCCCAGCTCAATTAATAATTACCAGCTGCGCTCTATCACGTGACACATCCACTACCTGGGAGCGATACACAACCAGGAAGCAGAGAAACCAGTACTGCTACATTCTACCCCCGCTTCTTGCATCGTCGCCCCGACGATGGACAAATCAATGCTAACACTACAAACTAGCTCCAAGGTCTAAACAGAGCAGACACTGCGTTAGACACAGAAGCCGAAGGGTTAGCAGCCTGTGCGTTTCCGGTTGACCGTGGCAAATGATGTACATTAGAGTGGTGACCAGCTGTTGACCGTGGAGTCCGGCGTCGAACCAGCTGGTCGGAACCAGAACAACTAACTGGAGGAGCAGCCGAAGATATCGATGCTCCCATATTTACAGCTGTGGAAGGGCCACAACCAGGAGGGTTGAAGCTGGATAATGGCACAGACATTTGGGGCGCCGATGGGATCACTGTGGCTAATCCAGTGGAGGGCATGACAGAGGCAGCCACAGAGGGAGGTTGCCCAACAACCAGCAAGTCATACTCAAAGGCGCACTCCTCCTCAGATGACAGCTGCTCTACAAGCGGAGAGTTAGGAGGAGGGGCACACCCAGATGAATCGACCCCAACCACAGCCTTCAACATGGTACGATGGACCTGTCTAGCCTTGGTCGGGTCATCTACTGGCCCAATGGTGTACACTGAGCCACCTTCGTGAGGTGCCCTCAACACTCGATACTTCACCGAATGCCACCGATCCCGGGTCTTATGAGGCCCCCTTGCACTGAAGTCCCGCAAGAATACCAACTGACCTTCACTCAGCGGTACATCTTTAACATGCTGGTCATGGACACGCCGTCGGCGGTCAGCAGCCTGCTGCAAACGTTCCCGTGCACCTTCAACTGCCACCTGCAGACGGGCTTGGTGCTCCTGAACCCACTCATGAACAGACCCACCAACCGGGCTTTCAACTCTACCCAACAGGAAATCTACTGGCAGTCTAGGTTCCTGACCAAACATCAGGAAAAAGGGACACTCTCCTGTAGCCTGATGGGGAGTGGTGTTATAACAGTAGAGGACCTGGGGCAGACATGCATTCCAGTCCCTCTTTCTGGAAACAGGCAGTGTGCGCAGCAAGTTATGGAGCGTGCGGTTGAACCGCTCACATTGACCATTCCCCTCAGGATGGTAAGGAGTAGTACGGGATTTCACGATGCCGTACAAGTTACACAGCTGCTGAATGAGAGAGCTTTCAAAATTTCGGCCCTGGTCAGAATGTAACCGAGCGGGGGCCCCAAACTTGAAAAACCACTCCGACACCAGAACCTTAGCCACGGTGGCGGCACGCTGGTCCCGGGTCGGGATAGCTACCGTGTACTTACTGAAGACATCTGTCATCACCAAGACGTTCTCCACACCATTCTGGGCCGGCTCTAGAGTGGTATAATCAATGGCAAGGATTTCATTAGGGCATGACGCCAACAAATGCTTCATATAGCTGTTAGCTTTGGGGTGGACATCCTTGGCAACCTGACACCGCTCACATGTCTGACACCATTGTGCCACATCAACAGACATGCCGGGCCAGTAGCATCGAGACCGCAGGAGTGCCAACGTTCGCTCCACTCCCTGGTGCCCATGCTCCTGGTGGACCTGGGTCAAAACCTCACCATACAGCGCACTAGGCAACAACAGCTGAAACACGGCCTCAGCACCATCTGGGCGGAACACCTGCCGGTACAGGACGCCATTTTCCTCAACCAGGCGGTCCCACTGCCGAAGCAGCACCACTGCGGACCGTGACAGACGTTCCCGCTCCTCACGGCTGGGACGCTGCTTTTTACCCCAAAACTTCAGCAGTTCCTGGATAACAGGGTCCGCCTGTTGGAGGGCACAAAGCTCAGAGGAGGTGCGCTGTGGCATAGCTACCACGGCAGCTTGAATGACCTCCACCTTCCTCGACTTCAAGGCCTGTTGCAAAGGCTGGGGCATGGCGGTACCTGGGAGCATAGCCTCCACATCCTGGGGACCAGGTGGGTGCTGACGGGAGAGGGCATCTGCATTTGTGTTACTTCTGCCCGACCGATACTTGAGCTCAAAATCAAAAGAGGCCAGCTGGGCTGCCCACCTCTGCTCGGTGGCAGCCAATTTAGCAGAAGACAAGTGACGAAGGGGGTTGTTGTCTGTAAACACAACACACTTATTGCCCAACAAGTACTCTCGAAATTTCTCTGTCATGGCCCACTTAAGGGCCAAGAACTCAAGCTTCATGGAACTGTAATTCACCATGTTCCTTTCGGTGGGTTTCAGGCCTCGACTAGCGTAGGCTATCGGCCTCACCTTCCCTGCCTGTTCTTGAGAGAGCACTGCTCCCAAGCCGCCATGGCTTGCGTCCACCTCCAGTATAAACGGGAGGGAAAAATCTGCATAGGCTAACACTGGCGCAGTGGTGAGCCTAGTTTTCAGTGCATCGAAGCTCTGTTGACACTCGTCAGTCCAGCACAAAACCCCCCGATTGGACTTCCTACCAGTCCGAATGCTGCCACAGTCAGCTACAGCCTTATGCAGAGGAGCTGCCAGCTTGGCAAAACCCTCTACAAAGCGCCGGTAATAACTGGCGAAACCCAGAAAAGACCGCAGCTCCGAGGCAGTGGTGGGAATCGGCCAATCAGCAACCACCTCAATTTTGCTTGGATCTGTAGCAACGCCACTACCCGAAATCACGTGGCCCAAGTAACCCACTTCCTTCTGGAAGAAAGAACACTTACTAAGCTTAGCCTTAAGGCCCTCATGTTGCAGCCGCCCTAGCACCACCTTCAGTCTCTCCAGATGTTGATCTACAGTGGAGGAAAACACAACAATATCATCCAGATACAACAATAGCGACTGGTACTGCTGATCACCGAAAATACGCTGCATTAACCTCTGGAAGGTGCTAGGAGCGTTACAGAGCCCAAAGGGCATTCTGTTCCACTCGAACAAGCCAAATGGGGTACAAAATGCGGTCTTGGGCCGATCTGCCTCAGTAACTGGTACTTGGTGATAACCACTGGCTAAGTCCAGGGTGGAAAACCAACAAGCACCCGACAGAGCATCCAGGGACTCCTCTATACGTGGTAAAGGGAAGGCGTCTTTTCGGGTTTTACTGTTGAGCTGTCTGTAGTCAACACACATACGGATCGAACCATCCTTCTTTCTCACCAACACGATAGGAGACGCATAGGGGCTACTACTCTCACGAATGACCTGTGATGACAACAGCTGGTTGATGTGCTCCTTCACAACCTCATATTCGGAGGGTGGAATACGCCTATAGCGTTGCCTGATAGGAACATCATCAACCAGGGGGATGTCGTGGGAGATTAGGTTGGTACAACCCAGGTCTCCATCATGAGCTGAAAAGACAGAGGTGTACTGCCCAAGCACAGACCGCACCCGACCCTGTTCCTCAACCGACAATGAGGACAGGTCCATGTCCTCCACCTGCTGTTGTACACTAGGTGAAACTGCCTGGGAGGACATGGTGGCCACAACTGATGGTACCTCAGTGACCCCCGCAGGAAGACTGACGACATTCACAAAGTCCAGCATGCCAACAGCTGTGCTAGGATACAATAGCACATCAGTGGATCCTACATTCACCACAGGTATGTAAGTTGTGCCTCTGATTACCTGAACCAGGGCAGGGGAAGCAAGCAACCCATCAGGCAAACCAGAATCCAGGGGCTCAAAAAGAACGGTGGAACCTGAGTATTGCTCAGAACACGTGGCGGTCACGATTTTCATGGCACCGCCAGGAATCCGCCAGGCCTTCTTACCCCTGACCTTCACCCTCCCTGGACTGTCCCGAGGAGCCTGAGTGCTGGCATAATGACACTCCTGCAATGCTCGCACAACAGACTGGGGGGCCCCTGAAACGCCAGGCTGTGCGAACAAAACTGCACCATGCTGCACAAAAAGCTCGTGGTAGCATTTACGAATCACGTTCATCCCCAGAACACCAGACACTAGAGCAGGCCCACCACCAGGGGGGTCCCTCACAACCAACACTCCACAGTGGGGTATCAACTTGCCACAAAGTTCTACCTCAAACTCCAGGTAGCCAAGATAGGGGATGGCTAGACCGTTAGCAGCTTTAAGCTCTAACCAGTGACATGATCGAAGGCGCTCCTGGCCCCAAGGCTCAAAATGCTGGCGGAAAAAGCCCTCCGAAATCGTGGTGACCATAGAACCAGTATCCACTAAACAAGGGACTTTAATCCCACCCATGTCCACATCTAAATGGGGACACGATGAAATCAGCTTAGAAGCCTCTACGCTACTCGAAACCTCTGGTGAGCCAGTAGCGGCCCCATCCAAACTGTGGCTCTGCAGTTCGGTGGGCACTAGTTTTCCGACACCGAAGCGGTGTGGGACGGCCTAGCTGGATTGGATGGGGGTTGTGGGGGAACCTGTGAGCGAGAATAAGCACGCACTCCATCACAGTGTCGCGCCATGTGACCCGGTTGATTACAGCGCAGACATATTATGGGGCCAGTGCGAGGTGGACGATTATACTGTTGGGGGTTCTGCAGCCGAGCAATGCTTTCAGTAAGCTGATTAAGCTGCTCTTGCTGACGCTTTAACATCTCCTTCATTTCGCTCAGCTCAGCCACTGAGGATACGGGGACGGACACCTGAGGGCCACCTTGAACGCCATACTGAACACCAAGCACTGAGGGGACCGAGTAACTGCGGCTCCTCACACCACCAGGTAAACCCTCACGCTCCCACCGGATCGCCTCTGCCCTGACATCAAGCAAAATGGAGTCAGGCTGTCTACGCACCAATTGCTTCAACTCACGGCGCAAGGAACTATTCAACACATGCTCAACAAACTGGTCCCTCAGCAGAGCTTCAGCATTCGGCACAGCAGCAGGTGCACGCTGCTTCACCTTCTCCATGAGACCCAGCAAAGCGAGAGAGAACTCCTGAAGAGTCTCTCCCTCTTCCTGTTTCCTCGAGAAGAAAGCCTCCTGCAGAGCAACATAGGAATCTGAGCACCCGTACAACTCCTGTAAAATGGCAAGTATTCTAGCAGGGTCCTCTCTCTCAGCGCCAGAGCGATACTTTATCTCATCTCTAGCCTCGCCTTCTAGATGGTCAAACAGGAAAAACGCCTGGTCAGACTGAGCTAGGTGCCGGGCCCTCATACATGCCTGCACCTCCTCTGTCCACTCACTCAACCCTATGCCTGTCCTCCCCCTAAAGACTGGACACTTCCTATCTCTAGGTACAAAAACTAGTCTCTCTGCTACAGGGACACTAGAAGTGGGAGGGGCAGTAGGTGGCACAGAAGAGGTAAAAGAACTAGGGCCAGCCTGTCCCTGTCGCAACCGCTCGTTATCAGCTTTTAACTGGGAAACTAAATCTCTAAGTTCCTGCACTTCTTCCTCCATGACTACTACAACTCGTATTACGACACAAAATTTGTATGGTGCACCAGTACCACAAAAACCAAATCTAAGGAAACAACCTCCCCGAACAGTCAAGGGGGTCCGCTGCGAACCACTGCTGTTCTGTCTCCAAGCTGTCCAATCTACACACCAAGAAAACAAGTCAAAAAAAATAAGAAAACAATAAAGCAAAACAGAAACCGCTTCTCAGCCTTTTAGTATATCCTGCCGACTACGCCAAGTTTGTGGCAGCGAGTACTCACACGAGCGCAGCAATAATCAAATTAACAATTTTAAGTTGCCAGACAACGCCCCCCTGGGAATTTCACCCAGGGAAATAGTTTAAATCTGAACACAAGACACACAGGTTCGTAACACTCAAGGGCAGAGACGTGGTTCCAATTTGTAAAGAAATAAATCTTTATTTTACACTCAACTATTAAAATACTTCTTTTAAAACACCATTCATACAGGGAGGGAAAGGGAACCTGATCAGGGCTGAGGCTTACCGGATGGACAGGGGCCAGTGGAGAGGGAGTCACCCAACAGAAACCAAAAGAATCACCCACGCACACGTGGAACACACCCACACACACACACGGTGGTGATAATGCAAATCCCAAGGAGCACAGCACACAAAGAGGGGAGGGGGGATCCCACCACCAGCACCGCCACCGACCTCAGCAACTGAAAAGGGATAAAACATTTAGTGGGAGGGAAATCAAGAAAATAACCAAATGAAAATGAAAACCAAATGATCTTAATGTAAAACCACAGAAAAATGTTAAAATTAACCCAAAAACAAAATAAAAGCTGAAAGGGGCAACTAAGATAACTAAATCAAACTAAATCAAAAATGAACAAACAGAAGTAATCAAAAAAAAATGTATATTAATAACGAACCTAAACTAAAAAAACTAAAGAAATAAACCACAAATCATCCACATAATTACGAGAAGGGGGATTTTAACCCCGGCTAAAAGCCTCGTGTATAGCCAAATAATCCCTTGGTTTTGTATAGAGAAAAGGCAGAGCGGCTAGCTTTGCAATACAGTCATACAGAACACAAAATGTAGCGATCAGCCAGAGGCAGCCGTGCGAAAAAGCAGCATAAAAAATGACATACAACGCAGCACAAACAATAGAGAAGTGGCAACCGGAGACAGAACAGCAGAAGCTCGTCACGTTTTGATGATGTTCAGTAGCGGCGGTGAATATCAGCTGATTCCAAAAATATCCCCTTCATCCGCAGGGCATTAGCACAGAGGAGGGAGGGAGAGGAGCCCATGCACCCCAGCAACTCAGCTACCAGCGCTTTAACCACAGCGAAACCAAGCGACCGGCACACAAGCCAAAGACGCACACACACGGCCAGGGCACACCAACAACTCTGTCGCAGACAGCAAGACAACGCCTATGACCCGGAAATGACACAACGGAAGGAGAGCAGGAAGCAGGGGGGAGGCCACTGCTTAAATACGCCACCCCAGCTCAATTAATAATTACCAGCTGCGCTCTATCACGTGACACATCCACTACCTGGGAGCGATACACAACCAGGAAGCAGAGAAACCAGTACTGCTACAAACACAACAGAAACGCAGGTGAAATATGGCCAGTGTATGTATGTACTCACGGATTTGACGGCCATCCAACGAGCCTTGATTGAGAAAAGAATCAGCAAGCCCGTAGAATTAGAGCTGCCTCGGTCGCTACTTGTGTACCCTCCTGTCCTGCTCCGTTGTCTGTTATTTCGTGGAGATGCACTTTTAGTGTTTTTTAGTCATTTTGATAGGCTTATCTGCAGGTGGGAATCCTGTTTCGCTGTTTTGCTAAGCTAGAACCGGAAAACTTGATCTCATAAAAAACACGTTTTCAACGTACAAAAATGCCAAGTTACTCAAAAGTATTGATATCAAAATGACGCCAAGTTACGGTACTACAAACAATATAGGCTATCTTGCCTCACCGAAATTAAATAAGATGTATTCCAAAGCAATGCTACCCAATATTTCCTCAGTTCTTTCAAGTCACTTGGCCCTGTGTGTATAAGCATGCACTACATGGACAGGCCAAACATATGTGTGGATGGCTCTCTCACAGTCAAGATTGATTGAATAGGCGTGTATATGTCCAATTTGTATTGGTATGTATGTATTTCGCTGCCCAGCCTTTCTGTTGCGTGAATGATAGTATGTGTCTTGGTATAACTGTGTGTTCGTAAATGTGAATGTAACATGCTGCGAGGGAAATGTCCCCATGGGGATAAAGAAGTTCTCTATGTATGTATGTACAATATGTATTTTACATGCAGTATTTATTGTACGTAGCAAATATACAATAACTTGTACATGTAGTCAATTCAGTTCAGAAGCAAGTGTAAACATATGTTTTCTGGAGAAATATGCTTCCTGTAGTTACTCAGCAGCAGTTGTGTACATGAATTTCAAGGTGTTCCATGAGGCAATCCGAAATATTTGACTCTTTGATCTTACACAAAGTTTGCATGACATTGTAAAATGGTAAAATGACAAAACACAGGGCCAAGTGACTTGAAAGAACTGAGGAAATATTGGGTAGCATTGCTTTGGAATACATCTTATTTAATTTCGGTGAGGCAAGATAGCCTATATTGTTTGTAGTACCGTAACTTGGCGTCATTTTGATATCAATACTTTTGAGTAACTTGGCATTTTTGTACGTTGAAAATGTGTTTTTTTATGAGATATCATTTCTTCTTGCAAAGCGTTTTATTATGAGAGTGAGAAATGCGAAGTGACCCTGTAAGAAACGGTTGTGGATTATGGCTGTCCTTGTGTGAATTTGTACAGTCTGATGAGCGTGTACTGTTTAGCAGTTTCGGTTTGCTATATATGTGAAACAGTGGCTGTGACAGTGTGCGGTGGCGTGTAATTTTAAACGCAACAGAAACGCAGGTGAAATATGGCCAGTGTATGTACTCACGGATTTGACGGCCATCCAACAAGCCTTGATTGAGAAAAGAATCAGCAAGCCCGTAGAATTAGAGCTGCCTAGGTCGCAACTTGTGTACCCTGCTGTCCTGCTCCGTTGCCTGTTATTTCGTGGAGATGCGCTTTTAGTGTTTGTAAGGTTTATAGCGCGTTGTGATAGGCTTATCTGCAGGTGGGAATCCTGTTTCGCTGTTTTGCTAAGCTAGAACCGGAAAACTTGATACTGCAGAATAGGAGCAGACGCATATGTCCCAGTAGGTTTTGCATATGAGAAAATAACAAGAGCGTGAGAGAAATGAGGACGAAATTTGAAATTGCGTAGTTGAAACAATATGTTTTTAGCAGAATGGGTATGTAAATGAAGGTTGACATGATGACAGACTATAGTGCGAAGTAAATTAAGTGACCATGAGCGAGCTTAGTTTCCTTATCGAATGGTATATATAACAGTCTGTATAAAACATTAGTTAATAAAGTGAAGGGTTAAGTAATGTGTGAAGTCTATTGCACTGACGTGTTTTTCTCATGTTCAGTAGTAGTTATAATTATGAGTGAGTCATGATTTTAAATGTAATGTTTTAATGCGGAGTTGCGGGACGTACATACATAGTAATTGTTTGTATGTAGCTAGATAGAGAACAGGGCGAGGTAACATGAATGTAGAAACGTGGCGTTTGCTGATAAGGTTTTGTACGGTAGCCAAGTGAAGAAATATAGTTAGTAGAAATGGCACAGTGGTGAACTGGTGTAACTTTTTAATAAAAGGAATACATTTGCCGTCATGAAATGCATATGGGTGGCCGTGACTGAGTTTTGGTAAAGCAAATAAAGCGTAAGAAAACGTTAGTGTGAAAGAGGAAACTGCCTGCCTGAGGGCGAGGCGTTATTCAATCCTTCAACCGGAGGTTTACCAGTCTGTGACTTTGTTAGTGCAGCACCATGACATAGCTATGCAATGCGTGAAATATCATTAGCAAACCTGTCCGTGGTTTTAAAGAACACAGGCCAGTAAGCACAGAAGAGCTCCCGTTGAATCCATATGGCTTTGCAATATTGTAGCCAGTTAATAACTGAACGTGCAGACGGTACTTCATAATGCAGTGTATAAGTTCAGTGAGCGGTGGGTAGATATGGTGCAAAAGCAATAATTGAGAAGTAGTAGACAATTATTAGTGAGGGTAAAAACAGGTGAAAGAAACGTGTGCTTAGTTGAGCTTGAACCTAGGACCCCATCTTCCCAAGACTGTAACCTTGCCCACGAGGCCACAGGCAGGCAAGCTGTTTAAACTGGAAATGTTTCAGAGTAAAAAGGTATGGGTATTTTGCGTGTGTATGCGAGTTTTTGATTGGGTCGTGTAGGTGAAGATTTGGCTGGTCCAATGGGGAGACATGTTGTTAGTGGGATATGCGGCGGGATATACGGCAGGGCCCAGTTCTGACACTATCGATCCAGCAGTCACTATACTGCAAGCAGACGGGCAAAATGTGAGTCAAGGTCAGATAGAACAAATCAATGGTCAAACACAAAATCTAATCAGCAAACAAACCAGAAGGGCTAGACGAGAAGTGAAAGTCTAAGAAAGCAGAACACATAACAGGCCATAAAACCTAAACCGAGGTAATAAAACCGAATGACCACAGTCTGCCTCTCTCTTGACCTCGTCTTCCTGCCCTCTTAGGACAGGCACAGTCGTTGCCATTGAGCACCCACAGGCCTTTGGTCTATCTATAGTTCTCACAACTCTTCAATTCCAAGGCTCAAAGAATGCCTAGATTGTTGTAACCACCACAATGCTGACTTATCTGAACAAACAGATAAAGTCACAGTTTTCACTAATTAGGCACTGCCAGTTAACTCACTCACAGCGACTAAGTGCTTCAACCCATGTGGAACCTAGTGTGGAACGCACAAGAAACTACCGCAAAACAAAGTTTTCCGATCTTCAGACCAACCGGACGAAAGATCCACTTGCACACGGCAAAGGGCTCCTGCTTGTGCAGGTCACTTCTGAAACCTCCACAAGTTACTGACTCCACCAGTGTCAACAGCATGATTTTCCCCTTCCTATCAAGGGATGAAGCCCTGCCACCCGAACGAGAAACCCCATTTCAGCCACTTGTATTCGCAATCTCATTCTTTCGGTCACTACCCATAATTTGTGATCATAGGTGAGGATATGGACCAAGATCGACTGGTAAATGGAGAGCTTTCCTTTTGGCTCAACTCCTTCTTCACCACCACTGTCCGATACAATGCCTGGGTTGCTATAGCCGCTGCACCTACAACAGTGGTTGATCTCCCGATGCCTTTTAACCTTACTCATGAATAAGACCCTGAGATACTTAAACTCCTGCACAGTTTTACTAAAAAGTTTTACAATTTACCATACTGAAGACTGAAGGCTATTTTTTATAAGGCAATGTTGTCTATACAGTACTGGAAGACCGTAATTTGAAACAGAGATTTAAACATAATCTTGCTGACCAGTAAATATTCCTGAAAGAAAATCCCATCGAGCATTTATGGAATATTCCAGACCACCACCTGAGATAGCGCCTCTTCCACTTCCATCCGCTAAAGTGGGAGATTGACTTTCCTGTGGAGGAGTGGTGTCCTATTCCTCCAGATGCCAATGGACTCTACACCACAGTGCATTCGGGTGAGAGTGGACACACAGGGGGCCCCACATCCTCTTAACCTTTCGAAGAGAAGGTTTTTTAGAATGCTTTTTAAAAATGTCTTTATTTTAAGTCAGTGTTCTAGAACTCCATTGAGTTTTATTAGTAGTGATTGTTACATCAGCACTAGAATTTATTTATTTATTTATTTATTTATTTATATATTTTTTACTACTATGGAGGCAGCTATATGTGTGCAGCATTTGAGTCCAAGACAAATTTCCCCACAGGGACAATAAAGTATATTGTATTGTATTGTATTGTAGAATGTTCTGTTAAGAACATTCTAATCACATATTTGTGATCTTGCACCTTAAAGGGCTGATGACTTTGCATTGGAGCTTACATTTTTTCGTTCACTGCCTGTAGATCAGCATAGACAACAGAATTAGGGCATTGTGAAAACACACCTGCACACCAGCAATCCCAATGCCAACTGCACTGATGATCTTCAAGTCCTCAAGAATGACGTTCCCCAACTTGGTAAAGCAGCCACCCTAAAGTAATTTGGCACATCAACCATTCAAACATGCACTGCTGTTTAAACAAATATGCCTCTTTCTCTCGTTGAAAGGGAGTGTCTCAGTACATCACTTCAAAGGATAAAAACCACCGACATTATTCATTAGATATATGTTTTTAAATGTATACAATAAAGCAAGTGAAAGGCAAAGCTTCACAAGTGTTCTCTATTTAATCAACTCTAGAGACATGTATTTGTGTCAGTGAAATGCTTACGTGCTTTTTTGAATTCAGTGCTAGTTTTTCCTCCACCCGACAAGTATATTTCCAGGATAAATAAAATTTGTGTAAAATTCATGTGAGGAAATAATAGATAGGTTACAAAAAGAGAACTAATGTACAAGAGCACAGAATATGGAGGTCTCAATATCTCAGAGCAATAGACATAGCATTCTGTAAAAATATTTTTAACATAATATTAAGCAAATCAGCCTGGGTCAGAAATATGGAATGTTGGGAAGAGAAAAAGGCCGGAAAAGGAAGGACGTGCCATATTATAAACTGGCATACGGTGATTTTATTGAAAAGCACAAAGGGGTTGGCATCAACTGGGGCACGCAGACCAATAAGGTTATACATAAATTAACATACGATGACATAAATGGTTATTTAATGTATAATGTACAATGTTATTTACAAAGATTATACAGAAGAATAAAATAGATATTTAATAAAACATTTAAATGATAGAAATATATCAGGGGAGATGATAAAATGTGGTTGACAGTCAATAGCAGTGTCCACGTAACTGGTGTGCAGCAATATCATGCTGCAAAATGCTGCCTAGTGTGTGTCTCACAATGGCCATTTCTGTTCCCGCTCAAGTGTAAAATGAGAACACCCTTGTGATGTCATAATACTCAGTGTTTGCAAAGACAGTGGAAAGACTGCAAGCTTCCTTCATTCATTTTTAACAGCCCATGTAAGGTAGTTTCCTTTAATCTTCAGTAACTGTACAACATTTTACACTGAATTACAATATACTAGATTGCCATTATAGTGGACTACACTGCATGCACTCTCTAGATTTTTAATTAATTAATTAATTAATTTATTTTTTTAAATGTATTTATTGATTTTTTGTAGCCTCTGTCCAGGCAATTTTCAGCTGGAATAAAGTGTAGCTTTGCTGGCTAATGTGAACTTTATGTTTAGCTTTTTGTGCATTCCTTTATTCATTTTGTGCTATTTTTATGCATAATATTTATTTTTGAATTAAATCGTATCTCTTTAATGTGGGGGCCAGGCAACACTTTTATTAATTTACAAACTGTCGCGTAACGTTATCAGAGTTCGTCAGGCTTGTCATTTGTAGATCCTATACAATAAGTGGTCAACCTTGGAAGCACGTCTTTGTCAGTCACCCTGTTCAAACAACACACAACACAAAAGAAACTGTGCTCCAGAGTTTTTTTTATTTTTACATATGTGTCGTGACCCCTGAACAAAAACATCCTCCTTGCCTGAAGTATGCAACCCAGAGACATCACCAGACGCTGGGCATCTTCCTTGAAGCTCACATTACAGCTTCCTTCCAACTTTATAATGCCATTTATTTCATTACTGATGCAGTTGTCGTATGTAATATTATTCATTTATACCACGAACCAGACCTATTCTCGCTTTAAAATGCGTTCTTCCACTCATTTAACAAATGTTTATGACCAAAACATGCGATAAAATATCAAACTTGCATGATAACATGAATGTGTGGAACAACCCAAAGTGTGCAGAATATCACTTTTCTTTTGTAACTATGGTTAACCATCTTACATCCGCGTTAATATCAAATCTCCAAAGGTAGCATTGATCTTATCTAGTAATGATGTGAATAAGCAGTACTGCAGTGCTTTGGCTCAATGTTTTGGCTCGAAATTTAAAGAATAAGTGTCATCACATGGGATACGTCCAGAACTTTCCCAGACAAAGCCTTCTGATGAATCATACAGTGATAACTCACACGCTCTGGGACCCCAGGATCATTGTGACGCACAGTGATAATTCCAAAACTCTGGAACGTCAGGATCATTGACACACAGTGCAATAAATCCCAATTTGCGAGCCACGTATCACAGTGTCAGTAGTGACTGCCACCAACTTACTGATGGGGATATTACTATCATACACATATCATTTAAAGTAAACACGTTGTCGATACCCTTGCCTCTCGCACTCTTTTAACTGTAGAATGGTAAGAAAGTCCTCCTTTGTTGTAGCGTCTTTGAAGGCCATTATAACAAACATCACTAGCTGTGCAGGTTCTCTCAACTTGCTGTGCAAAGAACTCTCAGACAGGCAAGTCTTTAACGCTTGTTGAGCTGCATCCTCAGATAACAACTTCATTCTCCTGGCCACTGTTGCCGGGCCAAGTGGGCCACTGCTGATTGCAGTTCTGATTGCATTTGTAAGTGTTTGCAAATCACTGGCTGCTAAAAAACAAATTTCACTAAAAATCTTTTTAAAATTTTATTTAGCCTTTATTTAAGCAGGAAAAAACCCCACTGAGTTTGAAATCTCTTTTGCAAGGGGGACCTGACATAAAACACAAAGTTACAAAGTTACACAAGACAGTGAACAAACAAGTTACAGACATCAAATGGAGAAAGAGACAGCAGTGTTACAGTAATTAACAGCAGTGCAGAGGTTAAAAACAGGAGCATGTTTCAGTCACAGAGTCATGAATTACATATAATTACAGGAATTATGGTATAAGCACAAAGTGTAGGCTCAACTGAAAAGTGGAAACGTGCATTCTGCTGGAGTTTAAATGTCTGGTTTAGCAGGGCATTTTGAAGATATTGACAGGAACAAATTTAAAGCAGGTACAGTAGGTAAACAGGACAATACCAGGTCAGACAACAGTTTCCCACAGTAACAGGTTTCATTACAAGGAGTACCAGAGAGATACACGTGCCACAGCTTGCAGAGGAATTCTCAGAAGTTTGCCATTACATTACATTACAGGCATTTAGCAGACGCTCTTATCCAGAGCGACTTACACAACTTTTACATGGCATTTTTTTACATTGTATCCATTTTATACCAGCTGGATATATACTGAAGCAATTTCGGTTAAGTACCTTGCTCAAGGGTACAACGGCAGTGTCCTTACCCGGGAATTGAACCCAGGAATCGAACCTACAACCTTTCGGTTACAAGCCCAGTTCCTTACCCACTGTGCTACACTCCATCCGGCCATACGCCAGTATTTTTATTAACAGGAGCGAGCTTGTCTGAGAAATGTTTCGTTGTTGTAATTACATGAAACACCCATGTGATGGAGCCAGAACCATGACATGACCGTATGTTTTATCTTGATGCTTTGCTTTTTTTTTAAAAATCACCTTTGGTACGGTAACAAGCCTGCACATTAATGGCTTATTTTACTGTGCTTGGATGAGAGGAAAAAAGAACCATATCCATAACCAAATGAGCCATCCAGCAGCCCCAAGCCTAATTTCAATAAAATTACAACTTATCAGCATCCATAAGAAATGCTAACTACCATACAATGTGCCAAATAATCAAAGTAGGTACATGAGGTAAACAGGAAAACATCAGGTCAGACTACATTTTCCCACTGTAACAGACTTTAGTACAATATGCACCAGGGAAATACCCACTACACAGCATGCAGAGACATTCTCCAAAGACTCACTAAGTTGTCTCAGGCTTGATAGTAGTTTCTAAGCATCGCACCTCATAAGGTCACATCTCACAATCATGGAGGCTCTGTCTGTGGTCACACACTCACAAATTTTTATCATATCGGTAGGAGAAATAGGAAGCCTGTAACTCTGATTGGCTGTTGATTAATGTTGACAGGCGATGCCTGCAAAAAGTTAAACTGTGAGCAACATTTTTCTGCCCAGTTGCTTGGTGTCGCTCAGCTACGTAGAGAATGAATGGACTTCCGGCGACTTGGCTGACGAGTAGCTCGCTGTGTGTGCGCACTGTGAGCGTGTCCACACGACTTCTTCCCGCATTACTAAGACACGCAGGGTAAGGTTAACTGGGCAGTCTAAATTGCGCGTAGGCAGCCTGTCCAGGGATCCTGGGATAGGCTCCAGCACCCCCCTGGACCCTGACCAGGAATAAGCTACAAGTTATAGATAATGGGCGGATGGAACACCTATGGAGTTTTTAAAAAGCCAGTTGGAAAAATAACATACAGTACAGCCACTAGATGATGTTTTATACCGAAAATGATGACGACAGATTGCAATTTACTACTACATTATTGTCATTATGATTTTTGTTGGTTTAATTTAATGTTATTATAATCCAATGTATACACAGCACTTCAGTATAAAGGTTCTTTTGGGTTGTGGTGATGAGGCTTGAAAGTAATTAAACTCCAAGAGAGTAACTTTAATTGCTCACACTTCACACTTTATTAAGATGTCTTATTAACTAATCTTAACACGACTACGGTCGGGCTTATTCTTCTAAGTAAAGATTACAATGCACACACACACGTAACCTAGGTATCTATCCATATATTATTAATAAGGCATACAGACTTCACAACTCACACTGATGTAGTAAGGAGTTGCTTCTGTCCGTTCAGAGTTTCGTCCACTCCGGGGAGCTACCCACGCAAATAGCCGTTTGAGATGGTTGTTTTACAGGGAAAGTCAAAAAGTAGGATGATCGGTCATACCCCATGGGTCCCTGTCTCTGAAGGTTGCCTTGAACAAAATATGCAACTGGCGTTGACTTTCTTTGCTCCCTGCGGGGCTGGCTTTGCTCCGCGTCTTGGACTCGCCTCAGCTGGCTACCTTTGGCTTGGCGTTTGCTTCAGGACTAGCTACCTACGGCTTCTGAGTCCACCCGTCGCCAGGGTCGCGTTCTGCAGTGGATTGCCTCCAATCCACACACACGGCACTGAGTAATCTACAGCGCCAGGTTTTATACTCTCCTTATCTGTCCTAGTCAGACCTTGTCTACGTCACGTCATGCGTCAACTTGTACATTAATTTGCATACACTTAACAGTCTTCTAATACAAGTTAAACACAACATGTTTATAACAGCAACTCTCCTAACACATGTCAAAAATACCCACATCAAAAAATATATTTAAGCAACTTTTCTAATATAATATAATGTATGTCAAAAATATGCTCACAATATTTAGCACTCTCCTGGTGCAGATCAAATACGTGTTTATAACCTTTGCGGTCTTATTTCACTGAGTTAAGTTGAGCCCTCCGTTTTTTGCTGAGTCACAGTTGGGGCCTCTCCTGCCTAGAGTTGTACAGGCTTCAGTCTTATCTATGCAAGACATGCACTAGGCTCCCTCTGGTTGCTATGGGAACCCCCCCCCCCCTTCTCTCTCTGCCCTGACTGTAACTTATTTTCCACAGCACAGAAAATACGAATTTTGCTCCCATTAAACTTCATAATTCTGTAATGTCACAAAATGCCTAAAATACGCAGAATTTTTTAAAATACCCTCTACTAAACATGTGCTGTGAGTTAGAGCTGCAGTAAGAGGATGAGTTTAACTGGAAGCTCTGTTTCCATGTGCTGTGAGTTAGAGCTGCAGTTACCAGATGGGTATAACAGGAAGCTCTGTCTTCTTGTGATATGAGTTAGACCTGCAGTAAGAGGATGAGTTTAGCTGGATGTTGTGTCTCCATGTTTTGTTCACAGAGTCCAGATAGAAAGAGCAGGGTCACCAGTACCCAGCTGTCTTACTATGAAGAGTGATTGATCAATGGAACGTCCATTCGCATTCAGAGGAGAGTTCACAGGTGACCAAAGGTAATTAAAGAGGTTCAAATTGACACTACTTTTTAATTATACTTCAGTGTTACTGGCACCTTTCTGTTGTCGGTGGGTGTATTAAGATTTTCAGATCTAGGTGGGGGTTATTATTGCACATATAGCTGTAGCTTTGTGATTTATATCACATTCATGTGTAGGTGACGTGTATTTTGTCGTATTCATTTGTGCTGTGCGTTGGAGCTGCAGTAAGAGGATGAGTTTAACTGGAAGCTCTGTCTCCATGTGCTGTGAGTTAGAGCTGCAGTAAGAGGATGAGTTTAACTGGAAGCTCTGTCTCCATGTGCAGTGAGTATGAGCTGCAGTAACAGGATTGTCTTAAACATTTATAACTTATTGCACCTATGCCAAATATTACTCTTGGCCATCCACAGTGGAATATCACACACACAATAAACCAGCTTTTATTTAAACGTTTTTAAAATGCTTTCAGATTTTATTTCTGGTGTGTTTGGGAGTAAGAACTCAATTTTAATCTGCCCTTAGAGGATGAGTTTAACTGGATGCTCTGTCCCAATGTGCTGTGAGTACAAGCTGCAGTAAGAGGATGAGTTTAACTGGAAGCTCAGTCTCCATGTTTTGTTCACAGGTTCCAGGTAGAAAAAGCAGGGTGTATTAAGACTTTCAGGGGGTTATTATTGCACATATAGCTGTAGCTTTGTGATTTATATCAAATTCAGGTGTAGGTGGGGTGTATTTTGTCATATTCATTTGTGCTGTGAGTTAGAGCTGCAGTAGGAGGAGGAGTATAACTGGATGTTGTGTCTCCATGTTTTGTTCACAGAGTCCAGGTAGAAAGAGCAGGGTCACCAGTACCAAGCTCTCTGTGTATGAAGAGTGATCGTTCAATGGAACATCCATTCACATTCAGAGGAGAGTTCACAGGTGACCAAAGGTAATTAAAGAGGTTCAAATTGACAGTACTGTTTAATTATACTTCAGTGTTACTGGCACCTTTCTGTTGTCGGTGGGTGTATTAAGACTTTCAGATCTAGGTGGGGGTTATTGTTACACATATAGCTGTAGGTTTGTGATTTATATCACATTCATGTGTAGGTGACGTGTATTTTGTCATATTCATTTGTGCTGTGCGTTAGAGCTGCAGTAAGAAGATGAGTTTAACTGGAAGCTCTGTCTCCATGTGCTGTGAGTTTGAGCTGCAGTAAGAGGATGAGTGCAATTGGATGCTGTGTCTTCATGTTTTGTTCACAGGGTCCAGGTAAAAAGAGCAGGGTCACCTGTACCTAGCTGTCTGTCTATGAAGAGTGATCGTTCAATGGATCATCGAATCGAGTTCAGAGGAGAGTTCACAGGTGATCAAAGGTAATTAAAGTGGTTCAAATTGACGCTACTTTTTAATCATACTTCAATGTTACTGGCACCATTCAGTTGCAGGTGAGCTGTTTTATACAATATTCAGATCTGCAGTAACTAAGAGCTGCAGTAAGAGGATGAGTTTAACTGGATGCTCTGTCTCCATGTGCATGCAGTAAGAGGATGCTGGATGCTCTGTCTCCATGTGCTGTGAGTTGGAGCTGCAGTAAAAGGATGAGTTTAACTGGACACTCTATCAGGTGTAGGTTGAGTAGTTGAATAGTTAAACTCATCCTCTTACTGCAGCTCTCAGTCACTGCACATCTGACTATGACATAACAAAACCCACCAACACCTGAATGTGATATAATATACAATTGAGCCCAAAAGTTTACATACACCTAGGCTAATGACATTCAAACTCAATTTTTCACAACTCCACACATTTCATGTTACCATACATTTACTGTGTTGAGTCAATTAGAATATTTACGTTATTTCCATAAGAGGTAATTTCTAAATAATAGTTAAGAGACAGATTTATTTCAGCTTTTATGTACTATATCAGATTTTCAGTGGGTCAAAAGTTTATATACAGTTCGTTAGTATTTTGGTGGCATTGCCTTTTAACTGTTTAACTTGAATCAAATGCTTGGGGTAGCCTTCCACAAGCTTGTCACAATACTTTGCCAGATTTGTTTTCCCATTCCTCCTGACAGAACTGGTGTAACTCAGTCAGGTTTGTGGGCCTCCTTGCTCGGACATGCTTTTTCAGTTCAGTCCACAAATTTTCTATGGGATTCAGGTCAGGGCTTTGTGATGGCCACTCCAATACTTTCAGTTTGTTGTCTTTAAGCCATTTTGTTAACTTTGGAGGTATGCTTAGCATCATTGTCCTGCTGGAAGACCCAGCTGTGACTAATGTTTAAGTTTCTAGCTGATGACTTGAGGTGTTGCTTCAGTGTTTCTCGATAATCGTCCTTCCTCACGATAATTCTCCTTCCTCATGATTCCATCTATTTAATGAAGTGCACCAGTCCCTTTTCCAGCAAAACACCCCCACAACATGATGCTGCCACCCCCATGCTTAACAGTTGGGATGGTGTTCTTCGGATTAAATGCCTCACCCTTTTTCTTCCATACATAGCGCTGATAGTTATGGCCAAACAGTTCAATATTCGTTTCATCTGACCAGGGAACATTCCTCCAAAAGGCTAGGTCTTCATCCTGGTGATCATCTGCAAACTTCATTCTGGCTTTTTTATGCCAGTCCTTGAGTAGGGGCTTCTTCCTTGTGCGACAGCCTATCAGGTCATGGCGATGTAGGATTCTCTTAATGGTGGATGTAGATACTTCGGTACCTGATGCATCCAACTCCTTCACCAGTTCCTTTGTTGTTGTCTTAGGGTTCAATTGAACCTTACTGACCAAAGCTCATTCAGCCCTGGGAGTTAATTTTTGCCTCCCTCCTGAACGATGCAGTGTCTGTGTGGTCCCAAGATTTTCATATTTGCATACGTACAATTGTTTGTACTGATGCTCGTAGTACCTTCAGTTGTTTGGAAATTGCTCCTAAAGAGGAACCAGACTTGTGGAGGTCTTGGCTGAGTTTTTTGGATTTTCCCATGATATCAAGGGCAAAAAGGCAGTGGCTCTAAAAGTAGGCCCTTAAATACAGCCCCAGGTGGCAATTAACCCCCAATTAAGTCCTACTTATGACAATTAGCCAATCAGAAGCTTCTAAAAGTCGTTACATCAATCTCTGGAATCTCCCAGAGTGTTTAAAGAGACAGTCAGCTTGGTGTATGTAAACTTCTGACCCACTGGAATTCTGAAATAATGAATTAAAGCTGAAATAAATCTGTCGCTAATCGATTGTTTTAAAATTACCTCTGATTTGAACAAAATAGATGTCCTAATTGGCTTGCCAAAAGATATGCATAGTAACATGAAATGTGCGGAGTTGTGAAAAACTGAGTTCGACTATCTTTAGCCTAGGAGCATGCAAACTTTTGGGCTCAGTCGTATATTATATCACATTCAGGTGTACGGGGGGTTTATTATGTCATAGTCAGATGTGCAGTGACTAAAAGCAGTAGTATGAAGATGAATTTAACTGGAATCTCTGTCCCCCATGTTTTGTTCACAGGGTCCAGGTAGAAAGAGCAGGGTCACCTGTACCCAGCTGTGTGTCTCTGAAGAGTGATCATTCAATGAATCCTCCAGTCGCTTTCAAAGGAGAGTTCACAGGTGATCAAAGGTAATTAAATAGGCTTAAATTGACACTACTATTTAACCCCTTAACCCCATGCATTTAAAAAGGATTTCCAACCTGGTTTC
>CM045898.1:10256969-10318971 GCA_025169545.1 Anguilla japonica | reverse complement strand
ACAGGCGTGTGCACTGGTCGGGTCCGGGGTGCAGACTGCCGTAATTGACTCCCCCATAAAAGATGGCGATTCGGGACATCTCGCTCTCTCTCATTGTTCGACTACCAAGCAGCGACTACCGACTCTCATTCTTTGTTATTGTAGAGACGCTGCAAGCAGCGACTACTGTGTCTTGTCTTGTCTTGTTTTGTTTAACAGTCAACATTGTTCTTTGTCAAATAATCACATTGCATACTTCACAGACCATGTGGTAAGGTTTTCTTTTCTTTTGCACCTTTTTATTGTAGTTAGTCAGGGTAGGGTAGCAGCGGACCGGAAGACTCACTTCCCCCTTTCTCTCCTTTAATTTGATCTTTCCCTTGTCTCATCCTCCCCGGTAGTGAGGGTAGAACTTATGTTACATTTTGACAGTGAGTGTTAGGTTAGATCTGCTGGCTCTGTCCTGTCTACCTGTTTGTTTGTGGGTGTTTGTATTGTATTGGTTTATTGGGTTTTGTAATAAATATATCCTTTGTATTCTGGCAAAGAACGTTGGGGTGTTTTTAAATGTGTTTGGCTTTGGGTTTTTGGAAAAACAGAGTTGTGCGGTTTCTAATAGAAATGATTAACATGGTTTACAGGCTCGTCACGGAGCAGAAATAATATAAAATGACACCAACACAACAATCCTGTAATGTAATTACAGTATCACATTTTGCAGTAAATTATTGACTTATCAATGTTCAGTCCAAAAGCTCTTATGACAGATTAGATTAGATGCCACTGTTGACATTCTTAACTTTGGCCTTACAATCCTTCCAGCTTTTCCCATTGTTATGCCTGGATTTATGACATGGTCAATCACTGTTGCTCTAAATTCATTCAATACAATATTTCTTCTACCAGCTTGACCACAACCTCAGCCACAACCACGACCCGTCCATCAGTACCAACTGCATTGGGCTGCTCCATGTTGTCAGACACTGCTGAATGTAGTGCTGTAAAACAGCCTTTTATGTTGGGATTACCAACCATACTGCAATGCGACTCACCTGGGCAATGTTGCTGGAAGTGACGAGACAGGACTGCAAACATCTTGACTTCATTTCACAATCTGCATGTCTAGCAATAAGCATTGGAAATAATTGTACTAATACGAGACGACTGTATTGTGAAAACTGAGTGTGATTTAGAGTTGTGCACTTCGTTGGTAGGTGCAATTAGTGTATTAGGGTAAGAATTTTGCCAGTCAGTTTGGCAAATTGAGTTTTCCACATTGAGCCAAAGCAATCATAACATACTGTAATGCATTTGTAATGTGTGACTGCAGACATTAGAAATGCATCTGAAAAAATGAGAAAAACTCTAGGGTCTCAGGAACATCTCAGAGACTGGATGTCATGCAAACCACACTTCTGCCCTGATTCTGCCCTCAGTGGTCTAATCCATTAAACTGATGTGCAGCAGATCCAGGTTCAAACCTACAGGAAAACCAGTTATTTGAGAGGTAACATAAATATACCAGCTCAATAGATAAGTAGTGACTTTTCAATTATTTCAGTGACTTTGCATATTATTGTCTGAAAATACAGAAAATTAAAGCAAAAAAAAAGGAATCTCAATTTATTATTGGATTACAGTTGTTTACAAATAATGAAATAAAATAAGTACACTGCAGTGATCATTCTGCATTCTCCCTATCAGCTGCATTTGCCCACAGAAATTTGCACATTGGAACTCTTGTGAAAATGAATGAAAGCAACTGTAAAAACTAGTAAAATGCACATTTAAGTGGAGGAGTTTGCCACTGGCTTCTTTTATACAAAGATGCAGATAAAGGAGACAGAATTATTACTTCAAAAACATTTCACTCTGCCACCTTTTGGCATTATTACTCTCAATGTTATATTAATGTTTTAATAAGTACATAAACACACCTTGAACATTTGCAAAATAAATGTATTAAAATGTAAAAAAAAAAAAAAATCATATTTAAATAACGAGTGCTTAACCTGAACCTGCTAAAAGATCATACTCTCATGTACAGGGTTTAAGCTGTACTGAGGTTAATATTGGGCACAGCTGAAATTGCAGTGGTAAGGCATTGCTCAAGGAAGGTTGCAAGTGTGTCGACGTGTGTGCGTGTGTGTGATTGTGTGAGAGTGTGTTTCTGCGTGGGTGCATTTGTGAATGTGTGTGTGCATGCGTACGTTTGTGGGAGTGACTGTTGATGTGAACATGTGTGTGAGTGCGTGAGTATGCGTGTGTGTGTGTGTGTGCCCGGGTTGCGTGTGTGAATGGGTAAGAGAATGTGTGTATGTGTGTGCACGCATGTATGTGTGTGTGCATGTGTGAGAGTATGATTGAGTGCATGAGTATGTGTGCACACAGGTGCGTGTGTGTATGGGTAAGAGAATGTGTGTGTGTGTGTGTGCGTGTGCACGCATGTATGTGTGTGTGCATGTGTGAGTATTATTGAGTGCATGAGTATGTGTGTGTGCACGGGTGCGTGTGTGTATGGGTAAGAGAAAGTGTGTGTGCATGCGTTTGTGTGAATGTGTGTGAGACTGTATTTGAGTGTGTGCGCGTGCAAGAGAATGAGTGTATGTATGTGTATGTGTGTGTGTGAGAGTGCCATTGTGAATGTGTGTGTTTATACATGTGTGTGTGTGTATGTATGGGTATGAGAATGTTTGTGTATACATGTGTATATGGTGTGTGCACGCATGAATGTGCATGCATGTGTGTGCATGCATGTGTGTGCATGTGTGAGTGCATGAGTATGTGTGTGTGTGCGTATAGGTAATAGAATGTGTGTGTATACATGTGTGTGTGTGCGTATGGGAATGAGAATGTGTGTGTTGACACGTTTGTGTTTGTGCGTGAGTGCATGAGTGTGTGTGTGTGCGCATGCGTTTGCGAATGTGTGTGTCTGTATACTGTATGTGAGAGCGTGAGTGAGAGAAAGAGTGTGTGTGTGTGCATACGGGTATGAGCGTGTGTAAATTTGCATGCGTGTGTGTGTGTGCGTGAGATTGTGTGTGTCTGTGTGTAGGTGTGTGTGAGTGACTGGGTGTGAGAGAGTATGTGTGCGTAGGTGTGTGAGTGCGTGTGCATGAGTAAACGTGTGTGTGTATTTGTGAGTGTGTGTACATGACTGAGAGAGAAAGGGTGTGTGTGAGAGTATGTGTGTGTGCGATGGAGTGTATGTGAGAGAGAGAGACGGTGTGTGTGTGTGTGTAACTGGGTGTGCGAGAGTGTGTGTAGGTGTGTGAGTGCGAGTGTGTGGGTCTAGGTGCATATGAGTGTATGTATATATATGTGTGAGTGTGTGTGTGTATATAAGTGTGTGACTGTTTGTATAAATGTGCGTGTGTGTGTGAGGGTCTAGGTGTATATGAGTGTTTGTGTTTATATATGTGTGTGAGTGTGTGATTGAGTGTGTGCGTGAATGTGTATATAAGTGTGTGTGTGTATATATATATATATATATATATATATATATATATATATATATATATATATATAGTGTGTGTGTGTGCATGCATTCGAGTGTGTATGCGTGTGTGTGTGTGCATGTTTGTGGGTGCGCGCATGTGTGTGCGTCTCTACTCCAGTTAGCAGAGGGACACTGAAGAGTGTGTGTGTTGACACGTGTTTGTGTCTCTGCACGCATGTATGTGTGTGTGCGTGAGTGCATGAGTTTGTGTGTGTGTGTGTGTGTGCGCGTTTGTGTGAATGTGTGTGGATGTGAGTGTGTGTGTGAGAGAGAGTGTGTGTGTGTGAGTGACTGAGCATGAGAGAGAGAGAGTGTGTGTGTGTGCATATGGTTATGAGCGTGTGTACGTATGCATGCATGTGTGTGTGCGCATGAGAGTGCACTGGTGAATGTGTGTGTTTGTGTGTGCGAGAGATTGTGTGTGTCCGTGTGTGTAGGTGTGTGTGTGCATATGTGTGATTGGGGGTGCGAGTGATTGGGTGTGAGAAAGCGTGTATGTGTGTGTAAGTGTGTGAGTGTGTGTGCACGAGTGTGTGCGTGCGCGGGTGTGTGAGTGCGTGTGCATGAGTGTGAGAGAGAAAGGGTGTGTGTGAGAGTATGTGTGTGTGAATGTGTGTGTGTAGGTGTGGGTGTGTGTGTCTATGTGTATCTGAGTGTGTATGTGTGAGTGTGTGTGTATGTGTATATGAGTGTGTGTGTTCTGTGTGTGTGAGTGGGTATATGAATGTGGTGTGTGTGTGTGTACGTGAGTGTGTGTGTGTTTGTGCGTGTGTGCGTGCATGCATGCATGCGAGTGTGTATGCACACGTGTGTGTGTGTGTGTGTGTGTGCGCGTGTGTGCACGTGCATGTTTGTGTGTGCGCGCATGTGTGTGCATGTTTGTGTGCGCGCGTTTGTGTGGGCGCATGTGTGTGCATGTTTGTGTGTGCGCGCACGTGCGTGTGTGTGTGTGTGCATGTTTGTGTGTGCGTGCGTGTGTGTGTGCATGTGTATATGAGTGTGTGTGTGTATGCGTGTGTGTGTGAGTGTGTGTGTGTGTGTGTCTCTACTCCAGTTAGCAGAGGGACACTGAGGAGGAGTTCCACACTCTAAATCCAGCACAGAGGGGTGTGTGTTGAGTGAAGTGTGTGTGGAATCTGTGCAGGAGGGTCAGTGTGTCAGAGCCAGAGACGCTGTAGAAGGACAGAGTGCCGGCCGGACGGTCCACACACACTCCTACCCTGTACACACACACTCCTGCTCTGCGGTAGGGGGAGGAGGTGAGGACAGGTGCGTGTGGTCGGTTGTGATTGAAAGAGTATGTGGGTTTATCATCAAACAATTTAAAGATCCTCAGACTCCAGGAGTTTTTATTGAATCCAAACCCAGTGTCAAGACCCTGTCCTTTCCTGCTGATTCCTTTATATGCCACTGCTATATGAACCTGTCCGCTCTCATACAGACTGAACTCAGCCTCCCAGTAACAGCGCTCACACACACTCTCTCTGCACAAAACCTGGTGGCTGCAATCAAATCTGTCTGGATGATCAGGACATGGCTCCTTTCTCCCCCGTGTGTGTGTCACCTTCCTGTTCCCCTCAGACAGAGACAGCTCTCTGTGCGCTGTGTTTGGATCCAGTGTGAACTGACAGCTGTCTGCAAACCAGAGACATTAATGAGATTAATTATCATTATTAATATTCACCTCATTATGTGTGTGAGAGAGAGAGAGCTGTGATAGTACCTGTGTGTGTGTGTTTGTGTACATGTGTGCTTCTGTTTGTGTGTTTATGTGTGTAAGAGAGAAGTCTCTCTCTCACACACACATACACACACAGCAGAGTGTGTACCTATGGAAAGTGTTCTGTGTCGATACACACTCACATTTCCTGGGTCCTGGTTTGGTCCTGTTCTCTCCTCCATGGTCCACACTGTAAGAACAGCAGAACAGAATTCTGAATTTTAACCATCCTTTATTTCCACTCTCAACACACCAATGACATCACATTAATAAAAACAAAGACACAATAAAACACAAAACCAAGATCATATGAAAAAACACAAATCTGTCACAAAGGAAACTTATTCCATTACCTCACCCTATTCCGCGTGCAAAAATAGCTCCCCTCCCTCCACTGAACATAAAATACCCTTATAACACACGCACTCTGAAACACACTCAGGTTCTCCATTGCTTTGTAATACTGAAACTCCACCATCACTGTGTCCCTGATCAAACCCCTAACTACAACAACCACATCTAATTTACTGCAGTGATCCCCTGCAGCACCCTCCACAGGAGATCCCCAACCCTCTTGAGTAATGCTGGTTTGAACAGTGCCCTCCATGCACCCCCCCCCCCCCCAACTCCTGTTGTGTATGTGTGTGTGTGTGTGTGTGAGGCGCAGTGTGGAAAATCTACTTAAAGCAGTGTGCGTGTGTGTGTGTGTGGTGCAGTGTGGAAACTCTCTGTACTTACAGCAGTGTGAGTGTGTCCAGTTTAGCAGCAGACAGCACTCTCACTCCTGAGTCTCCTGGGTGATTGTATCTCAGGTCCAGCTCTCTCAGGTGTGAGGGGTTTGAACACAGAGCTGAAGCCAGAGAATCACAGCCTCTCTGTGTGACTCTACAGCCTGACAGCCTGCAGAGAGAAGGACACACACACCTTACACACATTAATATAAACTAACAGGGATGTGTGTGTCAAACACACAGCAGTGTGTTACACACCTTATAGCACATTAATATAAACTAACAGGGCTGTGTGCGTCAAACACATAGCAGTGTGTTACACACCTTACACACATTAATATAAACAAACAGGGCTGTGTGTGTCAAACACATAGCAGTGTGTTACACACCTTACAGACATTAATATAAACTAACAGGGCTGTGTGTGTCAAACACATAGCAGTGTCTTACACACCTTACAGACATTAATATAAACTAACAGGGCTACGTGTGTCAAACACATACTAGAGTGTCATGCACCTTACACACATTAATATAAACTAACAAGGCTGCGTGCATCAAACACATAGCAGTGTGTTAAACACCTTACACACATTAATATAAACTAACAGGGTTCTGTGTGTGAAACAAATAGCAGTGTGTTACACACCTTATAGCACATTAAGATAAACTAACAGGCCTGTGTGTCAAACACATAGCAGTGTGTTACACACCTTACACACATTAATATAAACTAACAGGGCTGTGTGTGTCAAACACACAGCAGTGTGTTACACACCTTATAGCACATTAATATAAACTAACAGGGCTGTGTGTGTCAAACACATAGTATTGTGTTACACACTTTACACACATTAATATAAACTAACAAGGCGGTGTGTGTTAGACACATAGCAGTGTGTTACTCACCTTACACACATTAATATAAATTAACAGGGCTCTGAGTGTCAAACACAAAGCAGTGTGTTAAACACCATACACACATTAATATAAACTAACAGAGCTGTGTTTCAAACACATAGCAGTGTGTTAAACACCTTACACACATTAGTATCAACTAACAGGGCTGTGTGTGTCAAACACATAGCAGTGTGTTACCCACCTTACACACATTAATATAAACTAACAGGACTGTGTGTCAAACACATAGCAGTGTGGTACACACCTTACACACATTAATATAAACTAACAGGGCTATGTGTGTCAAAGACACAGCAGTGTATTACACACCTTATAGCACATTAATATAAACTAACAGGGCTGTGTGTGTCAAACACATAGCAGTGTGTTACACACCTTACACACATTAATTTAAACTAACAGGGCTGTGTGTGTTAGACACATAGCAGTGTGTTACTAACCTTACACACATTGATATAAACTAACAGGGCTGTGTGTGTCAAACACATAGCAGTGTGTTACCCACCTTACACACATTAATATAAACTAACAGGGCTGTGTGTGTCAAACACATAGCAGTGTGTTACACACCTTACACACATTAATATAAACTAACAGGACTGTGTGTCAAACACATAGCAGTGTGTTACACACCTTACACACATTAGTATAAACTAACAGGGCTGTGTGTGTCAAACACACAGCAGTGTGTTACACACCTTATAGCACATTAATATAAACTAACAGGGCTGTGTGTGTCAAACACATAGCAGTGTGTTACTCACCTTACACACATTGATATAAACTAACAGGGCTGTGTGTGTCAAACACATAGCAGTGTGTTACACACCTTACAGACATTAATATAAACTAACAGGGCTACGTGTGTCAAACACATAGTAGTGTGTCATGCACCTTACACACATTAATATAAACTAACAGGGCTGTGTGTGTCAAACACACAGCAGTGTGTTACACACCTTATAGCACATTAATATAAACTAACAGGGCTGTGTGTGTCAAACACATAGCAGTGTGTTACACACCTTACACACATTAATATAAACTAACAGGGCTGTGTGTGTCAAACACATAGCAGTGTGTTAGACACCTTACAGACATTAATATAAACTAACAGGGCTACGTGTGTCAAACACATAGTAGTGTGTCATGCACCTTACACACATTAATATAAACTAACAGGGCTGTGTGTGTCAAACACACAGCAGTGTGTTACACACCTTACACACATTAATATAAACTAACAGGGCTGCGTGTGTCAAACACATAGCAGTATGTTACGCACCTTACACACATTAATATAAACTAACAAGGCTGCGTGCGTCAAACATATAGCAGTGTGTTACACACCTTACACACATTAATATAAACTAACAGGGCTGTGTGTGTCAAACACATAGCAGTGTGTTACGCACCTTACACACATTAATATAAACTAACAAGGCTGCGTGCGTCAAACACATAGCAGTGTGTTACACACCTTACACACATTAATATAAACTAACAGGGCTGTGTGTGTCAAACACATAGCAGTGTGTTACACACCTTACACACATTAATATAAACTAACAAGGTTGCGTGCGTCAAACACATAGCAGTGTGTTACACACCTTACACACATTAATATAAACTAACAGGGCTGTGTGTCAAACACAGCAGTGTGTTACACACCTTACAGCACATTAATATAAACTAACAGGGCTGTGTGTGTCAAACACATAGCAATGTGTTACACACCTTACAAACATTAATATAAACTAACAGGGCTGTGTGTGTCAAACACACAGCAGTGTGTTACACACCTTACACACATTAATATAAACTAACAGTGCTGTGTGTCAAACACATAGCAGTGTGTTACACACCTTACACACATTAATTGTCTTCAACCTTCCCAAGTTCTCCCCTGCTGAGGTCACTCCACTGGCTACCAGTCACTGCAGGATCAAAGTCCTGACCCTCACCTACACTGCAGCCAACAGGATGGCCCCCGTCTACTTACAGCACATGATTAAATCCTATACGCCCACTTGACCACTGCCTTGCACCCCCTGCCATCCGGGTAAAGGGTTCAATCTTGTCTCTACCATGGAGCTTCTCCACCCTAGCTCCACCCTAGCCAGTGGTGGAACGAACTCCCTGTTCCTCTACGAACCTTTTCCTCGCTACCCATCTTCCGCCGTGGTCTGAAGATGCATCTCTTCAGACTATATGAATGAATGAATGAATGAATGAATGAATGAATGAATGAATTTTTATTATTGTGTCATGCATCACATGGATGCCCAGCCCACATGGGCTTATATGACACCAACATTTTACATATAACAGATCCAGAGTAAATCCTAGACCTATTAAAATGCTACAGACACATATCTGGTACATATACCCTGTACACAAGCATATAGTCTCCATAATCAACCCTTCTTATCTTCTTTTCCAAGTTTTTTTTTTTTTTTTTTTTTTTTTTTTTTGCAACATATTCAAAATCATTTCACAAATAATAACACCTCATTAGAGACTAAACAAACAATCCATCTTGCCTTCTTTTCCAGGCTTTTGAAACAAAGTTAGCCATTTTAAAAACGTCAAACTTAAATAGCCATTCCAATTTTTCATCATCCCCCCCAAAACACTTCAGGATTACATAGACATTTCATGGAAAATTGGAGCTCTTAGATCATCATAATATGTACAGTACAGCATAAAGTGGGATTCATTTTCGATTTCACCCAGATCACATAACAGACATAGTCTTTTCTCTTCAATTACATCATTAAATCTGCCTACTTCAATAGCCAGAGGAAGGATACCGGTTCGTAACTGGGCAATCAGGGACCTTTGGCTTCTGGTTAGGTATGCCATAACATATGGTTCAGGGCCATAGTTTTGCTTAACATGAATATAAGTTCTTAATTTTGGTTTCAGCAATATATCATTAGACCACTTTTCTTCAAAGTTGGATAAAAGCTTATATTTAATCATGTTAATATTACACCTTAAGTTATTTCTGTAAATATATTGTAAATCAGCCTCCTCAAAAATTGCATCAAGTTCTTTAGTCCATGGGGTACGGTGTAATTTATCCCAAAGAAAGACCTTTTTAGTTATCCTATCCTCTGGCTACTGATTAGGCGGTTCCACAGGCGGACCATCTCACATTTTTGTCGTATAGGACCAGGCACCCACCCCATATCACCCTGAATAGCTAGAACTGGAGCAAATTTATGTACACCCAGAAAACAACGTATGGCTCTGTTCTGAATAGAATTGGCATTTTTGGACTCTTTACCTATACCTGGACTAACTATCACCACTCTGTAGATCATTTCTATCATTTAAATCCCTCTATTTCTACACATGTACCTCCTGTGCCACTCATGTTACATGTACCTCCATCCAGCACTTATTGTGCCCAGTATCATTGTCTAGATGTTGCTTGTAATGCCTCCTAGTTTGACTTAGCATAGGTTAGGTCAGAGTAATGTTCACTGTGTGAACTGGACTTAATGTGTTCATGGCTATGAATAACTGCAAAATATTGTACCTTATTGGACCTGTGTTTTGTAGTTGTTCCAATTACCTTTTGTATGCACTTATTGTACGTCACTTTGGATAAAAGCATCTGGCAAATAAATGTAATGTAACATAATATAAACTAACAGGGCTGTGTGTGTTAAACTAAAATAACATGAATGTGGAATGAGTCATTATCAAACACATTTGAGTTTACACCCCACTACAGTTCAGTAAACAGGACTAATTCATTTTCTTCATTCATTTGTGTAGTCGAATTCTACCAAGAGGAAGAACAGGAACATGCTGTTTCAGTTCTGTGGAGTGTCTGTTTTCACATTAGAAACATTGACATCAGTGTTGTATTCAGTCACATTGTAGCCCTAATTTATTGAAGAGGTTTGTGTTTGTACTCACCCCATTCTATGCAGTTTACAGTGTGGGTCCTCCAGTCCAGCAGAGAGTGCTCTCACTCCTGAATCCTGCAGCTCGTTGTCTCTGAGCTCCAGATCTCTCAGCTCTGAGTGAGGAGAACGCAGGACTGAGGCCAGAACATCACAGCAGCCCTCTGTGAGACTACACCAACCCAGCCTGTGGAGAGACCACACACACACAAACACGCACGCACGCACGCACACAATCACACGCACAAATTCTTTGTGACATTGTTCACCTTGACAGTTGATACATATGTACCTACGCATTCCTGAGATGTACACACAAAAACAGGGAGGGGGGTGTGTAAATTAAGTTCATAAGGTATTCTGACTAATCCACAATAGTCTAAGGCAATTACTGGGCTCTAATAACCCTTTCCATGAGATGAACTTATCTGATTTGCAAACTAATTTCATCTGCAAACACTAAAAACAGCATTTTTGTGGTGCACTTTACCTCACCTGACATGTTCTTCAGTTCATAAACATCTATACATTTCAAAGACGCTGAATATTCATCACTATGAATAGATAAATATAACTGTTAATGTATAACTACTCGTATAACCCATTAGCTAAATACATTACTGTCATCATGATAATATTTTCTTCTTAATCTTGTAACCATCAAGTTATCAAACAATTTAAGTTTAACAAATTATACAGTCTGTCAGGGTTTTTGACATTAATTTAAAAATATTCAGCAAGGTGAAATGAAACCGCATTCAATACAAAATTGCGCTCTTCCTTATTTACCTCTGGCCAAAGTAACATGACGGTAACCATGACGACGCTGTTTAAAATGTGGCCGTTAGGAGGGTCGGTTGGTTACCATGGCGATGCCAGCTCGCTCTGAGCTGTTTACTGTTACCTCAGCTAGTTCATTCTTTGAAAATACAGAACTACAGTTACATAACACAATTATTTGATAATAACTATTAACACTTTGCAAATATCATTTGTTTACCATTTACATCAAACAACATGACCCTCAAGTTGACACTTGTTGCCGTTGTTCTAAGTTCAGCTTTCGCTTTGACTCACACAGTCACAGGCACGAGCTAGCTAGCTAGCCTGCCCAACCTACCTTAACGTTACTTCATGACCCAACCTAGCTAGCGGAGCCAGAGAGGAACTAAGCAGCTAACTGTCACGGACAACTTAAATATATACACCAGTATATAAAATAAGGTTATTAATATAAGGTTTTATCTAACCAGTCATGATATTATTGGGCAGACCTGCGATATTGTCCCTGCTAACAGCTGAAGCAGTGCCGGAGCCGTGTACGAGCTGTGCTACATTTCAGTTCATCTGGCACGATCTTACAGCAACGCAACTACGGCATCAATTGGAATTACACTGCATCGCCATCTAGTGGCGGTATCAGAACAGCACAACTGATTACTGCCACTAATTTTTATTGCTGGTAGACACTAGATTTTCAAAGATGTGGTGTCTCTTGAAATCCACACATTGCACCTATGTTCTCCATGTCTTTACGCTATAATCCATCCAATCATTTTATTCTCGCACGCTTTTGCGAATATAATAGGTTAATTACTGCGTTACATGTAATTACTTTTGTATCAATGATAATAATAATGAAAATAAAAGCCTGATGTATTAGGTCATTTCTTTCTTTTAAAACCCCTTATCAACACGTTTGGTAGCCTTTGTGGAGTAACATAAACTGCACAAAAAATGTAATAAGTGGGAGCATTTGAAGTTCATTAGAATACTTATCTAAGAAATACTCCTGTAAATGATGTTACTCTTTAGATGATAGGAGCTAGAGCCAGAATATTTATCTTTGAATCAGACTATTCCACACAGCATGACTGCTTACAAAGGTATAATATCCAGGCTATGACTTGGGACTGGAACCACAGAAAAGTGACTAAACTAAACGATGTAACACTGCATCTAAACAGCAGCTCACATGCTGTTCAGATGGACACTCTCCCACCAAGATGTACACACATACCGTGTCGGTGAGTTAATGCCCGGCTTTACTAGCAGAATAAAATATCATTTTATTCACAATCCTTTCAGAAACACCACAATCCTGAAAATTAAACATCCTGCTAGACTGAACTCTGACAGTTCTATAGATATAATTCTGACCCAAATGGGCCCTTTTCCTATACTGTAAGCTCTCTGAATTGGGGCAATGGGCTCATCTACCTTTTCTATGATCTTGTCTCTGGGCTTAAGCCTCCCATCCCATACTAGACGTGCAGCTGCCACCTTTCAGAGTGGACAGTGAGTTAGTTTTCAGTGCTGTCGGATGTTGGGCCACCACCAAAAGTAAAGACAACACACATTTTTCAGAGTGGACAGCGACTTTGCTTATTTCCTTTTGGTTATCTGTTACAAACTTCCCACAGCACTGCAAGCTAACACAGCTAAAGGCAGATTCACTGTAACAGGAAGTAATGCACACGCTCATATATATGTATTGTGGTGTGGGCCTCTGGAGCCCCGCCCCTCCCTGCCATCAGCCACCACTCAGCTCCACTTCACCTGTGTCTCACTGGCCCAGCCTGCCGCCCCATGGACAGCGCCATAAGGACAGGGCTGAGTTTCAGCACCTCCACTCCGCACTCAGACCTGGACAGCGCCGGAGGGATAGGGCTGAGTTTCAGCACCTCCACTCCACACTCAGACCTGGACAGCGCCAGAGGGACAGGGCTGAGTTTCAGCACCTTCACTCCGCAGTCAGACCTGGACAGCGCCGGAGGGACAGGGCTGAGTTTCAGCACCTCCACTCCGCACTCAGACCTGGACAGCGCTGGAGGGACAGGGCTGAGTTTCAGCACCTCCACTCCGCACTCAGACCTGGACAGCGCCGGAGGGACAGGGCTGAGTTTCAGAACCTCCACTCCACACTCAGGCCTGGACCTGAGATACAATCAGGCCACCAGCAGCATACCAGTACTTTTTCCACACCAATTTCCCCTTTGCCTGAGTAGCTGCTGGCCCTATATAGGCCTCATGGTCTCACTCCAGGGGTGTGCTGGCTTTCCCCTCACTGAGTGACTAACAGAGTCTCTGATTCCCGTTTTTTTTTTTTTTTTTTTGTGGCAGACTCGGACGTGCCCCTCCTTGTGGCCTGAATTTTGGACCCACCTGCACTTCCCTAGCACTTTTGCTTTCCCCAACATTTGAGTAGCCTGATCTTGTTTTGTGTTTCACTTTTCTCCTGTCTTCATTCATTGTGATACCGCTGTCACAATAAATGTCCTCACACTCAGGTAAATGTCCAAACTCAGCCCTGTCCCTCCATCACAATTTCTTTGTTCCTTTTCTTTATCTTACAATCACTTCAGGTGCATGTCCTTTCCTCTCTTATAGCATAGTGTCCAGTCCATTTTGCCATGTCTGGTAAATAAAATGATTGAATCTTAACACTGTTAAAGCTTTCTATTCATGGTTATTGGCAACTCTCATACTGTGTCATAAAGTGCTCTTTCTCCTACAGCGCATATAAAGTACATGGCTTACTTATACACTGACTGAAGTGTGCATCTCTGCTAGAACGAATCACTGCATTAGTGCCATAAATAAACTTCTCTTTCATCATCTTGTGTTTGAAAGCCAACTCTAGGGAATGACATCCAGTCCAGATCCCCATAGAAGCATCCAATTGCACAAAGTGTGGCTCTGACAAACAGTAGCATGTCCAATGCGAAAGGAGGCTACTGCTATCCTGGAAGAGCACATAGAACACTGCAGCGCTACTATTGCCAAGGGCTACAGACAATAGCCAAGGGCTACAGACTCCAGTTCAGAGTGAAACCCCCCATTTCAACAGAGTCATTTACTCTCAAACACAAGCGAGCGCTCCCATGTTTAACAGGAATAAATTCCTTCCCTCTTACAAAAAGGGGGAAATAAGTGTGGTTCCCAGAGATCAAATCCAACATAGTTTTTATTTTCATTATTTGCAACTCCCAAAGAAAGGCAGTTCTCAACTTCCTATCTTGGATCACAATGTTAAACAAACATTTGAGGCAATATAATTTCAAAATGTTAACGTACAGCACTCTTTCACGTACAATATGTCAGAACGACTGGAAAATTTTGTGAAATTCTTTTAATCAATCGTCGGCACCCTATAATTGATTAATAATGATTAACTGATTAGAGTAAAATCTACTCCGTGGCCTATAAAAAGAATGACTTAAAATATGCTTAACTTAATACTTAAGCATTTTTGTCAAGGAGTATGAGCATGTCTATGCGCTTTTGGGTCAGTCTGGTGTGCAGTCTGCTGAAGGTGAGACCAGCAACTGAGAAGACGCGCTCAGATGGCACTGATGTTCCAGGAATGGACCAATAACGTTTCACTAATGCTGCCAGTCGAGGGAACCGTGAGTCTAATTTAACATTTTAGAAATGTCTCTTTAATTTGATATCTAATCACCAACATTAGGTTATTCATTGAAATGGTTTATTGAAATTCAACTGTTCAATCTATAGAAATTCATCAATCAACATTCTTATGAAGAATTAACAGTTAATTGATTAACTTAACATCACTATTTCACATCAGTAAATCTGAAAGATGCCTTCTTCCGCGTAAGCATTTATCCCCCTCACACAAAATTCCTCCGCTTCGCCCATCGCGGTGTTTGCTACAAATACACAGTTCTACTCTTCGGCCTTTCCCTGAGTCCACGGGTGTTCTGTCTTTGTGTAGAGGCGGGTCTGGCTCCAGGTTATTGGCTGATTATTGCCAATTCAAAACCCAGAGTTGTGTAGGACACTCAGCGAGTTCTGACATGTGTTGTCTCTTGGTTTCAGAGTAAACCTCCCCAATAGCAATCTCTCCCCATCCCGGAGTGTAACGTTCTTGGGAGTGGATTTATACTCTGTATCCATGTGAGCTTGCCTATCAGCAGACTCCATTTTATCTCTCAGGGTATGCCTCTCTTATTTCAAACCAGACTCAAGAGTGCAGTATCACACATGCCTCAGACTACAGGGGCTGATGGTGTCAGCCTCTCAGGTTTTGCCACTGGGGCTGTTACAGTGAAGCCACACTGATTCTGGCAAAGCCGCCTGGCACCGCTCCCACGTCCCACAATCGGCCGCTTATGGGTGTTTCACCTATTTTATGACAGATAGTTGTGTTTGTTAAATGTTGAAAGGGTTTAATGTTGTTTCATATCATTGTCCAGTTTGAATAAAAACTTTTAAAATGATCTTACATTTTCATCATTACATTTTACATTACAAATAAATGTAATTTAAAAATGTAATGATGAAAATGTAAGATATTGTATTTGAATTATTATGATAGGCTAGGCTCCCTTATTCATTTTGTGATTTAAATTTAATATCAAATAGGATCCATTCCTGCTTGTTTTCAAATTTTTGGAGGGAGAGCACTTTATAAATAGAAGTAGGAATATTGGTTTTTGTCATTGTCTGAATTGGATTAGCCAGCTAATGTAATCAAATTTAGATCTGGTTAGCTAGCTAGGTGGCTGGTAGAAATGATCACAACCAACAAGCATCTAATATATTATTAGTTGTGGCGTGGATCGGGGCATGCTCCCGCAGGGCCCCTCCCAGCCTGGTGGGCATCAGCTAGAACCTACCACCAGGCCAGCTCTTCAGAACCCGGGACAGTGCCGCACTGTGAAGCCCAGCCACAGGACCCTGGAGAGCGGCAGAGTGGAAATTCCCCAACTCCCTGCTTTGCACTTAACACACCTGTCAGCAATCAGGCAACACAGCTGCCGCCACTCCAGGGAATTGGCTGGGAACTTAAAAGGAGGCCTTTTGTCTCCCTTAAGGGGAGGTGTTTTGGGCTGCAGGAAAGTTTTGTGAAAACTGTTTCTAACTTGTTCCCTAGTTTTTCCAGAATCCGGAGGAGACCCGGGACCACATCCCTCTCCTTGCCTTGACGAGGGATCCCCTCAGCGGTCTCCCGGATATCGCTACGCCTAATTTTGGGTTGCTTTACTTTAATTTAAGTCTGACAAGAGACTTTAGTTGTTGAGTTTGGTTTGTTTATTTCTGTATATAATTTTTGTTAAATAAAAGGCCCTGGTGGGCTATTTTGTCCTAAACCTCCGGTCTGTGTATTTCTGTGCCGCCCCGCCTGCACCGTCACGCCCAGTACGGTGCCACATAGTTTTATGGTCATCTTGATTTCACTTAGTCTACGTTTCTCTCACAACTAGATCAGTCTGTGCTTCATTGTTATCCGATAAACGTTCTTGTTCAAATCACCTGTTTCTTTGGTAAAACATTTGTGCTGCTATCATTGATTTTATTTTATTTTTTAAATAACATTGTTTGCAATATAGCAGAATATACATTCATTGGCATTCATGCAGACAAACTTCATTAGCTTATCTGATATCGACTAGCCATTAGCTCGTCAGCAGCATTGCATCTTCAGTGAAATTTACACTGTACATAGACTAATGACTGTCTACTCAGTAGAGCCACCGACAACCTCAGAGACTTTCCTCCACGCTGCGTTCCTCTGGTCAGCGTCTCTGCAGGAGGGCAGCGCAGGATTTATGACAATTAAAGGGAGTCCTCCATTGCGGAACTATAGAATGTGGAACTAAATTATGAAAACGGGAACCATTTACTTGACTGATTTTAAGGTCAAACCTGATTGGTTACCACAACGCCTAGTTGTACCGCCTAGGGCTTGAAGTTAACCTTTGGCCATCTCTCCCACTGCCATGTGCCGCCACCTCTCATTTAAATGAATGGAGGCGGTGTCGCTGCCTGGCGTTACTGCGTACAGTGTGGTTTCACCGTTATGGGGTGGATTTCATCCTTCCACCTCAGCCCCCTGTGCGATCTCAATCGCTGTCTCACAGTATCACACAAGCGCTATGCAGCTCTGCGTCACTGGGAAAACACAGACTTTTACTGTACACTCAGGGAACCCCTCTCAGGATCATTCTCATGTGGAAAGACATGAGGACAGATGCATCCCTCTCTGGGGGGGGGGGGGGGGGGGGGGGGGGGGGGGGGGGGGGGGAGGGGGGAGGGCACGCGTACGCTGCGATAGTTAAGATCACACAGTACACAGCACTACTCACCCCAGTCTCTGTAGTTTACAGTTTGGACTCCTCAGTCCAGCACAGAGCAGCTTCACTCCTGAATCTCCCAGGTTATTGCAGCTGAGGTCCAGATCTCTCAGGGTTGAGTTTGATGACTGGAGAGCTGAGGCCACAATATTACAGGACTTCACTGTGAGGTCACAGCTGTTCAGTCTGCAAAGAAGAGTTCATACATTCAAGTAATGAAGAATTATTGGCACTCTTCATTAAAATGAGCATAAATGATTGTATAAAAGAAACATTTTAACATAATGATTTTAATTTTCTGCTCAAACATTTGTAGAAACTGCTCACTTTCACTATAATTAAACATAATTCTTATAAAAAACTTACGAAAATAGTATTTTTCTCAAAAACATAGGGGTGAAATTATTGGCACCCCGAAAGAATATTTAAAATAAAACCAAACAAAGTGGCATCTAAAGAAATTTGATTTAAAAAAATTGATCTCAGCCCCCTGGAATTGTTTGCTGCCTTTCACCATTTCCTGTTTCACTAGGGTACAAATATGAGGTAGCACAAATGTAAAATCCCTTTGTCATCCATCACTATGGGATAAGGGATCAGCTGAGCCCCTGTGCTGAGGCCGTCTCAGGACCCCCTGGTGCTGCACACTACTAAGGGATCAGTGGGCAGGGAGCGGGGGAGCCCCGATACTCCCAGGGAGAGCAGGGCAGCAGTGCAGTACTGTATGACAGAGGAACATCTGCACATTGTGTTTATACATTAAAATACAGGAATAAGCAGACAGCAGTTTATTTAAAACTCCAGGAGGCAATGTCGGGCAAGCAACAATTAAGTAAAAATATGTTTATTTTCTGAATCCAGTGCTTCAGTCAATGCCCTTGTCACAATGTTCAGCACTCTGAATACTGAACACAAGTGGTATTGCGTGCTAAAACCCCTCACTTAACCTACATATAAAATATATTTTATATGATTTAATTTAACAAGTATTATTGAAAATGACAATTATGAATTTAATCATTGATAGGTCAGTCAACAGTAACCTGGTGGATTCAACTGACAAACCAAAACAAACTCTGTATCAGGTCTACTTCTAAGTTACAAAACAAAACAGAAGACATCAAACAAGATGATAAATTTAGATTACCAGAAAAGAAAGACTGAAGAGCCAGACCTTATCGAAGTATTCCCCTCTTCCAGTGCCACATGAACAAAGGAAATTAGCTAAAATGCACAACCAAGAAACCACCACCAAAATAAAGACCAACTGCAACCCAACAGAACTTTTTCCTGAGGCCATCATGAACACTTGATGCAACATGGCTTGAGCACGTTTGCCCTGTTTGGGCAATTCCACGTTCAGATGTAGAAAGGGAGGCAGACTCATTTATGACAAGGACTGGCCTATCTAAAAGCTGACAGTGTACTTATTAATGAAAGTGACCTTATGTTGTTGAACGTATGGCTAAGAACCATATTATTAACAAAATATTCAGGAATTTAGTCCCTTTCTAACAAGACCAAACATGAATATATTAGGATGTAATTCAGTTAAGCTATTGAATACCAATAAAAAGCATGGAAGTTTATTTGTGCTTCTAACATAAACAAAGTTTTCAGTCAACGATTTCAATAAAATGTCACAGATTGCATTTAAACTTAAGGTCAAACAGAACCGGATCTTTGTTCATCCTGTAGCCACACTGGGCTTCTGGCCTTGTAGATAGCTTTGTCTTCTGGTGTGTCTCTCCTGAGACAAACTCTGCAGGAGGTGGGACCCATAGATCGCCTGCCTAGATTAGGGTATCAGAGTGGCGTAAAGGATGTTTCCTTTAATGTTAATGGAGGGGAGGGTAGGTAGCAGTATTCAAGCCAATATTGTATCCAGTTCACTGTTTCTCTCTCTGAGGCCATAATCTAAACACTTGATATCAGACATACTGTAGATAAATTCATTGCTAATTTTGCCCTCCCGACCAACCACAGCGTCTGGCTTCAGTCGGTTCGTGGTCTGAAGAACAAATCATCACTGCAGACCCGTCGCCCCATCCCACAGGTGGACCATTTCTGAGCAGCCAGCAGCTCAGTGGTTGCAGTCTCGTCAGAGGCAGTTCATGAAAATGATTGTGTAGTAATACTCATTTGAGCACCCTGGGGCAGTACAAAGGGACTCTCTATGCATTTCTTGTCTTGTTTCTTTCCTCCTGATTCATCGCTGAGCTTACTGAAAGTCAGCCATCTACCAATAGGAACTGAGCAGCCAAGACTAATGCCAATGATGTCACAAACTAGCTTGTTCCAAGATGGCTGCAGCCTCATGTAAAAAAGGGAATTATAGCTTTTTTCCTGGCAAATATGGATCAATTTCAGATTTGAACGCAGGGCCATATCTTATTTAAGGTAAAAAGCAAACAAATCATAGCCACATATAATATAATAATATAATAGTTAATATAATAAAAACATGTAATAACTTTGTCCTCTTTCATGTAATAACTGCCGGTTAACCTGCTTGGTCCTCACCAGCCTGGCTTTCGATATGGGCACTCAACAGGGACTGCCTTCCTCACGCCTCTCCTCTATCCTGACCCTCCTAGAACTGTCTGCATCAATCAACATGGTCAACCAAAACTACTCCTCTCCACCATGCCTGAGATGAGCAGTTCAGGGACTGACCCAGGTCATACCAGGTCACCTGGATGAGGTCTGCCTCTCCTCCTCATCCCCTTGCTAAAGGAGTCCCACAAGGATCTGTACTGGAGCCTCTGCTGTTTTCCATTCACACAAAATCTCTTAGTTCAGTTATTAATTCTATAAATAACTTAGTTTGCAATTCTTCTCTGTTATGCTGATGATACATAAATCTTATTCTCTGTCCCTCCCTCGACTATACTGGTCAATGAGAGACAACAAGACTGAGCTTCTGTTCATCCCCTACAACACATCCCTACTACAGGAGCTCTCAATCACTGTCTATGGCATTATAGTGACTGCCTTTCACTCTGCAACAAACAGAGTGAAAGGCAGAGTGGGGGTGGTCCTGAATGACCAGGTGGACGTCAAGGATCACATCAAGGCAAAATCACGGTCCTGCAGATTCCTCCTGTACAACATCAGGAGGATTCGACCATACCTGACCACACACTCCACCCAGCTACTTGTCCAGAGTATGGTGACCTCCTGTCTTGACTCCTGCAACTCCTTCCTTGCAAGCCAGCCAGCTTGTGCCATACAGCCACTACAGATGATTCAGAATGTGGCTGCCCTGCTGAGGTCACTTCACTGGCTACCAATCATCACCAGGATCAGGTTCAAGTCCTTACCACACCTACACTGTAGCCAAAAGGACAGCCCCTCCCTACCTACAGGACATGATTCAATCCTACAAGCCAGCTCGACCACTCCACTCTTATACAGCAGGCAACTTGCACTCTTTGCCATCCGGGTGAATGGTTCTCACTCGTCCCTAGCACAAAGCTTCTCCACCCTAGCTCCCCAGCGGTGGAACAAACTCCCTGTTTCTCTACAAACCACTCAGTCATTGCCCGTTTTCTGCCATAGTCTGAAGACGCATCTCTTCAGCCTGTACCTGGACTAACTATCACTACTCTGCATGGTGCTCCCAACTAGGATCACTTATCACTTGTACCCATCTACCTTATTCCTGTAGCACTTTCATGTTACACATGCATCTCCAACCAGCACTCATATTGCATTTGTATCATTATCTTGATGTTGTAGCTCGTTATCTTGCCTCCTATTTTGACGTAACGTTACTTTCTGACCTAGCCTATGCTCACGGTGTGGACTGAACTTACTGTGTTCATGGCTATGAATAACTGTTACATAATGAGTATTGTACCTTATCGGACCGGTGTTTTGTAGTTGTTCCAATGACCTTCGATATGCACTAATTGTATGTTGCTTTGGATAAAAGTGACAGACAAATAAATGTAATGTAAATGTAATGGTTAATGCAATAAAATATTTAACGGCTAACGTAATAAGTTTTGCCGGTTAATGTAATAACTTATAACAGTTACAGTTTTTTTGATGAATAATGCAATACTTCAACCGTTAATGTAATAACATTTCAAAATTCCAGTCCTCCATTATACCAAGTGTACTTACTTAAAAAGAATCGGAAGGCTCATAAAGATATAGAAACACTACAACATGAACCCTAATAGACACACGGATATCAGACCAGGGATAAATGCTTTTTGAATTTAAAATACTGTTATCATTTTATTGAAAATATAAGGAGTGCTAGATGGTTGGGCTTTGCACTTTTGGAGTTATTCCATTGACCTTCCGGGAACGCATGCCATGAATATATAAAAACGATTTAAGTAATATTTTTTATTTTTTATTAATTTTTAAAGGTATACACACACACGAGGGGGGGGTTAGAGTCTCACACTCTGGCAGTGATGAGGGCACTGCACACACCTGGACAGGCATGCAAGTGTAAATCCTCGAACATGGAAAACGGGCTTAGAAAGAGCCTTGTAGCGGGGAGCTAACATGGACTCGCTAAGCTAAGAAAAGCAGCGTGGGTGGCTATGAGCACTAATGAGCTAGCGTGGGTGGCTAGCTGTCCTGTTCTGCATTAGCGTGTGCACGAAAAGGGTATGTCAAAGGCAGGGAACCCGATATGGTAAAAAAGCTCACAAGCAAGGGCAGCAAGCTAGCAACAAGTGGAGCTTATCAGCACTGACCCAAATTCTCATGCCCAGTGGAGGCGGATATGTCCTCCTGTGGACAGTATAGTGATGAGGTTCTTGTGAGACGCAAGCTTGAGGCTGTGAGTGGAGTATAGGATGTACACAAGAAGCCAATGTTAACCAAGGAGTGTTAGTGCTGCAGTGTCTTGTGTGCTGTTCCAGGAGGGAGGTAGCCTTCTTTAGCATTGGACACACTACTGTCTGTCAGAGCCAGACTTGGTGAAATTGGATGCTCCTGTGAAGGTCATTACCAGATATCATTCCTCAAAGGTGGATCTCTCCACTCTATGTGTCAGAGAACTGGGGTTACATCAGTAACCTGAAGTATTCAGGTAACACCCTGACTGGGTTACTCACTGGGCATATTGTAACTTTCACTTTCAGGATGTGCAGTTTCTCTAGAATAGCTGCAAAAATCAAGCAAATATTATTTAATAAAATAATACAGGTTTTGATCATGCCCTGGGATATTTATACAGTCTCACAACTCCTTGCGCAAGGAGAAAGCAGAGACCAGTAACGTTAAGCAGACTCCTTTAATTCAGAAGGGTATTGTCAGCGTGTTTGCCAGTGGCACTCCCTTTGATTAAAAAAAAAAAGTAAATGCTGGAACGAACTGACGGAGGCGGTGGCATTTTGCTTAGCCAAATACATGTTGCCAATCTGAACTGTTGACAAGGAGGGATTCAGGCTAACGATCCAGAAAATGGACTGTAGATACAACCTGCCGTCAAGGAAATATTTTTCAAAAACGGCCCTGCCAGCTGTGTACGAAGAGTGTCGCGGTAGGTTACAAACAACGCTGTCTACAATGGAGTTTTATGCCTCAACCACAGACATGTGGAGTAGCCGAGTGACGGCGCCATACATTAGCCTCACGGTCCACTACATAACCAGCGACTGGAGTTTGAACAGCTCTTGCCTCGATGACCACACGGGCAAAAACATTGAGAGTGGTTTGAAGCAGTTTCTTCAAGCATGGAATCTAGACAAGGAGAAACAGGTGTGCCTGACAACAGACAGTGGAGCTAATGTGGTGAAAGCAAATCACCCGGAACAAGTGAATAAAACTGTAATGCTTTGGCCATTGTCTACACGTTGATATTGGTAAGCTTACTCTCTCCATGTCTTTCTCTCTTAATGTCAGTGTATTCATGCATGCACGTTGAGCAAAGATTCTCAAGAAGAAATTGGCCTCCCTCAGCATAAACTGGTGACGGAATCTCCAACACGATGGGGATCAAGGCAAAAGATGATTCAGCGACTGCTTGAACAAGAAAAGGCCCTCACACAAGTCTTAGCTGCTGATAGGTCAACCAGGCATCCGGTGCCTACATGGCAGGACATGTATGTCCTTGATTCTGTGAGTAAGGCACTAGGGCCTCTCCTTGATTTCACAGATGCTCTCTCTGCTGAAAATTATGTTACTGTGTCATGCTTGAAGCCTGTTCTTCAGCTATTCAACAGTGAGCTGCTACAGGGGAAAGAAAAAGACACAGATCTCACCAATTAAAAGTTCAATACTGGACTATCTGAACATATCTGAACGTATCCCTGCCACAAGTACAGCCTCAGAGAGGCTATTCAGTGCTGGGGGAAATATAGTAACATGCCAAAGGTCTGCTCTGAAACCAGCCACAGTTAATATGCTAGTCTTCTTAACCAAAAATCGTAAACTGTGATGTCCTCTTCTCTTTTTGGTAGCTACCTCTTCCTGAATCACATGCTGTAGTAGTATGTGTGTGATAAGTTGTACTACCTAATTTGTGGCATGTTCCAGCCACAACCTCATTTCCACATAAGTTATTTTATTTACTGTTTCAGAGTATATCAGTGTTTACATTTTCATTGAACTAAAATTGTATTTTATTTGTTAATTTGTTGTTAATTTATCAGGTTGTTTTTGCATTATTTTGTAGTTTTGTAACCTAACTGAAGAGATGTTTGGGATTGTTACTTTTTGATTTGCTGTTTGCAAAACTTTTACGACTATTTGTGCCATGACAGTACAACAGAGGTTGTATAAGTGTTTACGTTTTCATTTGTTGTATGTAGTTCATGATTAAAGTCAGATTTGGTGTTTACATTTCAAACTTGTACTTGATTTCAATCATTATTGTGTTTATATACTGTTTTGATGTTTTGCATCATAGTTTAAGACTTGTTAAGTTTGCACTATTTAAACATTATTTGCACTTTTACAGAAGAAAAGTATTTTTACAACATTTCCATTTGTTTTTCCTGGGGTTAGATTATGAATCCTGCGAGTATTGGCGTTTGCATTTTCACTGGAATTTTAATTTGTGAATAAAATTAATATTCTACGTTTTAGCCTACTTAATTGGTATAGTTTAGTATCTGATGATGGTCAGGATTACGTTTTACTTTTTTGTATCAATGTTTGTGTTTGCACGGCTCTCAAGACTGTATGCTGATGTGACTTGTGGCCAAAAGATAGTGTTGAATGGTATTATTTTCATATCATCATATATCATTACCACAAAAAAAACCATGACATATTGTGATATAGTTTTAAGCCTATATCACCCACCCCTACTCACTACCCAGATACGCCTTAATTTGGTTGATCCCTGGGATAGTGAGTTTTGGCACTTACATCTGCTGATTTTACAGGTTAAGCTGCTCCTTCAGGGCAGAAGTCTATGAATCACAAGATTCCTGGATGAGCGGTACATTTACCTCCTATGACTGATGGTCTTAATGTCAGAGAACACTTAGATCAGTGTTACTCGTTACGCGGCTCGTGATTTTTTTTTGTGGCTCAGATCCACTGATAACAATAAGAATATAGCTATAACTTACTTCTATAGGTTCCGTGTAGGTTCTACAGATGTCCTGTTTTAGCACATTGAAATGAATTATCCAGCAGATGGCAGCCTTCTGAAGATACGTCAAAGAACGTAGGCTACGTAACAGTGAGGGATCATGGGTAGACGTATAGCCAATGTGTGTAGCTTTTGATAGGTTCCCAGTTTTATTTACTACCATTTATTATATATTATATGTAGTGTACAGTGTTTCCGTTTCTGCCATTACTGTGTCTGTAGGTTGCATGCCACTATGTCTAGCACCTCTGTAGTGTGTCTCAGTATAACACCTCTAGTGTCGGCAGCAAGGATGTCACATACCTTTGCTAAATGGCTGTGAGGGTTCCCAGGGAGGAACCATTTGAAGACCATTTGTCTCCGGCCTGCCATTTAACTCAATCTTTTGATGTGTATGACCACGGACTGCATATCAAGACACCACACAGCATGATCGGCAGAGACTTGCTTGGCGCACTGGCCGAATGTTCCGAGTTTGTCTCTCCCTTGCGCATTGTAATAAACATCAAATTCTCTGAGGAGACGTCGTCAGCGTGTTCTTCATCGTCCTGCATTTTACGCCACGGAGAAGGGCAAAATAATCCTAACACTTTGCATTTGCGAGTTTGCAAGTTTAGCACGTAAACCTAAATCAGATATTCCATAACGCCGTACGTCGTAAGGTTATATCAAATATTGTCTCGGCCTCCGCCCCACTCAAAATGGACAGATTTATTATTAGAAAAAAAGCAGAACGAGAAAAGTGATTCTTCATTAGCTGACGGCGACGGAGTTAGAAACATGTCCGAGGAGAAAGAGCAACGTGAGGAAAGAACGGAGGAAAATGCAGATCAGTTTGGCCGAGAAGCCCAAGATATCGAAGCTGCACCAGCAAAGAAAAAGGTGTGGTCAATTCAGGACGAACACCGAAAATTTCAGGATACATTGAATGATGAGTTTTTCTTGTGCAATACGAATCCACTCCATTCTGCCTAATTTGCCAGAAGACTAGTGCCAATTGTTAACGGTCTAACCTTGAACGCCACTTTAGTGCTTTTCACGCCAAGTACAACATGTTGTACCCGCCAGGTAGCAACCTGAGGACTAATGAAAGTAAACAGTTGACACAGACAAGACAGTAGGCATAGAAAGACTTTCACGGACATTGTGAAATTGTTAAACAATGCTTTTTGACCTCAGCTGAGATAATGTACCGTGACTTCACCAATAAGGACGCAATAATAAAGTAAATACATGCACTGCAGCCTTCAGATTCGACATTAATGAGGAGGATCGAGTTTATTGGGAAATGATATTGGGAGTGAAACCCCACATTTCAACAGTCATTTACTGTCAAACACAAGAGAGCGCTCCCATGTTTAAGAGGAATAAATACCTTCCCTCTTACAAAAAGGGAGAAATACATGTGGTTCCCAGAGATCGAACCCAACATAGTTTTTATTTTCGTTACTTCCAGCTTCCAATGAAGGACGGTTCTCAACTTGCTATCTTGGATCTCAGTGTTAAACAAACATTTGAGGCAATATAATTTCAGAATGTTAACATACAGCACTCTTTCACGTTCAAAACTGATCTAAAAACTCAGACATTAATTAGAATAAATAAACTAAAACACAACCTAAAACAAAAGAAACCCCAAAGAAGATCTTAAAGAAAAGAACCTTATGCAACCCACAAAACACAAACACACAGCCAACTACAAACCACCCAAAAGAAACCCGAAAGAAAGATCTCCCCTGCCTCATACTGCTGGGCTTATGTTGGCTCACAGGCAGGTGGAGGAAATCTGGCAATTAGGTAATTAAGCAACTACCTCTACCTGCACTACCCAGGCAAGTAGAGGCAGGGGACGTAACAGATTTTCACCATAATGAAGAAAAACCCCCAAACACCTGTTCTACAAATCAGAAACACTCTCCATAATACAGGTATGGATGTGTCAGTACCTCCTGTCTGCAGAAGACTTCACAAACAGAATGACAGATGCTACACTGCAAGATGCAAACCACAAGTTAGCATTAGCATAACACAACTCTGTCTACAATCAACACACCATCTCAATACATAAAACCCATATTGATCATCTTAACGATCACCAAGAAAACTATTCTCCTAAACTGAAAATCTAGAAATTCTTTAAGTATCATACAATGGCAAAACCTTCTCACTGAACACATACCAATGGAACAAAAATAACTGCCTCACTTAAAAATCTAAGTGACTTCACCACTGTTATATGTAAACATTGTAATTGTATAAATAAAGGTGTCCTCCATCAAGTGGGGGAGTTGGTGGGCCAATTGAAAAATAATAAATAAATGAATAATTAACACTGAAAAAAGTGTTATAACAGTGAAGACATATTGCAACACCCATACAGTCAACAATTCACATCAACTTTTAGCACTAAAAAGCTAAATTGTCATCACCATGAATGAGTGTTTATAGCAGGTAAGCCTGCACTGAGGGACTTGAATCTTTTACCAGAAGGTAGAAGTAGGAATTTAGGGTAAAAGATGTGAGTGGGGTCAGATACTGTTTTCTGTGCCTGTCTGATAACAGACTCCTCATATATCGTCTGAAGGGATGGGTGTTCCTCAACCCCCATAATATTCATAGCAGTCTGCACCAGATGAACCATCAGACAGTTCATTAGTACAGTCAAGTTATCAAACCATTGGTTCGCCTGTGCCACTGTGGCTCTTTCACCTTTGCAATCACGCCTGTATTGTAATAATCTGGGAATTAAGCAACATACCGATTAAAACATACTGAAAAAAATGATAGATCTATTTTTCTTGAAATATACATAATAATAAAAAAATAATCCACCATCTGTATGTCCTGTCCCGACTGCTGTTGCAGGCGGGACCAGCTTTTCTATGCACACCCGGCCATGAAATAAATTTTTTTTAAAAAGCTATCTAGTAAACATTAGGCTTACGTGGTAGGCTAGTGTGGGCAGTCCCCATATTTAGAGAACCATATAAAATATTGCGAGATAGCCTGCTAACAACCGAGATCTGAGACTCGGGGGACTTCCTGATTGCCTTTGCGATCCCACAGCACTCAGAGTTACGCGAGCCGGCTGGAGTTTGCAAGGTTTGTTATGAATTAGTGGTAGCTAGCTCCCAATGGTAGTACATCAGAATATTTTGATGGACATTGTTAGTCATTTTATTTACTTTCTAACTTAGGCTACTAACTTACAGACGGATGAAAATAGAACTTAACTGCATCTATGGTTGTCATGGAAAGGTCAGAGTTCAGGGAAGTACCCGGATGTGCCGCGATGTAGCCATGAATGGCAAGTGCATGGCTGTTTGTAGGGAAACTTCAAAAATGTAGATCTTACTAAACATTTTTCAAAAAGTCTTGTGGGTGTTTGGGGCCCCTCTGCTCCTCGGGGCCCATTTCATTTGAAACTGTTGAAACTGCCACAGCACGCCCCTGGCCACAGCATTTAGTCTCTTCTCACATATTTCACACTCCACATACTGTTGGAATCCAAGCGTAGAAAGTTCAAGCTCACAGTGATTAAAATCCTCTAGAAAGAAAGTTGGGGCTTCAGGTGTGTGTTGTACTCCCTGCAACATTTTCTTGTTTGGTGGGCATTCTTTAAGTGCTCCTGTTCAGATTCATGGGCAAATCAATCAGTCACATAATCATAAGAAATGCTTTTTTGATTTAGAGGATAATTACTTTGATGGAGCATGCATTTTTTCAGCTATAGTTATAATCAGTTACAATAGTAAGAGCTTGGGAAAAAAAAGCTCTCAATGCATTTTACAGCTCTCTAGCTAAGTACCCTGGTATGCTATTGGTAACCTACCATGCTGAAGTTGACTCCTGATTCAAAACTTCTGGTCTACTTTAAATAGGTTCGTTTGAATAATCCTACTCTAACCTTCCAAGTAGCCCAATACAGGCTAATATAAATAAAAAATGAATTTTTGGATTTGAATTCGTCTTAGAATGTAAAACACTTGTTTATGACAGAAGGGATCCTTATGTACTTTCTACCCCATTTCTGTGAAATTTTACTGCAGAATTTTTTTGAATAATCGCATTTCAAACCAAAGTGTAATGTACAAAAGTGCATTCATGGTCATTGGACAACTACAAAAACACAGGTTCAAAAGATACAATACTCATTTGTACAGCTATTTTTAGCCAAGAACACAGTTTTAGTTCACACCGTGACACACTATTCATAACTTATGCCAAGCCAAACTAGGTAAAGTGAATAATTGAAACTTCAAACCTTCCATATAATCCAATGGAAGCCAATTGAAAAAAGTGAAATTTTGTACTGGAATTTCTCCTCAAAATTACATAGTTCAGAGAGGGATTATTTGAAATTTAAAGCGGTGGGGACCTAATCCAGGAAGGAACTGGACCTGTCGTTGAGGACCGGACTGAACTGGACATTCTGATTCGAGTCCGGGTCTGGGTCCGGAACTGGAACGAGTTTCAGACTAGTCACCGCAGCTCTACGTGTCCTCCTACCCCTAAAGCCTTTGTATTGCAATGACAAACTTGCCTGAGTAATAAATAGACCTACAGAATGAAAAGAAATTGTCTTAAACTAGCTGGTCAGCCCACTTACATCTGAGAAACGCTATAAGCTATGGGTAGCCAACTCTCTTATTTGCATGGTGCAAAAAACCGTGAACAAAGGAGGCCATCAGTATATTATTTCCCAAAGAAGATCACACATCGCAGAGTGGGCTTGCCAGACTTTCCTCTAAATGTATGTAGGGGATTTAAACATTCATGGGTGAAGTTTTACAGTAAAGGCATATGGAAGTCAATGATCTACAGGGGGGTTTTAAATGAGATATGGGGGAACATTTGTGAGGAATTTGAATGGGAGTTGATTGAAGATTTTGAGGACTTTTTTTAGGAGTAACTGATTTAGGCATCTGGCAACACTGAGGCAGAGTTGTGAACTAGGTTCAGTCTCAACTCAAACAAAGAAACCGCAGTCATTTCCTTTATTCAAACATAATATGTTAGGCTTCAAGAACTCATCACAACTTTGTGGATAATTCGAGAGGTCAACATTGTTTTGACATTGGTGCAGCTAGCTTGATGGACAGTGTATGATGCAGGAAACTGACACAACGCAGTTAGTCAGCACACAAATCCAAATATAGCCAAGGCAAGTAAGATCAACAATCCCGCTGCAGTTATGCAAGGCACAGCATTCAGTAGAATTACAGGTCATAAAATTAGGACAGGCACTGACTAAGAAGATAAAAAGTGCAAAACCTTTCAGCAAGGTGAGGATTATCTGAACTATGTTTAATTTTCTGAACCCAGCAGTTTTAACCGTTAACACCCTGGTTTGGCATCCGGCACTCTGAATACCGAACACAGTGCATCAGCAGCTAAAACACCTCACTTATCCAACATGTAAAATATATTTATTTGATTTAATTTGGTAATTATTAGCAAATATATCAAATCTAAAGACAAGGTTCAACTACCTTAAAACAATTAACAAAGGTTATAGACATGGACAGTCACACAAGGAATGATTGAAAGAAGATACCAAACCACAGCGTGTTTGTCCCAAAGTAATCTAAGGATGTGCCAAGACCAAAATTTAAAAACAAAAAGGCAGCAGAATATTTAAAAAAACCAGAGTTTATCATGTAGACACCAGACTTAGATGCTAGAATGCTAACTACAAGAAAGCCACATATTTTATCTAGTGGGAGGGGAGGGGGGAGGGGAATGGACACCCCCTCTGACATACACACACACACACACACACACACACACACACACATACAGACCCACACTCACACACAGACACACACAAACATACAGACCCACACTCACACACAGACACACACACACACACATACAGACCCACACACATATACAGACACACACACACACATGCAGACCCACACTCACTCACAGACACACACACACACACACACATACAGACCCACACTCACACACAGACACACACACTGCAGACACACTCACACACATAGACACACACATTCACACCTCCAATGGCTACCCCCAAATTCGTTCTCTGTCTTATCTCTAGGCTGTCCTGGCCAAGTGTTTTGAAGCTTCCTATGGCTCAGAACAGCCAAATGGTGAATTAGACAAACTAAAATGTAAGATCAAGATTTTGGCTAGCTGTTTTACAACTGTGTTTGATCCACTAAATTTGGCTAGCTGTTTTACAACTTGAAAATTTTGATCCACTATATCCAGTGGAGATATCTGCATGGAAATCAGTTTAATCAACAGCCTCTTCGATTATATTGTTGTCATCAGCAATTGCTAATTATTCAGTCGTCAACCTCGTGCCAATTATTTGTGAGCTAACCCCTAAATGCTATCTGAGTGAATTGCACAGAAACATGCCCATATTGGCTATACATTTTTAAATCGGCTAAATGTTTCGTAAAGTCCTGTGAATCGCATAATAACATAGGCTTGTGCTAGGTTCATGTAGGAATTCACATCCAAAGCACAGTAGGTGAAATTACTTTCACTGGGAACTAGAGTCTGAAGTTGGAATCAGTCACTGCATGACTCACTCGTTCACTAGGAACTGGAGTCAGTGAACAAGAGTCTGAAGTTGGAATCAGTCGCTGCATGACTCTCGTTCTCGTTTGTGGAAGTCCATCCATCCATTATCTATACCCGCTTATCCTGGTCAGGGTCACAAGGCGAGAGGCATGAATACACCCTGGACAGGTCGCCAAACTATCACAAACTATCACAAGGCACACACAACATTCACTCACCATTCACACACACTCGGAGTACCCGGAGGAAACCCACATGAACACGGGAGAACATGAAAACTTCACACAGAAAGGCCCAGGCCGGGATTCAAACCCAGGACCTTCTTGCTGTGAGGCGACAGTGCTACCAGCAGAATAAAATGTCATTTTATTCACAATCCTTTCAGAAACACCACAATCCTGCAGCACAAACCGGTGTGTAATGGAGGAGTAAAACTTGCCTTCACCAAAGTTCAGTGTGTGAAAGACAGTGGGGTAAATATATGGATTTCATTAAAGTTCATAGCAGGTAAATGGAGATGGATGAAGACTGCAATGTGTGACAGGCCTGAAACATTTTACTATGCAGGTCAATGTTTTACCATATCAATCAGACAGTCTGTATCCAGTTCTCACCGGTGACCTATTACAACAGGGACAGGGATTGTTTGACATCAGTACTCTCTTTTATTGATCTATTATCCCCCGTAGTTAGTTTATGTTTTAAAAAGATTACTTTCAGAAGGTCCTGAAAATGAATGGGAGTGAACAGGGAGCTGGACAAACAGGAGGAACAGCGATGCTGTTAACGGTTAACAGGGACAGCATATGTTGCTAGTATTCACACTATCCAAATACAATGGGGTAAGCTCCAAAAAATTACTTGTGAAATATCCTTTTAATTATCCTGGTACCTAATTCATTTCATATGAGGATTGTGGGTATGCATCACAAGTTCTTTGTGTGTTCTTTTTCTTTATTTATCAATCTGTTGGGGAGAATCACGTGACCTACTGGGAAGATGGCTGCCCAGTGATTTTGCTCCTTGCCCTCTCTCCTCTTCATTTAACTGTTTTCATTACAAATGGCTAACTTAACTGTTCACTCCCAGTTCAGTTTATTGGTGCTGTTGACCAAGATATAAAATATGTCAATTTCTTCAAAAACAAAGACTCTTTCAGGCAAGACTCACCCAGAAAGGGACATGATGAGGAATCCTGTGTCATGCTAGCAGCCATTGTAGAGGCTGTGTTAGAAAAACACAGACAATATTTTGAGACACAGCTCTCCGGATCGAGGGCGAAACCCGGTTCATACGAGCTGAAATCTCCAATATTCGCTCGGCATGAAAGAGCTACAGGCTGAATTTGCCGGTTTGAAAGCCAAAGTTAAAATAGCCGAAACCGCTGCCTCGCTGCACCAGGCCAAACAGGATCAGCTCGAGGCTAAAATGGCAGAGCTGGAGGATAGGAGCAGGTGATGCAACCTTTGCATTGTTAACCAACCGGAGAATTCTGAAGGATCAGACCGGGTTGGTTTTCTTACCAATTCCCTCAAAGAGTGATTTCCCTCTCTGGCTGACAGGACTATAGAAGTAATGAGGGCCCACCGTTTCTATGGCGGCTGATCAAAAACAGCAGAAGGGCCTGGAACTGCAAGTCGCCAGGAGATCACCAGTGAAGTTTAACGGGATAGTCATTAGTTTTTATCCAGACTTCAGCGATTATACAGCACAGTGGCACAGAGCCTTCTCTTCTCTGCTGGCAGTAACCTGTGATCGCGGTCTCCAGACGTTCCTAATATACCCAGCCACGCTCAAGCTCACTCACAATGGTGCACAGCACCTTTTCAAGTCTCCGGCTGAGGCAAGTCAGTTCATCAAATGTCTTTCCTGCTAGAGCTGCTCCAGTCAACTGTAAGAGCTGGTATAGTGAAGTGGAAAGGTATGGGAGCAACAACAGCTCAGCAGCGAAGCGGTAGGCCACACAAGCTCACAAAATGGGGTGCTGAAGCTTGTAGCGTGTAAAAATCATCTTTCCATGGTTGCAATACTCACTACAGAGTTCCAAACTACCTCTGGAAACAACATCAGAACAAAAACTGCTCGTCAAGAGCTTCATGAAATGGGTTTCCATGGCCAAGCAGCGGTACACAAGCCTAAGATCATGATGTGCAATGCCAAGCGTCAGCTGGAGTGGTGTAAAACACACTGCCATTGGACTCTGGAGCAGTGGAAATGCATTCTCTGGAGTGATGAATCACACTTCTCTACCTGGCAGTCTGACGGATGAATCTGGGCTTGGTGGAATGCATAGTGCCAACTGTATAGTATTAAGGAGGAGAAATCATGGTCTGGGGCTGTTTTTCATGGTTTGGGCTAGACCCCTTAGTTCCTCTGAAGGGAAATCTTAATGCTACAGCATATAATGCCATTCAAGAAAATTGTGTGCTTCAACTTTGTGGCAACAGCTTGGGGAAAGCCCTTTCCTGTTTCAGCATGACACTGTTCCAGTGCACAAAGCAAGGCACATAAAGAAATGGTTTGCTGAGTTTGGTGGGGAAGAGTTTGTCTGGCTGGCACAGAGCCCTGACCTCCACTCCATCAAACACCTTTGAGTGAATTAGAAAGCCTTATGCCCAACATCAGTACCCAACCTCACTAATGCTCTTGCAGCTGAATGGAAGCAAATCCCCGCAGCCATGTTCCAAAATCTACTAGAAAGCCTTCCCAGAAGAGTGGAGGCAGTTACAGAAGCAAAGGGGGGTCCAACTCCATATTAATGCCCATGGTTTTGGAATGAGATGTTCAACAAGGGTGTGATGTTCAGGTGTCCACACACTTTTGGAAATGTAGTGTATGAGCATACCCCAGTCAATACGCTGATCTGCAAACTCGTATTCACACAATCATTGAGGTTACAGGCTTTGAGAATGCAATCAGTTAATTTTTTTTCTTCCTTGTGACAAAATTCAGACATACACAACCATACTCAGGAATTATTTTTTGTTAAGGTCACACAGTACACAGCACTACTCACCCCAGTCTCTGCAGTTTACAGTTTGGACTCATCAGTCCAGCACAGAGCAGCTCCACTCCTGAATCTCCCAGGTTATTGTAGCTGAGGTCCAGATCTCTCAGGGGTGAGTCTGATGACTGGAGAGCTGAGGCCACAATATTACAGGACTTCTCTGTGAGGTTACAGCTGTTCAGTCTGCAAAGAAGAGTTCATATATTATATTATAATTATATTAGGTATACATAAAACAAATGGTAAATGATACAAATGATAATGTTCAGTGATGAAGAGTGAAATTGAGGATTTTAAGGTTGATGATGCACTGAGGAAGATGTCTGTGCTACACTCTCCAGCTGCAGCACTTTGGACCTGAGAATCAGACGTCCTGCTGGACTGAACTCTGACAGTTCTACAGATGTAATTCTGACCCAAATGGCCCCTTTTCTTATTCTGAAAATTCTTAGAATTGGGGCTAAGGGCTCATCTACCTTTTCTATGATCTTTTCTCTGGGCTTATCCTATTCCAAAAGTGTGGCTGTCATCTTTCAGAGTGGTCAGTCAGTTTAGTTTGCAATGCTGTGGGATGTTTGACACAGCTACCACCAAAAGTAATGATGTAAAAGAGAACACACATCTTTCAGAGTGGACAGTGTGTTTGCTTCTTTACTTTTGGTTTTCGGTGACAAACTTCCCACAGCACTGCAACCTAACACACAGCTAAAGGCAGAGTCACTTTAAATAAGATTATCCATACATCCATCCATCCATCTAGGCATTGAGCAGACACTCATCCAGATGCATTTTTTATACACATAGCATCTACATTGCATCCATTTATACAGCTGGATATATACTGAAGCAATGCAGGTTAAGTACCTTGTTCAAGGGTACAATGGCAGTTTCCCACCCAGGAATAGAGCCTGTGACCTTTAGGTTACAAGACCAGTTCCATAGCTATTATACTACACTGCCACCCTATCACAGTAGACACTTACAGGAGAACATGCAACATATACAGAACTGATAGACTTAGTCATAAGGGCACACCAGTCATACAAAGCCCCTTATTTACTGCCAGCTGGGCTGCTAGTTCTCCTGTGCCTGTAGGGGCGGTATAACTACCATGCAGCACCCCTGTCATTGTAGGAGGGGGGTCTGTTGGTGATGGTGGTAGGTACTAGAGTTCTGGTCAGGTTAGACTTTATTTTGTCAAATGTATAATAGTGTGGATTGTGGGAAATATTCTCTGGATAGCATTTAAGGGAAACTCAAGCAATTAATGTGCAAAGTACACGGCACACCTATACACTGACTAGGGTGTGCATCTCTGCAAGAACCAATCACTGTATTGGTGCCATAAATAAACTTCTCTTTCATCATCTTGTGTTGAAAATCCAACTATGGGGAATGACAGCCAGTCATGACCTCTGCAGAGTGTCTCATCATTGCACCAAGTCTGGCTCTGACAGACAGGCGCGTGTCCAATGCTAAAGGAGGCTACAGCCCTCCTGGAAGAGCACATAGGACACAGCAGCACTACTACAGACAAGGGCTAGAGACAATAGCCAAGTGCTACAGACTCCAGTTCAAAGTGAAACCCCCCATTTCAACAGAGTCATTTACTCTCAAACCCAAGAGAGCGCTGCCCATGTTTAAGAGGAAGAAATTTCTTGCCTCTTACAAAAAGGGGCGATACGTGTGATTCCCAAAGAACAAACCCAACAAAACTTTTATTATCCTTAATTCCAGGTCCCAAAGAAGGACGGTTCTCTACTTCCTATCTTTAATCTCACTGTTAAACCTTTGAGGAAATATAATTTCAAAATGTTAACAACATGTTCAATGTCAGAACAACTGGTTATAATTAGGGATGCAAATTTTGTGCAATTTTTTTAATCGATTGTCGCACCCATTAATTTATTAATAATGATAAACTGATTAGCTTAAAATCTTCTACATGGCCTATAAAAAGAATGACTCAAAACAGACTTACCAATTAATGAGCTGTATCTATCAGAGAGGTTTTATTAAGACATGCTCAAACAATCATTTAAACAGGATTGTGTATTAAGGCCAAAACTACAAGAAGCAAAATCATAAAAACACAGATTCACAGACTGAGAAATCTGTTCAGGAGAGGAGGGATCGCTAAGGGCTGGCTGAACTGCCACTGTGATGGTGACAAAAGATATTTCTTATTAATTCTGCTTATTAATGCAAATGATTTATACTGCTTATTAATACTGCTTATTAATGCTGCTTATTTACGCTGCTTATTAAAGCTGCTTAATTATGGTGCTTATTAATGCTGCTTATTAATGCTTAACTTTGTAATAAACTAATAGGCTTAACTTAATACTTAAGCATTTTTGTTAAGGAATATGAGTATGTCTACATGCTTTGGGGTCAGTCTGGTGTACAGTCTGCTGAAGGTGAGACCAGCAGCTGAGAAGACGCGCTCAGATGGCACTGATGTTCCAGGAATGGACCAATAACGTTTCACTAATGCTGCCAGTCAAGGGAACCATGACTCTCTAATTTAACATTTTAGAAACGTCTCTTTAATTTGAAATCTAATCACCAACATTAGGTTATTAATTGAAATGGTTTAATGAAATTAAACAGTTTAATCTATAGAAATGAATCAATAAACATTCTTCTTAATGATTAACAGTTAATCGATTAACTTAACATCCCTAGATCACATCAATGAATCTGAAAGATGCCTTCTTCCACATAAGCATTTATCCCCTCAGATGAAATTTCTCCGCTTTGCCCATCGTGGTGTTTGCTACCCTTCGGCCTTTTCCTGAGTCCACGGGTGTTCTGTATTTGTGTAGAGGTGGGTCTGGCTCCATTGAGACTAATGGGGATCAGAATACTGATGTATTTAGATGACTGGCTGATTTTTGAAAGGCAGAGTTGTGCTGGACACTGAGTTCATACACATCTGTTGTCTCTGAGTTTCAGAGTAAACCTCTGAAATTTAAACTCTGTCTCGCTGTGAGCTCACCTATCAGTGGACTGCATTTAATCTCTCAGACTTGTACCTCTCTCAGTTCACACTGGGCTTGAGAGTACTGTATCACACATGCCTCAGACTGTAGGGGCGGATGGTGTCAGCCTCTCAGGATTCGCCGCTGGGGCTGTTAAGTATGAGGGGCTTCATGAGGTGGATTTCATCCCTCCACCACAGCCTCCAGCAACGATCTCCATTGCCGTCTCACGATGACACACTCTGAGTCACTGGGAAAACAGACTTTTACACTCAGGGAACCCCTCTCAGGATCGTTCTCATGTGGAAAGTCATGAGGACAGACACATCCCTCTCTGGGGTGGGCACGCAGGGGGGTCACATGATGAATGGTACGCGGCCAATCCAGCTGCGCTCAGCTCACATCAATAATCTGGAGCTATTAACTATATAGACAGCTCTCAGATATTTTATTCCCTGTCTGACATCATGTGCTCGTACGCTGCAATAATGACTGCGGTAGCATATGTCAATCACCAAGGTGGCATGCGCTTCCTCCAGCTCCATGGTCTAGCCCACAGACTGTTGGTCTGGAGCAGCCGTCACTTTCTGTGGTTATGCGTGTGCCATGTTCAGATATTCTGAACGCAGGCGCGGATCTGCAGTCAAGGAGAAACCCACTGTACAAGGAATGGCATCTACATCCCCAGACTGTGGAAATGCTATGGCACAGATTTGGCTGTGCAGCTGTAGATCTTTTCACAGGCATTTGCCCCCCTCACTCTCATCTCTCCCACTCCAGCCAGAGTGAGAGAGCAGAGCATCACACTGATCCTAATCACACGCAGGTGGCAGAAATTGCCATCGCTGGCTGAGATTATCTCTGTCCTTTATGTACATCCATGCATGCTCAGGTGGACGGGGAAATACATCACCCCTGCCCTGAGCGAGTAGCTCTATAGGCTTGGCCCGTGAGAGGCATAACCTCAACGCATTAGGGCTTCCCCCTCATGTGCCTGCAACCATCCAGAGAGTTTCTGATGTGCTGTGCTTTTCACAGAACCTTATGGATAAAGAGAAATCCTTTCCCACCATTAAGGTCTACCTGACAGCTCTCACTGCTTGTCATGTTGGTTTCAAAGACTATGCAGTGGGGCAGCACCCCCTCATTCACAGGTTCATGAAGGGGCCTCATTGTTCTCTGCCTGTTGCTAAAAAGCACATTCCCCCTTGGGATTTATCACTGGAGCTGGAGGCTCTGTCTCTAAGGCCGTTTGAGCTTATAAATTAGAATAAAATTGTTGTCCCTCCAGACAGCGTTGCTGCTCGCACTAGCCTCAGCTAAGTGAGTCAGTGACCTCCATACGCTCTCAGTGCATCTCTCGTGCACAATATCCTCCCCTAAGATGGATACGGTTTTTCTTGAGCTCAATCCAGCCTTTATGCCTGAAAGCTTCCCTCCTTTCACATGTGAGATGTTGGAGCTGGCTGCTTTTCACCCACCACCATTCTCCTCTGACAAGGAACATAGGCTGCATATGCTGTGTTCTCCGCACGTATATGACAAAGACTAAGGCTTTTAGAAAGAGCGACCAGGGCCTGGGCCCCTGCCTGCAAAGGGAAAGTCATCTCTAAGCAGCGGCTGTCCCATTGGCTTGTAGAAGCTACTGTTATGGCATATGATTCAAAGCAGATAACGCCCCCCTTGGGCCCGAGGGCTCATTCTATGAGCAGCATGGCTGCATTGTGGGCCCTATTCATTGGGATCTCCTTGCAGGATATTTATTCAGCTGCAGGCTGGGTTTCTCAAGATACTTTTGCTAGGTTCTACCGCCTGGACGTCACCAGGAGGCCGGTAGCCCACTCAGTTCTGGGGGTGAGCTCTGTGTGAGGCGCACACATCTCCCGTCATCTGCTATGGGTTGTAGTACTTCACATTGTTCCTGGGTCCTGGCTATAGCTTTGGGCAGTGGAATGCGTTTAGTACTTCTCTACATGAGATGTGCCAGACACCACCCTCCCCTCAGGGGAGGAGGCATCCTTTGCTGGCCTGACAGTATCTCAGCTGTGAGCATAAGGCAATCTGGGAGTTGTCCATATCTCCCCATAGGCAAATCTCAAACACGAGATGATGAAAGAGAAATTTATCTTACAATCGTAACCCCGGTGGAGAGATCCACCAAGACTGCACTGATTGCCGCATGTGAGAAGTGAATATGTTCACTGAGGAGTATTCAATTCAGTTTTATTTCTATAGTGCTTTTTACAGACAGACTTTTTACAAACCGTCACAAAGACGCTTTACAGTGTAGAAAGGCAGGAAACAGAGCAAACAGGGCAAACACCAGGCGCTGCAGTGTGGCCTCCTTTAGCATTGGACATGCTCCTGTCTGTCAGAGCCAGACTTGGTGCAATTGGATGCTCTGCTAAGGTCAAGACTGGATGACATTCCCCATAGGTGGATCTCTCCACTCATTGTTTCAGAGAACTGGTTTTGGGGTAACAATAGATCAAGTTTTGGGGTAACACCCTTACTGGGGTACTCACTGGGCAAATCGTTAGTTTCACTAGCAGAATGGGCAGCTCCTCTGGGAAAAAATGATTGTATAAGAGAAACAATACACCTAATGATTAAAATTTTCTGCTGAAACATTTGGAGAAACAACTTACAGTGGACAACAGAAGTTTACATACACCTAGGCTAAAGATTTTCAAACTCCGTTTTTCACAACTCCACACGTCATGTTACCATACATTTATTTTGCAAGTCAATTAGGGCATCTACTTTATTTCCATAAGAGGTCATTTCAAAACAATCGATTAGAGACAGATTTATTTCAGTGACATCACAACCTAACTTGTTCCAGGATGGCTGCACCGTCATGCAAAAAGGAATTTTTAGCTATTTTTTCTAGTAAATACAGGTTGATTTCAAATTTGAAGGCAGGGCCATATCTTTTATAAGGTAAAAACCAAACAAACCAGAACCACATTATGAGTAGTTCTGTTCCCCTTTAATTCTGTGTCCTTGTCTTAATATTGTAAATTAATATCTCATAAAAAAACACGTTTTCAACGTACAAAAATGCCAAGTTACTCACACATACAAGACATACACTGTCTATAACTCATTCATTCAGACTGCCAAAATCCAGGCCTGCCATTAAAAGTATTGATATCACAATGACGCCAATTTACGGTACTACAAACAATATAAGCTATCTTGCCTCACCGAAATTAAATAAGATGTATTCCAAAGCAATGCTACCCAATATTTCCTCAATTCTTTCAAGTCACTTAGCCCTGTGTGTATAAGTATGCAGTACATGGACAGGCCAAACATATGTGTGGATGGCTTTCTGAAAGTCAAGATTGATTGAATAGGTGTCTATATGTCCAATTTGTATTGGTATGTATGTATTTCGCTGGCCAGCCTTTCTGTTGCGTGAATGATTGTATGTTTCTTGGTATAAATGTCTGTTCGTAAATGTGAATGTAACATGCAGCGAGGGAAATGTCCCCATGGGAATAAAGAAGTTCCCTATGTATGTATGTACAATATGTATTTTACATGCAGTATTTATTGTATGTAGCAAATATACAATCACTTGTACATTTACTGAAATTGAGTTCAGAAGCAAGTGTAAACATATGTTTTCTGGAGAAATATGCTTCCTGTAGTTACTGACCAGCAGTTTTCTACATGAATTTCACTGTGTTCCATGAGGCAATTAGAAATACTTGACACTTTGATCTCACACAAAGTTTGCATGACATTGTGAAATGGTAAGATTACAAAACACAGGGCCAAGTGACTTGAAAGTATTGAGGAAATATTGGGTAGCATTGGTTTGGAATACATCTTATTTAATTTCGGTGAGGCAAGATAGCCTATATTGTTTGTAGTACCGTAACTTAGCGTCATTTTGATATCAATACTTTTAATGGCTGTCCTGGATTTTGACAGTCTGAATGAATGAGTTATAGACGGTGTATGTCTTGTAGTGTGAGTAACTTGGCATTTTTGTACGTTGAAAACATGTTTTTGATGAGATATCATTTCTTTTTGCAAAGCGTTTTATTATGAGAGTGAGAAATGCGAAGTGACCCTGTAAGAAAGGGTTGTGGATTATGACTATCCTTGTGTGAATTTGTACAGTCTGATGAGCGTATACCGTGTAGCAGTTTCGGTTTGCTATATATGTAAAACAGTGGCTGTGACAAAGGGTGTGGTGGCGTATAAGTGTAAACGGGTCAGAAACGCAGGTGAAATATGGCCAGTGTATGTACTCACGGATTTGACGGCCATCCAACGAGCCTTGATTGAGAAAAGAATCAGCAAGTCCGTAGAATTAGAGCTCCCTAGGTCGCAACTTGTGTACCCTTCTGTCCTGCTCCGTTGTCTGTTATTTCGTGGAGATGAACTTTTAGTGTTTGTAAGGTTCATAAGGCATTTTGATAGGCTTATCTGCAGGTGGGAATCCTGTTCGCTGTTTTGCTAAGCTAGAACCGGAAAACTTGATAGTGGCAAATAGGAGCAGACGCATATGTCCCAGCAGGCTTTGCATATGAGAAAATAACAACAGTGTGAGAGAAATTAGGATGAAATTATGAAATTGCGTAGTTGAAACAATATGTTTTTAGCAGAATGGGCATGTAGGTGAAGGTTGACATGATGACAGACTATAGTGCGGAGTAAATAAAGCTACCATGAGCGAGCTTAGTTTCCTTATGGAACGATATATATAACAGTCGGTATAACGCATTGGCTGTTAAGGTGGAGGGTTAAGTAACGTGTGAAATTTATTATACTAATGTGCTTTTCTCATGTTCAGTAGTACTGGTTATACTTATATGTGAGTCATGATTTTAAATGTAATGTTTTAATGGGGAGTTGCAGAACGTACATACGTAGCAATTGTTTGTATGTGGCTAGATAGAGAACAGGGCGAGGTAACATGAATGTAGAAACCTGGCGTTTGCTGATAAGAAGGTTTTGTACGGTAGCCAAGTGAAGAAATATAGTTAGTAGAAATGGCACAGCTGTGAACTGGTGTAACTTTTTAATAAAAGGAATACATTTGCCGTCATGAAATGCATATGGGTGGCCGTGAGTGAGTTTTGGTAAAGCATATATAAGCGTAAGAAAACGTTAGTGTAAAAGAGGAAATTATCTGCCTGAGGACGAGGCGGGATTCAATCCTTCAACCGGAGGTTTACCAGTCTGTGAGTTTGTTAGTGCAGCACCATGACATAGCTATGTAATGCGTGAAATATCATTAGCAAACCTGTCCGTGGTTTTAAAGAAGAACACAGGCGAGTAAGCACAGAAGAGCTCCCATTGAATCCATATGGCTTTGCAATATTGTAGCCGGTTAACAATTGAACGTGCAGACGGTACGTCTTAATGCAGTGTATACGTTCGAGGAACAGCTGGTAGATATGGTGCAAAAGAAATAATTGAGAAGTAGTAGACAATTATTAGTGAGGGTACAAGCAGGTTAAAGAAACGTGTCCCTAACTGGGCTTGAACCTCGGACCATGTGTTCCCAAGACTGTAACCTTATCCACTAGGCCACAGGCAGACTAGCTGTTTGTACTGAAAATGTTTCTGAGTAAAAAGGTATGTGTATTTTGCGTGTGTATGCAAGTTTTCGATTGGGTCGTGTAGGTGAAGATTTGGCTGCTGTCGGTAAAATGTCCAATGGGGAGATATGTTATTAGTGGGATAGGCGGCAGGAAAAATAAGAATGAGAAGAAGAAGAAGAAGAAGAAGAAGAAGAAGAAAGAGAAGAAGAAAGAGAAGAAGAAGAAGAAGAAGAAGAAGAAGAAGAAGAAGAAGAAGAAGAAGAAGAAGAAGAAGAAGAAGAAGAAGAAGAAGAAGAAGAAGAAAGAAAGAAGAAGAAGAAGAAAGAAGAAAGAAGAAGAAGAAGAAGAAGAAGAAGAAGAAGAAGAAGAAGAAGAAGAAGAAGAAGAAGAAGAAGAAGAAGAAGAAGAAGAAGAAGAAGAAGAAGAAGAAGAAGAAGAAGAAGAAGAAGAAGAAGAAGAAGGAGAAAACGCAAAATCCCCCTAGTTTGGGGCTTTATTGTGTGGACATGTGAAGTTGCTTATGAAATCTGTCTGTTGAAATGTCAGAATGTACAGAATTTAATGTTTTTAAGGGCTGAGTGTCTGTGGCTGTTGTGGTTATTTCTGTGGGGAACCCTGAAAAGTGCCGAACTCTCGGTGCTGTATAGGTATGGGGCATGCCCCCGACAAGGCGTAACTTGGCGGGATGGCATACCTGCCATCCCAGTCATGTAACTAATAAAATTAGTAACATTATTTAACTACTAAATAAAGACAAATTTGTTTCATACTGAAGTCATGTGACCTGATTGTAAAGTGTTAGGCTTTATTCTGACAAGGAAAAAAAAAGTGTGAAAATATGTGGTTCATCATCCACATTATTGACATAATACTCACAGGGCCTTCTTGCAGTTCCTGACTACTGTTAGCAGTCTCTGATGACCTGCTGCTGATGTGTTGTAGGTCTTCAAGTCAAACTCATCCAGGATCTCCTCTGACATCACTAACACAAAGGCCAGAGCTGAACATTGGTTTGGTTCCAGCTTTTTAGCAGAAAGTTTTCCTGATCTCAGGGAATTCTGGATTTCCTGCACTAGAGAGTTGTCATTCAGTTCATTGAGACAGTGGAACAGATTGATGGTCCTCTCTGCTGAAGATTCCTCTCTGATCCTCTCCTTAATGTACTGGACAGTTTTCTTAATGCTATGTGATCTGCTTTCTGTCTGTGTCTGTAGTCTTTTAAAGAGAGTCAAAACAGAGTTTGTTTTGTGCCTTCCTCCATAAGATCTTCTTCCTGTCTGTGTCAGTAGCCCCCCTAAGAGCGACTGAATGGACTCCAGAGAGAGGCCAAGAAGGAATCGGAGGAAAAGGTCCAGGTGTCCATTCTTACTCCCTAAAACCTGATCCACTGCACTCCTGTGTAATTCAGACAGCTGCACTCTGTCACTGTGAGGTTTTGATTCTTCTGCTCTGAGTACATTTCTGTTCTCATTTACACAAGAATGAAACACAAACAAGGCAGCCAGATACTCCTGAATGCTCAGATGCACAAAGCAGTAGACCTTCTCCTGATCCAAGCCACACTCCTCTTTAAATGTCTGTGTGCACACCCCAGAGTACACTGAAGCTTCACTGACATCAATGCCACTCTCTCTCAGGTCCTCTTCATAGAATATCAGATTGCCCTTTTCCAGCTGTACAAAAGCCAGCTGGCCCAGTTTCAGGATGATTTCTGTATCTGATGCTGACATCTTCTTTGGGTCTGTCTCATCAGTGCCATGATACTTCTGATTCTTCACATTAGTCTGAATGAGAAGGAAGTGTGTGTACATTTCAGTCAGAGTTTTGGGCATTTTTCTATTGAATACTTTACCCAACATTGTCTCCAGAACAGTAGCAGAAATCCAGCAGAAGACTGGTATGTGACACATGATGTAGAGGCTTCTGGATGACTTTATGTGTTTGATAATTCTGCTGGCCTGGTTCGGATCTCTTATTCTCTTCCTGAAGTATTCCTCCTTCTGTGGGTCATTGAACCCTCGTACCTCTGTCACTCTGTGAACACACTCAGGAGGAATCTGATTGGCTGCTGCTGGTCGAGAGGTGATCCAGAGTAGAGCATTGGGAAGCAGTTTCCCCTTAATGAGGTTGGTCAGCAGCACATCCACTGACGATGATTCTGTTATATCACAGCAGTCCTTATTACTTTGGAAATTTAGAGGAAGTCGACACTCATCCAGACCATCAAAGATAAATAAAACTTTGACTTCATCACCTTCAATACTTTTGATCTCTTTTAATTGTGGAAAGTAGTGCTGCAGAAGTTGCATCAGACTGAATGCTCTTTCCTTCTTCAAATTCAGATCTCGGAAAGGAAGAGTGAAGATGAAATCAACGTCCTGATTGGCTTTTCCTTCTGCCCAGTCCAGAATGAACTTCTGCACAGAGACGGTTTTCCCAATGCCAGCGATGCCCTTTGTAAGCACAGTTCTGATGGGTTTGTCTTGTCCGGGTAAAGGCTTAAAGATGTAATTGCAGAGGATTGCCGTCTCCTGTGTGGTTTGTCTCTGGGATGCTGTCTCAATCTGTCTGACCTCGTGTTCATTATTGACCTCCCCACTTCCCCCCTCTGTGATGTAGAGCTCTGTATAGATCTCATTTAGGAGGGTTGGGTGGCCCTGCTTTGCTAAACCTTCAAATATGCATTCAAACTTCCTCTTCAGATGAGTTTTCAGTTCCTGCTGGGCTCTTTTTATGGATTCATCTGAAGAGAGGAAATATGAGAAATAATAATTTTAAAGATGTGATAAACATTTCCCACTCAATAACGGATTTTAAGAAAAAACAGCCAATGAAAATATTAATGCATTCAGTTTTCACAGTATTTCACACATATCAGTGTTACATACCTTAAACAGTGTTACACACCTCTCTCACAGTGTGTTACACACCTCCCACAGCATTACACACCTCTCACTCAGTGTGTTACACAGCTCTCACACAGCATTACACACCTCTCTCACAGTGTTACACACCTCTCACACAGCATTACACACCTCTCTCACAGTGTTACACACCTCTCACACAGCATTACACACCTCTCACAGTGTTACACACCTCTCGCATAGCATTACACACCTCTCACAGTGTTACACACCTCTCACATAGCATTACACACCTCTCTCACAGTGTGTTACACACCTCTCACACAGCATTACACACCTCTCACAGTGTTACACACCTCTCACATAGCATTACACACCTCTCTCACAGTGTTACACACCTCTCATACAGCATTACACACCTCTCTCAGTGTGTTACACACTTCTCTCACAGTGTGTTACACACCTCTCACAGTGTTACACACCACTCATACAGCATTACACACCTCTCTCAGTGTGTTGCACACTTCTCTCACAGTGTGTTACACACCTCTCACACAGTATTACATAACTCGCAATTGTAATCCATCATAAATAAAACAAATCAGCAAGAAGGTACATTTGTATTTGTTGCATTTGTACAATAAAGATGAAGGAAAAAATGGGTTCAAATGTCCTTCTACACTTCATTTCTCAGGTTTATGTTGTGGACGTGTCCTTGTGGTAATGTCTTTAAAGGTCACAGGGTAATTTTAAAATCTAATATTTTTATCCTGAGTGCTCTTTAGCCCTGGATACAACCTCAGGGCAGTCTGTCTAATGGGGCAGTGGTTTAGTCACTGGCTTTTGAGCACAAGGTTCCTGCTTTGAATCCCCCTCAGGGACATTTAATCTCATGTACATTTGCTTACCCCCATAATCACTGCTTGATGCTATAGTTTCATTGAAATGCCTTTGTGTGCGAATTGGTTGTGACATTTTCTATATGTAATATATAATGAAAACTATAATGAAAGTGTGGATACTATAACTAATTTCAGCATTTTAATGGACACACATTAGCAATGAGAGAGAGCTCTTACTGTGCTGCTCATCTCTCTCCATTGAGTCGGCGAGATCCTTCTGCTTCATGTTCCTCAGGATGTGGAGTGTGATCTTCAGAGACCTCTCACTGCCACAGGTCTCCAGCATCTTCTCAACTATGTACAGGGGCTCAGGATCCTCCTGCTCTCTCTCAGTGCATTCTGGGTAATCAGCAATTTGATGACTCTTGAACAATTCCTTCATCTTCATAAACTTAACCAGTATAGAAGGATCTTCAGACAGACTCTTTAAGCATTCTGGGCAATCGTGACTCAGATGGCTCTGAAACAGTTTCAACTTTTTGTCCTTCTTCAGCTTCATCAGAGTGTGCAGGAGAGACTGAAATAAACACAGGAAGAGGTGTGCTGTATCAGTGTGAAATAAACACATGAAGAGGTGTGCTGTATCAGTGTGAAATAAACACATGAAGAGGTGGGTTGGTGAGTATGTCAGTTCATCATAATTGACCATTAATCATATTATTATCAAATAATAAATAAATAAATGTTACAGAAATCCAGGACAGACCCACCCAACACACATGATGAGAGGCTCCAGCCCCCACACAACCCTGACCAGATGGATGGATGGATGGAATTTTGTCTTGTTTGTTTTTTTCCCCTATAAATACCTTTATTTTTTAGGTTGGCCCAATGTAAAATACTTAGATGAACTTGGTAATTTAATTTTTTGTATTTGAATGGAGCATAAAATGTAGTTTATAAAACAAAATATATTTTTTTGGCTCAATACCTCAATATTAATTTAAGTCAATATTGTCAAATCAAAGTTAATACAACTTATTTATCATTGCTCATCCAACATAAAAGAATTGTCACTGGATCATAGAGTTCGTAACCCACAGAACCTTGAAGGTACAGCAGACTGAAAAGCACTATTGTATGCAGTTACTGTAAATGTTTTAGTTGGGAGAACCAAACTTTTTTTTTTACAGCGTATGTTGTATTGCAGTTGCTTAAATAAACGCACCAGGATCCTTGTTTTGTGTCGAGTGTTTTTGACAGCCAGAAAAGAGACAAATAGACTAGAGATACTACCTGTGCTAAATCATGAATTTCCATATAATAAAGGAGTTGCTCTGTGCAGTACATTTAGTAAATGCTAACTGTGCTTTGTGCAGTACATTTAGTAAATGCTAACTGTGCTTTGTGCAGTACATTTAGTAAATGTTAACTGAACTGAATGCTTCCAGTTTAAAAGTCTCAGTTTGGAGTCTTCTTCTGCTGCCATTTGTGTGACCTGCTAAAGGAATCTGGACTTTCTATGAGGCAGGGAGGATCAAACAGCACTCCAGAACTGGATTCAATGTTAAGTTGTGTCTTTAGAGGAGTTTAACCCCTTAAACCCCACTTAAAATCCAGGACTTTTTGTAAGAACCTCCCCTGTCTTAAAGAAACCGCATTATCTCCATGCAGTACTATTATCTCCATATGTGAAACTATATGCAGTCCAGTCATGGTTCAAAGCTTAAAATAACCCCTGATCACACGGGAGTCTCGCTCTGTAAACATACAGGACATATTAATCCTGAAAAACAAAGAAATCCAAAAAAGTTTTGTATTTTCTTTATTCTGTGGTGATTATATATACTTCAGATACTGAACGAAACCAGATTTCTTTTCCCAATCGTACCCCAGGATGTATACAACACCAATAAAAAAGGGGATTGAACAAAGCAGTGAAATTTGACATGCATTTTCCCAAGGGTGGGCCCAGATATCCTGAAAATCTCTCCAGATTGGAATATTGTGTATATCTTTTTTCCCAGCCATGTTCCACCTCCAGATGCTAAATCAATAAGCACTACGATAATACAATGCACCCAAATTTTAGAGAGTTCCGCTTTCTGCATTTTCACCGAGTTTAACATTAGCTACCTTGCTAACGACTCATCGTATGCACTCGCAAAATGACATATATAGAAGTGCACGTGTTTAAAACCACAAAATTCTGCTTTTACATCTCCTTCGCTAGTAGCTCACTGGGTAGTTGTTTTTTTATTTTTAGAAAAACCGCACTTTTTGCTTTTGACATTCTCTTTACATGCATTGCTGAAAATCAGACATAGTACATGAAAGCTGAAATAAATCAATAAGTCTCTTAGCTATTATTTTGAAATGACCTCTTATGGAAATAAAGTAGATACCCTAATTGACTTAACACAGGGAATGTATGGTAATATGAAATGTGTGGAGTTGTGAAAAAAAGAGTTTGAATGTCTTTAGCCTAGATGTATGTATACTTTTGGCCTCAACTGTATGTATTCTATATATTGTATATAATTTATGCATTATATATTAAAATGAAACTTACAATACAAATAAAACACAAAATAATTAAAAACATTTGAAAAAAACAGAACTCACCTGTCTTGGGTAAGATAATTTCTCTGAACTCTTCTCTTCTAAATAGCAGGACTGTAGTGACTGCAGAATCCTGCAAACAAAACAGCTTCCAGGTAAACTCATCCTCTTACTTCAGCTCTAACTCACAGCACATTGAGACAGAGCTTCCAGTTACACTCATCCTCTAACTGCTGCTCAAACTCACAGCACATGGAGACAGAGCTTCCAGTTAAACTCATCATCTAACTGCAGCTTTAACTCACAGCACATGGAGACTGAGCTTCCAGTTAAACTCATCCTCTTATTGCAGCTCTAACTCACAGCACTTGGAAGCAGAGCTTCCAGTTAAACTCATCCTCTTACTGCAGCTCTGACTCACAGGATATGAAGACAGATAAACAATCCTCTAAGTACAGATCAAAATAGAGCCCTTGCTCCTAAACACACCAGAAAAAAACCTGAAAATAAATTTAAAACGTTTAAATAAAAGATGGTTTATTGGATTTGTGAGATGTTCCACTGTGGATGGTCAAGAGTAATATTTGGCTTAGGTGCAATAAGTTGTAAATGCATAAGACAATCCTGTTACTGCAGCTTTAACTCACAGCCCATGGAAACAGAGCATTCAGTTAAATTCATCCTCTTACTGCAGCTCTAACTCACAGCACATGGAGACAGAGCTTCCAGTAAAACTCATCTTCTAACTGCAGCTCTAACTCACAGCACAAATTAAAATGACAAAATACACCTCACCTAAACCTGAATGTGATATAAATCACAAACCTACAGCAGTATGTGCAATAATAACCCCCACCTACATCTGAAAGTCTTAATACACCCACCGACACCAGAAAGGTGGCAGTAACATTGAATTATAATTAAACAATAGTGTCAATTTGAACCTCTTTAATTACCTTTGGTCACCTGTGAACTCTCCTCTGAACTTGAGTGGACGTTCCATTGAACGATCACTCTTCAAAGAAAGACAGCTTGGTACTGGTGACCCTGCTCTTTCTACCTGGACCCTGTGAACAAAACATGAAGACACAGCCTCCAGTTGAACTCATCCTCTTACTGCAGCTCTAACTCACAGCACATGGAGAGAAAGCTTCCAGCTAAACTAATCCTCTTACTGCAGCTCTAACTCACAGCACAAATTAAAATGACAAAATACACCTCACCTAAACCTGAATGTGATATAAATCACAAACCTACAGCAGTATGTGCAATAATAACCCCCACCTACATCTGAAAGTCTTAATACACCCACCGACACCAGAAAGGTGGCAGTAACATTGAATTATAATTAAACAGTAGTGTCAATTTGAACCTCTTTAATTACCTTTGGTCACCTGTGAACTCTCCTCTGAACTTGAGTGGAGGTTCCATTGAACGATCACTCTTCAAAGAAAGACAGCTTGGTACTGGTGACCCTGCTCTTTCTACCTGGACCCTGTGAACAAAACATGAAGACACAGCCTCCAGTTGAACTCATCCTCTTACTGCAGCTCTAACTCACAGCACATGGAGAGAAAGCTTCCAGCTAAACTAATCCTCTTACTGCAGCTCTAACTCACAGCACAAATTAAAATGACAAAATACACCTCACCTAAACCTGAATGTGATATAAATCACAAACCTACAGCAGTATGTGCAATAATAACCCCCACCTACATCTGAAAGTCTTAATACACCCACCGACACCAGAAAGGTGGCAGTAACATTGAATTATAATTAAACAGTAGTGTCAATTTGAACCTCTTTAATTACCTTTGGTCACCTGTGAACTCTCCTCTGAACTTGAGTGGAGGTTCCATTGAACGATCACTCTTCAAAGAAAGACAGCTTGGTACTGGTGACCCTGCTCTTTCTACTTGGACCCTGTGAACAAAACATGAAGACACAGCATCCAGTTAAACTCATCCTCTTACTGCAGCTCTAACTCACAGCACATGGAGACAGAGCTTCCAGTTAAACTCATCCTCTTACTGCAGCTCTGACTCACAGCACTTGGAGACAGAGCTTCCAGTTAAACTCATCCTCTTACTGCAGCTCTAACTCACAGCACTTGGGGACAGAGCTTCCAGTTACACTCATCCTCTTACTGCATTTCTAACTCACAGAATACCTGAATATGACATAATACACCTCACCTACATCTGAAAGTCTTAATACACCCACCGACACCAGAAAGGTGGCAGTAACATTGAATTATAATTAAACAGTAGTGTCAATTTGAACCTCTTTAATTACCTTTGGTCACCTGTGAACTCTCCTCTGAACTTGAGTGGAGGTTCCATTGAACGATCACTCTTCAAAGAAAGACAGCTTGGTACTGGTGACCCTGCTCTTTCTACTTGGACCCTGTGAACAAAACATGAAGACACAGCATCCAGTTAAACTCATCCTCTTACTGCAGCTCTAACTCACAGCACATGGAGACAGAGCTTCCAGTTAAACTCATCCTCTTACTGCAGCTCTGACTCACAGCACTTGGAGACAGAGCTTCCAGTTAAACTCATCCTCTTACTGCAGCTCTAACTCACAGCACTTGGGGACAGAGCTTCCAGTTACACTCATCCTCTTACTGCATTTCTAACTCACAGAATACCTGAATATGACATAATACACCTCACCTACATCTGAAAGTCTTAATACACCCACCGACACCAGAAAGGTGGCAGTAACATTGAATTATAATTAAACAGTAGTGTCAATTTGAACCTCTTTAATTACCTTTGGCCACCTGTGAACTCTCCTCTGAACTTGAGTGGACGTTCCATTGAACGATCACTCTTCAAAGAAAGACAGCTTGGTACTGGTGACCCTGCTCTTTCTACCTGGACCCTGTGAACAAAACATGAAGACACAGCCTCCAGTTGAACTCATCCTCTTACTGCAGCTCTAACTCACAGCACATGGAGAGAAAGCTTCCAGCTAAACTAATCCTCTTACTGCAGCTCTAACTCACAGCACATGGAGAGAAAGCTTCCAGCTAAACTAATCCTCTTACTGCAGCTCTAACTCACAGCACATGGAGACAGAGTTTCCAGTTAAACTCATTCTCTTACTGCAGCACATTAAATATCTTATTCATGCATTTATACCTCTTCGTCTCACTGCTGAGGGTTCCTCCGTTAGTCTCTGGCTCCTCTGAGAGACTCATTTTAGAAATAGCGCCCCCTATCTAAGGAGACAGGAACACATCAGACCAGACTGGACCACAAGTGGCTTCCAACCCAGATTAGCCTGTAAACACACAACATGAGAACATACTGAACACTCACATGGACATACTGAGACATACACACACAATATAGTGTAGTTTTGACTGGAAGCAATGCAGAATTTAAATGTGCCCTGAAAATGTACTATACAGACATCTCAAAAGGAGTGGTGTTACCCTTGATATGAAGCTCAGGAGCGCGTGTCCAGAAAAACACCACAGCGCACTAGAAACAGTGTGCTGAGGCTTGATTAGTTTCTGCCATAAACACGTGATCAATGACGTCCGAAGCTTCATTCGGTACACAGAACCATGTGACCGCTTTGGTAACTGACTCAAAGGAAGCAAAGCTTTGGCGCAGGTTTCATGGGGAGAGCAAGCAGTTTGTGTCAGTCGTGAGCTCGTGAGTCACATTGACTGCTTTAAGAATCTGAGACATTGTGCAGAGATGGAACCAGCCAGGAACAGAGAGCGGTCTGCAGTTTTGGGGCATTTTAAAATGATATCAGCAACTAAGCTTTATCCTCCTGAGACCCAGGGGAAAAAAGGTTCAAAATGACATTTGTTCTATATTTTTTGTGTTATAATATATATATAGTAATAAAAATGTATAAAAATACAAACTAAATAAAATAAAAAACAATAAAAACAATCTGTTATGAATAATGATATATAAGTGCAGTTTTACTTATTATAACAACAATTCTAAAAAATACACATTAAATTTTTTACTCCGGAAAGACCACCAGGTCCAAGAACATGTAATCTCGCATCCAAATTTATAACATTTAAAGACCATTATGTATTATAGACACAGAGACAATTAAGCTATCATGAAGGCTTGAAGATACAACTAGAATGTCACATTTTCCACAGAGGACAAACATGAAAGTCTTTGTCTCAGAAAGATGAGAGAAAATGATTATATGAATACATACAAGAATAACCTCTTATTTCAACGACCTGTTCAATGTTGCATGAGCACCTCCTCTCCCCATTTAATAGTTATTACTCCGAAGTTTCAAGGTGGACACAACGCTGATGACTGTCTTTTATAAGTCTTTTATTGAATCTCTTTTAATCTTTAATATGATCTGCTGGTTTGGTAACCTAAATCTTCAGTACAAGAGTCAACTGGCCAACATCGTAAAATTAGCCGGCAGGATCATCTAATACAGCTGACCCCTCCCAGCTGTATCAGATAGGATCTATAAGGAAGGCCCAGTCCATTCTGAGGGACTCCCAGCATCCCCTGTTCAATCAGTTTGTATTACTTCCCTCAGAGCGCAGATATACACCGATCAGCCACAACATTAAAACCACCTACCTAATATTGAGTAGGTCCCCCTTGTGCCACCAAAACAGCCCTGACCCGTCTCCACCTCTGAAGGTGTCCTCTGGTATAATTGTATTTCTGTATATATTTGTATCTACTGTATATTTGTATCTGATATTTTGTATCTACTGTAAATTTGTATCTGATTGTGTTACTTTATTGTCTTTTATGCTGCCACAGTGCAAATTCCCCCCGGGGATCAATAAAGTATACTACTACTACTACTACTTATTACATTATTGGTTTTTATTACATAAAAAATTTGAAATGGATTACATTATTGGGAGTCATTGTTGGTAGTTTATTACATTATTACTTGCTACAGGGCTATAAAAAGCCAAGATATTGTTAGAGGGTGAATTATTTCCACATAATTTTAAAAACTCTCGACGGGTCAGAGCGGTTTTGGCGGCACGAGAGGGACCTACACAATATTAGGCAGGTGGTTTTAATGTTGTGTCTGATCGGTGTAGGCTCCCTATTTTAAAATAGGATCCCTATGTTAAAAACAAACAGGATTAAACACTCTTTTATCCCAAGTGTCACTGGCTTTTTTAATAAGTTATAGTGATATGTTTTGCAATGATTTTAATATTTATCTGTTGTCATAAATATAGTTATTGCTATTTATTATATACTATGCTGCAGTACAAACTGTCCCATGGGGACAATAAAGACCCTAACTAACATCAAACCTATATCCTTTGTGTTATATACCAGCACATTTATTCGGAATACCTCCTCATTAATGCAAATAGGCTACTTCTAACCGCACATTATGTGGCTGTAACTCAATATTGGGATGGCAGGTATGCCATCCCGCCAAGTTACGCCTTGGCGGGGGCATGCCCCATACCTATACAGCACCGAGAGTTTGGCACTTTTCAGGGTTCCCCACAGAAATAACCACAACAGCCACAGACACTCAGCACTTAAAAACATTAAATTCTGTACATTCTGACCCCATTTCAACAGACAGATTTCATAAACAACTTCACATGTCCACACAATAAAGCTCTAAACTAAGGGGAATTTGCGTTTTCTCCTTCTTCTTCTCTTTCTTCTTCTTCTTCTTCTTCTTCTTCTTCTCATTCTTCTTCTTCTCATTCTTATTTTTCCTGCCGCCTATCCCACTAACAACATGTCTCCCCATTGGACATTTTACCGACACCAGCCAAATCCTCACCCTCACGACCCAATCAAAAACTCGCATACACACGCAAAATACTCATACCTTTTTATTCTGAAACATTTCCAGCTTAAACAGCTAATCTGCATGTGGCCTAGTGGGTAAGGTTACAGTCTTGGGAGCATGAGATCGTAGGTTCAAGCCCAGCTAAGGACATGTTTCTTTAACCTGCTTTTACCCTCATTAATAATTGTCTATTACTTCACAATTATTGCTTTTGCACCATATCTACCAGCCTTTCACCGAACGTATACACTGCATTATGACGTACCGTCTGCACGTTCAGTTATTAACCGGCTACAATATTGCAAAGCCATATGGATTCAACGGGAGCTCTTCTGTGCTTACTGGCCTGTGTTCTTTAAAACCACGGACAGGTTTGCTAATGATATTTCACGCATTGCATAGCTATGTCATGGTGCTGCATTAACAAAGTTACAGACTGGTAAACCTCCGGTTGAAGGATCGAATCCCGCCTCGTCCTCAGGCAGATAATTTCCTCTTTTACACTAACATTTTCTTACGCTGTTATATTTGCTTTACCAAAACTCACTCACGGCCACTCATATGCATTTCATGACGGCAAATGTATTCATTTTATTAAAAAGTTACACCAGTTCACCACTGTGCCATTTCTACTAACTATATTTTTTCACTTGGCTACCGTACAAAACCTTCTTATCAGCAAACGCCACGTTTCTACATTCATGTTACCTCGCCCTGTTCTCTATCTAGCCACATACAAACAATTACTACGTATGTACGTTCTGCAACTCCCCATTAAAACATTACATTTAAAACCATGAATCACTCATAAGTATAACTACGAGTACTGAATATGAGAAAAGGACATCAGGGAAATAGATTTCACACGTTGCCTAACCCACCACTTTCACAGCTAATGCTTTATACCGACTATATATACCATTCCATAAGGAAACTAAGCACGCTCATGGTCACTTTATTTACTCCGCACTATAGTCTGTGATCATGTCAACCTTCACCTACATGCCCATTCTGCTAAAAACATATTGTTTCAACTACGCAATTTCATCATTTCATCCAAATTTCTCTCACACTAGTTATTTTCTCATATGCAAAGCCTACTGGGACATATGCGTCTGCTCCTATTCTCCACTATCAAGTTTTCCGGTTCTAGCTTAGCAAAACAGCGAAGAGGATTCCCACCTGCAGATAAGCCTATCAAAATACCTTATAAACCTTACAAACACTAAAAGTGCATCTCCACGAAATAACAGACAACGGAGCAGGACAGCAGGGTACACAAGTTGCAACCTAGGCAGCTCTAATTCTACGGGCTTGCTGATTCTTTTCTCGATCAAGGCTTGTTGGATGGATGGATCCGTGAGTACATACCAAGCGGCCAAAACCAGACTTCGTTTTTGAAGCTCATTTCCTGGTGTTGTAGTTCCTGGTTGCTCACTAGCGCCACTACGGATGGCTCCAGTATAGGTGTTTTCATATCCGGTTTCCATGTAAGTCTACGGTACAAATGCGATCAAAATACAAAGTCAATAATTTTTTCTCACAAGAACAAATAGTCATAATAGGTGTATTTTATTCGTCTTATGATTGTCCATGGGTCGATTTCATGATTTATTGCGCCATTTGGGCACAGTGCCAATATTTGTTCTGGACCAATGAGGTACAGCTTGCGTCACTTCCGGATTACTGCGGAGGACTGAGCTACAGGAGGGGCTACAGTCTATGGTCACTGGGGTGGGCGGTGGCGCCTCTTGGCCTTGACATTGCGGCTCCGGTCACGGTCCGCCTGTGCTAAGTTTGAAACTGCAGGCATCCCATTTCGTGGTGATTTCATTATGGCGTGTGCTATTTACAGCTGCACTAGACGACCATAAAATAATCCTCCTCTTAAGTTTTTCGGTAGCCTACTTAACCAAATAATTACTTGGCAGAAAGCGTAATCAGCTTGCTATATTTGGTAGTCCAGTAGTAGCCTATGCTAAAACAGTTCGCAACTTCGGCTACCAAGCCATTTGACTAGCTAGCTAACCTTAACCGGCAAACATTCAATCTGTCAGAAGTGTTTGACGGCTTGTCAGTCGTGTACATTCCGTAAATGTCTACCTGGGCCATGCTTCACGCATGTGACAAAGCTACTATAATCCAGATTTTGGGATAAACACTTTTTCAGTTTCACGAAGCGAATTAAGAGTCTCAAGGTTCATTTGCTGAATAACATACAACACACGATGAAATCACACACACAGAATTTAACGAAATTAACCATCTTGGCATTTAGAAAGGAACATGTTTTTAGCATTTAAGAGACCGACAAGCTAGGCATTTAAGACAGTGGGGGCTCCTTGCGTATATTGGCTTTTCTCCGTTGGTTTTGATGATTTACAAGAAAAAAATAATAGCCTAATAATAATTAGAAATTCAATGTAGGCTACATTATTTTTGTCTTCATGCACCAGGTGGAAAACTTGCTGTACAAAGTGCGTTGTCATATTTACACGCCTGCAGATCAGTTATTAAAATACTTGGTAGATTTGTTAATCACCGCTGACAGTGTTGATTTTTATTCGGTAGAAAGTGATTTGCGAACGATCGGTCAACTAGCGTCACCCAGCAAGTGAACACCACAAACGGCGATGGAGTAGGCTAGCTAGTAGCAGTTACTGGCTCATTAACTGACTGTGGCGAAAACCTACGACGATAACTTGCTCGGTTAACAGCAGGTACCAGACAGTTATACGAAAATTAGCCTAGTCAAATCACCAGTAGCCTACACATCTCTGATTGACTGACCATCAGTGTAGTCAATGTTCTTCCCCTGCGGTTCATATTTCTAATGCGTGAGCTAACCACGGATAGCCTTCCTAGCTCACTGGCAAACTGATATGCTAGCTAAGCATATTCGTTTTGCTGAGAAACATAAATTTAAGATAACTGAACACAGCCTAATTGTATTTTTAATGTCATACATATAACGTGATTACATGACACAGTACAGTCACGGATAGAAATTAAACTCCGTAAACATCAGATAATATATTTTAAAACATAACGGCAGACAGTCAGCTAGCCTCGAGTTCGTTCAGGTTGATGGGCTTTTCCGCACTGGACTGTCAATCAAATTGTAAAAATCACAAGCCCGCTTAACTCTATGGTTTTGGCTCCAAATCGAGAAAATGGCCGCGCCCGCCATTGAGCTTCAAAACGTGTTTTCGAGACCCACGGAGAGTCAATGGGTGACGTCACAGTAGCTTTGTCCATATTTTTTACAGTCTCTGGTACATACACTAGCCATATTTCACCTGCGGTTCTGATGCGTTTACATTTATAGCACACCGAAACTGCTAAACGGTACACGCTCATCAGACTGTACAAATTCACACAACGATAGCCATAATCCACAACCGTTTCTTACAGGGTCACTTCACATTTCTCACTCTCATAATAAAACGCTTTGCAAAAAGAAATGATATCTCATAAAAAACACGTTTTCAACGTACAAAAATGCCAAGTTACTCAAAAGTATTGATATCAAAATGACGCCAAGTTACGGTACTACAAACAATATAGGCTATCTTGCCTCTCCGAAATTAAATAAGATGTATTCCAAAGCAATGCTACCCAATATTTCCTCAGTTCTTTCAAGTCACTTGGCCCTGTGTGTATAAGTATGCAGTACATGGACAGGCCAAACATATGTGTGGATGGCTTTCTGAAAGTCAAGATTGATTGAATAGGTGTCTATATGTCCAATTTGTATTGGTATGTATGTATTTCGCTGGCCAGCCTTTCTGTTACCATTTTACAATGTCATGCAAACTTTGTGTAAGATCAAAGAGTCAAATATTTCGAATTGCCTCATGGAACACATTGAAATTCATGTACAAAACTGCTGCTGAGTAACTACAGGAAGCATATTTCTCCAGAAAACATGTTTATACTTGCTTCTGAACTGAATTAGACTACATGTACAAGTTATTGTATATGTGCTACGTACAATAAATACTGCATGTAAAATACATATTGTACATACATACATAGAGAACTTCTTTATCCCCATGGGGACATTTCCCTCGCAGCATGTTACATTCACATTTACGAACACACACTTATACCAAGAAACATACTATCATTCACGCAACAGAAAGGCTGGGCAGCGAAATACATACATACCAATACAAATTGGACATATACACGCCTATTCAATCAATCTTGACTGTGAGAGAGCCATCCACACATATGTTTGGCCTGTCCATGTAGTGCATGCTTATACACACAGGGCCAAGTGACTTGAAAGAATTGAGGGAATATTGGGTAGCATATTGGGTAGTACATCTTATGTAATTTTGGTGAGGCAAGATAGCCTATATTGTTTGTAGTACCGTAACTTGGCGTCATTTTGATATCAATACTTTTGAGTAACTTGGCATTTTTGTACGTTGAAAACGTGTTTTTTATGAGATAGACATTACATTACAGGCATTTAGCAAACTCCTATCCAGAGCGACTTACACAACTTCTTTTTGTCACATATTTTTTTACATTACATCCATACAGCTGGATATATACTGAAGTAATGCAGGTTAGGTACCTTGCTCAAGGGTACTATGGCAGTGTCCTACCTGGGACTCGAACCTGTGACCTATAGGTTACAAGGCCAGCTCCTTACCTATTAGAATGGGCAAGATGTGTGATCTAAGCGACTTTGACTGTGCCAGATGGAGCATCACAGAAACAGCTGCCCTCCTGGGAGTTTACATAGAATGGTGTGATAAACAAAAAACACATTGTTAATGAGAGTTCAGAGGAGAATGGGCAGACTAGTTCAAGCTAACAGAAAAGCCACAAATGAAATAACAGCTATGCTTGGCCAAAGAGTTCTAATGTCATCTCTCCGGACCACAGTAGATGAGACAAAGGAGACAATTTAGATTCTTGAAACTGTCGATTACACCCGGTAAAACCATTTTTCCTGAAGCCATTCCAAAATAGCCTTTTGGCATGGAGGTAGCAACTAATTTTGGAGCATCTAATGTAGCAATTAGTAGAAATGTGGTGACCCCTGATGCAACCAAGTTCTGTAATTCTCCAACTGTGGCCACTGGATATTTCTTTGCTCCCTGAACCATGCTTTGCTCCCTGAACCATCTACCTCACTGTGCATTGGCTAAGATCACTAGCGCCATTGGAATTAAAATTGCAAACAGCTGCAGTTTATTTGTAATAACATGTTTACTCAATGGATAGTCAACTGAGTGAATACAACTTGATGAATACATCAACATAATTATGAACAATGATTTGTCAACAAAGGCCTTTAAAATTCAGCCAGTTATAATGAAATATAATGACCAAGCAAAAAATATCATCGGCAGACATGGTATCAGTGACCTGTAACCAAAAGAATGCATACTGGCCTGTAACTGTATGATTGTACATAGTGTATCTGTGGCTATTATTTGATGTTACAGTGGACAAAGTTACACGTGTGAAATCAGATCTCATGATCAGATTCAATGAGAAAGAATACAAGGAGAAGCCATTTATGATTCAGTGGCCCTTAAATCTTTGTGGTATGAGGACTATGCAGTGTAAAAGACACACATTTACACAGTGCACATTGTAAAACATGAATACCCCTATACGGACAATTGGGGGTATGCATTTATGGACCACTTTATTTGTCAATGATTTCTTGTATTCTGAATCTGATCACAGAAATCTAATTTCAATGACAAATATTGTGGTCACTGTGACCATGTACTCCAGATGAAGAAAGAACTATTATTTCTGCCTACAGATTTAAAAAAGCCAACACTGAATTTTACACAACATAGAAGGTCCCTTAAGAATAAGAAACATCAGTGTCCCTGTTCTTGCTGAAACCATGCAACCATTTATGATGTCTGCAACAATTACAATTTGATGACACTCGTAAAGCAACAGTAATACACTAAAAGCTAATCTTCATGATGATGCCTGTGACACTCTGACCAGAGAAAGCTCCTGTAATCCATCTAGTGACAAGTTATTACAAGGCTAGCTCTCAGAACTCTCAGAACATTACTGCTTCATGTACTTGCTATGCTTATTCTGTTAGCAGCCTTTGTCACAGCCCAAACATTGGATTACAGTTCGATTCTGGTGATCAAAACTCAGTAATTTCCACAACTACATAAGTGTACTTATGCCATAGTAATTGCAGCAGATATAGATGTAAACTAAAATGTTTTGCAAATAATCCAGACAATGTTTGATCAATCAGAAAAACAGTTTTCATGTCTATATGAGTGCACATAGTGAATCACTGCCCATTCTTTCACTGCTCCGCCTGCTTGGAGGCTTAAGGTAGTGAAGGGAAGTGTATGTTTCT
>CM045898.1:10156969-10251969 GCA_025169545.1 Anguilla japonica | reverse complement strand
TGAAGGAGCAGTCCCTGCCTATTTTTCTTTGGGTTTTGTTTTTTATTTTGGGACGTGGAGGAGGCCCGGCATTTTGTGGCGTGGGCCCAGTCACGTCCTACCCTTTTTGTTCAGTTGGTGTGCGTGTGTGTGTGTGTGTGTGTGTGTGTGTGTGTGTGTGAAAATAAAAGACGTCATCCCTCTCCCTGTGTGTGTTGACCCCCCACCTCGGGTGGCCAAGTGGGGGCCGGTCTGGGCCGTGCGGGCAGACCCGAGAGAGGGGGTCAGAGAACAAGCACTGTGTGGAGTGAGTGTGGGGCACGGGGTAACTTACCACTGTGTGTGACGGCTTGTGGTGCGGTGAGGGGGAGTCCCTCTCCTGGGGCTCGGCTCGCGCGGCACGAGGTCAGTCGTTGGTGGGGTCACAAGCGTACAAGCAGAAGGGAGGGGGGGGAGCTAGAGCTAGAGAGAAGGGGGGGGGGAGCTAGAGAAGGGAGGGAGGGGGGGTCAGAGCAGGGCAGCTGCCTGTCCATGAACTGTTTTTATTATAAATTCAATACAGACTCTGCTTACCTTATCCCTGTGTCTTGGTTGTTCGTGGTGGGTGGATCCTTGCACCTGTGGTGGGTAGGGGTAGCAGGGGGAGTGCGATCGACTCCTGACATGTTTAAAATACAGCCAGGTACTGTATAATGAAAAGAATGAGCACAAAAATCTCATCAGCAGACATGGTATCAGTAAGCTGTAAACAAAAGAATACAAATTTGGCCTGTAACTGTATGATTGTACATAGTGTATCTGTGTCCATTATTTGATTGATGTTACAGTGGATAGAGTTACACTTGTGGAATCAGAGCTCAGTGATCATATTCAATTTGAAAGAATACAAGGAGAAGCCTGTGGAGCGGTGTGGTTGTGGCTTAGCTATAGGGGGGAGGGGGGGGGGGAGTGGCTCATGGGAAGAATGCCAGGATTGAGTTAATTAGCACAGGTGTTCCTTGTCACTGACTGAGTTAATTAGCACAGGTGTTCCTTGTCACTGATTGAGTTAATTAGCACAGGTGTTCCTTGTCACTGATTGAGTTAATTAGCACAGGTGTTCCTTGTCACTGAGTTAATTAGCACAGGTGTTCCTTGTCACTGACTTGTTGAGTTAATTAGCACAGGTGTTCCTTGTCACTGATTGAGTTAATTAGCACAGGTGTTCCTTGTCACTGATTGAGTTAATTAGCACAGGTGTTCCTTGTCACTGATTGAGTTAATTAGCACAGGTGTTCCTTGTCACTGATTGAGTTAATTAGCACAGGTGTTCCTTGTCACTGATTGAGTTAATTAGCACAGGTGTTCCTTGTCACTGAGATTAGCACAGGTGTTCCTTGTCACTGATTGAGTTAATTAGCACAGGTGTTCCTTGTCACTGATTGAGCTAATTAGCACAGGTGTTCCTTGTCACTGATTGAGTTAATTAGCACAGGCGTTCCTTGTCACTGATTAGGTTAATTAGCACAGGTGTTCCTTGTCACTGATTACTCTCTCCCTTTATATATGCAGTAGCGGCTGGGCCTGGGGGGAGGAAAAAGGCACACACACGCCCTGCAGAGAGCGGCAGCATGGTTTAGGAGCTGCACCGGCATTTCTGTTATAAACTGTGGTTTGAGTGTGTGTGTGTGTGTGTGTGTGTGTGAAAATAAAAGACGTCATCCCTGCACTTCCCGTGTCTTCTGTCGGTCCTGTGCTGATTCTGAACCCACGGTGGCTAGAGAATTGCCACAACTGGCGCCCAGCTTGTAGTTCAGCAAAATAAACATGGCCGAACCCCGTCCTTCACCTCCAACTGCCCAGTCAGTGTCCTCCCTCGCACAGATGGTGGGGGAGGTGGCTGCTGTGCACCAAGAGCAGGCAGCCGTGCTCCGAGAGCAGTCAGCAGTGACTCACCAGTTTTTGGATGCGCTCCACCAACAGACCCACCAGCAGACGCAGATCCTCCAGCAGCTGGTGATCCAGGCGGCAGGCTGCCTCCTCGGCCCCTCCACATTCAACGCTCCTGAACGTGGCTCCACCTAAGATGTCCCCGGCAGATGACCCCCAGTCATTCCTGGACGTATTCGAGGCTACAGCAGGGGCATGTGGCTGGCCGGCGGCAGAGTGGGCCGTGCGCTTGCTCCCTCTGCTGACGGGGGAGGCGCAGACAGCAGCGTGCAGCCTACCAGCTGCGTCTCAGGGCAGGTACGCGGATGTTAAGAGGGCTGTCCTGGACAGGATGGGTTACTCCCCCGAGGACCACCGCCGCCGGTTTCGGACGGCGAAGCTGGGGCTGCCGGACCGGCCATTTGTCTTTAGCCAACACCTAAGGGACGCGGCGACCAGGTGGCTGAAGCAGGGGGAGTCCGCTGGGGAGCAACGGGTGCTGGGAGTAGTTGGTTCGGGGCAGTTTGTGGAGGGGCTACCGGCCAGCACTGGGTCCGGTGCCATCGGCCGAGGGACATGGAAGCAGCTGTCGCGTTGGCAGAGGACCACCTGGCAGAGCACCCTCAGCGCCCAGCAGAAGAGGGGAGGACACCGGTGACGCAGCGTCCTACCCCAGCGCCAAGACAAAAACCCCCTCCCTCCCCTTCTTCATTTTCAGTTCGCCCTCCCCCTCACGCCCGCACTAACCCTCCCTCTGCTTCTCCTGTTCCACCACAGGTTCCAGCCGCTACGGGCACTGTTCCCACCTCACAGGGGGCTCCTCAAACGTCGGGGCAGGAGTGCTGGCGGTGCGGGCAGCCCGGACACTTCTGCAGCGAGTGCCCACTGATGGAGGTCGGCCAAGTGATCCGGGTTGCTGGCCCACCGGCACCCTCCCCCGGTTCAGGAGAGACATACAGCGTTCCAGTAAGGATCCAAGGGGGTATTCACCAGGCGATGGTGGATTCGGGCTGCATGCGGACCATAATCCACCAGAGCCTGGTTCGGCCCGGGGCTTTGGTAGAGGCATCTGGGGTATCTACTAGGTGTGTGCATGGGTATATTCACAAGTACCCTGTTGTACCGGTTGAAATGATCTTCAAGGGCAAAATGCACAGTATTAAGGCTGCGGTTAGTTCCCGCCTTGCGCATCCTCTGATTTTGGGCACAGATTGGCCGGGGTTTCACAGCTTAGTGACAGTATGTGGGGATGCGTTCACGGCCGGTAGGGAAATGTGGAATGTGTGCTGTGCTCAGTGGTGACGTGAGGTTGTCCCCCATACGGACCATTGGGGGTGTGCATTTACAGACCACTTTATTTGTCAGTGATTACTTGTATTCTGAATCTGATCACAGAAATCTAATTTCAATGACAAATAATGCGGTCACTGTGACCATGTACTCCAGATTAATAAAGAATAACTAGTTCTGCCTACTGACGTTAAAAAGCCAACACTGAATCTATAATTTTACACAACATAGGAGGTCCATTACGAATAAGAAACATCAGTGTCCCTGTTCTTGCTGAAACGATGCAGTAATACACAAAAAGCCAACCTTCATACTGATGCCTGTGATGCTCTGACCAGAGAAAGCTCCTGTAATCCATCTAGTGACAAGTTATTACAAGGCTAGCTCTCAGAACTCTCAGAACATTACTGCTTCATGTACTTGCTATGCTTATTCTGTTATCGGCCTTTGTCACAGCCCAAACATTGGATTACAGTTTGAGCTAGGATGTGCCCATCAGACCAAAACTCAGTCATTTCCACAGCTGCATAGGTGTTCTTATGTCATAGTAATTGCAGCAGATATGGCTGTAAACTAAAATGTTTTACAAATAATCCAGACAATGTTTGATCGATCAGAGAAACAGTTTTCATGGCTATATGAGCACACATAGTGAATCACTGCCCATTCTTTCACTGCTCCGCCTCAGTTCCTGTAGATTCAGTGGGAAACCTGCAGTGATTAATGCACTTCAGACTGTGTTCTGCAGTGTACAGCTGCTTGGAGGCTTAAGGTAGTGAGGGGAAGTGTATGTTTCTGTATTTCTGTATGCACTCCTGGCCACTTCTGCCTAGGCCTGCGGCCTTGTCCCAGTCTCCACATTCCCAGTTACCATGGCGATGAGGGAGAAGAGCGATGGAGAGCTACGGAGAGGATGGAATGCAGGTCAGGGCCGTCCCAAGTGCAATCCTGAGAGGACCCGAAAAGCTCTGGCACCCACAATGGGGATATACCGCCCCCGTCCCAGGCACTATACTGTGTTGTTGTGTTGCGTGCAGAGATGCCTAATTACTGATTAACTGATGTAACAGCCTCCATGCGTGTGAGATGTGACCTTATGAGGTGTGATGCTTATAAACTATTATCAAGACTGAGACAACTTAGTGAGTCTTTGGAGAATGCCACTGCATGCTGTGTAGTGGGTATTTCCCTGGTGCATATTGTACTAAAGTCTGTTACAGTGGGAAAATGACATCTGGCCTGATGATTTCCTGTCTACCTCATGTACCTGCTTTGAGTGGTTCCTATCAATGCAGTGATTATTTGGCACATTGTATGGTAGTTAGCATTTCTTATGGGTGCTGGTAAGTTGTAATTTTATTGAAATTAGGCTTGGGGCTGCTGGATAGCTCATTCGGTTAAGGCACCATGCTGAGATGCATGGATGAGCCTCACGGTCTTGGGTCGAATCCGGACTGTGCCAGTGCTGACTGTGGCTGGTAGCTCCACAAAGGGCGACGCACGATTGGTGCCTGTGTTGCCCAGGATACGGGAGGGTTCAGTCAGACAGGGATCTGTTTTTCAACACTCTCTAGCGACCCCCCTTGGGCGCTCGTATGACTGCATGTCAGAGCCGCTCATGAAAGGTCTTCCTCCGGCATGAAGAACAGCTTTTCCGTTCTATTCCATTACAAAATATACATGCGCACAAGCTGAAATGTGGTAAATGTTTCTTTTTCTCATCCAAGCAGATTAAAATAATTCATTAATGTGTAGGCTTATAATCTTACCAAAGCTGATTTTTTTTTTTTAAAGGAAAACCTTAAGACTAAACGTAAGGTCATGTCATGGCTGTGGCTCTATCACATGGGTGTTTGATGTAATTACAACAGGGAAAAAGTTACTCAGACGAGCTCGCTCCTGTTAAGATTATATACTCAATTCTGGTGTGTGGCATTAGCAAACTTCTGAGAATTCCTCTGCAGGCTGTGTAGTGTGTATCTCCCTGGTGCCCCTTGTATTAAAGCCTGTTAAAGGAAACCTGTCTACCTCATGTACAGTGCCATGAAAAATATTTTCCCCCATCCTGATTTTTTTATTAGTGCATAGTTTCATATCTTCACAAAAAATGTTATATTAGACAGAGGGAACCGGGGTAAGCAGTCAACGTTTTAGAAACTCCCAACTTCTGCCTTGAGTCTCACCCTCTGGAGTTCAGTCCCTTGTAGTAACGTCACAAGACCACCGGATGGCGGAATGCATCCACTTTGTGTTTCCAGTATTCCAATACAGCCCACAGGTCTGATAGTAAAAATAAATACTCTGATACTTTCGACCATTTCAAGCTCCTGCCACGGCACATAATGGTTTTATTGAAATCCATTTAGCATGAGGATGGGGGTGTAATTTAAAAAAAAATGCACTGGTCGATGCACTGAAGATGCTCATTTTTATTGTACACACAGAGCACGTACACAGCGCATCAATACACACGCACACACATGCACAACATGCACACACATGCACACAAACACACACACACACACACCCACACACATACACACCATGTTCTCCTGATCACATAGATAGATGGTTTGATACTGTGGTTTGTGTCTTTGGAGGCCCTACTAGACTGAAGGCTTTTCTTTCTGGGGAGGCAACGCTCCTTCAATGTGTGTAGCAGGATGCTGACCATGTTCTACCAGATCATTGTGGCCGGTGTCCTGTTCTACACCTGTGTGTGCTGGGCTGAGAGCCTCTACTCCAGGGACACAAAGAGGCTCAAACTGATCCGGAAGACCAGCTGCCACCCTCTGCTGCTGTTTTTGGTGCAGTGGGCGGTTGCTGACTCCCCCCCCCCCCCCTTCTCTGCTTCCTCGGGCCAGCCCTCTAGCTGCCCTCCTCAGCCTTGCCCCTGCCATGCCCGTGTTCTCCAGAAGGTGGAGCACTGTCTGGCGGGTGAACCCCCAGCGTCCCACCTCCACTGGATATACTGTCGCTCTCTAACCGGCCTCCTTACACTCCTTACACTCTCACACTCCGCTGCCAGGTCGGAGTACTTCAGCCGTTTTCGCTCATAGGCTGCTTCTGCCCCCTCCTCCCATGGGAGGGTGAGCTCCATAAGGAGCACCACCTTCACCCGAGTAGACCACGTCTCCATATAAGGAGCACCACCTTCACCCGAGTGGACCATGTCTCCATATAAGGAGCACCACCTTCACCCGAGTGGACCACGTCTCCATATAAGGAGCACCACCTTCGCCCGAGTGGACCACGTCTCCATATAAGGAGCTCCGCCTTCGCCCAAGTGGACCACGTCTCCATATAAGGAGCACCACCTTCACCCGAGTGGGCCACGTCTCCATATAAGGAGGACCACCTTCGCCCGAGTGGACCACATCTCCATGTTAGGAAGCTGTGCTGATCTCATTTGGGAAACGGAGCTGTGGATTGAGATCTACACGCATGCCTGGTACCAGGACTCTACTCCCACCTTTGTGTCCTACGGTCCCCTCCTCCTCTGCTTGTCTCACAAAGTGGGTTTGATGCTCTTTCACAGGAGAGGCGTCTCTGTTTGCCTCCTGTCTGCTGGTCTCCAGTAATTCCAGAAGCTTTCGCAGCAGCTGGTCATACCTCCATCTGTAGCACCCCTGTGCTGGAGGCCTGCTCTGTGTCCCTGATCTGGAGGCCTGCTCTGTGTCCCTGTGCCGGAGGCCTGCTCTGTGTCCCTGTGCCGGAGGCCTGCTCTGTGTCCCTGTGCCGGAAACCTGCTCTGTGTCCCTGTGCTGGAGGCCTGCTCTGTGTCCCTGTGCCGGAGATCTTCTCTGTGTCCCTGTGCTGGAGGCCTGCTCAGTGTCCTTGTGCTGGAGCTGTCTCACAGCCTGACAGAATGTGCCACAGGCCTCGTTTGGGGGCAGCACAGAGCAGACGGTCTCATCCGCACCAAACCATTAGCGCAGGTTCTGAGGAGAAGGCAGCGTGTCATAATTGGCCCTGATCAGGAAGCTAAGCCTGGCTTGTGGTATCTTCCACCAGTCTGACCCCCTGAGCGATCGGTCCTCCACACTTTCCCACGCTGTCCATCTTCCCAGACCACCTTAGCAAACTGCTAAAACCTGCTACCTCTCCTGCGCCATCCATGGTGGGATGACCCAGAGTCTTCTGTGTCCCTCTGTTTTCCTGCATGGGGGTGTTGTACCCCTCTGTTTCCCTGCTGGGGGGTTGTGCCCCTCTGTTTCCCTGCTGGGGGGGTTGTGCCCCTCTGTTTCTCTGCTGGGGGGGGCTGTGCCCCTCTGTTTCCCTGCTGGGGGGGTTGTGCCCCTCTGTTTCCCTGCTGGGGGGCTGTGCCCCTCTGTTTCCCTGCTGGGGGGTTGTGCCCCTCTGTTTCCCTGCTGGGGGGAAGCAGTCAGGAAGAAGCAAACTGCAAACATAGAATGCATATCAGCCCACTGCTATATGTACCACAATTAAACCATCAGTGAAAGCCCAGGATATACTGGTATATTTATAAATCAATGACAAACTATGTTCTACAGCATATCCAGCAATTTACCCACCCAGATATAATTTCTGATTAACAATGTTGTACATTTTAAGCTCTCATAAAACGCCGGTAGTACAGATTCTGATGTAGTCCGCTGAAAGGAACTTCTTAGCTTACAAAGGAGATGGTACAGTAGAATGGGCACATCCAATTTGTTCAGGTGCAAGGCATAAACAATATGCAGAGTAAAAAAATGTCTGATGTTTGAACAGTCTAGGCAGAATTTGTGTCATTTCAAGCAGATTGGAATATGGGTTTAACATCAGCATGCCTTTGGAGCTGAGACGTGCAAGTGAGTACGTTTAACATGGTCGGTGAAAATAGCGGTGATATGTGTTATTCAACCAATCATTTAAACAGAAACATTTACACTCTAGACATTTGACACGTAAACAGTAAAAATAACACATACAAATGCAACATTACAAACTTACACCAGCAGGTCTTATCTGATAGAAGAAAAATAACCACATTATCAGAACAGACAGAACAGACATTGTCACAGGAATACCTAACACAAACGCAATTTTCCCCCATGTGGAATAAGCAGGCATTTTGGAAAAACAGAGTTGCGCGGTCTCTAATAAAAATGATCAGCATGGCTTACAGGCTCGTCACGGAACAGAAATAATATAAAATGACACCAACACAACAATCCTGTAATGTAATTACAGTATCACATTTTGCAGTAAATTATTGACTTATCAATGTTCAGTCCAAAAGCTCTTATTAGATGCCACTGTTGACATTCTTAACTTTGGCCTTACAATCCTTCCAGCTGTCGTGGTCTAGGAAAACGACAAAGTTCTGAGTCCAATCGCCAATCTGTAGAAAACTACTTCACGAGGGAAAGACACCACAGCAGCAAACTCTTCAGAAAAGTTAGACTTTATTAGCGCAGGCGCAACACAAAGCTGGAACAATTCCGCTGAATTGAACCTCGACTGTCAGTTTTACAATCCTTTTATACACATAATGTATTCCATAAACTCCCTCACCCCTTACACATTTACATATACCCAGCCACCTGTTCTTCTTGGCACCCTATGATGTTATCTTATCCTGACCTACTTGGCACAAAAATGGCTTACTCTGCTCTTATGTGATAATGCCAGTGTGGGAAGTTACCCCAACTTTCTTTTAAGAAGCAGTGTTCTTTTGTTCTGTATAATTTCCAGTATGCATATAAGTCTCAGTTTTCTGTATTTTTTCATTTAAACATACAAGTTACATATGGGTCACTGTAAAATATTAGTTTTCTAGCATTTGCATTTTTGTTAGTTTTTGGTTATAGTTTTCTACTATCTTTTGGCAGTACATGATTAGTTTTATTGTTAGTGTTCATCTGTTTAAATTTTTAGGAAATTGGGTATGATTAATATTTAATTAGTATTTTCTGCTGAATAAGCAATAAATTTGTAAATTCACTTTTAATAGTATATGGTTAGTTTTATTGTTAGTGTTTATTGTTAGTGTTCATCTGTTGAAATTTTTAGGAATTTGGGTATGATTTTATTTTCTGCTGAATAAGCAGTTTCTCTTTTCTTGGTAAGCAATAAATTTTGATTCACTTCTAATAGTATATGGTTAGTTTCATTGTTAGTGTTTATAGTGTTTCTGTTGAAATTTTTAGGAATTTGGGTATGATTAATATATTTTCTGCTGAATAAGCAGTTTCTCTTTTCTACTGAGTAAGCAATAAATTTTGTAAATTCACTTCTAATAGTATATGGTTAGTTTCATTGTTAGTGTTTATTGTTAGTGTTCATCTGTTGAAATTTTTAGGAATTTGGGTATGATTAATATATTTTCTGCTGAATAAGCAGTTTCTCTTTTCTACTGAGTAAGCAGTCTTTCTGCTGAGTGAGTTAATATGTAAATTCAACTTCTAAGTCTACTGCATTCTTTTGCTCTTTTTTTCTACAGTGAATACTGTGGTCTCTTGCATTTCCATAAGCTTATCTACAACTACTTATATAGGATTAAATGGATTATATCTTGATTATGTTAGTACATGATTATACCTGTTATATATTTTATCATGAAGCATTAAGAGTTTCGGAGGAAACATTTTGCCCAACATTGATAGGAATATCCATCCTAACTTTGTCATGTGATGCTGTCGCAATCATGGGGAGTCTCAAAAAATTTCCACTACACAGCTTCTCCCATTGTTATGCCTGGATTTATGACATGGTCAATCACTGTCACTCTAAATTCATTCGATACAGCATATTTCTGCTACCTGCTTGACCACAACCTCAGGCACAGCCATGACCCATCCATCAGTACCATCTGCACTGGCCTGCTCCATGTTGTCAGACACTGCTGAATGTAGTGCTGTAAAACAGCCTGTTATGTTGGGATTACCAATCGTGCTGCAATGCAACTCACCTGGGCAATGTTGTTGGAAGTGACGAGACAGGATTGCAAACATGTTGACTTCATTTCACAATCTGCATGTCTAGCAATAAGCATTGGAACATTGTACTAATATGAGATGACTGTATTGTGAAAACTGAGTGTGATTTAGGGTTGTGCACTTCGTGGGTAGGTACTGCAATGAGTGTCTTCGGGTAAGAATTTTGCCAGTCAGTTTGGCAAATTGAGTTTTGCACATTGAGCCAAAGCAATCATAACATACTGTAATGCATTTGTAATGTGTGACTGCAGATATTAGAAATGCATCTGAAAAAATGAGAAAAACTTTAGGGTCTCAGGAACATCTCAATGACTGGATGTCATGCAAACCACATTTCTGCCCTGATTTTGGCTTAGTGGTCTAATCCATTAAACTGATGTGCAGCAGATCCAGATTCAAACCTACAGGAAAACCATTTATTTGAGAGGTAACATAAATATACCAGCTCAATAGACAATCAGTGACTTTTCAAAATGTATTGCGTTGTGGTTACACTACAGTAACAGAAGCAAGCATTCATCAGACACTACACAACTTGTCTTATAATGGATTTTATTTCCACTGCTGTAGATGAATGTCATTGCTTCAACTGCAGATTTTAGCCCCATGCTGATCTACTCATATTGAGCCCAAACATAATCCCATACAGAATATGAAATAAGTAGTACTGTGTCACAGGAGTTCAACACATCATACAACAATAAATCACAACAGCAAAACATTTGATATTTTTATAATTCAGGTTTAATCATTCCATATTATTGTCTGAAAATACAGAAAATTAAAGCAAAAATGAAAGCAACTGTAAAAACTAGTAAAATGCACAGTTAACTGGAGGACTTTGCCACTGGCTTCTTTCATACAAAGATGCAGATACTGGAGACAGAGTTATTACTTCAAAAACATTTTACTCTGCCAACTTTTGGCATTATTACACTTAATGTTATATTAATGTTTTAATAATCAAAAGTACATAAACACACCTTGAATATTTTCAATATGAACGAATTAAAATGTAAAAAAAATAAAATCATATTTAGACAGCAAGTGCTTAACCTGAACCTGCTAAAAGATCACACTCCTATGTACAGGGTTTAAGCTGTACTGAGGCTAATATTGGGCACAGTGTGTGTGATTGGGTGAGAGTGTGTTTGTGTGCGTGAATTTGTGAATGTGTGTGCATGCATGTGTACGTTTGTGGGAGTGACTGTGGATGTGAGCATGTGTGTGTGTATGTGTTGATAGGTTCCCAGTTTTATTTTGTATACATATATATATTATATGTAGTGTATTGTGTTTCCGCTTCTGCCATTACTGTGTCTGTAGTTTGCATGCCTCTGTGTCTAGCCCCTCTGTAGTGTGTCTCAGTATAACACCTCTAGTGTCTGCGGCAAGGATGTCACTATGCTAAATGGCTGTGAGGGTTCCCAGGGAGGGACAGGACCATTTGTCTCCGGCCCGCCACTTAACTCAACCTTTTGATATGTATGACTGCAAACTGTATATCCAGACACCACACAGCGTGATCGGCAGAGATTCTCTCAAAGCGCAGCGCCCGTATGTGCTGGGTCTGTCTCTCCCTTGAGCATTGAATTAAACATCAAATCCTCTGAAGAAACTTTGTCAGTGTGTTCTTCATCGTCCTACATTTGACTCCACGAATAAGGGCAAAATATCCTAAGAGTTTTGGCGACAGGAAATATCTTCCACTTGAAACAACGAGAATCAACAAGAAGGTGAGTATCTTTTCTTAAACACAACTTACCACCTTCATTAGGCGTTGATTTTCCTTGGTGCAATTTGAAGTGACTCCTGTTCTGTATTCTAAGAAATAGTTATGTGGACAGGACTTTGATGTAACAACTGATAATGAGTTTGTCTTTTAATGTTGACGTCATTTTAATGTGGTAGTGCTAGCAGTATTAACAGAGTATGCGGGGGCGTCAATCTGTTCAGTAACGTCTGCGTGCTGAAGTAGAGCACGGCAGCGTTCCGGACCACGTCGGGTCCTCGACGCTGAGAGACGCGTCGGTGTAGTAACGTCTGCGTGCTGGGTGAAGTCACGTAACGTTCCGGACCACGTCGGGTCCTCGACGCTGAGAGACGCGTCGGTTTAGTAACGTCTGCGTGCTGGGTGAAGTCACGTAACGTTCCGGACCACGTCGGGTCCTCGACGCTGAGAGACGCGTCGGTTTAGTAACGTGTGTCGGTATTTGACAGAAGGACACGTTCCGAGCCACGTCGGGCTCACGGGCGAAGTAGCGTCCACCTTCCTTCAGCTGTTTAGTAACGTGTGTGTCGGGAGTGGACACAAAAACACGTTTCGGTTCGGAACCATCAGACGAGGGAGCGTCTGTTTAATAATTTGTTGGACAGGTTTTGGTGTTGCTGGTTTTTGGGGCATGCTGGTTGCTGTTAGTAGCCTAAGTGTTTCGGAGGAACACGGTGAATTGTGAAATTTGGGCTGTGTGCCAAAGTGTATGAAAGTTGTTTTCAATGCGAGTGATTGCGTGAAAGTGCACTTAATGTTGGTTTGTTCGGAGCTCCATCAGTGTTGTAATGTCTATAGAATAACGTATTGTTGTGTTAGGCCTACGTGATATGTTTGTTATATGAAGTGTACACAATATAGTATATATAACCCATATAATATAAGAGAATCGTAAGAGCGCATATTTTCCTTTCGTGTAGTTAACGGCTCATAATAGCTAATCTGCGTAATTCTGAAGGGCTACCAACTACGGGAATGATGACGGAGAAAGAGATTTTATGCGGGGATCTAATGGCAGCGGCATTAAAAGCTATGATTAAAAGATATGGGAAAGCAATGAGAACTAACCCCCCATTCCCCAGAAAAAATGATTCCGGGGTAATTTCAGAGGAGGCACTGAACGTATGGTGGTCCCAACAGAAAAATAATAAAGAGAAAGGTAAATATGCAGCAATGTGCGTAGTGATGGCATATAAGAGCGCAGCACACAAACTCAAACAATATGAGGGAGAGCTGGAGCGCTGCCGTAGCGAAATGGACGAGCTGCAAAGGTGTCGTAGTGAAATAGACAGCAAAAACAAACTGTTAGCTAAGGTACAGGAGGATTTGTACAAGGCTCCCCCATATTCACAAGTTATGGATGATATATCTGTAGAGCCTAGTGCCCCAATGGCCCCCATAGCAGTAGACTCGATTCCGAATCCGGATCGGAGTGAGGGGCAGCCAAGTATTATAACACAAATCAAACATACACCACTAAGTCCTTCTGATTTGCATAGCATGGTTCGGGAATTACCCGATCTCAAAAGAGATGACCCGAACATGGCGTTTTGGGAGAAAATAGCACAGTCCATGACGGTGGGGGGATTACATGCTTTCGACGTTTATGTGTTAACAAAGGCAAAATGTCCAAGTGCAGTATGCAGCGAGTTAGGGGAATTTAATAACTCTGCATGGGCATCTGTCCGCTTCACATCCACGTTTGAGATGGAGGAAGGAGTGGAGAAGTTCAGGAAGACAGTTTATCAAGATCTAGGTACAGGCTTACCCGCCGACAACGCGAAGATGAACCTTTTGATAGGTATATTGACGAGAAATACAGTTTGTACTCCACATATGGTAATGCAGGTGACAATCCAAGTAAAGATAACCCTGATTTCCTGATGAATGTACTCGAGGGAAGTGTAGCTCTATACCGAGACACAGCGGGTAAGGCTGGTTTTCGACCGAAGGATTGTAGCGACTTAATTTCGTGGGCTGCATGTTTAAATAAATATCATAGTGGTGTAAACAAGGGGGGCACAAGATCAGGTCTGAGGTCACATTCTCACAATAAAGCACCCCTCCACATGGCTCCGGTACAGGAGATAGCTCCTTGCAGTAACTGTGGGAGATCAGGGCATAGCCAGGCGGACTGTCTCGGAGGGAGAAAGACCCAATGTAAGATCTGTCACAGATATGGACACACTGCCCAGGCATGCAGATCTGGGAATAACCGGTGCAGAAGATGTCACAAACTCGGACATTGGGCACGTGAGTGCGAATTCAGAAATGAAGGTCAGTCAGAACGAGGTAGCCAGCTCCAAGACATGTCAAAAGACGAACTCGTTAGATTAATTAAATCACTTGAAACCTCAGAATAGGATACGTCGGCCCCCATTGCATCAGGTGTTGAGGTTTCGCACAAACAACCATACTTACAAGCGAGGGTGGGGGGCATATCGTGTAATATCCTCGTAGACACAGGGGCTTCAGTATCTGTTACTAATGTCCCGGGGTTGCCTTTGACTAAGAGATCCATTGAAGTAAGTGGTCTGGGAGGATCCCGGATTAAGGCATATTTAATTAAACCCATATTATTTGAAACCGAACACAAATTTTGGATAAGCTGGATTTACTATTGCAACAACCAGACAGAGGGAACTATTATGGGCATGGATATGTTAAATGATTTACAATGTCAATTGAATTTAGGAGATTCCCCAGCATTACAGATACCTTCCGATAAACATACTACAACAATTCCGCTTGTTTACGCACGATGTAGGGAAGACTTTGCAAGCTGTGCAGCGATACAAGTTACGGACAAACTTCCAGGGCCTCCTGAGGTGTGGGCGGTAGACAAACTTGATTGCGGGCGCATTAAGATGCCCCCTGTTAGAATCACAGGTAAACCACCCCCACCCACACGGCCATACCCGATAAAAGCAGAGGCTATAGGCGCAGTTAAAAAAACGATTGAGGAACTGATGAAAAGGGGAGTGGTGGTAGAGACTCAGTCAAAATGTAATTCACCAATCTTTCCTGTAAAGAAGCCAGATGGCTCATGGCGTCTTACTGTTGATTATCGGAACATCAATTTGTATGCAGACAAGTTAACACCTATAGTGGCAGATCCTAACACCATCCTTTCCACTGTTCCAAGTGATCACACGGTATTCTCCGCTTTAGATGTAAGCAATGGTTTTTGGTCTATCCCTGTGGCCGAGGATAGCCAATTTTGGTTTGCTTTTACTGTTGAAAATAAACAATATACATTCACTAGACTTAGCCAAGGCTTTCACAACTCTCCGACCCTGTTCCACCGTGCGTTAGCTGATGTAATTAATAGCCTCCCTGAAATCAAATCATGTGTGCGCCAATATGTCAATGATTTATTAATTTCGTCCAAAGATATGGACACGCATTGCAGAGACCTAGATGTTATTTTAAAACATTTGGCAAAACATGGTGTGAAGTGTAACCCACGCAAAGCACAGATCGCACAAACAGAAGTCGTTTATCTAGGGTATATGGTTTCACAGGGTTGTAAGAGAATGACCACAAACCGAATTGAAGCTATAACAGAGTGTCGGCGACCCACTACAGTACGAGCGCTACGCAAAATACTTGGTCTTTTTAATTATTGTCGGACCCATATACCCAACTACTCAACAATTGTTCAACCGATAAACGACCTATTAAAGGGAGCGGGTGGTCCACATGACGGGATAGAATGGTCATCTGAGTGTGAGGTGGCTTTTTCCATTTTAAAACAAAAACTTTGCACCTCCCCCGGGTTGGGGCTCCCCAACCCACTTGTGCCTTTCACACTATATACTCATGTAAATACAGGACACATGGCGGCGGTGCTTACACAAAAGCATGGGGACAGACAAAGGCCGGTTGCATATTTCTCCTCTAAATTAGATGCGATTGTAAAAGCGATGCCGGACTGTTTACAAGCTGTTGAAGCTGTCTCCATTGCCTTAAATCAAGCGTTGCCATTAATTAGTACACAGGAAATTGATGTTGTAGTCCCTCATTCTGTTCTGTCTATTTTGTCAGGAAAAAGGTCGACAGCAGTACACGTGGCTCGATGGACTCGATGGGAAACAAGTCTTCTGATGCCATCAGTACATTTAAAACGTATAACCACTTTGAACCCAGCTACCCTATTCCCAAATCCTGATGAGGGACAATCTCATCACTGTTGTGTAGAAGGGGAAGGTAATTTTGATAACCAAAGGGTGAAGGAAATCGCCATTCAGGGCGCATTCGACCTATATGTTGATGGTTCATCTTTTTATATAGATGGAAAAAAACACATGGGATGGGCTGTGTACACAAAACGGACAGTTAGTGAAACATGGTAGACTGGTGAATCAGTCAGCACAAGTTGCGGAATTATGGGCTTTGGCGGAAGCGTGTACAGTAATGGGAGGGAACAATGTAAACATATACACTGACTCACGTTATGCGTTTGGAGTAGTGCATGATTACCTGAACTTGTGGGCTAACAGGGGATTTCTTACCAGTGCAGGATCACCAATACAAAATGGGGGAATGGTAGAAAAATTGCATAAAGCCATTGAACTACCAAAGAATGTGGCAGTAATTAAAATTAAAGCTCACACAAAAGGTACAGACCCACACTCAAATGGGAATAGGTGGGCAGGTGAATGGGCCAGAAAGGCAGCCACAGATGGAGAAGTAATAGCTCCCATTGCAGCTTTGCAAACTGCCCAGTTATCCCCCAAAGAAAATGTTTTACAGCTAGAACAGCTGCAACATGCAGCCCCAAGGGCAGAAAAATGGCTGTGGATGGAAAATGGGGGAAAGCTGGGGGAAGATAACATATGGAGGGGTCCAAACAATACAGTGATCTTACCAGCTGTTTTGATGAGTACTATGGTTAGCTTATATCACTCTTTAGGACATGATGGAGCACGGCGCATGCAACATCGGATGAAGCAAACATGGTGGCATCCGAAATTAAACACTAACATCAATGATTATGTCTGCAGGTGCATCACATGCGCTCGATGCAACCCCGGACCAACCATCAAAGTAAGAATGAGACAACAGCCCAGACCAGAACAACCATTTGCCCAACTGCAAATTGATTTTATCGGTCCTCTACCAGGATGTAGGGGAAAGAAATATGTGCTGGTACTCATTGATCATTTTACTAAATGGGTAGAAGCATTTCCAACAGCGCACAACACAGCAACTGACGTAGCAAAAGTGCTATTAACCGAAATAATTCCAAGATGGGGTTTGCCATGTGCTATTGACAGTGATCAAGGTACTCACTTTACAGGAAAAATCATTAAAACAATATGCCGAGCACTGGGGATTAAACAAAAGTTTCACTGCCCTTTTCATCCTCAAAGCTCCGGTCTGGTGGAACGTGCGAACCGCAGCTTAAAAAACAAACTAACCAAACAGTTGTTTGCAGGCACTGGAGAAGACTGGGTTTCACACTTACCGGCTGTACTTCTTTCTCTAAGAGCAGGCCCCACTAATCCTGAATCACTCTCTCCTTTTGAAATGCTAACAGGTAGACCTATGAGGACTCCCGGGGATTTGTGTATTGCAGGAGGAGAATTGCATGTGATGGGAGATAGGTTGCTGGAATATTGTAAGCTTTTGTCCCAGTGTGTACCACAGGACCCACGGACAAAACCGGATCCAGTGACAGACCTGGAGGAGAGCCCCGCAGTCCAACCCGGAGACCAGGTCCTGGTGAAGTCCTTCCAGAAAACGACATTCGGCCCTCACTGGACTGGACCACATACTGTGTTACTCACCACCCCATCAGCTGCCCGCTTGACCGGAATACCAACGTGGATTCACCTGACTCGTCTGAGAAAGCACACGAGTCCAACAGAGCATGAAGCGCAGCTCAATCCTTCTTCTCCACAAAGTACTGGGAAGCCTGTTTGTGTTAACACACCTTAAGGCAGAAGATATGCGGATCCGCAGTTCTCAAATGTGCACCAACGCGAGTGGATGCAGCTGGACTTGGGACCATACCTTTAATCAAACTGGATGGGGATCTTTCCAATGCAATGAGGACATATGGAGAGTTGTAAACTGAAAATTGTATAGTGGACCTAAATTTTGAATTCCTCAGAAAGAGAGCCTCTGCCTGCCCCAGTGGCTGTATCAATCAGACACTCTCACATAATCATTCATCACTGGTGTAAAACGCTTCAGGTTAGGTTAGGTTTTCTTTGTAACAAAATTATATATATTAGATATAATTAGGAAACGTAAGGATATCGCATGATGGGAGGGAGCCACTGGGTCCACAGCAAATGCCATTTTTGGTTATAAAATAAATGTTAATAATTGAGATTTGGCTGATACCTGTTAGCAACAGGCACAATATTGGTGACAAAAGGAGGACTACTTTCTAATCAAACTACTGCCTAACACTTCCAACTGCACTAATCCAACTGACACTCCTACCACTATCAGCTCTATTCTAGTCACTCCTGATGTCACCACTAACATCTCTGTTCCAGCACTTGATAGCTGGGTATAGAACCCTAACACCACAATGCAGCTAAAGGCAACAACTGTGACCCAATGGCTAAAAGATAGTAATTACTGTCCCTTGGGGTGGGGTTGTTTGTATGTATTGTATGGGTCATTTTTTCCAATGTGTGTGGGTATGTAACATTTTCATTTTTCTGGTAATTAGCATGCACACAGGCCAACCCAAGGAGGATGGGTTCCCCCCGCTGAGCCTTGGTTCCTCTCAAGGTTTCTCCCCTTAACTCTAGGAGAGTTTTTCCTTGCCACTGTCGCCATGTGCTTGCTCGCTGGGGGTACAGGCCTGAATAGGTTATGGGGAATATGGCGTTTGACACCATATTTCCAAATACAAAATGGGGGACTGATAGGTTCCCAGTTTTATTTAGTATACATATATATATTATATGTAGTGTATTGTGTTTCCGCTTCTGCCATTACTGTGTCTGTAGTTTGCATGCCTCTGTGTCTAGCCCCTCTGTAGTGTGTCTCAGTATAACACCTCTAGTGTCTGCGGCAAGGATGTCACATTCCTATGCTAAATGGCTGCGAGGGTCCCCAGGAAGGGACAAGATTTTGTCTCCGGTCCGCCACTTAACTCAACCTTTTGATATGTATGACTGCAAACTGTATATCTAGACACCACACAGCGTGATGGGCAGAGATTCTCTCAGCGCAGCGCCCGAATGTGCTGGGTCTGTCTCTCCCTTGCGCATTGAATTAAACATCAAATCCTCTGAGGAAACTTTGTCAGTGTGTTCTTCATCGACCTGCATTTGACTCCACGAATAAGGGCAAAATATCCTAACAGTGTGTGCCCGGGTTGCGTGTGCGAATGGGTAAGAGAATGTGTGTGTGTGTGTGCACGCATGTATGTGTGTGTGCATGTGTGAGAGTATGATTGAGTGCATGAGTGTGTGTGTGTGTGCACACAGGTGCATGTGTGTATGGGTAAGAGAAAGTGAATGTGCGTGCGTTTGTGTGAATGTGTGTGTGAATGTGTATTTGAGTGTGTGTGCGTGCAAGAGAATGAGTGTATATGTGTATTTGTATGTGCGTGAGAGTGCCATTATGAATTTGTGCGTGTTTATACATGTGTGTGTGTGTGTATGTATGGGTATGAGAATGTTTGTGTATACATGTGTATATGGTGTGTGCACGCCTGTAAGTGTATGCATGTGTGAGTGCATGAGTATGTGTGTGTGTCCGTATGGGTAAGAGAATGTGTGTGTGTGCGTACGTATGGGAATGAGAATGCGTGTGTGTTGACATGTTTGTGTTTGTGCGTGAGTGCATGAGTGTATGTGTGTGCACGTGCGTTTGCGCATGTGTGTGTCTGTATACTGTATGTGAGCGTGTGAGTGAGAGAAAGAGTGTGTGTGTGTGCATACAGGTATGAGCGTGTGTATGTTTGCATACTCATGCGTGTGCATGAGTAAACATGAGTGTGTGTATTTGTGAGTGCGTGTGCATGACTGAGAGAGAAAGGGTGTGTGTGAGAGTATGCGTTTGTGTGATGGAGTGTATGTGAGAGAGAGACAATGTGTGTGTGTGTGACTGGGTGTGCGAGAGTGTGTGTAGGTGTGTGAGTGCGAGTGTGTGGGTCTAGGTGCATATGAGTGTGTATATATATATGTGAGTGTGTGATTGAGTGTGTGTGTGTGTGTGTGTATGTGTATATGAGTGTGTGTGTTTATACGTGTGTGTGTGTGTATGTGAGTGTGTGTGTATATGTGTGTGTGTGTGTAGGTGTCGGTGTGTGAGGGTCTAGGTGTATATGAGTGTTTGTGTTTATATATGTGTATGCGTGTGTGTGTGCATGTTTGTGTATGCGCACATGTGTGTGTGTCTCTACTCCAGTTAGCAGAGGGACACTGAGGAGTGTGTGTGTTGACATGTGTTTGTGTCTCTGCACGCATGTATGTGTGTGTGTGTGTGCGTGAGTGCATGAGGTTGTGTGTGCGTGCATTTGTGTGAATGTGTGTGGATGTGAGAGTGTGTGTGAGAGAGAGAGGGTGTGTGTGTGAGTGACTGAGCATGAGAGAGAGAGAGAGTGTGTGTGTGTGTGCATACGGTTATGAGCGTGTGTACGTATGCATGCATGTTTGTATGTGTGTGTGCGCGTGAGAGTGCACTGGTGAATGTGTGTGTTTGTGTGTGCGAGAGATTGTGCGTGTCCGTGTGTAGGTGTGTGTGTGCATGTGTGTGATTGGGGGTGCGAGTGATTGGGTGTGAGAGAGTGTGTATGTGTGTGTAAGTGTGTGAGTGTGTATGCGTAGGTGTGTGAGTGCATGTGCATGAGTGTACATCAGCATGTGTATTTGTGAGTGCGTGTGCATGAGTGTGAGAGAGAAAGGGTGTGTGTGAGATTATGTGTGTGTGTGTGTGTAGGTGTGGGTGTGTGTCTATGTGTATCTGAGTGTGTATGTGTGAGTGTGTGTGTATGTGTATATGAGTGTGTGTGTTGTGTGTGTGTGAGTGGGTATATGAATGTGGTGTGTGTGTGTACGTGAGTGTGTGTATGTTTGTGCGTGCGTGCATGCATGCGAGTGTGTATGCGCACGTGTGTGTGTGTGTGTGTGTATGCGTGTGTGCACGTCCATGTTTGTGTGTGCGCGTTTGTGTGTGCATGTTTGTGTGTGCGAGCAGCATGTGTGTGTGTGTGTGTGTGTGTGTGTGTGTGTCTCTACTCCAGTTAGCAGAGGGACACTGAGGAGGATTTCCACACTGTAAATCCAGCACAGAGGGGTGTGTGTTGAGTGAAGTGTGTGTGGAATCTGTGCAGGAGGGTCAGTGTGTCAGAGTCAGAGACGCTGTAGAAGGACAGAGTGCCGGCCGGACGGTCCACACACACTCCTACCCTGTACACACACACTCCTCTACCATCATCATCATCACACACTCCTGCTCTGCGGTAGGGGGGGGGGGGGGGGGTATGTCTGTTGGGTTCTTATTGTGCCAGACAGAGTAACTGAGTTTATCAGAGTCACTGAGTTTATCAGAGTCTCTGTGTTTAAAGCACCTCAGACTCCAGGAGTTTTTATTCCCTCCAAACTCACAGTCAGAACCCTCTCCTTTCCTGTTGATTCCTTTATCTGTCACTGCTATAGAAACCCATCCCCACCCAGACACACTGAACTCAGCCTCCCAGTAACAGCGCTCACACACACTCTCTCTGCACACAACCTGGGGCCAGCGCTCAAATCTCTCTGGATGATCAGGACATGGCTGCTCTCTCCCCAGTGTGTGTGTCACCTTCCTGTTCCCCTCAGACAGAGACAGCCCTCTGTGCGCTGTGTTTGGATCCAGTGTGAGCTGACAGCCGTCTGCACACCAGAGACATTAATGAGATTAATTACCATTATTAATATTCACCTCATTATGTGTGTGTGAGAGAGAGAGCTGTGATAGTACCTGTGTGTGTGTGTTTGTATAAATGTGTGTTTCTGTTTGTGTGTTTATGTGTGTAAGAGAGAAATCTCTCTCACTCACACACACACAGCATAGTGTGGAAAGTGTTCTGTGTCGATACACACTCACATTTCCTGGGTCCTGGTTTGGTCCTGTTCTCTCCTCCATGGTCCACACTGTAAGAACAGCAGAACAGAATTTAGAATTTTAACCATCCTTTATTTCCACTCTCAACACACCAATGACATCACATAAATAAAAACAAAGACACAATATAACACAAAACCAAGATCATATGAAAAATACACAAATCTGTCACAAAGGAAACTTATTTAATTCCCTCACCCTATTCCATGTGCAAAAATAGCTCCCCTCCCTCCACTGAACATAAAACACCCTTATAACACACACACACTCGGAAACACACTCAGGTTCTCCATTGCTTTGTAATAGTGAAACTCCACCATCACTGTGTCCCTGATCAAACCCCTAACTACAACAACCACATCTTATTTACTGCAGTGACCCCCTGCAGCAACCTCCACTGGAGATCCCCAACCCTCTTGAGTAATGCTGGTTTTAACAGTGCCCTCCATGCCCCCCCAACTCCTTTTGTGTGTGTGTGTGTGTGAGGCACAGTGTGGAAACTCTACTTAAAGCAATGTGAGTGTGTGTGTGTGTGTGTGAGGTGCAGTGTGGAAACTCTCTGTACTTACAGCAGTGTGAGTGTGTCCAGTTTAGCAGCAGACAGCACTCTCATTCCTGAGTCTCCTGGGTGATTGTATCTCAGGTCCAGCTCTCTCAGGTGTGTGTGTGTGTGTGTGAGGTGCAGTGTGGAAACTCTCTGTACTTACAGCAGTGTGAGTGTGTCCAGTTTAGCAGCAGACAGCACTCTCACTCCTGAGTCTCCTGGGTGATTGTATCTCAGGTCCAGCTCTCTCAGGTGTGTGTGTGTGTGTGTGTGTGTGTGAGGCGCAGTGTGGAAACTCTCTGTACTTACAGCAGTGTGAGTGTGTCCAGTTTAGCAGCAGACAGTGCTCTCACTCCTGAGTCTCCTGGGTGATTGTATCTCAGATCCAGCTCTCTCAGGTGTGAGGGGTTTGAACACAGAGCTGAAGCCAGAGAATCACAGCCTCTCTGTGTGACTCCACAGCCTGACAGCCTGCAGAGAGAAGGAGTGTGTTACAGTGTGTAACCCATAGCAGTGTGTTACACACCTTACAAACATTAATACAAACTAACAGGGTTGTGTGTGTCAAACACATAGCAGTGTGTTACACACCTTACACACATTAATATAAACTAACAGGGCTCTGTGTGTCAAACATATAGCAGTGTGTTACACACCTTACACACATTAATATAAACTAACAGGGCTCTGTGTGTCAAACACATAGCAGTGTGTTACACACCTTACACACATTAATATAAACTAACAGGGCTGTGTGTGTCAAACATATAGCAGTGTGTTACATACCTTACACACATTAATATAAACTAACAGGGCTTGTCGTGCCTAGGAACCGACAGAATTCTGAGTCCAATCGCCAATCTGTAGAAAACTACTTCACGAGGGAAAAGACACCACAGCAGCAAGCTCTTCAGAAAAGTTTAGACTTTATTCGCACCGGTGCAGCACAAAGTCGGATCAATTCCACCGAATTGAACCTCGACTGTCAGTTTTACAATCCTTTTCTACACAAAATGTACTCCACAAACTCCATAACCCCTTATACATTTACATAAATCCCAGCCACCTGTTCTTTTTGGCACCACATGGTGTTATTCCAGACGTCTGATTTTGTCTCTTATCTGACCCACTTGGCACCAAAATGACTTTCTTTGTTCTTTGGTGATAACGTTAGTGTGGAAAGTTACCCCAACTTTCTTTTAAAAAGCAGTGGTCTTTTGTTCTGTACTTTTCCAGTATGCATAAAAGTCTCAGCCTCCTGTAATTTTTTCATTAAGTGTACAAGTTACATATGGGTCACTGTAAAATATTAGTTTTCTAGCACTTTTATCTAGCATTAGCGTTTTTGTTAGTTTTGGATTATTGTTCTCTGCTATATTTTGACAGTATATGATTAGTTTTTTGGTTAGTGTTTATCTGTTGAAATTTTTAGGAAATAGGGTATGATTAGTATTTGATTAGTATTTTCTGCTCAGTGTCTAGTTCTTTTCTGCTGAGTGGGCAGTTTTTCTGCTGAGTGAGCAGTTTTTTCAGCTGAGTGAGTAAATGTGATTTCTAAGACTGCTGCGTTTTCTTGCTCTTTTTCTACAGTGGATACTGTGGTTTCTTGCGTTTCCATAAGCTTATCTACAACTACTGATATAGGTTTAATGGATTACATATTGATTATATGAGTATATAATTATACTTGTGATATATTTTATCATGAAGCATCAAGAGTTTTGGAGGAAACATTTTGCCCAACATTGATAGGAATTTCCTAACTTTGTCATGTGATGCCGTCACAATCATGGGGAGTCTCAAAATTTTCCTACAGGCTGTGTGTGTCAAACACACAGCAGTGTGTTACATACCTTACACACATTAATATAAACTAACAGGGCTGTGTGTGTCAAACACATAGCAGTGTGTTACATACCTTACACACATTAATATAAACTAACAGGGCTGTGTGTGTCAAACACCTAGCAGTGTGTTACATACCTTACACACATTAATATAAACTAACAGGGCTGTGTGTGTCAAACACAGCAGTGTGTTACACACTTACAGCACATTAATATAAACTAACAGGGCTGTGTATGTCAAACACATAGCAGTGTGTTACACACCTTACACACATTAATATAAACTAACAGGGCTGTGTGTGTCAAACACATAGCAGTGTGTTACACACCTTACAAACATTAATATAAACTAACAGGGCTGTGTGTGTCAAACACATAGCAGTGTGTTACACACCTTACACACATTAATATAAACTAACAGGACTGTGTGTCAAACACACAGCAGTGTGTTACACACCTTACAGCACATTAATATAAACTAACAGGGCTGTGTTTCAAACACATAGCAGTGCATTACACACCTTACACACATTAATTGTCTTCAACTTTCCCAAGTTCTCCCCTGCTGAGGTCACTCCACTGGCTACCAGTCACTGCAGGTTCAAAGTCCTGACCCTCACCTACACTGCAGCCAACACGACGGCCCCCGTCTACTTACAGCACATGATTAAATCCTATACGCCCACTTGACCACTGCCTTGCACCCCCTGCCATCCGGGTAAAGGGTTCAATCTTGTCTCTACCACGGAGCTTCTCCACCCTAGCTCTCCAGTGATGGAACGAACTCCCTGTTCCTCTACGAACCTCTCCCTCACTACCCATCTTCTGCCGTGGTCTGAAGATGCATCTCTTCAGACTATACCTGGACTAACTATCACCACTCTGTAGATCATTTCTATCACTTAAATCCCCCTATTTCTACACATGTACCTCCATCCAGCACTTATTGTGCCTTGTATCATTGTCTAGATGTTGCTTGTAATGCCTCCTAGTTTGACTTAGCATAGGTTAGGTCAGAGTAATGTTCACTGTGTGAACTGGACTTAATGTGTTCTTGGCTTTGAATAACTGAAAAATACTGTACCTTATCGGACCTGTGTTTTGCAGTTGTTCCAATTACCTTTTGTATGCACTTATTGTACGTCACGTTGGATAAAAGCGTCTGGCAAATAAATGTAATGTAACATAATATAAACTAACAGGGCTGTGTGTGTTAAACTAAAATAACATGAATGTGGAATGAGTTATTATCAAACACATTTGAGTTTACACCCCACTACAGTTCAGTAAACAGGACTAATTCATTTTCTTCATTCATTTGTGTAGTCGAATTCTACCAAGAGGAAGAACAGGAACATGCTGTTTCAGTTCTGCGGAGTGTCTGTTTTCACATTAAAAACATCAGTGTTGTATTTAGTCACATTGTAGCCCTAATTTATTGAAGGGGTTTGTGTTTGTACTCACCCCATTCTATGCAGTTTACACTGTGGGTCCTCCAGTCCAGCAGAGAGCGCTCTCACTCCTGAATCCTGCAGCTCGTTGTCTCTGAGCTCCAGATCTCTCAGCTCTGAGTGAGGAGAACGCAGGACTGAGGCCAGAACATCACAGCAGCCCTCTGTGAGACTACACCAACCCAGCCTGTGGAGAGTCCACACACACACAAACACGCATGCACGCACACAAACACACACACAAATTCTTTGTGACATTGTTCACCTTGACAGTTGATACATATGTACCTATGCATTCCTGAGATGTACACACAAAAACAGGGAGGGGGGTGTGTAATTTAAGTTCATAAAGTATTCTGACTAATCCACAATAGTCTAAGGCAATTACTGGGCTCTAATAACCCTTTCCATGTGATGAACTTATCTGATTTGCAGACATATTAATTTCATCTGCAAACACAAAAAACAGCATTTTTGTGGTGCACTTTACCTCACCTGACATGTTCTTCAGTTCATAAACATCTATACATTTCAAAGACGCTGAATATTCATCACTATGAATAGATAAATATAACTGTTAATGTACTCATATAACCCATTAGCTAAATACATTACTGTCATCATGATAATATTTTCTTCCTAATCTTGTAACCATCAAGTTATCAAACAATTTAAGTTTAACAAAATATACAGTCTGTTAGGGTTTTTGACATTAATTTTAAAATATTCAGCAAGGTGAAATGAAAACGAAACTGCATTCAATACAAAATTGCACTCTTCCTTATTTACCTCTCGCCAAAGTAACGTGACAGTAACCATGACGACGCTGTTTAAAACGTGGCCGTTAGGAGGGTTGGTTGGTTACCATGGTGATGCCAGCTCGCTCTGAGCTGTTTACTGTTACCTCAGCTAGTTCATTCTTTGAAAATACAGAACTACAGTTACACAACACAATTATGTGATAATAACTATTAACACTTTGCAAATATCATTTGTTTACCATTTACATCAAACAACATGACCCTCAAGTTGACACTTGTTGCCGTTGTTCTAAGTTCAGCTTTTGCTTTGACTCACAGGCACGTGTTAGCTAGCTAGCCAGTCTTACCTGCCTTAACGTTACTTCATTACGCAACCAAGCTAGCGGAGCCAGTGAGGAACTAACCAGCTAACTGCCACAGACAACTTAAATAGAAACACCAGTATATAAAATAACATGAAGGTTTTATCTAACCAGTCATGATATTATTGGTCAGACCAGCAATATTGTACCTGCTAACAGCTGAAGCAGTGCGGGAGCCATGTACCAGCTGTGCTACACTTCAGTTCATCTGGCACGATCTTACAGCAATGCAACTACGGCATCAACTGGAATTACACTGCATCGCCATCTAGTGGCTGTATGAGAACAGCACAACTGATTACTGCCACTAACTTCTATTGCTGGTAGACACTAGATTTCTAAAAATGTGGTGTCTTCTGAAACTTCCACATATTGCACCTATGTTCTCAATGTCTTTACGCTATAATCCATCCATTAATTTTATTCTCGCACACTTTTGCGAATATAATAGGTTAATTATTGCGTTACATTTAATTATTTTTGTAACAATGATAATAATAATGAAAATAAAAGTCTGATGTATTAGGTCATTTTTTTCTTTTAAAACCCCTTATCAACATGTTTGGTAGCCCTTGTGGAGTAATATAAACTGCACAAAAATGTAATAAGTGGGGGCATTTGAAGATTATTAGAATACTTATCTAAGAAATACTCCTGTAAATGATATTATTCTTTAGATAGGAGTTAGAGCCAGAATATTGATCTCTGAATCAGACTATTCCACACAGCATGACTGCTTACAAAGGTATAATATCCAGGCTATGACTTGGGACTGGAACCACAGAAATGTGACTAAACTAAACGATGTAACACTGCATCTAAACAGCAGCTCACATGTTGTTCAGATGGACACTCTCCCACCAAGATGTACACACATACCGTGCCGGTGAGTTAATGCCCGGCTTTATCAGCAGAATAAACTACCATTTTATTCACAATCCTTTCAGAAACACCACAATCCTGAAAATTAAACATCCTGCTGGACTGAACTCTGACAGTTCTACAGATGTAATTCTGACATTCTGGGCCCTTTCCCTATACTGTAAGTTCTCTGAATTGGGGCAATGGGCTCATCTACCTTTTCTATGATCTTTTCCCTGGGCTTAACCCTCCCATACTAGACGTGCAGCTGCCACCTTTCAGAGTGGACAGTGAGTTAGTTTTCAGTGCTGTAGGATGTTTGGCCACCACCAAAAGTAAAGACAACACATTTTTCATGTGTGGACAGTGCATTTGCTCATTTCCTGTTAGTTTTCTGTGATAAACTTCCCACAGCACTGCAAGCTAACACAGCTAAAGGCAGATTCACTGTAGAAACAGGAAGTAATGCACATGCTCATATATATGTATTGTGGTGAGGGCCTCTGAAGCCCCGCCCCTCCCTGCTATAAGCCGCCACTCAGCTCCACTTCACCTGTGTCTCACCGGCCCAGCCTGCCGCCCCATGGACAGCGCCAGAGGGACAGGGCTGAGTTTCAGCACCTCCACTCCGCACTCAGACCTGGACAGCGTCGGAGGGACAGGGCTGAGTTTCAGCACCTCCACTCCGCACTCAGACCACAGTGCCAGGGACAGGGCTGAGTTTCAGCACCTCCACTCCACACTCAGACCTGGACAGCGCCGGAGGGACATGAGTTTCAGTCCACTCCGCACTCAGACCTGGACCGTCGGAGGGACAGGGCTGAGCCACCTCCACTCCGCACTCAGACCTTTTCAGGCCACCGGCAGCCAGTGCTTTTTTTCCCCTTTGTCTGAGTAGCTTCTGGCCCTATATAGGCCTCATGGTCTCACTCCAGGGGTGTGCTGGCTTTCCCCTCACTGAGTGACTAACAGAGTCTCTGATTCTTGTTTTTTTTTTCTTGTTTTTTTTTGTGACAGACTCGAATGTGCCCCTCCTGGTTGTGGCCTGAATTTTGGACCCACCTGCACTTCCCTAGCACTTTTGCTTTCCCCAACATTTGAGTAGCCTGATCTCGTTTTGTGTTTCCCCTGTCTTCATTCATTGTGATACCGCTGTCACAATAAAAGTCCTCACTCAAAAAAATGGCTACAAAGCTTCAAAAAAATGTCATTATTTATTTTTTATTATTTTTCTTTAATGCAGATTCATGCACAAACGTTTCGGCATGTTGCCTTCGTCAGTGTGCAGGTACAATGATTAAGACATTCCACCTTCTTATAAACAAGTAACAGCTGCCTTTCATTAGGGCTGCTGGCCAATTATTATGAGACAATTTTTTATTAAGGCTGCTAGACAATCATAGTGAGACAATTAGATAAATTAGTAAATTGGTTAACAAGAGCATCAAGGAGAATAGTAGAGGGGTGAATGTATCCACAAGTGGCCACAATAGAAGACATCAGGCTAAGCCGTTCATAAATCTATGTGGCCACTCGTGAGCCCAGTCACGCCCCTCAATCACAAATGCATTCAGGTTATACACTGTAAAATCGAAATCAACAAAAAAGCAGGCATAAAGGCCATACACAGAAATCTAAAGAAAAGGAATAAGGTCTAGCTCCTCATTGAGGCCACCTAGTGACACAGATTTGAGTCTATATCCAGAAGGCCTCTCTTTGGAGTAGTTTTTTCTCAAAGCCACCTCCCCTGCGGGCTGGCGTTACCTTTTCTATACCGATACATTGAAGGTCTTTAATAGAGTGTTCCTGTTCTATAAAGTGCCTTGCCACTGGTGAGGTTATATCACATCTTCTTATAGAGGATTTATGTTCCCCAAGTCGTTTTTTTAAAGTGTAGTTTTACCTATATACACCTTGGGGCAGGGACACTTCAACAAGTAGATTACACCTTTTGTACTGCAAGTGATACAAGATTTAATTTGATAAGAGCTGGATGTTTGGGGACACACAAAATTATGTCCTTTCATCATATTACTACAAGATGCACAGCTCCTGCAAGGGAAACAACCAGTTATAAAAGCTTGTTTTTTCTCTTTAACTACATCTGACTTCACTAGCATATTAGCCAAATTTCTTGCTCTTTCATAAGTAAATAGAGCGGGGCTCTGAAAGGCTTGATTTGTCTGAGGACAAAATATGCCAGTGCTTGTTTACGATAGATCTAATTTTGTTAGAACAGTCATTGTAAGTCAGAACATAGTTAACAGAGAATGTCTTTTTTTGCTTACTCTGTGTTTTATTTAGCAGGTCATTTCTATTGAGACCTTTGACCTTTTGTTTAGCGTCATTAAGCCATACTAGAAAGTCACTTCCATCTATGTTTGACAATGCTTGTAAATTCACTAAAAAATCTGTGGTGTCTTTCAAGTATGATGGTAATAGCTTAACTATGGGGTAAATATGAAAGTCCACAAACCGAGAAATGTTCTCAGTAAGGGAGCCGGTGCCTGATACTATAGGCCTCAAAGGAGGATCTTCAAGGGATTTATGAATCTTAGGCAATGCATATAGTACAGGTATGGCAGGGTGATTCACAGAGAGATATTAAATTACAAGATTGCTCCTGTTAACCAATTTACCATTTTATCTATTGTCTCATAATAATTGTCCAGCAGCCCTAATGAAAGGCAGCTGTTACCTGTTTATAAGAAGGTGGAATGTCTTAATCATTGTACCTGCACACTGAAGAAGGCAACACGCCAAAACGTTTGTGCATGAATCTGCATTAAAGAAAACTAATAAAAAAATAAATAATGACATTTTTTTTGAAGCTTTGTAGCCATTTTTTGAGTGTGAACCAATTTCTTTTCAATTGACGACATTTCTTCGGTTTCAACGCACCAAACAAATTAAAACGGGTGAGCGTGGTGATTTCTATTGTTATGAAAAATAAAAATCCTCTACAGGCGTGTTGCCAGCACTGTCTGCCTCGTCTGTGCCTTGTTCCCGTAACATACAGTATGGATGTGATAAATGTTTATTAAAGGAGATGAAAGATATGGAATTGAAGGTATCTGTAAGTGGGTGGAAAATCACATCCTGTACCTGTACAACATGCCATATAAATGCTCAGGCCGTTTGCAAATGCAGACTACACCGAAGTATAAAACAGTCCTTAGAAGGACCATCTCTGTAGACCCTTGCAGGAGGAGTATGTAACATACAGGAATGATAGATTCAATCATTAGGGCACACCAGTAGTACAATACCCCTTATTTAATGTCAGGATAATTACCATGCAGTAATGCAGTGCCCACAAACCCTGTAGGGGGGGGGGTTGGTCTGGTGGGGATGGTGGTAGGTACTAGAGTTTTGGTCAGGTCAGACTATATTTTGTCAAATGTAAACTAGTGTGGATTGTGGGAGATGTTCTTTGGATAGCATTTAAGGGAAGCTCAAACAATTTACTTCATTATCCAAAGTCCTTTCATAAAATGCATTTTTGGTATGCATCACAATTTCTTTGTGTTCCTTTTCTTTATCTTACAATCACTTCAGGTGCATGTCCTTTCCTCTCTTATAGCAAGCATGGTGTCCAGTCCATCTTGCCATGTCTTGTAAATAAAATGATTGAATCTTAACACTGTTAAAGCTTTCTATTCATGGTTATTGGCAACTCTCATATTTAGTCATATGATAAAGTACTCTTTCTCCTACAACGCATCCAAAGTACGTGGCTTACTTATACACTGACTGAATTGTGCATCTCTGCTCGAACAAATTACTACATTGGTGCCATAAATAAACTTCTCTTTCATCATCTTGTGTTTGAAAGCCAACTCTAGGGAATGACATCCGGTCCAGACCTCCATAGAAGCATCCAATTGCACCAAGTGTGGCTCTGACAGACAGTAGCATGTCCAATGCGAAAGGAGGCTACCGCCCTCCTGGAAGAGCACACAGAACACTGCAGCGCTACTATAGCCAAGGGCTACAGACTCCAGTTCAGAGTGAAACCCCCATTTCAACAAGGTATGGCCAGCAGCCATACCTCCATGCACTGTGCTCCTGCCAAATGGCTGAAGCTAAGCAGGTCTGGGCTTGGTTAGTACTTGGATGGGAGACCACCAGGGAATACTGAGTTGCTGCTGGAAGTGGTGTTGGGTGGGCCAGCAGGGGGCAATCTTCCCTCTGGTACAAATAAAAAACCCCAATGCCCCAGTGCAGTGACGGGGACACTGTGCTGTAGGAGATGCCGTCTTTCGGATGAGACGTTAAACCGAGGTCCTGACTCTCTGTGGTCATTAAAGATCCCATGACACTTATCGCTAAGAGTAGGGGGTTCCCCGGTGTCCTGGCCAAATCCCAGATCTGGCTCTCGCAAAAACTTGCCACTAAAAATCATCCCCAGACTTAATTGGCTAAATAAATGTTCTCTCCCTCTCCACCTTCGCTAATGTGTGGTGAGCGTTCTGGCGCAAATTGGCTGCCGTGCATCACCCAGGTGGGTGCTACACATTGGTGGTGGATGAGGTGAGTTCCCCTTCACTGTAAAGCACTTTGAGCATATGGAAAAGTGCTATATAAATGTAATTAATAATAATAATAACAGAGTCATTTACTCTCAAACACAAGAGAGCGCTCCCATGTTTAAGAGGAATAAATTCCTTCCCTCTTACAAAAAGGGGGAAATACGTGTGGTTCCCAGAGATCGAATCCAACATAGTTTTTATTTTCATTATTTGCAACTCCCAAAGAAGGGCGGTTCTCAACTTTATATCTTGGATCTCAATGTTAAACAAACATTTGAGGCAATATAATTTCAAAATGTTAACATACAGCACTCTTTCACGTACAATATGTCAGAACGACTGGAAAATTTTGTGCAATTCTTTTAATCAATCGTCGGCACCCTATAATTGATTAATAATAATTAACTGATTATAGTAAAATCTACTCCGTGGCCTATAAAAAGAATGACTTAAAATATGCTTAACTTAATACTTAAGCATTTTTGTTAAGGAGTATGAGCATGTCTGTGTGCTTTTGGGTCAGTCTGGTGTGCAGTCTGCTGAAGTGAGACCAGCAGCTGAGAAGACGCGCTCAGATGGCACTGATGTTCCAGGAATGGACCAATAACGTTTCACTAATGCTGCCGGTCAAGGGAACCGTGCCTCTCTAATTTAACATTTTTGAAACGTCTCTTTAATTTGATATCTAATCACCAACATTAGGTTATTCATTTAAATGGTTTATTGAAATTCAACTGTTTAATCTATAGAAATTCATCAATCAACATTCTTATTAAGAATTAACAGTTAATTGATTAACTTAACATCACTATTTCACATCAGTAAATCTGAAAGATGCCTTCTTCCACGTAAGCATTTATCCCTCTCACACAAAATTCCTCCGCTTCACCCATCGCGGTGTTTGCTACAAATACACAGTTCTACTCTTCGGCCTTTCCCTGAGTCCACGGGTGTTCTGTCTTTGTGTAGAGGCGGGTCTGGCTCCAGGCTATTGGATGATCATTGCCAATTCAAAACCCAGAGTTGTGCAGGACACTCAGCGAGTTCTGCCACGTGTTGTCTCTTGGTTTCAGAGTAAACCTCCCCAAGAGCAATCTCTCCCCATCCTGGAGTGTAATGTTCTTGGGAGTGGATTTATACTCTGTATCCATGTGAGTTTGCATATCAGCAGACTCCATTTTATCTCTAAGGGTATGCCTCTCTTAGTTCAAACCAGACTCAAGAGTGCAGTATGACACATGCCTCAGACTACAGGGGCTGATGGTGTCAGCCTCTCAGGTTTTGCCACTGGGGCTGTTACGGTGAAGCCACACTGATTCTGGTAAAGCCGCCTGGCACCGCTCCCACGTCCCACAATCGGCCACTTGTGGGCATGTCACCTATTTTATGACAGATAGTTGTGTTTGTTAAATGTTGATTGGGTTTAATGCTGTGTTTCATATCATTGTCCAGTTTGAATAAAAACTTTTAAATTATCTTACATTTTCATCATTACATTTTTACATTACAAATAAATGTAATGTAAAAATGTAATGCTGAAAATGTAAGATATAGTATTTGAATTATTATGATAGGCTAGGCTCCCTTATTCATTTTGTGATTTAAATTTAATATCAAATAGGATCCATCCATCCTGCTTGTTTTCAATTTTTTGGAGGGAGAGCACTTTATAAGTAGAAGTAGGATTATTGGTTTTTATTATTATCTTAATTGGATTAGCCAGCTAATGTCATCAAATTTAGATCTGGTTAGCTAGCTAGGTGGCTGGTAGAAATGATCACAAACAACAAGCAACTAATATATTATTATTTTTATGGTCACCTTGATTTCACTTAGTCTACGTTTCTCTCACAACTAGATCAGAATGTGCTTCATTGTTATCCGATAAACGTTCTTATTCAAATCACCAGTTTCTTTGGTAAAACATTTGTGCTGCTATCATGTATTTCATTTTTTTTTTAAATAAAATTGTTTGCAATATATAATATAAATATATATGGCATGTTTCCTTCTTTTGAATTACTATGCAGTAATTTCAATGTGCTTCAAACCCATTTCTTTTGATTTCTACAAATTCGCAACTATATTAGATCTAATACAACTACCTTTCCTAATGCACCTAATAACACCCAGAATCCTTGTTTTCTGTTGATCCTTCATCTACGGGGGATAATATCTTATATCTATAACCCTATGTCTGAACAATTAGATATATCCCTAAATTTTCTGAAATCCACTTGGGAGGAGGACTTAGGCATTAGCTTAATGGGGGAGCAATGGATAGAGGCACAGGAGGGTGTGCACACATCATCTATATGTACCAGGCATTGTTCAGTTCAGGGTGTTGCATCGTCTTCATCTTTCAAAGGTCAAGCTTTCTAAAATGTATCCTAATATAGATCCTTTGTGTGACCGTTGGCGGTGTATTTCCAATTTTTGGAGTTCTATTGTTAAAACTCTGTCTGATATCCTAGGGCACATGATAGAACCTGGCCCAGTATTGGCAGTATTTGGGGTGCCAGGAGAGGATAGTCCTCTTAGAGGACTCAATTCCACTGTGGCAAGGTTCATAACCCTTCTGGCACGCAGATTAAATCTATTGAACTGGAAACAGACACAGCCTCCCACTCACTCTGCGTTGGTCAAAGATGTAATGCAACACCTTAAACTGGGAAACCTACGATTCACCCTACGAGGTTCCATTGAGAAGTTCCATAAGACTTGGCAACCCTTTATTGATTATGTAGAGGCCAGGAAATAAACACCATCTTAATTTCTTTACTACAATAACTAGGCTATACCTAATATAAGATGTCAATAATCAGCACGTAAAGCAGCTTTCTACCTTGGTTGATATTTACACCGTATACTGTATTGTATGTACTATGCCTCTCCCATGTGTATGAATATTTAGAATTGTTTTTTGCAACATTTTATATAATTTGTATACAGTGATTACTGTTTGTTTATTAACTAAAATACCAATAAACAGACGTTTAAAAAAATAAATAATTGTTTGCAATATAGCAGAATATACATTCATTGGCATTCATGCAGACGAACTTCATTAGTTTATCTGATATCGACTAGCCATTAGCTCGTCAGCAGCATTGCTGTGAAATTTACACTGTACATAGACTAATGACTGTCTACACAGCAGAGCCACTGACAACTTCAGAGACTTTCCTCCACGCTGCGTTCCTCTGGTCAGCATCTCTGCAGGAGGGCAGCGCAGGATTTACGACAATTAAAGGGAGTGCTCCATTGTGGAAATAGAATGTGGAACTAAATTATGAAAAGGGGGACAATTTACTTGACTGATTTTTAGGTCAAATCTGATTGGTTACCACAACGCGTAGTTGTGCCACCTGGGGTTTGATGTTAAACTTAGGTCATCTCTCCCATTCCAATCACAAAGGTGGCATGCCCTCCCTCCAGCTCCATGGTCTAGCCCACAACATGGTCTGGAGCAGCCGTCACTTTCTGTGGTTACGTGTGACCCATGTTCCAGGTATTCAGAACACAGGCGTGAATCTGCTGTCAGGGGAAACCCACTGTACAGGGAATGGTGTCTCCATCTCCAGATTGAGGAAATGCTATGGCAGAGATTTGGCCGTGCAGCTGTAGATCACTTAGGAGGCATTCCCCCCCCCCCCCGTTCTCATCTCTCCCACTCCAGCCAGAGTGAGAGTAGAGCTTCACACTGATCCTAATCGCACGCAGGTGGCAGAAATCACCGTGGCTGGCAGAGATTATCCCTCTCCTTTATGTACAGCCATGCACGCTCCCGCTACGCACAGACGTCCTGTCTCAGGTGAACGGGGAAATACACCACCCCTGCCCCGAGCGAGTAGCTCTATGGGCTTGGCCCGTGAGAGGTATAACCTCAACGCATTAGGGCTTCCCCCTCACGTGACTCTACTAGGCCACTTTATGACAATAAGTGTCAGGTGTTAGAAAGATGGTGTGCCTCTCGTCAGTCAGTGCCTTACCAGAGCTCTGTTAATGAAGTGCTGTGCTTTTCACAGAACCTTATGGATAAAGAGAAATCCTTTCCTACCAATAAGGTCTACCTGGCAGCTATCACTGCTTGTCATGTTGGGTTGAAAGACCATGCAGTGAGGCAGCACCCCCTCATTCACAGGTTCATGAAGGGGGCTCACTGTGCTCTGCCTGTTGCTAAAAAGATCATTTCCCCTTGGGATTTATCACTGGAGCTGGAGGCTCTGTCTCTAAGGTCATTTGAGCCTATACATGAGATAGACTGAAAATTGTTGTCTCTCCAGACAGCGTTGCTGCTCGCACTAGCCTCAGCTAAGTGAGTCAGTGACCTCCATACGCTCTCAGTACATCTCTTGTGCACAATATTCTCCCCTAAGATGCACAGGCTTTTTCTTAAGCTCAATCCAGCCTTTATGCCTAAAAGCTTCCCTCCTTTCATGTGAGATGTTAGAGCTTGCCATTTTTCACCCACCACCTTTCTCCTCTGAAGAGCAGCATAGGCAGCATAAGCTGTGTTCTCTGCACGTATATGACAAAGACTAAGGCTTTTAGAAAGAGCGGCCAGGGCCTGGGCCCCTGCCTGCAAAGGAAAAGTATCTTGAAGCAGAGGCTGTCCCACTGGCTAGTGGAAGCTATTGTTAAGGCATATGATTCAAAGAGGATAACACCCCCCTTGGGCCTGAGGGCTCATTCTATGAGGGGCATGGCTGCATAGTGGGCCCTATTCATGGGGTCTCCTTGTATTCAGCCGCAGGCTGGGTTTCTCCAGATACTGTTGCTAGGTTCCACTGCCTGCGGCCGGTAGTCCACTCAGTTCTGGGGGTGAGCTGTGTGTGAGGTGCACACATCTCCCCTCATCTGCTAGTGCTTCACATTGTTTCTGGGTCCTGGCTAGAGCTTTGGGCAATGGAAAGTCTTCAGTACTTCCCTACTTGGATGTGCCAGACACCACCCTCCCCTCAGGGGAGAAGGCATGCTTTGCTGGCCTGACAGCATCTCAGCTGTGAGCATAAGGCATTCTGGGAGCTGTCTATATCTCCCCATATGTGTATCTCAAACACAAGATGATGAAAGAGAACTTTAGGTTACTGTTGTAACCCCGGTGGAGAGATCCACCAAGACTGCCCTGCTTGCCGCGCATGAGAAGTGAATATGAAGAGTAGTAGCACTGCAGTGTCCCATATGTTCTTCCAGGAGGGCAGTAGTCTCCTGTAGCACTGAATGCGCTACTGGCTGTCAGAACCATACTTGGTGAAATTGGATTACCGGATGTTGTTTCCCATACGTGGATCTCACTACTCTGTGTTTCGGAGAAACGGGGTAGCGACAGTAACTTAAAGTTTTGGGGTAACACCCTTACTGAGGTACTCACTGGGCATATTGTTAGTTTCACTAGCAGGATATGCAGCTCATGGGTCAGTCAAATGTTATTTAATAGAATAATACAGAAGTCATGCCTTGTGATATTTATATAGTCTCGCTACCCAAAGGGGGTATATCTTAATTACCTTAATCCCAGGTTGGTTTTAGATTCCTGGATGAGCATGACATTTACCTCCCAGGATTGAAGATCTTAATGTCAGAGAACACTTAGATGAATGCCTGGCAGCAGTAGCTAGTCTCTCTCTCCAGGATACAGGGTCAAGCTGCCCATCATTTCATATGAGCACACCCCAGTCAATAATATTATATGCAAACTCACATTCACACAAACATTTAGGTTACAGGCTCTGAAAATGAATGGAGTCAGGAAATTAGTCTTCCCTGTGACAAAATTCAAACCCTTACATTGCCATAATCAGTAATTATATTTAGTTAATGTCACACAGTACAGAGCACTACTCACCCCAGTCTCTGTAGTTCACAGTTTGGACTCATCAGTCCAGCAGAGAGCAGCTCCACTCCTGAATCTCCCAGGTTATTGCAGCTGAGGTCCAGATCTGTCAAAGGTGAGTTTGATGACTGGAGAGCTGAGGCCACAATATTACAGGACGTCTCTGTGAGGTCACAGCTGTTCAGTCTGCAAAGAAGAGTTCATACATTCAAGTAATGAAGAATTATTGGCACTCTTCATTAAAATGAGCATAAATGATTGCATAAAAGAAACATTTTAACATAATTATTTTAATTTTCTGCTCAAACATGTGTAGAAACTGCTTACTTTCACTTTAATGAAACATAATTCTTATAAAAAACTTATGAAAATAGTATTTTTCTCAAAAACATTGGGGTCAAAATTATTGGCACCCCTAATGAATATTTAAAATAAAACCAAACAAAGTGGCATCTAAAGAAATTTTACTAAAAAAAATTGATCTCATTCCCCCAGAACTGTATTGCTGCCTTTCACCATTTCCTGTTTCACTGGGATACAAATATGAGGTTACACAAATGTAAAATCCAATTGTCATCCATCACTATGGGCTAAGGGATCAGCTGAGCCCCTGTGCTGAGGCCGTCTCAGGACCCCCTGGTGCTGCACACTGCTAAGGGATCAGCTGAGCCCCTGTGCTGAGGCCGTCTCAGGACCCCCTGATTCTGCACACTGCTAAGGGATCAGCTGAGCCCCTGTGCTGAGACCGTCTTAGGACCCCCTGGTGCTGTACACTGCTATGGGATCAGCTGAGCCCCTGTGCTGAGGCCGTCTCAGGACCCCCTGGTGCTGCACACTCCTAAGGGATCAGTGGGCAGGGAGTGGGGGAGCCCCGATACTCCCAGGGAGACCAGGGCAGCAGTGCAGTACTGTATGACAGAGGAACATCTGCACATTGTGTTTACACATTAAAATACAGGAATAAGCAGTGAACAGGCTGTACGGACCCAGCGGCAGTTCATATTGAGATTAAAGCTCAGACAGCAGTGTATTTAAAACTCCAGGAGGCACTGTCGGGCAAGCAACAATTAAGTAAAAATATGATTATTTTCTGAATCCAGTGCTTCAGTCAATGCCCTTGTAACAATGTGCAGCACTCTGAATACTGAACACAAGTGGTATTGCGTGCTAAAACCCCTCACTTAACCTACATATAAAATATACTTTACGTGATTTAATTTAACAAGTATTATTGAAAATGACAATTATGAATTTAATCATTGATAGGTCAGTTGACAGTAACCTGGTGGAATCAACTGACAAACCAAATCAAACTCTGTATCAGGTCTACTCCTAAGTTACAAAACAAAACAGAAGACATCAAACAAGATGCTAAATTTAGATTACCAGAAAAGAAAGACTGAAGAGCCAGACCTTATCAAAGTATCCCCCTCTTCCAGTGCCACAGGAACAAAGGAAATGAGCTAAAACGCACAACCAAGAAACCACCACCAAAATAAAGACCAACTGCAACACAACACAACACAACCTTTTCCTGAGGCCATCATAAACACTAAACGCAACATGGCTTGAGCATGTTTGCCCTGTTTATGCAATGCCGAGTTCAGGTGTAGAAGGGGGGCGTGCTCATTTATGACGAGGACTGCCCTATCAAAAAGCTGACAGTGTACTTATTAATTAAAGTGACCTCATGTTGTTGAAAGCATGGCTAAGAACCATATTATTACCAAAATATTCAGGAATTTAGTCCCTTTCTAACAAGACGAAACATGAATATATTAGGAGGTAATTCCGTTAAGTTATTGAATACCAATAAAAAGCACGGAAGTTTATTTGTGCTTCTAACATAAACATGAACTTTTCAGTCAACAATTTCAATAGAATGTCACAGATTGCATTTAAACTTAAGATCAAACAGAACCAGATCTTTGTTCACAGCAAGAAGGTTGTGGGTTCGAATCTCGGCTTGGGGCCTTTCTGTGCGGAGTTTGCATGTTCTCCCCGTGTTCACGTGGGTTTACTCCGGGTACTCCGGTTTCCTCCCACACTCAAAGACATGCATGTTAGGTGCACTACTGCAGTTGCCCTTGACCAAGGCACTGGCCTCAGAACTGGAGTTGGTCCCCGGGCACTGTACTGTGGCTGCCCACTGCTCCTAAGTAACTAGAATAGGTCAAAATGCAGAGGACAAATTACCCCACGGAGTTCAATAAAAGCATATCTAAAAAAAAAAAAAAAATCTCGTGAGACAAACTCTGCAGGAGGTGGGACCCATAGATCGCCTGCTTAGATAAGGGTATCAGAGTGGCGTAAAGGACGTTTCCTTTAATGTTCATGGAGGGGAAGGTAGGCAGCAGTCTTCAAGCCAATATTGCATCCAGTTCACTGTTTCTCTCTCTGAGGCCATAATCTAAACACTTGATATCTGACATACTGTAGATAAATTCATTGCTAATTTTGCCCCGTCCCACAGGTGGACCATTTCAGAGCAGCTAGCACCTCAGTGGTTGCAGTCTCGTCAGAGGCAGTTCATGAAAATGATAGGTATTGTGTAGTAATACTCATTTGAGCACCCTGAGGCAATACAACAGGACTCTCTATGCATTTTTAGTTTTGTTTCTTTCCTCCTGATTCATCGCTGAGCTCACTGAAAGTCAGCCATCTACCAATAGGAACTGAGCAGCCGAGACTAATGCCAATGATGTCACAAACAATCTTGTTGCAAGATGGCTGCAGCCTCATGTAAAAAAAGGGAATTTTAGCTATTTTCCTGGCAAATACGAATTCATTTCAGATGCAGGGCCATATCTTATTTAAGGTAAAAAGCAAACAAATCAGAGCCACATATAATATAATATAATAATATAACAGTTAATATAATAAAAACAGTTCATGCAATAACTTTGTCCTCTTTTATGTAGTAACTGCCGGTTAACCTGCTTGGTCCTCACCAGTATGGCTTTCGATCTGGGCACTCAACAGGGACTGTCCTCCTCACGCCTCTCCTCTGTCCTGATCCTCCTATAACTGTCTGCAGCAATCAACATGGTCAACCAGAACTACTCCTCTACACCTTGGCTGAGATGGGCAGTTCTGGGACTGCCCCAGGTCATACCAGGTCACCTGGATGAGGTCTGCCTCTGCTCCTCATCCCCTTGCTACAGGAGTCCCACAGGGACCTGTACTGGAGCCTCTTCTGTTTTCCATTCACACCAAATCTCTTGGTTCAGTTATTAATTCTATAAATAACTTAGTTTGCAATTCTTCTCTTATCACTGTTATGCTGATGATACAAATGCTGATAAATATTCTTCTCTGTCCCTCCCTCGACTATATTGGTTAATGAGAGACAACAAGACTGAGCTTCTGTTCATCCCCTACAAGACATCCCTACTACAGGAGCTCTCAATCACTGTCTATGGCATTATAGTGACTGCCTTTCACTCTGCAACAAGCCTGGGGGTGGCCCTGGATGACCAGGTGGACCTCAAGGATCACATCAAGGCAAAATCACGGTCCTGCAGATTCCTCCTGTACAACATCAGGAGGATTTGACCATACCTGACCACACACTCCACCCAGCTACTTGTCCAGAGTATGGTGACCTCCCGTCTTGACTCCTACAACTCCTTCCTTGCAAGCCAGCCAGCTTGTGCCATACAGCCACTACAGATGATTCAGAATGTGGCTGCCCTACTGAGGTCACTCCACTGGCTACCAGTCATCACCAGGATCAGGTTCAAGTCCTTAACACACCTACACAAAAGGACAGCGCCCGCCTACCTACAGGACATGATTCAATCCTACAAGCCAGCTCGACCACGCCACTCTTCTACAGCAGGGCGACTTGCACTCTCTGCCATCAGGGTGAATGGTTCTCACTCGTCCCTAGCACAAAGCTTCTCCACCCTAGCTCCCCAGTGGTGGAACAAACTCCCTGTTCTCTACAAACCACTCAGTCATTGCCCGTCTTCTGCCGTAGTCTGAAGACGCATCTCTTCAGTCTGTACCGGGACTAACTAACTATCACTACTCTGCAGGGTACTCCCAACTAGGACCACTTATCACTTGTACCCATCTACCTTATTCCTGTAGCACTTTCATGTTACACATGCACCTCCAATCAGCACTCATATTGCATTTGTATCATTATCTTGATGTTGTAGCTTGTTATCTTGCCTCCTAGTTTGACGTAACATTACTTTCTGACCTAGCCTATGCTTACTGCGTGGACTGAACTTACTGTGTTCATGGCTATGAATAACTGTTACATAATGAGTACTGTACCTTCTAGTTTGACGTAACGTTACTTTCTGACCTAGCCTATGCTTACTGCGTGAACTGGAACTTACTGTGTTCATGGCTATGAATAACTGTTACATAATACAGTATTGTACCTTATCGGACCTGTGTTTTGTAGTTGTTCCAATGACCATCGATATGCACTAATTGTATATTGCTTTGGATAAAAGTGACAGACAAATAAATTTAATGTAAATGTAATGGTTAATGCAATAAAATGTTTAATGGCTAACGTAATAAGTTTTGACGGTTAATGTAATAACTTATAACAATTACAGGTTTTTTGATGAATAATGTAATACTTCAACCGTTAATGTAATAACATTTCAAAATTCCAGTCTTCCATTATACCAAGTGTACTTACTTAAAAAGAATCGGAAGGCTCATAAAGATGTAGAAACACTACAACATGAACCCTAATAGACACACGAACATCAGACCAGGGATAAATGCTTTTTGAATTTAAAATACTGTTATCATTTTATTGAAAATATAAGGAGTGCTAGATGGCTGGGCTTTGCACTTTTGGAGTTATTCCATTGACCATCCGGGAAAGAATGCCTTGAATATATGAAAACGATTTAAGTAATATAAAGGTTTTAAAAGGTATGCAAAACACAATTGGGGGGGAGGGGAGGGGGGTTAGGGTCTCACACTCACTGGCAGTGATGAGGGCACTGCACACACCTGGACAGGCATGCAAGTGTAGCTCCTCGAACACGGAAAACGGGCTTAGAAAGAGCCTTGTAGCGGGGAGCTAACATGGACTCGCTAAGCTAAGAAAAGCAGGGTGGGTGGCTATAAGCACTAATGAGCTAGCGTGGGTGGCTAGCTGTCTTGTTCTGCGTTAGCGTGTGCAGGAAAAGGGTATGTCAAAGGCAGGGAACCCGATATGGTAAAAAAGCTCACAAGCAAGGGCAGCAAGCTAGCAACAAGTGGAGCTTATCAGCACTGACCCAAATTCTCATGCCCAATGGAGGCAGATCTGAGGATATGTCCTCCTGTGGACAGAATAGTGATGAGGTTCTTGAGAGACACAAGCTCGAGGCTGTGAGTGGAGTATAGGATGTACACAAGAAGCCAATGTTAACCAAGGAGTGTTAGTACTGCAGTGTCTGGTGTGCTGGTCCAGGAGAGCGGTAGCCTCCTTTAGCATTGGACACACTACTGTCTGTCAGAGCCAGACTTGGTGAAATTGGATGCTCCTGTGGAGTTCATTACCAGATATCATTCCTCAAAGGTGGATCTCTCCACTCTATGTGTCAGAGAACTGGGGTTACATCAGTAACCTGAAGTATTCAGGTAACACCCTAACTGGGTTAATCACTGGGCATATTGTAACTTTCACTTTCAGGATGTGCAGTTTCTCTAGAATAGCTGCAAAAATCAAGCAAATATTATTTAATAAAATAATAATACAGGTCTTGGTCATGCCCTGGGATATTTATACAGTCTCACTACTAGGGCTGTGCCATATCATATCGTCCATGATATACTGGTACAATTCCTCCCCACGATAAGAATTTGTCATCTCGCGATATTGACGATATAGTTGATGACGCGTTTGGGCATCTCACCATCTCACACGTAGACCGAGAAAAGCATGGCGGAAGGTGGAGTTCCAACCCTAGACGAGGAGGAAGAATTAATCCCAAAAAAAGGAGCTTCCTTCGTAATATGGAAGTGGTTCGGATACAAAAGATCATATGTGAATCAAACGTCTGTGATTTGTAAAGCCTGTCAAAAACCCATATCAACAAAGGGTGGAAACACGTAAAATTTGTTCCACCACCTCAAGCAAAAGAACCGATTATAATATGAGGAAAGCCAGAAGCCAGGAAGGCCCTCACACAAGTCTTAGCTGCTGACAGGGTAACCAGGCATCTGGTGCCTATATGGCAGGACACTGATGGCCTTGATTCTGAGTAAGGTACTAGGGCCTCTCCTTGATTTCACAGATGCTCTCCCTGCTGAAAATTATGTCACTGTGTCATGCTTGAAGCCTGTTCTTCAGCTATTCAACAGTGAACTGCTACAGGGGAAAGATGAAGACACATCTAACCAAGACAATTAAAAGTTCAAAACTGAACACCAAGTACAAGGAGCCAGAGATTGAGACATGGCAACAATGGCAACAATGCTTGATCCATGCTTCCGCACTCAACACATGAGTCAAGAAGAGATCCTGGTCATCAAAGCCAGAGTAGTCAGAGAGGTGGAATCCCTTTCTGTCATGCCAAGTGATACTGCTGCCCCTGAAAAATCACCTGGATCTACAGGACAAGCCCAAAGTGCATCTAAGAGGCAGAGGAAGAGTCTTGGAAGCTATTTCAAGACACCAGCTGCTGAGCTGACCAGCCTTTCTGACACAGAGAAAATTGAGGCTTAATTAAACAGCTATTTGCTTTGTCCACTGGCAGATGGCGAGAGCGATCCCCTCGCATGGTGGAAGCTACACAAGGTGAATTTTCCTCAGATCAGTGGTTTGGCAAAAAAGTACTTTTGTATCCCTGCCACAAGTACAGCCTCAGAGAGGCTATTCAGTGCTGGGGGAAATAGAGTAACATACCAAATGTCTGCTCTGAAACCAGCCACAGTTAATACGATAGTTTTCTTAACTAAAAATCTTAAACTGTGATGTCCTGTTCTCTTTTTGATAGCTACCTCTTCCTGAATCACATGCTTTAGTAGTATGTGTGAGATAACTTGCACTACCTAATTTGTGACATGTTCCAGCCACAACCTCATTTCCACATAGGTTATTTAATTTACAATTTCAGAGTATATCAGTGTTTACATTTTCATTGAACTTGTATTTTATTTGTTAATCTGTTGTTAATTTATCAGGTTGTTTTTACACTGTTTTGTAGTTTTGTAACCTAACTGAAGACATGTTTGGGATTGTTACTTTTTGATTTGCTGTTTGCACAATTCTTACGACTATTTGTGCCATGGCAGTACAACAGAGGTTGTATAAGTGTTTACGTTTTCATTTGTTGTATGTAGTTTATGATTAAAGTCAGTGTTTACATTTCAAACTTGTACTTGATTTGAATCATTACTGTGTTTATATAATGTTTTGATGTTTTGCAGCATAGTTTAAGACTTGTTACATTTGCACTATTTAAACATTATTTGCACTTTTACAGAAGAAAAGTATTTTTACAGCATTTCCATTTGTTTTTCATGGGGTTAGATTATGAATCCTGCGAGTATTGGTGTTTGCATTTTCACTGGAATTTTAATTTGTGAATAAAATTCATATTCTATTTTTTAGCCTACTTAATTGGTATAGTTTAGCATTTGATGATGGTCAGAATAAGTTTTACTTTTTTAGATCAATGTTTGTGTTTGCACGGCTCTCAAGACTGTATTCTGATGTGACTTGTGGCCAAAAGATAGTGTTGAATGGTACTATTTTCATATCGTCATTTATATCGATACCATGAAATATCGTGATATAGTTTTAAGTCTATATTGCCCACCCGTACTCACTACCCAGATAAGCCTTAAATTGCTTGATCCCTGGGATAGTGAGTTTTGGCACTTACATCTGCTGATTTTACAGGTTAAGTTGCTCGTCAGGGCAGAAGTCTATGAATCACAAAATTACTGGATGAGCGGTACATTTACCTCCTATGAATGATGGTCTTAATATCAGAGAACACTTCCAGCTCAACTGGAATTACACTGCAGTGCCATCTACTGGCTATTTGAGAACACCACAACTGATTATTGCCACTATTACTGCTGGTAGACACTAGATTTTTAAAATCATGGTGTCTTTTGAAAATTCCACACATCGCACCTGTTTTCTGCATGTACTTGCCCTATAATCCATCCATTCATTTTATTCTCGCACGCTTTTACGAATATAATTCACTAATTATTGCGTTGCATTTAATTATTATTGTATAATAATAATAACGATAATAAAAGCCTGATGTATTAAGTCATTTTTTTCTTTTAAAACCCCTTATCAACACGTTTGAAAGACCTTGTGGAGTAATATAAACTGCACAAAAAATTTAATAAGTGGGGGCATTTGAGAGTTATTAGAATACTTATCTAAGAAATACTCCTGTAAATTATGTTATTCTTTAGAAGATAGGAGCTAGAGCCAGAATATTGATCTCTGAATCAGACTATTCCACACACATGCCTGCTTACAGTGGTATAATATCTAGACTATGACTTGGGACTGGAACCACAGAAGAGTGATTAACAAAACGATGTAACACTGCATCTAAACAGCAGCTCACATGTTGTGCAGATGGACACTCTCCCACCAAGATGTACACACATACCCTGCCAGTGAGTTAATGCCCAGTTTTACCAGCAGAATAAAATATCATTTTATTCACAATCCTTTCAGAAACACCACAATCCTGCAGCACACACAGGTGTGTGATGAAGGAGTAAAAGCCTCAAAAGGTTTTATCCTGCTTTTATTTGCTTGTTGTGATAGAGGAGTAAGGTATATATGGACAAAGAAAGAATGGTGGTGGACAGAGGAGTAAACTGAGAGAGAAAGAGCTTTTTAATATTTCACTGAATAGAACTATAATCTCAAATTCTATTTAGTTAATGTCACACAGTACAGAGCACTACTCACCCCAGTCTCTGTAGTTTACAGTTTGGACTCATCAGTCCAGCACAGAGCAGCTCCACTCCTGAATCTCCCAGGTTATTGTAGCTGAGGTCCAGATCTCTCAGGGGTGAGTTTGATGACTGGAGAGCTGAGGCCACAATATTACAGGACGTCTCTGTGAGTTTACAGTTGTTCAGTCTGCAAAGAAGAGTTCATACATTCAAGTAAATAAGAATTATTTATTGGCACTCTTCAATAAAATGAGCATAAATGATTGTATAAAAGAAACATTTAAACACAATGATTTTAATTTTCTGCTCAAAACACTTGTAGAAACTGCTTACTTTCACTATAATTAAACATAATTCTTATAAAAAACTTATGAAAATAGTATTTCTCTCAAAAACATTGTCAAAATTGTTGGCACCCCTAATGAATATAAGTGGCATCTAAAGAAATTTTACAAAAAAAAATTGATCTCAGTCCCCCGGAACTGTATTGCTGCCTTTCACCATTTCCTGTTTCACTGGGGTACAAATATGAGGTAGCACAAATGTAAAATCCCTTTGTCATCCATCACTATGGGCTAAGGGATCAGCTGAGCCCCTGTGCTGAGGCTGTCTCAGGGCCCCCTGGTGCTGCACACTGCTAAGGGATCAGCTGAGCCCCTGTGCTGAGGCCATCTCAGGACCCCCTGGCGCTGCACACTGCTAAGGGATCAGCTGAGCCCCTGTGCTGAGGCTGTCTCAGGACCCCCTGGTGCTGCACACTGCTAAGGGATCAGCTGAGCCCCTGTGCTGAGGCCGTCTCAGGACCCCCTGGTGCTGCACACTGCTAAGGGATCAGCTGAGCCCCTGTGCTGAGGCTGTCTCAGGACCCCCTGGTGCTGCACACTGCTAAGGGATCAGTGGGCAGGGAGTGGGGGAGCCCCGATACTCCCAGGGAGAGCAGGGCAGCAGTGCAGTACTGTATGACAGGGGAACATCTGCATGCTGTGTTTATACATTAAAATACAGGAATAAGCAGTGAGCAGGCTGTACGGACCCAGCAGCGGTCTATATTGTGATTAAAACTCAGACAGCAGTGTATTTACATGCACGTGTAACATGTTGCAGACAAAGATCACTCCATTTCAATACTGGATGTAAAACTCCAGGAAGCACTGTCGGACAACCGACATCCATCCATCATTCATCGATTATCTATACCCACCTATCCGGGACAGGGTCGCAAGGGGTGCTGGAGTGCAGTGTGCATTTGGCCGGACAGGCTGCCAATCTATCGCAGGACACACACACCATGCACTCACACATTCATACCTATGGGCACTTTACTGTCTTCAATTAGCCTACCTGCATGTCTTTGGACTGTGGGAGGAAACCGGAGTACCCGGAGGAAACCCACGTGGACACGGGGAGAACATGCAAAATAAAGGCCATTCTCCACACAGAAAGGCCCAGGCCAGATGTGGCAGGGCTCGGTTTGCGGGAGGAATTCAGGGTAATTAGAGGACCACACCTACTGGTTAAGCAGGCACACACCTGGATGATATTACGAATCAGTCCAGGATTTAAAAGTGTGCTTCTTTCCACAGTAGGCGTCTGAGACTGGGATCCCCCACGATGGTGAGAGAGAGCACGTACAGACCAGAGAAAAGGCTGAAAAGCGCTCGTATAATTTAATTTATTTTGTCTTTGATATTTTAGTTTATTGGTTTTCAGTCAGAACCTTTATTTAAATTCTCGGAAGTACAACTGAGGGCCAGGCCCTCATTTTCAATGTAGCCGAGATTACAAACACAATTAAAACACAGTAAGTGTAATAAAATATCATAGAATATAGCAACAGTAACTAACATAGCAAATAATAAAATAACTAGAATAAAATACAGTAAAATATAATAAAAAAATAAAAATAAATTAAAGCCGCAAGTGGCATTGGGAGGGGTCCAAGCATTGGCACCATCGCACCCCCTATGGAGCGATTTTAAAATGGCTTTTTCCTCATGATCATATGCCTTCACCCAACATATCTACTGAATATCATGGTGATTGTATAAAATGTTGATGACTTATGGCCAATTTTGTGCTAAGAGATGCTGTCGGATGACTTCGTTGCGTCGCCATGGATGTGTCCTGGCCGCTTCCCGTAAAGGCCTTTACTTTGTCGTAACAATTAGATGGGATGTTGTAACACTTAGATGGGATGTCGTAACACACATATGGCCCGGCCTGTATGTACAGCTGCAGCGCTTCCCTGCTGTAACTAAAAAAGGCGTCACACTAGTGTTGTCACGATACCAAAATTTTTGCTTTGATACCTATACCAGGTTTAGTATCACGATAATTAATACTGAAACGATACCGATTCAATACTCGGTACCTAACGATACTGAAATTACCTTAATAGATCAGAAACGTAATGTCCACAAGGGTTGACCTCATTTTCAAATTTACGGATTATTAAAAACCAGGTTTAGCTATTGCTAATGAAGTGAACTGAGTCTAAGCTTGCGCTGTATCAACCACGAAGAATGCACAGGCGCAGGTCACCTCACTTGCCAACCTTAATTGCTACTGCCATCTAGCGAAGATTCTGGCAAATTACACTTTTCATCCTCTCAATCGGTAATGCGGGAGACATATTTCTCTGGCTTTTACATTTGACACAAAACTACCGAATGTCAGAAAATTCTAATAGCGAACCGTTTTTTTTTTTTAAGTACCGAAAAAGTGCTGAAGTTTCGGTATACCGTGCAACATTACGTCAGACACATACCTATTCGAATCCATTGCTCAACTTAGCAGAGAATGCACATTTCAGAGTGCCACAGAGACAGATAGAATAATAACACATAAATACACATTTCAAATAATGAATACGACATTGAGAAAAAACTTTTTAAAAAAGAGGAAATATCAACTCGCGATCTGCGTGCTGTGCGCAAAGTAGCCTACCGTTTTATTTATTTAGACATTGGCAGATAAGAAAATATTTTGGTTACACTGACTTATAAAACGCTATTCCAAAAGCAAAATCATACATCGTTGTTATTGTTATACATCGTTAGAAAGCTTATACTCTCACCTACTGAATAAATGAATTGTCAATCAAGCCAAATTGCACTAAAAAGGGCGACAACGCCGTAAGCAGCAGGTGTGGTATTATGCACAGCTATTTTGGAAGGTAGCCTACCCAGTTATTACAAATGTGCGTATATTTCATAGACGGAATGTCCAAGACAATATATGACCACTCAGTCGCAAAAGGGACATCTCTACGCGTAAAACCATTGGAAAAATTGTATATTTGTTCAATGTTTAGACCCAGATATTGACTGTAGAATGACATGGTATAATTTTTAAAAACTTTGTCTCGTTTATTTCGTTATTCAGTGAGCAGCGTTTTCACTGCTGTATTGGCATATTTTAGGGCTAATGTCGGGTTTATCTTGTTGCTACGAAATATTACATTACATTACATTACAGGCATTTGGCAGACGCTCTTATCCAGAGCGATGTGCAACAAAGTGTATAATCATAATCAGGAACAAGTGTGTCGAAAACCCTAGAGAGAAGTACCGTTCCACGTGCAGGGAACAACCGCATAGTTCAACTTGGACCCTGTAGGTTAAACTGATCAACACTAACACAAACAAGAACAGCAACAAAGCAGTCTATGCAAATATACAAGCAATAGTTAAGACGAGTGCATTAATTAAGTCACCTACGAAACAGCTAACTAGTTACAACCCTAAGCTTACAGTCAATTTAGAGATTAAATTGAGAATACGATTTCTCTCAGCATAATGACGGATTTAAAGAGTAAACGAACTCACCCGATATTGTCTTCAAATGGATCTATGCCAAAGAAAAGTAATGATTCATCCTCTCAAAGCTTTTACTAACAAACTTGTAGTAGCAAAAAATATCAACTCGCCATCCATGCTAACTGCTTCCTACGCTCAGAGTACCGTATTATTTATTTAGACATTGGTAGAGTACAGCATAAATTGCGTCTTTTGTTTATATTCAATATTAGTAATTGCAGCGAGAAACTGCAGCTGTAGACACAAGATAGTGTGTTATGTTATGGTAGCAACGGAACGAAGCGGACTACATATGTGTTATCGTCATTGTTATATTATACCAGCATGTTTTCGCGCGTTAGCACAGAAACTCAAATACTATCAATAAAATGGTTTAGCTATTTCTCAGCATAATGACAGATTCAAATACTAAACGAACTCACCCGATACTGTTTTCAAATGGATCCATGCTCAAGAAAAGTAAGTATTCATCCTCTCAAAAAAGCTTTTACTAGCAAACTTTTGGTAGCCTAGCATGCACTCTGGCTGGCACTGTCTTCCAGTGCTTCCCCGACATTCAGACCCTACCCTCACTGATAGAAACAAGACCCTACGGTGTCGGATTACTTGCGTCGCCATGGATGCCGCTTGCCGTAAAGAAGTTTACTAGATGCCGTAACACTTAGAATTTGGAGGTACAGCGCTACCGCGCCGCAACTAATAAAAATGTCCAAATGGCGGGCAAACAATATGGCGGACATAGGTAGTCCCAATGGCAAAGTTGTAGAGCACACTTAGATGCATCGGTCGAGAAAGTTTTGTGTTGATCTGACGTACGGTGTGGGAGTTATGACCTTTTAAAGTATGACCCTTTGTTATAGCGCCATCATCTGGCCGACATAGGTGATTTTTAGTGCCTGAGTAGTGGGGGGCCATAGGAACCCACCTGCCAAATTTGGTTGCTCTAGGACTTATGGTTGCTGAGCCTCAGACACTTCTAGCGGAGAAAAATAATAAGAATAATTAAAGCCGCAAGCGGCGTTGGGAGGGGTCCAAGCATTGGCACCATCGCGCCCCCTATGGAGCGATTTTAAAATGGCTTAGTCCTCATGATCATATGCCTTCACCCAACATATCTACTGAATATCATGATGATTGTATAAGATATTGATGACTTATGGCCAATTTTGTGCTAGGAGACGCTGTCGGATGACCTAGTTGCGTCGCCATGGATGTGTCCTGGCCGCTTCCCGTAAAGGCCTTTACTTTGTCGTAACACTTATATGGCATGTCGTAACACTTAGATGGCCCGGCGTATATGCACAGCTGCAGTGTTTCTGCGTCGCAACTAAAAAAGGTGTCACACTAGTGTTGTCACGATACCAAAATTTTGACTTAGATACTGATACCAGGTTTAGTATCACGATACTCAATACTGAAATGATACTTGAAACTTAAACGATGCTAATTCGATACTCGGTACCTAACGATACTGAAATTACCTTAATAGATCAGAAACGTAATGTCCACAAGGGTTGACCTCAATAACAATAACAATACAGCATCTATCTATAATAAAATATTTCCAAATTGGAACACCTATTGGTACTGAAGTGAACTGAGTCAAAGCTTGCGCTGTATCAAGAAGCTGAGTGCACAAGCGCAAGTCACCTCACTTGGCAACCTTAGTTCCTACTGCCATCTAGCGAAGATTCTGACAAATTACACTTTTCATCCTCTAAAGCAATAATGCGGGAGACAATTTTCCCTGGCTTTTACATTTGACTCAAAACTACCGAACGTCGGAATATTCTAATATCGAACCGATTCTTTTTTTTTTTTTTAAGTACTGAGAAAGTGCTGAAGTTTTGGTATACCGTGCAACACTACGTCAGACACATATTCCAATCCATTGCTCAGTTTAGCAGAGAATGCACATTTCAGAGCGCCTCAGAGACATAGAATAATATACATAAATACACATTTCAAATAATAGATAGGACATTGAGAAAAAAACGAAAAAAAGAGGATATATCAACTCGCAACCTGCGTGCTGCTCGCAAATAGCCTACCATTTATTTATTTAGACATTGGCAGATAAGAAAAATTTTCAGTTACGCAACTTATAAAACGCTATTCCAAAAGCAAAATCATACATCATGTTATTGTTATACATTGTTAGAAAGCTTATACTCTCACCTACTGAATAAATGCATTGTCAATCAAGCCAAATTGTACTAAAAAGGGCGACAACACGTAAGCACAGGTGTGGTATTACGCACAGCTATTTTGAAGGTAGCCTACCCAGTTATTACAAATTCGTATATTTCATAACGGATTATCCAAGACAATATATGACCACTCAGTCGCAAAAGGGACATCTCTACGCGTAAAACCAATGGTAAGATTGTATATTTATTCAATGTTTAGTCCCAAATATTGACTGTAGAATGACATGGTATAATTTAAAAAAAAACTTTGTCTCGTTTATTTCGTTATTCAGTGAGCAGCGTTTTCACTGCTGTATTGGCATATTTTAGGGCTAATGTCGGGTTTATCTTGTTGCTACGGAATATTACATTACATTACATTACAGGCATTTGGCAGACGCTCCTATCCAGAGCGATGTACAACAAAGTGTATAATCATAATCAGGAACAAGTGTGTCGAAAACCCTAGAGAGAAGTACCGTTCCAAGTGCAGGGAACAACCGCATAGTTCAACTTGGACCCTGTAGGTTAAACTGATTAACACTAACACAAACAAGAACAGCAACAAAGCAGTCTATGCAAATATACAAGCAATAGTTCAAGACGAGTGCATTAAACGAAGTCACCTACGAAACAGCTACCTAGTTACAACCCTAAGCTTACAGTCAATTTAGAGATTAAATTGAGAATACGATTTCTCTCAGCATAATGACGGATTTAAAGACTAAACAAACTCACCCGATATTGTCTTCAAATGGATCTATGCCAAAGAAAAGTAATGATTCATCCTCTCAAAGCTTTTACTAACAAACTTTAGTAGCAAAAAAAAATATCAACTCGCCATGCATGCTAACTGCTTCCTACGCTCAGAGTACCGTATTATTTATTTAGACATTGGCAGAGTACAGCATAAATTGCGTCTTTTGTTTATATTCAATATTAGTAATTGCAGCGAGAAACTGCAGCTGTAGACACAAGATAGTGTGTTATGTTATGGCAGCAACGGAACGAAGCGGACTATACATGTATTACCGTCATTGTTTTATTATACCAGCGTGTTTTCGCCCGTTTGCACAGGAACTCAAATACTATCAATAAAATGGTTTAGCTATTTCTCAGCATAATGACAGATTCAAATACTAAACGAACTCACCCGATACTGTTTTCAAATGGATCCATGCTCAAGAAAAGTAAGTATTCATCCTCTCAAAAAGTTTTTACTAGCAAACTTTTGGTAGCCTAGCATGCACTCTGGCTGGCACTGTCCTGCATTGCTTCCCCGACGTTCAGACCCTCCCCTCACTGATAAAAACTAGACCCTACGGTGTCGGATTACTTGCGTCGCCATGGATGTCGCTTGCCGTAAAGAAGTTTACTAGATGCCGTAACACTTAGAATTTGGAGGTACAGCGCTACCGCGCCGCAACTAAGAAAAATGTCCAAATGGCGGGCAAATATAATATGGTGGACATAGGTGGTCCCAATAGCAAAGTTGTAGAGCACACTTAGATGCACCGGTCGAGGAAGTTTTGTGTTGATCTGACGTACGGTGTGGGAGTTATGACCTTTTAAAGTATGATCCTTTGTTATAGCGCCACCATCTGGTCGACATAGGTGATTTTTCGTGCCTGAGTAGTGGGGAGCCATAGGAACCCACCTACCAAATTTGGTTGGTCTACAACTTATGGTTGCTGAGCCTCAGACATTTTAGTGGTGAAAACTTCCACGTCCCAACTAAAACGTCAAAATGGCGGGCAAACAATATGGCGGACATAGGTGGTCCCAATTGCAAAGATGTAGAGCACGTTCAGATGCATAGGTCGATGAAGTTTTGTGTTGATCTAACTTATGGTGTGGGAGTTATGGCCTTTTAGGCAAAACCCTTTGTTATAGCACCACCATCTGGCCGACATAGGTGATTTTTAGTGCCTGAGTAGTGGGGGGCCATAGGAACCCACCTGCCAAATTTGATTGCTCTAGGACTTATGGTTGCTGAGCCTCAGACACTTCTAGCGGAGAAAAATAATAAGAATAATCCTAACAAAAACAATAGGGTTCCACCAGCTTGCTGCTTGGACCCCTAATGATAATAAAAGCCTGATATATTAAGTCATTTTTTTTTTTAAAACCCCTTATCAACATGTCCGGTAGACCTTGTGGAGTAATATATACTGCACAAAAAATGTAATAAGTCAGGGCACTTGAAAGAATTAGAATACTTATCTAAGAAATACTCCTGTAAATGGTGTTATCCTTTAGATGATAGCTAGAGCCAGAACATTGATCTCTGAATCAGACTATTCCACACAACATGTCTGCATACAATGGTATAATATCCAGACTATTACCTTGGACTGGAACCACAGAAGAGTGACTAAACTAAACAATGTAACACTGCATCTAAACAGCAGCTCACATGTTGTTCAGATGGACACTCTCCCACCAAGATGTACACACACACCCTACCGGCCAATAGTTAATGCCCGGCTTTACCAGTAGAATAAAATACCATTCTATTCACAATCCTTTCAGAAACACCACAATCCTGCAGCATACACAGGTGTGTGATGAAGGAGTAAAGCTCACTTTCATCAAAAGGTCAGTGTGTGAAAGAGAGTGGGATAAATGTATGGATTTCATTAGAGTTCATAACAGGTAGTGAATAATGGAGATGTATGAAGACTGCAGTTTGTGACCTGAAACATTTTACTATACAGGTGGTCAATCCTTTACCATGTCAATCAGACACTCAGCATCCAGTCATCACCTGTGATCTTATACTACAGACTCCACTGAAACCTTACATTCTGCTCAAGAACCACAAACCTGGCAATCCTTATAAGGTATTATCCTGCTTTCATTTGCTTGTTGTGATAGAGGAGTAAGGTATATATGGGCAAAGAAAGAATGCTGTTGGACAGAGGAGTAAACAGAGAGAGAAAGAGCTTTTTAATATTTCACTGAATAGAACCATAATCACAAATACTATTTAGTTAAGATCACACAATACACAGCACTACTCACCCCAGTCTCTGTAGTATACAGTTTGGACTCATCAGTCCAGCACAGAGCAGTTCCACTTCTGAATCTCCCAGGTTATTGTAGCTGAGGTCCAGATCTCTCAGGGGTGAGTTTGATGACTGGAGAGCTGAGGCCACAATATTACAGCACTTCTGTGTGAGTTTACAGTTGTTCAGTCTGCAAAGAAGAGTTAATATAGTATTACTATATTAGGTATACACGAAGCATGTATCCAATATGGGAAATGTGCCAATGACAGTGTTCAGCGATGAAGAGTGAAATTGAGGATTTTAAGGTTGATGATGCTCTGAGGAAGATGTCTGTGTTACACTCCCCAACTGCAGTATTTTGGACCTGAAAAACATCCTGCTGGACTGAACTCTGACAGTTCTACAGATGTAATTCTGACCCAAATGTCCCCTTTTCTTATACTGTAAGTTCTCTGAATTGGGGCAAAGGGCTCATCTACCTTTGCTATGATCTTTTCTCTGGGTTTAACCCTCCCATCCCATACTAGACGTGCAGCTGCCATCTTTCAGAGTGGAGAGCGAGTTCGTTTTCAGTGCTGTAGGATGTTTGGCCACCACCAAGAGTAAAAGGCAACACACATTTTTCAGAGTGGACAGTGACTTTGATTAGTTCCTTTTGGTTTTCTGTTACAAACTTCCCACAGCACTGCAAACTAATACACAGCTAAAGGCAGATTCACTGTAACAGGAAGTAATGCACATGCTCATATATAAGTATTGTGGTGTGGTCCTCTGGAGCCCCGCACCTCCCTGCCATCAGCCACCACTCAGCTCCGGAGGGACAGGGCTGAGTTTCAGCACCTCCACTCCACACTCAGACCTGGACAGCGCCGGAGGGACAGGGCTGAGTTTCAGCACCTCCACTCCGCACTCAGACCTGGACAGCGCCGGAGGGACAGGGCTGAGTTTCAGCACCTCCACTCCGCACTCAGACCTGGACAGCGCCGGAGGGACAGGGCTGAGTTTCAGCACCTCCACTCCACACTCAGACCTGGACCTGAGATATAGTCAGGCCACCGGCAGCATACCAGTGCTTTTTCCACACCACTGTCCCCTTTGCCCGAGTAGCTGCTGGCCCTATATAGGCCTCATGGTCTCACTCCAGGGTGTGCTGGCTTTCCCCTCACTAAGTGACTAACAGAGTCTCTGATTCTCGTATTATTATTTTTTTTTTTGTGGCAGACTCAGACGTGCCCCTCCTTGTGGCCTGAAGTTTGGACCCACCTGCACTTCCCTAGCACTTTTGCTTTCCCCAACATTTGAGTAGCTCGATCTCTCTCTTTGAGTAGTTTCACCTCGTCTTTCGTGTTTCACTTTTCCCGTCTCCATTCATTGTGATACCGCTGTCACAATAAAAGTCCTCTACAGGCATGTTGCCAGCACTGTCTGCCTCGTCTGTGTCTTGTTCCCATAGCATACAGTATGGATGTGATAAAAGTTTATTAAAGGATATGAAAGATATGGAATTGCAGGTATCTGTAAGTGGGTGGAAAATCACAACCTGTACCTGTACAACATGTCATATAAATGCTCTGCCCGTTTGCAAATGTCACACACAATGCAAATCATGCAAACTATGCAGCCTACACAGAAGTATAAAACAGTCCTTAGAAGGACCATCACTGTAAACCCTTGCAGGAGGACATGCAACACATACAGGAATGATATATTCAATGATTAGGGCACACCAGTAGTACAATGCCCCTTATTTACTGTAAGTATAATTACCATGCAGCACCCCTGTCCCTGTAGGGTGGGGGGGGGGGGTGAGCTCCTGGGGATGGTGGTAGGTACTAGAGTTTTTTTCAGGTCAGACTCTATTTTGTCAAATGTAAACTAGTGTGGATTGGGAGAGATCTCTGGATAGCATGTAAGGGAATCTCAAACAATTTACTTCATTGTCCAAAGTTCTTTCATAAAAAGGATTTTTGGTATGCATCACAATTTCTTTGTGTTCCGTTTCTTTATCTTACAATCTCTTCAGGTGCATGTCCTTTCCACAGCATAGTGTCCAGTCTATCTTGCCATGTCTGGTAAATAAAATGATTGCCTCTTAACACTGTAAAAGCTTTCTTTTCATGGTTATTACCAACTCTGATATTTTGTCATATGATAAAGTGCTCTTTCTCCTACAGCGCATCCAAAGTACGTGGCTTACTTATACACTGACTGAAGTATGCATCTCTGCTCGAACAAATCACTGCATTGGTGCCATAAATAAACTTCTATTTCATCATCTTGTGTTTGAAAGCCAACTCTAGGGAATGACATCCGGTTCAGACCCCCATAGAAGCATCCAATTGCACCAAGTGTGGCTCTGACAGACAGTAGCGCGTCCAATGCTAAAGAAGGCTACTGCCCTCCTGGAAGAGCACATAGAACACTGCAGCGCTACTATAGCCAAGGGCTACAGACTCCAGTTCAGAGTGAAACCCCCCATTTCAACAGAGTCATTTACTCTCAAACACAAGAGAGCGCTCCCATGTTTTAAGGAATAAATTCCTTCCTTCTTACAAAAAGGGGGAAACGTTTGGTTCCCAGAGATCGAACCCAACATAGTTTTTATTTTCATTATTTCCAGCTCCCAAAGAAGAACAGTTCTCAACTTCCTTTCTTGGATCTCAGTGTTAAACAAACATTTGAGGCAATATAATTTCAAAATGTTAACATACAGCACTCTTTCACGTTCAATATGTCAGAACGACTGGAAAATTTTGTGCAATTCTTTTAATCAATCGTCGGCACCCAATAATTGATTAATAATGATTAACTGATTAGAGTAAAATCTACTCCGTGGCCTATAAAAAGAATTACTTAAAATATGCTTAACTTAATACCTAAGCATTTTTGTTAAGGAATATGCCCATGTCTGTGTGTTTTGGGGTCAGTCTGGTGTGCATTCTGCTGAAAGTGAGACCAGCAGCTGAGAAGACGCGCTCAGATGGCACTGATGTTCCAGGAATGGACCAATAACATTTCACTAACGCTGCCAGTCAAGGGAACTGTGACTCTCTAATTTAACATTTTAGAAACGTCTCAATAATTTGAAATCTAATCACCAACATTAGGTTATACATTGTAATGGTTTATTGAAAATTAACTGTTTAATCTACAGAAATTCATTAATCAACATTCTTATTAAGAATGAATACTTAACTGATTAACATAACATCCCAGTTTCACATCAGTAAATCTGAAAGATGCCTTCTTCCACGTAGGCATTTATCCCCGTCACACAAAATTCCTCCGCTTCGCCCATCTCGGCGTTTACTACAAATACACAGTTCTACTCTTCGGCCTTTCCCTGAGTCCACGGGTGTTCTGTCTTTATATAGAGGCGGGTCTGGCTCCAGGCTATTGGCTGATCATTGCCAATTCAAAACCCAGAGTTGTGCAGGACACTCAGCGAGTTCTGCCACGCGTTGTCTCTTGGTTTCAGAGTAAACCTCCCCAAGAGCAATCTCTCCCCATCCCAGAGTGAAACGTTCTTGGGAGAGGATTTATACTCTGTATCCATGTGAACTTGTCTATCAGCAGACTGCATTTTATCTCTCAGAGTATGTCTCTCTCAGTTCAAACCAGGCTCAAGAGTGCAGTATCACACATGCCTCAGACTACAGGAGCTGATGGTGTCAGCCTCTCAGGATTTGCCACTGGGGCTGTTAAGAATGAGGGGCTTTATGAGGTGGATTGCATCCCTCCACCTCAGCCCTGTGCGCGATCTCCATCGCCGTCTCACGGTGACACACAAGCGCTATGCCACTCTGCGTCACTGGGAAAACACAGACTCTTACTTTACACTCCGGGAACCCCTCTCAGGATTGTTCTCATGAGGAAAGACATGAGGACACACACATCCCTCTCTGGGGTGGGGGGTCTCAGGAGGGTTACATGGTGAATCAATTTTCTTTTAGCTATTAACTATATGGACAGCTCTCAGATATTTTCTTCCCCGTCTAAGGCAACATCATGTGCTCGTACGCTGCGATAATGACTGCAGTAGCATATGTCAATCACCAAGGTGGCATGCGCTCCCTCCAGCTCCATGGTCTAGCCCACAGACTGTTGGTCTGGAGCAGCCGTCACTTTCTGTGGTTACGTGTGACCCATGTTGCTTTAGGCTTGCTCCTGTGGGGGTCTAGGCCAGGGTTGTCTGTGAAGCGTATTGTGACAATTGTTGTGAAATACACTGTACAAATTGATTGATTGATTGATTGATGCTCAAGGAATTCTGAACACGAGCGCTGATCTGCTGACAAGGAGAAACCCACTGTACGGGGAATGGTGTCTCCATCCCCAGACTGTGTAAATGCTATGGCAGAGATTTGGCCGTGCAGCTGTGGATCTCTTCACAGGCATTTGCCCCCCTCACTCTCATCTCTCTCACTCCAGCCAGAGTGAGAGAGTAGATCTTCACACTGATCCTAATCACACCCAGGTGGCAGAAATTTCCTGTTTCACTGGGGTACAATATGAGGCTGCATAAATGTAAAATCCCTTCGTCATCCATCACTATGGGCTAAGGGATCAGCTGAGCCCCAGTGCTGAGGCCGTCTCAGGACCCCCTGGTGCTGCACACTGCTAAGGGATCAGCTGAGCCCCTGTGCTGAGGCTGTCTCAGGACCCCCTGGTGCTGCACACTGCTAAGGGATCAGCTGAGACCCTGTGCTGAGGCTGTCTCAGGACCCCCTGGTGCTGCACACTGCTAAGGGATCAGTGGGCAGGGAGTGGGGGAGCCCCGATACTCCCAGGGAGAGCAGGGCAGCAGTGCAGTACTGTATGACAGGGGAACATCTGCACACTGTGTTTATACATTAAAATACAGGAATAAGCAATGAGCAGGCTGTACGGACCCAGCAGCGGTCTATATTGTGATTAAAACTCAGACAGCAGTGTATTTACATGCATGTGTAACATGTTGCAGACAAAGATCACTCCATTTCAATATTGGATGTAAAACTCCAGGAAGAACTGTTGGACAACCGACATCCATCCATCATCCATCGATTATCTATACCCGCTTATCCGGGACAGGGTCGCAAGGGGTGCTGGAGCCCATCCCAGTGTGCATTTGGCCGGACAGGCTGCCAATCTATCGCAGGACACACACACCATGCACTCACACATTCATACCTATGGGCACTTTACTGTCTTCAATTAGCCTACCTGCATGTCTTTGGACTGTGGGAGGAAACCGGAGTACCCGGAGGAAACCCACGTGGACACGGGGAGAACATGCAAAATAAAGGCCATTCTCCACACAGAAAGGCCCAGGCCAGATGTGGCAGGGCTCGGTTTGCGGGAGGAATTCAGGGCAATTAGAGGACCACACCTACTGGTAAAGCAGGCACACACCTGGATGATATTACAAATCATTCCAGGATTTAAAAGTGTGCTTCTTTCCACAGTAGGTGTCTGAGACCAGGATCCCCCACGATGGTGAGAGAGAGCAAGTACAGACCAGAGAAAAGGCTGAAAAGCGCTCGTATAATTTAATTTATTTTGTCTTTGTTATTTTAGTTTATTGTTTTTGCCCAGATCCCGTGAGGGTGATGAGCGAAGGTTTTTCGTTTGTGTTTATTTGTGATTACGCTCTCTCTCGCTACCCCAATAAAACGCCAGAGATATCTGGAATTTCCAAATCTCCCTGTGTCCAGCTCTTCTGTCCCTATCAGGGTAGTCACGGTGTGTGACACCGGAGTTGAACCCAGAACCTTCTTGCTGTGAGGTCACAGTGCTACCAACTGCACCACCGTGCCACCCTCAGAGTGGTATTGCGTGCAAGAACCTCTCCCTTAACCTACATATAAAATGTATTTTGCATGACTTAACTTAACAATTATTATTGAAAATGACATTTATAAATTAAATAGACAAATTCTTTGACAGGCCAGTCGACAGTAACCTGGTAGAATCAAGTGACAAGCCAAAACAAATTATGTATCAGGTAAGAAGACTAAATAATTTTATTAAATAAGGAGTCAATTAAAATAGTGAATTAAAATGATACACTCTTGAAATCATGCACTTATTGAATGCAGGCTCACTACATCTAAGGTACAAAACAAAACAGAATAAATTAAACAATATGCTAATTTGGGATTACCAGAAAAGAGAGAGAGACTGATAAGCCAGACCATACCAAAGTATTACCCTCTTCCTGTTTCAGTGCCATAGGAACAAAGGAAATGAGCTAAAACGCACAACCAAGAAACCACCACCAAAATAAAGACCAAATACAACACAACTTTTTTCCTGAGGTCATCATAAACACTTAACGCAGCATGGCTTGAGCATGTTTGCCCTGATTGAGAGATGCCGAGTTGAGGTGTGGAAAGTTGTGGGGTGGGCGGGAAGGCAGGCACATTTAACACAAGGACTGGTCTATCCAAAAGCTGACAGTGTACTTATTACATTAAAGTGACCTTATGTTGTTGAAAGCAGGGCTAAATATTCATGAATTATTACCAAACTATTCATGAATTTAGTCCCTTTCTAACAAGACCAAACAGGAATATAATAGGTAGTATAAGAGGTAATTCTGTTCAGCTATTGTATACCTATAAAAAGCATGGAAGTTTACTTCTTCTTCTTCTAACACAGACAAAGATTTTCCAATTAATGATTTCAATTAAATGTTACAAATTGCATTTAAACTTAAGATCAAACAGAACCGGATCTTTGTTCATTCTGTAGCCACACTGGGCCTCTGGCCTTGTAAATAGCTTTGTCTTCTGGTTTGTCTCTCCTGAGACAAACTCTACAGGATGTGGGACCCATAGATTGCCTGCCTAGATAAGGGTATCAGAGTGGCATAAAGGACGTTTCCTTTAATGTTCATGGAGGGGAGGGTAGGTAGCAGTATTCAAGCCAATACTGTATCCAGTTCAGTGTTTCTCGCTCTGAGGCCAATAATATAAACATTTGATATCTGACATACTGTCGGTAAGTTTATTGCTAATTTTGCCCTCCTGCCCAACCACAGCGTCTGGCTTCAGTCGGTTCGTGGTCTGAAGAACAAAGCATCACTGCAGACCCGTCACCCTGTCCCACAGGTGGACCATTTCAGAGCAGCCAGCAGCTCAGTGGTTGCAGTCTCGTCTGAGGCAGTTCATGAAAATGTGTAGTAATACTCATTTGAGCACCCTGGGGCAATACAAAATTCTCTCTATGCATTTTTTGTTTAGTTTCTTTCCTCCTGATTCGACGCTGAGCTCACTGAAAGTCAGCCATCTACCAATAGGAACTGAGCAGCCTGAGATGAATGCCAATGATGTCACAAACTATCTTGTTCCAAGATGGCAGCACCGTCATGTAAAAAAGGGAATTTTAGCTTTTTTTCCTGGCAAATACAGATCAATTTCAGATTTGAATGCAGGGCCATACCTTTTTTAAGGTAACAAGCGCGAATCCGCAATAGCTGCATGCAGGGGCGTCATGCAGAATTCTGGAGGGGCACAATTAGAGCAGGGGGCATGGGGGTCCTTCCCCAGAAAAAGAAAGAAAATAATGATGCAATTTTATGCAATCTGACATATACATTCAAAGACTTTGGGGGGATTATTTTAAAACGTCACTAAATCAGTTTTTGTAGCTCAGGAAACTCCCACTTTATATTAGGGTAAATACTGTATATTTATTTGGAGATTTTCATGTCAATTATTTGTGCTGTTATGTTTATTGGAAATGACACTCACTTATTCACTCACTTCTACACTAGCTTCTACACTGCTGCCACTTTTCTTGAAAAAGAGCTAAATCTTGTCTGCTTCACCCAAAAATTTTAAGGGACATAAATTCACATAAAAAGACTATATCCACAATGCAAGTTAATTTAGAGAACATAGATAATAAAGCCACACATGAAAGGAACCTGCCAACATGGTAACATTTGTATTTTCAAACACAATGCATAGGAAGCAGCATGAGTACAGATGAGACTGTGCTGACATCACATAGCAGTGTCTGCTCCATTGCCAATAAAAGCTCAGACTGAGCAGTAGTAACCTATTTTCCAAACTGCTCAGCCTCCTTGAAAGATCCATCATCACCACTAGCCTAAGTACATATAACCACACCTACACACAATTAAATCTGCATACATTTCCACGAAGGAAAAATAGCCTATCACTATAAATCTCACCTAAGATAAACTACCTCTTGCACTATCAACCTCCTGACTGAGGACAGGGCTGGGGCTTTCTGTCGTTTTTTTTTTTTTTAAAGAATGACGAAATTTTCCTCTGCATCTTGACCTGGAGATATCAAATGAAATTCAGTGTTTTGCTAACTATAACTACTGGTGGTAAAAATAATAAGCTCACCGCCAAACCGGTGCCTGCCTGTGTCAGATGGGTTCCCCCTCTGAGTCCGGTTCTGCTCAAGGTTTCTTCCTGCTATCAGTTAGGGAGTTTTTCCTTGCCACTGTTGCCCTAGGCTTACTCTTTGGGGGCCGGTTCTCTAAAGCTGCTTTGTGACAAAGCTCCTTTGTTAAAAGCGCTATACAAATAAAAATTGATTGACTGATTGATTAGATTCACACAGCTCTCCTTTACCAATATTAAATAGCATGCTATGCTATCACAAATAACGACTAGCTAGCGAGCCAGAAGGCTAAACAACCGGATTGAGGGATGGCTACTAACTTTAGCTGGTACTAGCAAGCAAATCTTGCAAAGCAAACTATGCCTATATTTCTCAAATGCAATTAAGTGCATATAACTAATTGCATTTCATTTTCACACGTTTGAAAAAGGGATTGATGCTCTACTAACCACTTCAGCAACACACCGTTAAGCTGTAGCCTACATCTCCTCCAGCATTGATGCGCAACAGAGTGTTGTCTGCATGTGTACCTGCTGTTGCGAACCGATTTCATCCTGAAACTTTTGGAGAAACCAATACCATAGGGAAAGGGGGTGTGTGACTTTCTGAGGTATGATCTAATCAGAAGAATGACATAATCAGAAGAATACATTTGACTCGTAATATAAAATGATCATAACTACATATTATAAAAAATAATAGTAATGAAATAAAATAAAAATATAAAAAATCCAGATATCAAAAATCTGGTGGGGCACGTGCCCCCCCAGCTTGAATGGGCATGACGCGACAGCGTGCATGCATCCACGCACACACCCTCCCCCAAACACGTGACCTCCATGCCCAATTTCAGCCTCAAAATGTGTGGCTGCTAGAGGTTGGGCACAGCTTTGCAGACCGTCAGATGGTACATGCACAAGTTAGACAGCAGTTCATGATAAACTTTTCCTTGAAGTTTTATGGTGTCACATAAATTTTCCACCAAGTTTTGCCATGTTAGGTGAATCCATGTAGATTTTATGCACCTTTCTGTGATAGGCCACTCCTGCTGCCATGCCCCCTTTTGCCAATTGGCATGAACAGTTGATGAGCTCTTCTTTGGCTCATGACCAACTTTTCCACAAAATCTTGTGCAAATCTGTGAATCCATTCGGGAGCTATGCAACTTTTTGTGATAGGCCACGCCCATCGCCACGCCCCCTCTTGGTCAATCAGCCTGAAAAGTTACTCAGCTCTATCTTTGGTCATGGCCAACCTCCATGCCAAATTTCAGCCTCCTGGGGCGAAAACTGTTGCCACTATGTAACTCTATAAATAAACTTGTCCTCCATCAACTGGGGGAGTTGGTGGGCCAATTGAAAAATAATTAATAAATGAATAATTAATTAACATTAAAAAAAAAATTATAGCAGTGAAGACATATTGCAACACCCATGCAGCCAACAACACACATCATCTTTTAGCACTAAGAAGCTAAATTGTCATCACCATGAATGAGTGTTTATAGCAGGTAAGCCTACAGTGAGGGACCTGAATCTTTTCTCTACTCACATATTTCACACTCCACATACTGTTGGAATCCAAAGATAAAAAGTTCACAGGGATTAAAATGCTCTAGAATGAAAGTTGGGGCTTCAGGTGTGTGTTGTACTCCATGCAACATTTTCCTGTTTGGTGGGCATTCTTCAGGTGCTCCTGCTCAGATTCATGGGCAAATAAATCAGTCACATAATCATAAGAAATGCATTTTTGATAATTACTTTGATGGAGCATACATTTTTTCAGCTACAGTTATAATCAGTTACAATAGTAAGAGCTTGGGAAAAAGCTCTCCGAGTTCTACAGCTCTCTAGCTACGTAGCCTGGTATGCTATTGGTAACCTACCACGCTGAAGTTGACTCCCGATTCAAAATTTCTGGTCCACCTTAAATAGGTTCGTTTGAATAATCCCACTTCTAACCTTCCAAGTAGCCCAATACAGGCTAATATAAAAAATTTAATTTTTGGATTTGACTTCTCCTTAGAATTAAAACATTTGTATATGACAGAAGGGCTCCTTATGTACGTTCTACCCCATTTCTGTGAAATTTTACTGCAGCATTTTTGAATAATCGCACTTCAAACCTTCTATGTAATCCAATGGAGGCCAACTGAAAAAAGTGACATTTTGTACTGGAATTTTTCCTCAGAATTACATAGTTAGGAGTGCGATTATTTGAAATTTAAAGCGGTGGGGACCTAATGTGGGAAGGAACAGGACCTGTCGTTGAGGACCGGACCGAACTGGACATTCTGATTCGGGTCCGGGTCTGGGTCCAGAACTGGAACGAGTTTCAGACTAGTCACCGCAGCTCTACGTGTCCTCCTACCCCTAAAGCCTTTGTATTGCAATAACAAACTTGCCTGGGTAATAAATAGACCTACAGAATTAAAAGAAATTGGCTTAAACTAGCTGGTCAGCCCACTTACAGCTGAGAAACGCTATAAGCTTTGGGTAGCCAACTCTCTTATTTGCATGATGTAAAAAACCGTGAACAAAAGAGGCCATAAGTATATTATTTCCCAAAGAACAAAGGGATTTTAAATGAGATATGGGGGAACATTTGTCAGGAATTTGAATGGGAGTTGATTGAAAATTTTGAGGACTTTTTTTAGGAGTAACTGATTCAGGCATCTGGCAACACTGAGGCAGAGATGTAAACTAGGTTCAGTCTTAATTCAAGCAAAGAAACCGCAGTCATTTCCTTTATTCAAACATAATATGTTAGGCTATAAGAACTCATCACCACTTTGTGGATAATTCGAGAGGTCAACATTGTTTTGACATTGATGCAGCTAGCTTGATGAGCAATGTATGATGCAGGAAACTGACACAACGCAGTTAGTCAACACAGTTCCAAATATAGCCAAGGCAAGTAAGATCAACAATCCCGCTGCAGTTATGCAAGGCACGACATTCAGTAGAATTACAGGTCATAAAATTATGACAGGCACTGACTAAGAAGATGTTTGGCATCCGGCACTCTGAATACCGAACACAGTGCATCAGCAGCTAAAACACCTCACTTATCCAACATGTAAAATATATTTATTTGATTTAATTTGGTAATTATTATCAAACATATCAAATCTAAAGACAAGGTTCAGCTACCTTAAAACAATTAACAAAGGTTATAGACATGGACAGTCACACAAGGAATGATTGAAAGAAGATACCAAACCACAGCGCGTTTGTCCCAAAGTAATCTAAGGATGTGCCAAGACCAAAATTTAAAAACAAAAAGGCAGCAGAATATTTTTAAAAAAACCAGAGATATAAATGTAGACACCAGACCTAGATGCTAGAATGCTAACTACAAGAAAGCCACATATTTTATCTAGTGGGAGGGGAGGGGGGAGGGGAATGGACACCCCCTCTGACATACACACACACACACACACATGCAGACCCACACTCACACACAGACACACACATTCACACCTCCAATGGCTACCCCCAAGTTTGTGCTCTGTCTTATCTCTAGGCTATCCTGGCCAAGTGTTTTGAAGCTTCCTATGGCTCAGAACAGCAAAATGGTGAATTAGACTAACTGAAATGTAAAATCAGTTAGTACATACACACATAATTTGGCTAGCTGTTTTACAACTTGTTTGATCCACTATATCCAATATCTGCACGGATATCAGCATCAGCTCTTCTGTTATTTGCTAATTATTTAGTCGTCAACCTCGTGCCACTTATTTGTGAGCCAGCCTTAAATGCTAATTGAGTGAATTGCACAGAAACATGCCCGTATTGGCTATACATTTTTTAATCGGCTAAATGTTTCGGAAAGTCCTGTGACTCATATAATAACATAGGCCTGTGCCAGGTTCATGTAGGAATTCACATCCAAAGCACAGTAGGTGAAATTACTTTCACTAGGAACTAGAGTCTGAAGTCGGAATCAGTCACTGCATGACTCACTCGTTCACTAGGAACTGAAGTCAGTGAACTAGAGTCTGAAGTCGGAATCAGTCACTGCATGACTCACTCGTTCACTAGGAACTGAAGTCAGTGAACTAGAGTCTGAAGTTGGAATCAGTCGCTGCATGACTCTCGTTCTCGTTTATGGAAGTCCATCCATCCATTATATATACCTTCTTATCCTGGTCAGGGTCACAAGGCGAGAGGCAGGAATACACCCTGGACAGGTCGCCAAACTATCACAAGGCACACACAACATTCACTCACCATTCACACACACTCAGAGTACCCTGGAGGAAACCCACATGAACACGGGAGAACATGCAAACTTCACACAGAAAGGCCCAGGCCGGGATTCAAACCCAGGACGTTTATGCTGTGAGGCGACAGTGCTACCAGCAGAATAAAATGTAATTTTATTCACAATCCTTTCAGAAACACCACAATCCTGCAGCACAAACCAGTGTGTAATGGAGGAGTAAAACTCACCTTCATCAAAAGATCAGTGTGTGAAAGAGAGTGGGGTAAATGTATGGATTTCATTAAAGTTCATAGCAGGTAAATGGAGATGGATGAAGACTGCAATGTGTGACAGGCCTGAAACATTTTACTACGCAGGTCAATGTTTTACCATATCAATCAGACAGTCTGTATCTAGTTCTCACCGGTGACCTATTACAACAGGGACAGGGATTGTTTGACATCAGTACTCTCTATTATTGATCTATTATCCCCCGTAGTTAATTTATGTTTTAAAAAGATTACTTTCAGAAGGTCCTGACAACCAGGAGGAACGGCGATGCCGTTAACGGTTAACAGGGACAGCTAGTTGCTAGTATTCACGCTATCCAAATACAATGGGGTAAGCTCCAAAAAATTACTTGTGAAATATCCCTTTAATTATCCTGGTACCTAATTCATTTCATATGAGGATTGTGGGTATGCATCACAAGTTCTTTGTGTGTTCTTTTTCTTTATTTATCAATCTGTTGGGGAGAATCATGTGATGTACTGGGAAGATGGCTGCCCAGTGATTTTGCTCCTTGCCCTCTCTCCTCTTCATTTAACTGTTTTCATTACAAATGGCTAACTTAACTGTTCACTCCCAGTTCAGTTTATTGGTGCTGTTGACCAAGATATAAAATATGTCAATTTCTTCAAAAACAAAGACTCCTTCAGACAAGACTCACCCAGAAAGGGACATGATGAGGAATCCTGTGTCATGCTATCAGCCATTGTAGAGGCTGTGTTAGAAAACACAGACAATATTTTGAGACGCAGCTCTCTCGGATCGAGGACGAAACCCGGTCCATACGAGCTAAAATCTCTCAATATTCGCTCGGCATGAAAGAGCTACAGGCTGAATTTGCCGATTTGCAAGCCAAAGTTAAACCAGCCGAAACCGCTGCCTCGCTGCACCAGGCCAAACAGGATCAGCTTGAGGCTAAAATGGCGGAGCTGGAGGATAGGAGCAGGTGATGCAACCTTCGCATTGTTAGCCAACCACAGAATTCTGAAGGATCCGACCCGGTTGGTTTTCTTACCAGTTCCCTCAAAGAGTGATTCCCCTCTCTGGCTGACAGGACTATAGAAGTAATGAGGGCCCACTGTTTCTATGGCGGCTGATCAAAAACAGCAGACAGGCCTGGAACATTGATTATTAATCTGCTGGGGTTCACGGATCGACAGCATATTTCACAAGCTGCCAGGAAATCACCAGTGAAATTTAACTGGATAGTAATTAGTTTTTATCCAGACTTCATCGATTACACAGCACAGCGGCACAGAGCCTTCTCTTCTCTGCTGGCAGTAACCTGTGATTGCGGCCTCCAGACTTTCCTAATATACCCAGCCACGCTGAAGCTCACTCACAATGGTGCACAGCACCTTTTCAAGTTTCCGGCTGAGGCAAGCCAGTTCATCAAATGTCTTTCCTGCTAGAGCTGCTCCAGTCAACTGTAAGAGCTGGTATAGTGAAGCGGAAAGGTATGGGAGCAACAACAGCTCAGCAGTGAAGCGGTAGGCCACACAAGCTCACAAAATGCGGTGCTGAAGCTTGTAGCGTGTAAAAATCATCTTTCCATGGTTGCAACACTCACTACAGAGTTACAAACTACAAACGCTGAAAACAACGTCTCTTATTATGGATTCTCTGAGATAAGCCACAGAATTAACTCCAGATCAGGCACTGGGGTTTGAGGCTAATTTAACAGTTCCCTGAGAAGACCTCACTCTGGCACCCATTATATCCTACGATTCCTCGACCTTCCTATTTTCACTCTATCTACAGACACTATGCTGGAGATTCTGGGTCAGCCTATACCAGAATAAAGCAGAGACCAGGGTGGTACTACTGGCCTTTAAACATGGTGCATTTACTGCCTGCCATCGCCTCCCAACATAGAAACACAAACATTTAATTCATAATCAAACGTACCCCTCTCAAACCAAACTTAACACAATTTTAATCATAACATTGAAAATAAGTTTTATCCTGCAAAGTGGCTTAAAACAAAAATATAAAAAGGGGGATAGAGAAGTCTCTCCTTTATTCTGTTCTAATTATTTATTAATTACTTGTGCATAGACCAGGGATAGAAGGAATGGGATTTAAACAATATTTGTTCTTAGTATTAAAACCTACAATTAGTAATGAATTATGCATAGACCAGGAAGAGAAGGGGAACCCTCCTCTTCCAAACACATAGCTGGGATTCAAACAATATTTGTTTTTAATTTACTAGAACTTACAATTAAAAGCAAGGATTGTTTTTTCTTCACAAACACTTTGCTGTTGGATTCTGTCCAGCGAGGGGGGTCACTTGGTAAGATCTTTCTTACAATACACTGCTATGAAATGTTCTGTTGCCGTTCCATTTAAAATTTAGACCACTAGTTCCGCGATAGGGGATAAATAACGTAATTACGAAAATAGCGTTATTTACCTTAGATAAACATTGGAACGTGTGGCCCCCCCTCGTGGTCGTGTGGCCCCCCTAGCGGTTGTGGCCCTAAACAACCGCATAGAGCGTTTATGCCACGGGCCGGCGCTGCTTTTGAAGCAAACATGAGCCTTTGGTCTTGTCTCAGCTTTGTCTTTCTTCTCAGCTGTGTGTCTTTGGCCTCGATCAGTTTTAATGTGGGAGAGACAAGCTGTGGTTTTGTTTTGTCTTTCATTCGTTTCTTTCATGATTATCTTTTACTTAATTTCCAGGACTGTCTAATTTTGTTTATGTTTGTGTAGTTGAGCCTGTGTTATTAAATTAGATGTTTAAATTGGGCCCTATTTTCTCAGTCAAGGCACAACTGTCAAACACTAGCAGCAATGCAAGGCGCTGGTAAATGTGGGTATTTCAGTCATTTCTTGACTCCAGGCACTAGCGCAACTGTGGCACAGTTATAAAAGAGGTTCAATAAGAATAAACGGTTCTGTGGGTGTAGTTGGGTTTGGTTTCATTATTGCCAATCAGATCACCCCATTTCTTTCCCTTTAGGAAACACAGCCAAATGCTAATGTCACCATGGCTGAAGAGCAAGCATGTTGTGATCATCTCTACTAGTTCTCTAGCATAACTAGAAGTCTGTACAACACTAACTTCCTAGGCCTTGCAGCAGGGCCCCCCGTCTCCAGGCACCAAACGTCCAAAGGACAAGAATTTAAAAATATTGCATGTACGTGTATGTGTGTGTGTCTATGTGCATGTCTTTTTTTTCTTTCTCTCTGTCTCTTAATGGATTTCTATAAGTCCAAACTGGTGAGCTTGGCATTCCTCCTTATCCTCCCCCCTGCCATCCTGCCAGGGAGAAACCGGCTATGATGCCATGCTGCCCAGGACTCTGCAAGCAACCGATCGATAAAAACCAAACTATTATATCTGATATAAAGTTTTGTTTATGTAATGCTGAAAACTAAGAGGTCACCGTGTGCTTATTCAGTATTCATGCTATATGACTAGACACAGACAATCATTAATTTTGTTAAATCTTACGATTTGCATATGTATTAACCATGTGCCAATCAGTAGAATTATGTATGTTATTGTTAACCACTTTTTGCTTAAAAAAAAAAAAAAAAAAGCAGAGACCGGGCTTATCCTCTGTGAGGTCTATGTCACATCCATGGCATATGGCTATGTACTGTAGAACACAGCACACCACAAGGAGGGCTGTACAGTAATGTACCACCCAATCCATCCAAAATTCTAAAATGCATTTTCTACGGTACTACAAACAATATAGGCTATCTTGCCTCACCGAAATTACATAAGATGTATTTCAAAGCAATGCTACCCAATATTTCCTCAATTCTTTCAAGTCACTTGGCCCTGTGTGTATAAGCATGCACTACATGGACAGACCAAACATATGTGTGGATGGCTCTCTCACAGTCAAGATTGATTGAATAGGCGTGTGTATGTCCAATTTGTATTGGTATGTATGTATTTCGCTGCCCAGCCTTTCTGTTGCATGAATGATAGTATGTTTTTTGGTATAAGTGTGTGTTCGTAAATGTGAATGTAACATGCTGCCAGGAAAATGTCCCCATGGGGATAAAGAAGTGCTCTATGTATGTATGTACAATATGTGTTTTACATGCAGTATTTATTGTACGTAGCAAATATACAATAACTTGTACATGTACTCAAATTCAGTTCAGAAGCAAGTATAAACATGTTTTCTGGAGAAATATGCTTCCTGTAGTTACTCAGCAGCAGTTTTCTACATGAATTTCAATGTGTTCCATGAGGCAATTCGAAATATTTGACTCTTTGATCTGACACAAAGTTTGCATGACATTGTAAAATGGTAAGATTACAAAACGCAGGGCCAAGTGACTTGAAAGAATTGAGGAAATATTGGGTAGCATTGCTTTGAAATACATCTTATGTAATTTTGGTGAGGCAAGATATTGTTTGTAGTACCATAACTTGGCGTCATTTTGATATCAATACCTTTGAGTAACTTGGCATTTTTGTATGTTGAAAATGTGTTTTTTATGAGATATCATTTCTTTTTGCAAAGCGTTTTATTATGAGAGTGAGAAATGCGAAGTGACCCTGTAAGAAACGGTTCTGGATTATGGTTATCCTTGTGTGAAGTTGTACAGTCTGATGAGCGTGTACCATTTAGCAGTTTCGGCTTGCTATATATGTAAAACAGTGGCTGTGACAAAGGGTGTGGTGGCGTAAGCGTAAACGCATGAGAAACGCAGGTATGTGTATGTACTCACGGCCATCCAACGAGCCTTGATTGAGAAAAGAATCAGCAAGCTCGTAAAATTAGAGCTCCCTAGGTCGCAACTTGTGTAGCCTTCTGTCCTGCTCTGTTGTGCGTTATTTCGTGGAGATGCACTTTTAGTGTTCGTAAGGTTTAAAAGGCATTTGCAGGTAGGAATCCTCTTCGCTGTTTTGCTAAGCTAGAACCGGAAAACTTGATAGTGGAGAATAGGAGCAGACGCATGTGTCCCAGCAGGCTTTGCATAAGAGAAAATAACAACAGTGTGAGATAAATTAGGAGAAATCATGAAATTGCGTAATTGAAACTATGTTTTTAGCAGAATGGACATGTAGGTGAAGGTTGACATGATCACAGACTATAGTGCGAAGTAAATGAAGTGACCATGAGCGAGCTTAGTTTCCTTATCGAACGGTATATATAACAGTCTGTATAAAACTGTAGTAGTTGAAGTGGAGGGTTAAGTAACGTGTAATCTATTGCACTAATGTGCTTATGTCATGTTCAGTAGTAGTTATAATTATGAGTGAGTCATGATTTTAAATGTAATGTTTTAATGCGGAGTTGCAGAATGTACATACGTAGTAATTGTTTGTATGTGGCCAGATAGAGAACAGGGCAAGGTAACATGAATGTAGAAACGTGGCGTTTGCTGATAAGAAGGTTTTGTACGGTAGCCAAGTGAAGAAATATAGTTAGTAGAAATGGCACAGTAGTGAACTGGTGTAACTTTTTAATAAAAGGAATACATTTGCCGCCATGAAATGCATATGGGTGGCCGTGAGTGAGATTTGGTAAAACAAATATAAGCGTAAGAAAACGTTAGTGTAAAAGAGGAAACTATCTGCCTGAGGGCGAGGCGGGATTCAATCCTTCAACCGGAGGATTACCAGTCTGTGACTTTGTTAGTGCAGCACCGTGACATAGCTATGCAATGCGTGAAATATCATCAGCAAACCTGTCCGTGGTTTTAAAGAAGAACACAGGCCAGTAAGCACAGAAGAGCTCCCGTTGAATCCATATGGCTTTGCAATATTGTAGCCGGTTAATAACTGAACGTGCAGATGGTACGTCATAATGCACTGTATACGTTCGGTGCATGGCGGGTAGATATGGTGCAAAAGCAATAATTGAGAAGTAGTAGACAATTATTAGTGAGGGTGAAAGCAGGTTAAAGAAACGCGTTCCTAGTTGGGCTTGAACCTACAACCTCATGTTCCCAAGACTGTAACCGTACCCACTAGGCCACAGGCAGATTAGCAGTTTAAACTGGAAATGTTTCAGAGTAAAAAGGTATGGGTATTTTGCGTGTGTATGTGAGTTCTTGATTGGGTCGTGAGGACGAGGATTTGGCTGATGACGGTAAAATGTCCAATGGGGAGACATGTTGTTAGTGGGATAGGCGGCAGGAAAAATAAGAATGAGAAGAAGAAGAAAAGAGAAGAAGAAGAAGGAGAAAACGCAAAATCCCCTTAGTTTGGGGCTTTATTGTGTGGACATGTGAAGTTGTTTATGAAATCTGTCTGTTGAAATGGGGTCAGAATGTACAGAATTTAATGTTTTTAAGGGCTGAGTGTCTGTGGCTGTTGTGCTTATTTCAGTGGGGAACCCTGAAAAGTGCCAAACTCTCGGTACTGTATAGGCTTAACTTGGCGGGATGGCATACCTGCCATCCCAATCTGAGGGGTGTAAAGCCGGTCTCCCTCCTACCTCATTCAAGTAGCTTACACAGTTAACTCCACTGCCTAAATAGCCAGCATTTAACTGCATAACTGAATACAGCTTTCCTTTCAAATAGTTAAACTTAAATAAACAAAATATTCATTTTATCTGTGTTATATGTGTATGGATTCACATGTGTGGCACAGTTATAATGCCAAAATAGCACAAGTTAAAACCTGGTATGGGTTGGTTTGACTGCAAACGCATTATTCAACACCAAACTCACATAGTGAAAGTTTTTATTGACACATCCCTGATTGCACCAACAAACCCATGTTGACACAAGCAGATTAATTGCAGACCATAAAACTAACAACCATGGTGAAATTGAAAAATACGACACTAGCAATTCCAACTGTGTTTGTGCCTATGCTGTCACCAAAGTAGGGCCCCTTTTCTTAATACTGCAACTTAATATTGCATCTCTTCATTTTAATCTGCTTGAATTGTATGTTCTGACAGAGGTTGATCCATCAGATTACTCTGCCTATCGATGAACTCCTTATTTATTTCACAATTGCTATCTTTGCAAATAATTAGTAAATGTATTAAATCAGTAAATAGTAATAGTAAATAAAATCAAATATATGGTAAGTGCTGAGGTTCTGCATTTTATGCTGCTTATGTTCTGGATATAAGACATTAAATAAGGGCACGAGTTAAAACATCTTGATTCAGAAATCGTTTTTTAACCAAATTTTCTCTTGCCCGGAAATCTTTATTCTCACTAGAAACAGAAAGTGGGAAAATATAGTGTAAATCATCTACATTATTAATGACATAATACTCACATGGCCTTCCTGTAGCTCCTGACTACTGGTAGCAGTCTCTCACGACCTGCTGCTGATGTGTTGTAGGTCTTCAAGTCAAACTCATCCAGGATCTCCTCTGACATCAGTAACACAAAGGCCAGAGCTGAACACTGGTCTGGTTTCAGCTCTTTATCAGTAAGTTTTCCTGATTTCAGGGAATTCTGGATTTCCTGCACTAGGTAGTTGTCATTCAGTTCATTGAGACAGTGGAACAGATTGATGGTCCTCTCTGCTGAAGACTCATTTCTGATCATCTCCTTAATGTACTGGACTGTTTTCTCAATGCTCTCTGATCTGCTTTCTGTCTGTATCAGTAGTCTTTTAAAGAACGTAACAATAGGATTTGTTTTGTGTCTTAAGAAAGTCTCAACGGAGTCCAGAGAGAGGCCAAGAAGGAATCGGAGGAAAAGGTCCAGGTGTCCATTCTTACTCTCTAAGGCCTGATCCACTGCACTCCTGTGTAACTCAGACAGCTGCACTCTGCCACTGTGAGGCTTTGATTCTTCTGCTCTGAGTACATTTCTGTTCTCATTTACACATGAATGAAACACAAACAAGGCAGCCAGATACTCCTGAATGCTCAGATGCACAAAGCAGTAGACCTTCTCCTGATACAACCCACACTCCTCTTTAAAGATCTCTGTGCACACCCCAGAGTACACTGAAGCTTCACTAACATCAATGCCACTCTCTCTCAGGTCCTCTTCATAGAATATCAGATTGCCCTTTTCCAGCTGTCGAAAAGCCAGCTTCCCCAGTTTCAGGATTATTTTGGTATCTGATGCTGACATCTTCTTTGAGTATGTCTCATCAATGCCATGATACTTCTGATTCTTCACATTGGTCTGAATGAGCAGGAAGTGTGTGTACATTTCAGTCAGAGTTTTGGGCAGATCTCCACTCCCTACTTTACCCAACATTGTCTCCAGAACAGTAGCAGAAATCCAGCAGAAGACTGGTATGTGACACATGATGTAGAGACTCCTGGATGACTTTATGTGTGAGATAATACTGCTGGCCAGGTTCTGATCTCTGATTCTCTTCCTGAAGTACTCCTCCTTCTGTGGGTCATTGAACCCTCGTACCTCTGTCACCTGGTGGACACACTCAGGAGGGATCTGACTGGCTGCTGCTGGTCGGGATGTGATCCAGAGGAGAGCAGAGGGAAGCAGATTCCTCTTAATGAGGTTGGTCAGCAGCACATCCACTGATGATGACTCTGTTATATCCCAGCACTTCATATTGCTTCGGAAATTTAGAGGAAGTCGACACTCATCCAGACCATCAAAGATAAATAAAACTTTGACTTCATCACCTACAACATTTTTGATCTCTTTCACTTGTGGAAAGTAGTGCTGCAGAAGTTGCATTAGACTGAATGCTTTTTCCTTCTTCAAATTCAGATCTCGGAAAGGAAGAGTGAAGATGAAATCAATGTCCTGATTGGCTTTTCCTTCTGCCCAGTCCAGAATGAACTTCTGCACAGAGACGGTTTTCCCAATGCCAGCGATGCCCTTCGTAAGCACAGTTCTGGGTTTCTTTTGTCCAGGTAAAGGCTTAAAGATGTCATTGCAGAGGATTGCAGTCTCCTGTGTGGTTTGTCTCTTAGATGCTATCTCAATCTGCCTGACCTCATGTTCATTATTAACCCCCCCACTTCCCCCCCCTGTGATGTAGAGCTCTGTATAGATATCATTCAAAAGGGTTTGGTTGCCCTGCTTTGCTAAACCTTCAAATATGCATTCAAACTTCTTCTTCAGATGAGTTTTCAGTTCCTGCTGGGCTCTTTTTATGGACTCATCTAAAAAGAGGAAATATGGTAAATAGCTGTTTAAAATAAGATTAAAATTTTCCTTTCAATTAACAGATTTTAAGAAGAAACAATCAATAAAAATATTAATGCACTCAGTGTTCACAGTATTTTACACATACAGTATCATAGTGTTACATACTTCTATCAGTATGTTACACACCTCACACAGTAATACACGCCTTTATCACAGTGTGTAACACACCCCTCACACAGTATTACATACATTCCATCCTTGAAATTGAATTTCTTGCTGCACGAGCATCAGTGTCACTGTCATTCTCGCTATAATTGTTTTTGATTGAATGAACACAAATGGGTTTTTTTCATGGTGAAAAGGAGAACGCACTTTTTTGATTCCCAACCTACTGCCAGTGTCTGATGATGTGTAGGTATCCCTCCAACAAGAGTGACTAGCTACATGGAAGAGGGAAGCTAATTTTTGGAATCATATTAAAGAAAACTGCTGTTATTTACTGGCAAGTTAACAATTTATATGTTGCTATTTGATTATAGCTGAAGCATTTCTGACATTGAACATGAAAAATGAACTGTAAAAATATGTTTTCTGAAAAATCGCCAAAATGGGATTGACCAGGGTCTTACACGGGTTTTACATTGCAGACTTATAATATGACAAGAGAGTTAGGGATCGGATCCATAAAAATACTTGAATGGCGACTATGCTGACCACTATCCTAAAGTATGGTACCCGATACCAGGCCACTATTAGCTGGGGCTTTATTTTTCCCAAATAGCGTCCAAATGATATCTCAAAGCCACAGAGCTAAGCGATTCTCTAAAGATGGCCAGTCACCCCGAAATACAACACAGTGTGACATCAAGTACAATTTCTCAATGCAGAATGATGGAAGCTGTCTCTGAGGAAAAAACATAGATAAAAAGTTACAATCTGCTGCCTCCTACTGTCGGAAACCTGCAAGTAGCCTATTTCTCTCTGGCTGGCAGAACCTCTGCCGTAGAGGCAAATGCATCAAATGAAACCCTAAATCACTGTATTGAAAACGCAGGTGCCAGACCAGGTAACATTAAACGTAGGTTAATAGGACATAGGAAAAATGATTTCATGAATCAAAACATAGTACCCATTCTTACTCTTACAAACTGCATAAACCCCACCACCCCTACCTAAGGGACAGTGAAGTAAATTAAACTGAAGAAATGCTTTTATCATTAAAAAATGTTTCTCATCTTGATTATTAACTACTGTATTCAATGAACCCCTAATGAATTTTTTTTTTTTAAACTACATAATGTTAGGCTAAAATGTTCTGATGTTTTTTTTGTTTGTTAATATTTTTTCTTTCCTCTTTAGCTGTATGTTTGATTTGCATAAGCTTAGGTAAAGAAAAGAAAAAAACTGAAAAGCTTCCAGGGGTGTAATACATCTTCAGCCATTATGCTTTATTCAAACTTCCACAAGTTTTATTTTGTAAAGACAAGCTCCTGCACATGACCTGGGGGCAGTCTGCGTTGGGGAGCCACAACATCCCTTGCTACACTGAAAGTTGCTTGAAACTCTCGTTGGGGGACAGGTCAGATATTTTAGAGTCACATGAGCCAGTGCTGGGTGTGTCATTAGCCAACAACCTGTAATAATTTAACTCTAGTAAGGCCTTGTTGTTTTACTGCGTACTACCGCTTACAAACCATACACTGCAAAACTATTTTCTTGAAGTAAAGTACACAACTGAATAAATTTTAACATTTGTATTTCTGTAAAACTTTTAGCGGTTTTGTTATATAGGCTCAGGGAAAATGTATCGAGGCATAATACAGGAACACTGAGAAAAACGCTAAAATGTGCATAACAAAACGCAAAACAGAAAAAGTAGTTAAAGAAATGCAAAGTGCAATATGCACCGTCACTCTCCTCTTATCAATTCCTCAGAGAACGCGCAGCTTTGGTGGTTTGCTGGAACCGAACACACACAAATCAGATATATTTCACTCAGCTGTCGTGTAGCTATTCTATTCAGTTTATTCAAAGTCTCAAGTTTCAGAGAAAACACAAAAATATATCGATAGAAGTGGGTAACACGTTGGCAAGGTCTGGCTTATCCGTCTCTCTCTCTCTTTTCTGGTATTTCACAATCAATTGTTTAATGTTTTGTTGTATATCTTCTGTTTTGTTATTTAGAAGTAGTGAGCCTGCACTCAATAAAGAATGTATGATTTCAACGCATTAATCTATTTGACTGCTTTGTAGTAAATTCAATTAGCTAATCTTAAAACCTAATATAGAGCTTGTTTTGACTTGTTGGTTGATTCCACCAGTTTTCTGTAGACTGACCTATCAATGAATTTGGCGAATTAACTGATAATTAATAAATAGGATAGGATAAAGGGGTCATCATATTCTTGGTTTGCACATCTGCAGGCGCATAAGTAGGACTTGAACACCCCGTTGCAGGGTCATGCTTTTGCTTTTGGAACAAGCTTCTTTACAGCGTGAGACACCCGGAAGTCCTTATAATCTAATACTTTTATACTGACTGCTGAGTTTGATTCCTGGATACAAACTCAGGGCAGTCTGTCTGATGGGACAGTGGTCTAGTTACTGGTTTATTACTGGTTAATCTTGTTTATTTACTTGTCCCCGTAATCACTGCTTGAGGCAATATTTTAATAAATGTAAATGCCTTTGTATACATGTTATTTGTGGCATTTTATATATGTAATATTGTCAATGTAAAACACTATTATGAAAGTGTAGATGCTATAAATCATTGTTAGATTTGCTATCTAAACTCAGTTCAGAATTCTAATGGACACACAGTAGCAGTGAGGGAAAACTCTTACTGCGCTGTTCATCTCTCTCCGGTGAGTCGGCAAGATCCTTCTGCTTCATGCTCCTCAGGATGTGGAGTGTGATCTTCAGATATCTCTCACTGCCACAGATCTCCAGCATCTTCTCAACTATGTACACAGCTTCAGAATCTTCTGTTCTCTCTCAATGCATTCTGGGTAATCAACAATTTGATGACTCTCAAATAATTTATTGATCTTCATAAACTTATCCAGTACAGAAGGATCTTCAGACAGAATTTTAAGGCATTCTGGGCAATCCTGACTCAGATGGCTCTGAAACTGTTTCAACTCATCCTTCTGAAGCTTCATCAGAGTGATCAGGAGAGACTGAAATAAACAGATGAAGAGGTGTGCTGCATCAGTGTGAAATAAACACATGAAGAAGTGTGCTGTATCAGTGTGAAATAAACACATGAAGAGGTGTGCTGTATCAGTGTGAAATAAACACATGAAGAGGTGTGCTGTATCAGTGTGAAATAAACACATGAATAGGTGTGCTGTATCAGTGTGAAATAAACATATGAATAGGTATGCTTATCAGTGTGAAATAAACACATGAAGAGGTGTGCTGTATCAGTGTGAAATAAACACATGAAGAGGTGATCTGTATCAGTGTGAAATAAACACATGAAGAGGTGTGCTGCATCACAATAATAAATGAGCACATGACAAATAAATAGGTTATAATACATGTGAACTATAACATTGACATTTTGTGATGTGACTTGTATGGTTACACATGTATTTGCAGATTATCCTGGATTGAAACATGAATCCTTTATATTGGCCAACTCAGTCATACCTGCAGTCTTCTAGGGGAATCCCACTCCTGGAGGGGTGGCTGTTAGGGGACAATGGCTATCCGTTAAAGACATGGCTGAAGATAATATAATAGAGTGCGTGAATAGTCATTCAATCGAAAACTCACAAAACCATGCACTGTAGCCCAATAGAGAGGACGTTTGGAATGCTGAAAATGCACTTCAGATGTTTGCATAAGTCAGGTGGAACTTTACAATACAGTCCCCAGAAGGCCTGAATATTCTTTGTGGCTTGTTGTGTGTTGCATAACGTTGCCAAAGTCATGGATGCCTCAGACATAAACGAGGACACATTATAGGACTTTAGAAGGCGGGATGCTGAACTGCATGTGCTGATGCATATTAATGAACTGAGATACCCCAGCAGCACGGGCGAGGAGGAATCAGCTGGCAGAAGAGCTGCTTCATCTACAGCCTGTTATGCAGACAGAATGGTTCATTTGATTTAAAAAATCCACAACATTGCCCAGCGAATACTGCATTTATTTCAACATTTTAAATCACCTTTTTATGATTTATTTTCAAATATGTTCTACGGGATTCACTGAGCATGATGGTCGTTTTTTAGATCTCCGAATTTTAATGGACTCGCACAGAAACAGGTCTTTTATGACAGAGGTAAATCTGTTTTTTCTAAGACTTTTAAAATACACCATTATATTATCAATCCACCAAGGTGCAAGTGCAGGTGGCTTTTATAAGGAATGTGAGATGATATGCTGACTGGTTTATCACATGTTTATGCCCAGGACACACCTATAAATTAAGACAGTAGGATCAGCCCATTGGAACCTTGTGCCTTACATTGCGCTCAAATAATAATAAATAACGAGTATAAGTGGGTTTGGACAAAACCTAAATGAACTTGTACCATGCACTTTAGACCATGTGCTAAGATCATTAAAACAGAGCATTTTTTATTAAATTTTTTAAACGTTTAAGAAATAAACTGGTTTATTGTGTTCACATGATATTCCACTTTGGATGGTCATGAATAATATATAAAGGTGCAATATGTTATTAATTTTAAGGGCAATGCACTTGTAAACATTACCCTTGCACTATATTATATAGACATTTTATATACTCAAATAAATTTACTGCACAAAGAAAACACATAACCCATTAAAAAAGATCTCATACCTTTTTTGCGGAAGATAATTTATCTGAACTCTTCTCTTCAAAAGAGCTGGACTTCAGTGACTGCTGGACCCTGTGAACAAAACATGGAGACAGAGCATCTAGTTAAACTAATCCTATTACTACAGCTCAAACTCACAGCACATGGAGACAGAGCTTTCAGTTAAACACATCCTCTTACTGCAGCTCTAACTCACAGCACATGGAGACAGAGCTTCCAGTTAAACTCATCCTCCTACAGTAGCTTTATCCAGAGTATCCCAGAAGAATCTGTTTTACAAAATTGTGTTCTGAACCATTTGCGCAGTTTCTCTCTTGTACACCCATCAGAGTTAGAAACGAATGAGCGTTGCGCACAGAATTCGCAAAGCAAGTTCTGTCAGGAAACTCAAAAACCGCAGCTGACCAATCGGTTGGCTCCATTAACCGCATACTCGTGCGTTTCCACAATCATCCAATTGCATACACACAACACTCTTCTCTTACCCATCCAATCACAGGCACACATCACCAATGGAGTGCCTTTTTAAACCACCAATCAGACCTCTCAGTGCTGCTGCTTGCCTGCGCTGCTTTTGCCTGCTTCACTGCTGCTGCTCAGAACTGCACTCACCCTCCACCACCCCATCATCACCTGTTGTTTGGATCTGCTCCTAGATACTGGGGGATTTACTGGTATTCCTCCTGTTTAGTAGGGGAGATGTATAGTACTCCCTGTTAGATAGGGTAATGCACCCTGGTGCGTGCACTAATACCTGAAGCAGATCCATTCACCGCCAAACCCAAAATATGTATTTACATATCCATGTAAATATTTTAGTACGTACGTAGCCCCTGAAGAGACGTGGGTGAGAACATTGTTTTAAATATTATTGCGTTCCCTCGCAAAAAAAATGTAAAAAATTTAAAAAATAAAATTAAGATAAAAGATGTTAGCTGTTAGACTATTGTGAATACATATAGCCTACACTCCATTCCTCTGACACACACATAATAAATACTTAGATAATATGCATTTATATTGGTTAGCGAGGGCTAGTTAGACCATTCTGAATACGTATAGCCTTGTGACACTCAGTAAGTCTTCTGTCACACACAGTACATAAATACATAATGTGTTTATTTACTCATGTGTATGTGTTAGTTAGAGAGGGACAGCTAGCTAGACTACTGTGAATAGCCTACTCACAGTCATTCCTCTGTCACAAACTGTCGCTTGCTAGCTATATCTTATGCTCAGCAATTTGTGCACAGGAGCAAATATTAATTCATATGCCTAGCATCGATAGCTATACAATTGTCGGGGTAGCAGAGTTGATGACTGGGTTGCCAGACTGGGGAACATTCCCCTAAATGTAGGGGATTAAAAACATTATTTGGGGAAGTATTACAATAAAAATGTGTTTGGGTCAATGACAGATGGGGGATTTTAAAAGGAGGTATGGGGGGAAATTGTGAGAAATTTGTATGGGAGTCAGTTGAAGATGGGGATTTTTGAGGAGTTTGGATGTTGAACTACCAGTTGCTTCCTGGAATGATCAGTTTTGCGATTCGACCTGCTTGTGTTTTACTGTGAACCTGGCTTCAAATATAAAGATGTCAGCTGGCTAGACTAAACGATCAGCTTTACTTTGAACATTCCATTGAACAAGTAACAGTAAACAGATGCGCTAGCTACATCATACGGCCTCATAGAATTGCGATTAATAAAGGCTAACATCACACTAGCCCTTGCTTCGTGTAAGTCCGATCACCGCTGCAGTGAAGTTAGCAGTCAACTGGCTACGATTCCTGCGAGAAATGTGTAGTCACGCTGAAGTGCACACGTGTCGTCCACGATCTAAAGCTCCATTTTGCACTGCCTAAAGCTACTCTTAGCAACTAACATTGGGAAATGAACATGTCATTATTTTGATCCAGTGCTCAAACATTTGGAACATTTGCTTAGCTTTTAATTCATTATTCAGCTGGAGGATTGCAACATTAGCCACAGCACGCCAAGAACTAGATAACATTAGCTGGCCTAGTTAAGAACCCATCTGATTAAGAACCCATTGCTTGCTGGCTAGCCAATAACCAACCCATTAGCAGTTGCTAGGCTTCCTGTTGTAGTATTTGTTGGATGAAGGAGGATGATGGTTGTTTCATTAAACGTTTATTGACACAAACTGGGATTCATTATTGTATGTACAGAGGCTACCCGTGAGACATGACTAATGTAAGAGACTGACAAGTGACACTGCACTATATTGGTTTGTTTACTTTACTGCCCTGCGTATGAACACACATATAAAATAGTCCATTTATATGACATCTGGCTGTCTACTGCTGGTAAATTGACAGAAGTGCTATGGAGCAGATCTTTAAACAAGTGGGTACTTAACTATGTAGTTAGCACCCTAAGTGGCTAATGTCGCAATCGCTAGCTGAATAATGAATAAAGTTAAGCAAACGTTGAGTTGCTTGATCAAAATATCAACGCTTCCTTCCTTGTCATCATAAGAGGACAGCCTGAGGGCAGTTCATCAACCCTGCCAATCCTGACAGAAGCTCTAGCCAGTCAGACAGCCAGATACGAAGATATAGAGATCTACAGTTGAGGCCAAAAGTTTACATACACCCAGGCTAATGATATTCAAACTCAGTTTTTCGCAACTCTGCACATGTCATGTTACCATACATTTCTTTTAGCAAGTCAATTAGGGTATCTACTTTGTTCACATCAGAAGGCATTTTAAAACAATGGATTAGAGACAGATTTATTTCAGCTTTAATTCACTGTATCTGAAATCCAGAGGGTCAAAAGCTTACATACACCAAGTTCATTGTCACTTTAAACAGTCTGGAAGATTCCAGAAATTGATGTCATGACTTTTTAGAAGCTTCTGATTAGCCAATTGTCATAATTATGAGTTAATTGAGAGTTATTTGGCACCTGTGGCTGTATTCAAGGGCTTACCTTTAGAGCCACTGCCTTTTTGCCCTTGATACCATGGGAAAATCCAAGCCACTCAGGCAAGAACTCAGAAGACAAATTGTGGACCTCCACAAGTCTGATTCCTCGATAGGAGCAATTTCCAAACAACTGAAGGTACCACGAGCATCTGTACAATCAATCGTATGCAAATATAAAAATCTTGGGACCACACAGATACTGCATCATTCAGGAAAGAGGCACAAATTAACTGCCAGGACTGAACAAACTTTGGTCCGAAAGATTAAACTGAACCACAAGACAACAACAAAGGAACTGGTGAAGGAGTTGGAGGCATCAGGTACCAAAGTATCTACATCCACCATTAAGAGAATCCTACATCGCCATGGCCTGAAAGGCTGTTGTGCAAGGAAGAAGCGCCTACTCCAAGACTGGCATAAAAAAGCCAGAATTAAGTTTGCAGGTGATCACCAGGACGAAGACCTAGCCTTTTGGAGGAGTGTTCTCTGGTCAGATGAAACAAAACTTGAACTGTTTGGCCATAATGATCAGCGCTAAGTATGAAGGAAAAGGGTGAGGCTTTTAATCCGAAGAACACCATCCCAACTGTGAAGCATGGGGGTGGCAGCATCATGTTGTGGGGGTGTTTTGCTGGAAAAAGGACTGGTGCACTTCAGAAAATAGATGGTATCATGAGGAAGGAGGATTATCTAGAAATACTGAAGCAACACCTCAAGACATCAGCTAGAAAGTTAAAACTTTGTTGCAACTGGGTCTTCCAGCAGGACAATGATCCTAAGCATACCTCCAAAGTTGTAATAAAATGGCTTAAAAACAACAAAGTGAAAGTATTGGAGTGGGCATCACAAAGCCCTGACCTGAATCCCATAGTAAATTTGTGGACTGAACTGAAAAAGCGTGTCTGAGCAAGGAGGCCCACAAACCTGACTGAGTTACACCAGTTCTGTCTGGAGGAATGGGCAAAAATTTCGGCAAAGTATTGTGAGAAGCTTGTGGTAGGCTACCCCAAGCGTTTGATTCAAGTTAAGCAATTAAAAGGCAATGCCACCAAATACTAACAAAGTGTATGTAAAACATTTGACCCACTGAAAATCTGATATAGTACATAAAAGCTGACATAAATCTGTCTCTTAGCTATTATTCTGAAATGAAATGGAAATAAAGTAGATTCCCTAATTGACTTAACATGGGAAGTGTATGGTAACATGAAATGTGTGCAGCTGTGTAAAATAGAGTTTGAATGTCTTTAGCCTAGGTGTATGTAAACCTTGGCCTGAACTGTATGTAAGAGTTTCTGCAATCCAAAATGCATCGGCTCATATTCAAGGGAAGACTGCTAGCTAGGTCGGGTGCCATTTCCAACAAGAAAGTCTTTCTACATGAAATATGTTGTGGCAGGGCTCGTTTTGCGGGAGGAATTCAGGGCAATTAGAGGACCACACCTACTGGTTAAGCAGGCACACACCTGGATGATGTTACGAATCAGTCCAGGATTTAAAAGTGTGCTTCTTTCCACAGTAGGCGTCTGAGACCGGGATCCCCCACGATGGTGAGAGAGCACGTACAGACCAGAGAAAAGGCTGAAAAGCGCTCATATAATTTCATTTATTTTGTCTTTGTTATTTTAGTTTATTGTTTTTGTCCAGATCACGTGAGGGTGACGGTGGAGGTTTTTTCATGTTCGTGTTTGAATATGCTCTCTTTCACTATTGAAAATAAAACTCTGGAGTTTGAAATTCCCGCATCTCCCTGTGTCCAGCTCTTCTGTCCCTAACAGGGTGATCACGGCATGTGACCTATGTAAATAATTCTCTTGCCACTTTTGTGCAGGTGAGGCAAGCTAACTTGAAAATGCCTAAGCATTGACCCTTCTCCGGATGCAGAGAAAGCAATATACTTTTTTCTTTTCCCAAAAATGAAGAGAACTACAAGAAAACAACACTGAAGTTAGCTCCCGATTCGAAAATTCCAGTCCACTGTAAATCGGTTGTGTTATATGGTTGAATGTTTTCACAGTCTTCCTTACATGTTTGCAAAGGTTATAATGTGCTTCTAAAAGTGAGCTACGGCTCGAGAGAAATTGAACGATGGTGGTAATGTGAAATTATTTTTTTTTAATTATGTTCTGTTCTCACGTCTTTTTAAAGCTGTAATATGGAAAGATCAGGTAAGTGTCATGCATTTTGTTTTCTCCTCAAAATCTAATGGTCTCACCACTGCATCACGTACTGTATGGATGAGAGAGGTTCTGACAGGCTGCCCCATGAGGACTCCAGGGGATTTATGCCTCACAGGGGGGGGGGAGTTGCATGTTATGGAAGATAAGTTAGCAGAGTACTGCAGGCTCCTGTCACAGTGTGTTTCACAGGATCCCAGGGCAGAGCCAGACGCTGCAGAAGAGAAAGGTGAAAAGTGCCGGATGAATCCGGGTTCTGGTAAAAGCTTTCCAGAAAAATTAATTTGAACCTAACCGGACCGGACCATACACAGTTCTGTTGACCACACCATCAGCGGCCCGAGTCTCTAGGATTCCAGTGTGGGTTCATTTGTCACGTTTGAGAAAATACAAGGGTTAGGCTCAACATGGGGCACAATAATCCCCGCCTACCCTATGGCATCCTAGGGAGCCTGTTTGTTGTTGCGAGTCTCCATGATGAAGACACACTGATTCCAGACATCAGAGTATGCACTAGTGCCGACGGGTGCAGTTGCACGTGGGACCGCGACTTCAATCACACTGGATGGGGATCTTTACGGTGTCTCAAGGATATGTGTGGTATTGCTTATTGTCATAAATGTGGTTATTGGAAACATAACAAAATGGTGCATCACCCCTGTTGCAATGTTGTTATGAGAAATGTTACTGGTGTATTAGTGTGGAAAAATTCAAGGGTGTGGGTTCATACTGGAATGGACTGGGAGACTGCATTAAGTTACAATGAGATATATGGGGAAAACTGGGTAAAGACAGAAGCGGGACGGTAGGAAGATGGCTGCCCCTCAGTGGAAGCAATTCATAAATTCGCTATCCACTCACAAGGAGAGCTGACCATCAGATGTTTTCCTCCAGGGAAGCCAGGCTCCTGTCCGAAATTGTATGCCGGCCCCAAGTTTGGTCTGGTCCCCGAAGGAGAGCCCCTCCCAGCCCTAGTAGGAGTATCAGTCCAACACTCCCCTTTGTTGATTCTGTATATGATCATGTAGAAAAATCAATTCAGATGTTAAGTGTCTGATATGTTGCAAAAGTTATCTGTCTGTTACAATCCTGCAGCACACAGAGAACACAGGCACTTGGTGTCTGATGCTGCTGAATGAGGAGGGGTCACAGGGTCAGCAGCAAGCGCAATTTCTATGGCTATAAATTCTAACAATGGGGACTGGGCAGATGGTACGGTGTTGGTGGCAAAGGGGGGACTTCTTTCTAACCAGACTACATGCCATCTAGCTTCTGCTACACAGGATACTGGAGAAGCTGTGTCTCTTATGCTCCATCATGTGTTAGAAAGTATCCAATTGTTTGACAAAGCACTGCTCGGGGAGAACGCTTGCACCCGCAGAGAGTAGGTGTGCCACCATAAAATGGCACCATGGGTGACGGCCGGGAAGGGGTCCCTGTCGGTAATAGGGCTCTGCCAGGAGGACAGCACAATGTTCTGTATGTCCTCAGTGACGGCCATAAACAGGTAGCTTTCTCCCAGAAGCAGTTTTCCACAGTAGGGGGATGGGTGCTTTGCATCACTCCCAGAGAATCAGGACAAGCCCTGTCATCATCACTGGGACCTGATGTAAAAGTTCAAGTATTATCAATATTGAATGGAGCCATAGCAGTGCGGGCAAACTCCACAGTTTGGTGTGGGGCGGCCCCTTCGCGGGGCCTTCGCAGCGACTTTGCATGACGCCTGAAACATCTTACTGCATTAACCCTTCTGGCACATCTGTTTCTATAGGATCTATCCCAGTAGCTCCTGACGTAACCGCCAGCACCACCATGCCTAGCCATTCCCATTGGGAAATAGATCCTGACAATTCTCTTACTAAAGCTCTCTCTGCTATAGAGGCTAAAATAAAATAAAAATGATAAAGGAATCTGGGGCAAAAATATAACGCTTCCGTTGCAACTCGAAAGGCAGTCAAGGCCACTCTGAGGGCCGAAGAGGAGTATCATGATGCTACCGGAAAAGTGGTTGCTGTGACCCAGTGGCGATGGGACTCTGAACTATCTGGGAGTGGGATCCCGGGGGGGGGGGGGGGGGGGGGGGGGCAGGTATGTGTGGGTAATATTTTCCCAATGCACTGGGTTTGAAAATAATAATTTCTGTTGTGCTTATTGTGGTATATTACACCCTCCAGAAAGGAATTAGAGAAGTAAGAGATTAACTCTTGCTAACCAAATTAGGTAAGGCTTTTAGGACCAGATAGATCCTGTCCTCTGTCCGTTATGTGTAGGTGGGTGGGTGAGGGAAAGAGTTTCTCATCACCAATTCAAAATGGGGGACTGATGGGTTCAGAGTGTTTCTCCTCTCTGCAATTAGCAACACCATATGGTATCAGGCAACATTAAGGGAATAGGTTGTTTATGTACAAAACAGATGTCATTAGGGAACAAAGAGATTGCAGATAGGATGGACATGCGTACCCAGTCAAGGCCCCAGAGGGTATTTAACCCATTTAGACCTAAGGCGAATAATGAATAATGCATTTTGTCTGCCCAACATGCATTTCAATGAATCACGATGCATTTCATCGGTCACGTGTCTTGAAAACAATGACAGCATCTAAAACGCGCTCACATTGCATCCAGCTCTAAAGGGAGAAGCAGGCAAACGTCGCGCCCGGAGTGTTGGAGGACAGACCTTATCGCAGTGTAAAACCAATGATGTCGACCAAAAATGAAGACGCAAAAGGAAGATTTATTGTCTTCTAGACAGGTGGAGAAAAGGATGCCAGTATTTACAGTGAACAAAAGTGAAACAATAATAAAAATAAACAAACAAAAAGACTTGCAAAACAAAAAGAAAGTAACATGTATCTACGTTTTTAAGGTTCAATAATAATAATAATAATAATAATAATAATATTTCGCACTGACTCGGACCAGTCTGCACCCAACAACCAACCAACCACAAATGATGGTGGTAGCTGCACTTGAATAGCTTCTCCACCCTTGGACCCTACCAATCACCAAAAATTAAATACAGTTCTACAACAGCTTAAAATTACCCATAACAAATACCATCAATAATTAACACATTTAGATAATCAATACATTTCATTGAAATACTTCAGGTACTCCATAAACCACATTATTTACAATGAACTACACAACCCCGGGAATAATAGATCGTCCCAATCAAACTGGCGGCAACTAAAAACTACAACAAACTACAAAAGCCTATAGGAAGCTGCGCCGCGTCCTCTTGCCCCAGCGTGATGACGCAATCAGGAAGCATGCTACACCACACGGAAAGAACTCCTCTGATTAATATTGATTAATTGATTGACTAATAAATGTTACCAACATTTCAAACATGATCTAAATTCCAGGATAAAGATAACACGAAATTCCAATACACCTAGTTCTAAACATGATTTATATGAGCACACCGTATTAACGTTAAACGCACAATCACATAGCGATACATGATTCAAGCAGCACAACGGTAGTGTGAAACCATAGACATATCCGCCGCATTGGCCTTTAGATCGTATGTCAACATCGCCGCCATATTGGACCAGGCAAGACTGGCCTGAAAACAAATAGCCTACAAGTGAACTGCGGTTTTTCTGGATAAAAAGCACTATCGCGTTTACATTTCTCATAGATTTCATTTAGTCCTTTTTATATTCAAGGGTTTATGATCTATGTGGACTAGAAAAAAAGTTTTGAAAAAAAACGTAGACCATAAACCATTTTGATGATGTATTGCTGATGCTAATGATTATATAAAAATCAATAAAAAATTTGATTGCAAAAAAAAAAAATTTCGTATGTAATGTACTTAATCTGCAGTCATTTTTGGTATATCCAATACTTGCATCTTTATGGCTCTTTTGTCAATGTAAGAGTTTCTGTAATCCCAAATGCTCTTGCTCATATTCAAGCTTATTCATAGAGGGGCGACATAGCTCAGGAGGTAAGAGCGGTTGTCTGGCAGTCGGAGGGTTGCCGGTTTGATCCCCGCCCTGGGCATGTCGAAGTGTCCCTGAGCAAGACACCTAACCCCTAACTGCTCTGGTGAATGAGAGGCATCAATTGTAAAGCGCTTTGGATAAAAGCGCTATATAAATGCAGTCCATTTACCAAGCTAAGACTGTTAGCCAGTTCAGGTGCCATTTTCAACTCAATCTGTCAAGCATCCACCTGAAACTTGTCCGGCATATCTGACCACCCGATGCTGTCTTTACGTATACTATTTTGTTCAGTAGGCATTTGGTTATCGGAACAGTGATAGGTTTACTTTTAAGTCAATCAAGTTACAGAATGAATTAAACAAGACTGTCACCTGTCAAATGAGCCCTCGTTGCTGTCTGTGGGTCCAGCCATTTGCTAGTAACCTAAGTGCGTATCTGCCTCCACTCCCTGTGCGTAATGCAGATTGTGCTGACAAGCAGAGAGTGCATGCAGACTGAAGCGAGCTCGCTCTCAAAACAGCTTAGCATTGTACTATGAAATGAATTCATAACTATGGTGGTTCGAAGAAAAGGGTTTTTCACTGTGATAACAGTAATTGAAGAGCTCGAAAAAGCAAATCTCAATTAGAGGCATTATTTCCATATTTAGAAAGTTCCGATTGGTTTGGAGAGTGTGCTCTAGACCATGTGAGAGCCATACTGGTGGGCATGTAAGTTTACTGAAGTGAATTTAGTCTTCTCTTTATTATTTCTTCTTATTCCACATCAAGTCAACATCCTGTACCCTACTCCTCCTTCAGTTTTTCAGCAAGACCTACCTTCTTTATCTCGTAGCTTCACCTAGTTGCTTGTGCTTTTCTTGCCAGTTGTGCAAATATTTTTGAGATATTTACCATTTTTATTTATATTTTATTTATGTTTACCAAGAAAATTTCCCATTAATTAACACTAGTGGAATGTTCGGAATGTAAACAACACACTTGCAGCTGACATTGCAATCAGCCACTGCAGCAGCGACAGATACAGACCGTCTCTTTCTTTTGCAAAGCTTCTAATGGATGAAGTCTCTAGCAAAGTGAGTAACAGCAGCAGCAGCAAAGCAAGTTCAACTCAAACTAATATTAGTTTTCTGTTACAATTTCTGCTAATTCCTGCCAGCTACTGTAACATTTGTATTTCAACATTCAGCATAATGTTAACTGCTATAAGAAATTAACTCCCAAAAACATGTTCACCTCAGTTATTTATTCAAAATATGTTATTTTGAGAGAAGAAAACTTCTTTTGTAGTGTAGATAACCTGTTCAAAACGTTATCTAAAATGTGCAATTTGGAAAGGTTTTGGGATGTCTTGGAAAATCCATTGTAACATTTCACTGCTTTTAGTTATCTGCACAACAATCTGTGAATTCTTTGCTGATGTGTCATTGTATTACTGTTTTACATTCACGAATGGCCCAGAAATACTTTCAAACGATTATTGCAGAACACAAAAAAAGAAAAAACAAATAAAAGCCTGTGCCGAAATTGGCTTGCTCTCCCCCTTGGCTAAACGCCAGGTTTTCAATGGGCAGGGTTCATTGGGTGTTAGTTATGTAACAAAACCGCTTAAGTCCAGTGAAATTCTTTCTACATGTAATGTGTAAATAATGCTCTTGCCACTTTTGTGCACGCTAGGCAAGCTAAATTGAAAATGCCTAAGCATTGCCCCTTCTCTGGATGTGGAGAAAGCAATACATTCTTTTGTTTTGCCAAAAATGAAGAGACCTACAAGAAATGGGTTTTAATAGGGAGCCCACAGGCACTCCAGTATTACAATAACCAGAGCAGTTAGTATTTGCATTGCCCATTTTCTCAGAACAAAAGAACTTTTCGCAGAACGTGCTGGATCGGTAAGGATGCCTACCATTAGCTAGCGACAATTAAAACATTTTCAAGCTAAGACATGTGGAATCAAAGCCTTTTTTTATTTGGGTGTAATGTCCAGGATTTGAGACTGCCATAGGGTGTAATGTTAGTGTACAGGAGCTCAGTGTTACAATGCTATTACAAGTTGAATAATCTTCAGGTTTAATCATACGATGGGAACGCCTAGTTTATGTTGCTGTCCTTCATTTTGTCGGGTACTGCATGGGACAATCTGCTCTAACCAGCTCTGACCTAGCTAGCGATGAGAAACGGTTTACATACTGTATGATGTGTCTTACAGGTATGAATGTTAATGAGAGCAGGATACACACCCAACCTGCCCATGTCTGCTAAACAGGTCGCAATAATCTAACCGTGTCTATTACAATTCAATGGTTCTAATTCGGTTAAAAACGTGAAAGAAGCATTAAGAAGAAAATCTGTCCTCACTTCTGGGGAATATAACAACAATCTAGTTTCCTGGACCTTTAAGAGCACTGCAAACCAGGTGCAAATTGCCTTTTTTAAATTCTTGGGGATAAGGGGTTAAATAGTAGTGTCAATTTCAGCCTATTTCATTACCTTCGATCACCTGTGAACTCTCCTTTGAAAGCAACTGGAGGTTCCATTGAACGATCACTCTTCAGAGACACACAGCTGGGTACAGGTGACCCTGCTCTTTCTACCTGGACTCTGTGAACAAAACATGGGGACAGAGCTTCCAGTTAAATTCATCTTCATACTACTGCTCTCAGTCACTGTACAACTGACTGTGACATAATACACCCACCTACACCTAAAAAGTGACAGTGACATTGCAGTGTAAGTTCCCCCACTGCCCCCTAGTGGTATTGGCAGCAGCGCCCACAGAATAGGGATAAAGTAAAGATGAGCAATTTATTTAAAAAGGAGCTACGAAGTACAAACACGTCACAAATTCGAGCTCAACGGCTGCAACAGACTCCTTTTTGGCCAACAACGCCACTCGCTCCCTTAGCAGCGCTAATGGCAATAAATGTTAGTAAAATAAAAGGAACCTCCCCACCCCCCAATCGCCTGTTGCACACTAGCCCACATCATAAAACTTAATTTTGTATACTTTCCATAGTTACTTGGTCTCACTTATATTTGCATGAAACAGGTATGCCATTTAAGTTTTCAGAACAACACCTCAGATCACCAAAAAAATTATTTAGAAAAAAGTTTTAATGTC
>CM045898.1:9921756-10135886 GCA_025169545.1 Anguilla japonica | reverse complement strand
TCACCTTTCACGGTGTAGGTGGGTGTATTATATCTCATAAAAAAAAATACGTTTTCAGGAAACGACATAAAAATGCCAAGTTACTCACACATACAAGACATACAGACCATCTATAACCTCCATTCATTCAGACTATGAAAATCCAGGCCTGCCATTAAGGTATTGATACTCAAAATGACGCCAAGTTACCGGTACTACAACAGTATAGGCATCTTGCTTCACCGAAATTAAATAAGATGTATTCCAAAGCAATGCTACCCAATATTTCCTCCATTCTTTCAAGTCACTTGGCCCTGTGTTTTTGTAATCTTACCATTTTACAATGTCATGCAAACTTTGTGTCAGATCCAGGTGTCAAATATTTCGAATTGCCTAATGGAACACATTGAAATTCATGTAGAAAACTGCTGGTCAGTAACTACAGGAAGCATATTTCTCCAGAAAACATCATTTACACTTGCTTCTGAACTGAATTTCAGTAAATGTACAAGTGATTGTATATTTGCTACGTACAATAAATACTGCATGTAAAATACATATTGTACATACATACATAGAGAACTTCTTATTATCCCCATGGGGACATTTCCTCGCAGCATGTTACATTCACATTTACGAACAGACATTTATACCAAGAAACATACTATCATTCACGCAACAGAAAGCTGCTGGCCAGCGAAATACATACATACCAATACAAATTGGACATATAGACTCCTTTTCAATCGATCTTGACTTTGAGAAAGCCATCCACACATATGTTTGCCCTGTCCATGTAATGCATGCTTATACACACACAGGGCCAAGTGACTTGAAAGAATTGAGGAAATATTGGGTAGCATTGCTTTGGAATACATCTTATTTAATTTCGGTGAAGCAAGATAGCCTATACTGTTTGTAGTACCGTAACTTGGCGTCATTTGGATATAAATACTTTTAATGGCAGGCCTGGATTTTGGTAGTCTGAATGAATGAGTTATAGACGGTGTATGTCTTGTATGTGTGAGTAACTTGGCATTTTTGTGTACGTTGAAAACATGTTTTTTTTTTTTTTATGAGATATCATTTCTTTTTGCAAAGCGTTTTATTATGAGAGTGAGAAATGCAAAGTGACCCTGTAAGAAACGGTTGTGGATTATGGCTATCCTTGTGTGAATTTGTACAGTCTGATGAGCGTGTACCGTTTAGCAGTTTCGGTTTGCTATATATGTAAAAAACAGTGGCTGTGACAAAGAGTGCAGTGGCGTAAGTGTAAACGCATCAAAAACGCAGGTGAAATATGGCCAGTGTATGTACTCATGGATTTGACGGCCATCCAACGAGCCTTGATTGACAAAAGAATCAGCAAGCCCATAGAATTAGAGCTCCCTAGGTCGCAACTTGTGTACCCTTCTGTCATGCTCCGTTGTCTGTTATTTCGTGGAGATGCACTTTTAGTGTTTGTAAGGTTTATAAGGAATTTTGATAGGCTTATCTGCAGGTAGGAATCCTCTTCGCTGTTTTTGCTAAGCTAGAACCGGAAAAGTTGATAGTGGAGAATAGGAGCAGACGCATATGTGCCAGCAGGCTTTGCATATGAGAAAATAACAACAGTGTGAGATAAATTAGGAGAAATGATGAAATTGCGTAATTGAAACAATATATTTTTTAGCAGCTCAGAATGGGCATGTAGGTGAAAGTTGACATGATCACAGACTATAGTGCGAAGTAAATGAAGCGACCATGAGCGAGCTTAGTAATCCTTATCGAACGGTATGTATATAACAGTCGGTATAAAGAAGTAGTTGTTAAAGTGGAGGGTTAAGTAACATGTAAAATCTATTGCACTGATGTGCTTTTGTCATGTTCAGTACTAGTAGTTATAATTATGAGTGAGTCATGATTTTAAATGTAATGTTTTGATGGGGAGTTGCAGAACGTACATACGTAGTAATTGTTTGTATGTGGCTAGATAGAGAACAGGACGAGGTAACATGAATGTAGAAACGTGGCGTTTGCTGATAAGGTTTTGTACGGTAGCCAAGTGAAGAAATATAGTTAGTAGAAATGGCAGAGTGGTGAACTGTGTGTAACTTTTTAATAAAGGAATACATTTGCCGTCGTGAAATGCATATGGGTGGCCGTGAGTGAGTTTTGGTAAAGCAAATATAAAAGCGTAAGAAAACGTTAGTGTAAAAGAGGAAATTATCTGCCTGAGAGGCGAGGCGGGATTCATCCTTCAACCGGAGGTTTACCAGTCTGTGAATTTGTTAGTGCAGCACCATGACATGGCTATGCAATGCGTGAAATATCATTAGCAAACCTGTCCGTGGTTTTAAAGAAGAACACAGGCCAGTAAGCACAGAAGAGCTCCCGTTAAATCCATATGGCTTTGCAATATTGTAGCCGGTTAATAACTGAACGTGCAGACGGTACCTCATAATGCAGTGTATACGTTCGGTGAAAGGCGGGTAGATATGGTGCAAAAGCAGTAATTGAGTAGTAGACAATTATTAGTGAGGGTAAAAGCAGGTTAAAGAAACATGTCCCTAGGTGGGCTTGAACCTAAGACCCCATGTTCCCAAGACTGTAACCTTACCTACTAGGCCGCAGGCAAATTACCTGTTTAAAACTGGAAATGTTTCAGAGTGAAAAGGTATTATGGGTATTTTGCGTGTGTATGCAAATTTTTTGATTGGGGTCGTGTAGGTGAAAATTTGGCTGGTGTCGGTAAAATGTCCAATGGGAAAACGTGTTGTTAGTGAGATAGGCGGCAGGAAAAATAAGAAAGAGAAGAAGAAGAAGAAGAAGAAGGAGAAAACGCAAAATCCCCTTAGTTTGGGGCTTTATTGTGTGGATATGTGAAGTTGTTTATGAAATCTGTCTGTTGAAATGGGGTCAGAATGTACAGAATTTAATGTTTTTAAGGGCTGAGTGTCTGTGGCTGTTGTGGTTATTTCTGTGGGGAACCTTGAAAAGTGCCAAACTCTCGGTGCTGTATAGGTATGGGGCATGCTCCCGCCAAGGCGTAACTTGGCAGGATGGCATACCTGCCATCCCAATCACATTCAGGTGTACGGGGGGTTTATTATGTCATAGTCAGATGTGCAGTGACTGAGAGCAGTAGTATGAAGATGAAGTTAACTGGAATCTCTGTCTCCATGTTTTGTTCACAGGGTCCAGGTAAAAAGAGCAGGGTCACCTGTACCCAGCTGTGTGTCTTTGAAGAGTGATCGTTCAATGGACACTCCAGTCGCTTTTAGAGGAGAGTTCCCAGGTGATCAAAGGTAATTAAACAGGCTTAAATTGACACTACTATTTAACCCCTTAAGCCCAAACATTTAAGAAGGCAATTCCCACCTAGTTTGCACCATACATTTTTAAAAAGTTCAACTTCGCATCTCTGACGTCTGCTTCCCTCGTAGCTTAGTGTGTACTACCTTTGCCTTAGTAAATAGCGCATTGGTCTCCATTGGGCTCCCAAAAATAGAAACGAGGAACCAAAAATGACCAATGTCCGGAGTGTGATACTGCTATCTAGTGTAATGCTAGTATACAGTAGCTCAATGTTACAACGTTATCACAAGTTGAATGATCACGTTTGACTATAGGATAGTAATGCCTAGTTTTTCTTGCCTTCTTTCATTTTTTTGACTGGTACTGCATGGGACAATCTGCTCTAACCGGCTCTAACCTAGCTAGTGATGAGAAACGGTTTATATATGATGTGTCTTACAATTATCAATGTTAATGAGCGCAGGATACACACCCAACCTGCCCATGTCTGCTAAAAAGGTCGCAATAATCTAATTGTGTTTATCACAATTTAATTCTTATAACTAGGTTAAAAACGATAAAGAAGTATTAAGAAGACAATCAGTTGTCACTTCCGGGGAATATATCCTGGACGTTTAAGAGTAGTGTAAACCATGTGGAAATTGCCTTTTTTGAATGCTTTGGGTTAAGGGGTTAAATAGTAGTGTCAATTTAAGCCAATTTAATTACCTTTGATCACCTGTGAACTCTCCTTTGAAAGCGACTGGAGTGTCCATTGAACGATCACTCTTCAGAGACACACAGCTGGGTACAGGTGACCCTGCTCTTTCTACCTGGACCCTGTGAACAAAACATGGGGACACAGCTTCCAGTTAAATTCATCTTCATACTATTGCTCTCAGTCACTGTACAACTGACTGTGACATAATAAACCCCACGTACACCTGAATGTGATATAATACACCCACCTACACCTAAAAAGTGACAGTGACATTGCAGTGTAAGTTCCCCCACTGCCCCCTAGTGGTATTGGCAGCAGCGCCCACAGAATAGGAAAAAAGTAAAGATGAGCAATTTATTTAAAAAGGAGCTACGAAGTACAAACACGTCACAAATTCGAGCTCAACGGCTGCAACAGACTCCTTTTTGGCCAACAACGCCACTCGCTCCCTTAGCAGCGCTAATGGCGATAAACCCCGTACTAGCCTGAATGAATGATTGGGATGGCAGGTATGCCATCCTGCCAAGTTACGCCTTGGCGGGAGCATGCCCCATACCTATACAGCACCGAGAGTTTGGCACTTTTCAAGGTTCCCCACAGAAATAACCACAACAGCCACAGACACTCAGCCCTTAAAAACATTAAATTCTGTACATTCTGACCCCATTTCAACAGACAGATTTCATAAACAACTTCACATATCCACACAATAAAGCCCCAAACTAAGGGGATTTTGCGTTTTCTCCTTCTTCTTCTTCTTCTTCTTCTTCTCATTCTTATTTTTCCTGCCGCCTATCTCACTAACAACATGTTTTCCCATTGGACATTTTACCGACACCAGCCAAATTTTCACCTACACGACCCAATCAAAAATTTGCATACACACGCAAAATACCCATACCTTTTCACTCTGAAACATTTCCAGTTTAAACAGGTAATTTGCCTGCGGCCTAGTAGGTAAGGTTACAGTCTTGGGAACATGGGGTCTTAGGTTCAAGCCCACCTAGGGACATGTTTCTTTAACCTGCTTTTACCCTCACTAATAATTGTCTACTACTCAATTACTGCTTTTGCACCATATCTACCCGCCTTTCACCGAACGTATACACTGCATTATGAGGTACCGTCTGCACGTTCAGTTATTAACCGGCTACAATATTGCAAAGCCATATGGATTTAACGGGAGCTCTTCTGTGCTTACTGGCCTGTGTTCTTCTTTAAAACCACGGACAGGTTTGCTAATGATATTTCACGCATTGCATAGCCATGTCATGGTGCTGCACTAACAAATTCACAGACTGGTAAACCTCCGGTTGAAGGATGAATCCCGCCTCGCCCTCAGGCAGATAATTTCCTCTTTTACACTAACGTTTTCTTACGCTTTTATATTTGCTTTACCAAAACTCACTCACGGCCACCCATATGCATTTCACGACGGCAAATGTATTCCTTTTATTAAAAAGTTACACCAGTTCACCACTCTGCCATTTCTACTAACTATATTTCTTCACTTGGCTACCGTACAAAACCTTATCAGCAAACGCCACGTTTCTACATTCATGTTACCTCGTCCTGTTCTCTATCTAGCCACATACAAACAATTACTACGTATGTACGTTCTGCAACTCCCCATCAAAACATTACATTTAAAATCATGACTCACTCATAATTATAACTACTAGTACTGAACATGACAAAAGCACATCAGTGCAATAGATTTTACATGTTACTTAACCCTCCACTTTAACAACTACTTCTTTATACCGACTGTTATATACATACCGTTCGATAAGGATACTAAGCTCGCTCATGGTCGCTTCATTTACTTCGCACTATAGTCTGTGATCATGTCAACTTTCACCTACATGCCCATTCTGCTAAAAAATATATTGTTTCAATTACGCAATTTCATCATTTCTCCTAATTTATCTCACACTGTTGTTATTTTCTCATATGCAAAGCCTGCTGGCACATATGCGTCTGCTCCTATTCTCCACTATCAACTTTTCCGGTTCTAGCTTAGCAAAACAGCGAAGAGGATTCCTACCTGCAGATAAGCCTATCAAAATTCCTTATAAACCTTACAAACACTAAAAGTGCATCTCCACGAAATAACAGACAACGGAGCATGACAGAAGGGTACACAAGTTGCGACCTAGGGAGCTCTAATTCTATGGGCTTGCTGATTCTTTTGTCAATCAAGGCTCGTTGGATGGCCGTCAAATCCATGAGTACATACACTGGCCATATTTCACCTGCGTTTTTGATGCGTTTACACTTACGCCACTGCACTCTTTGTCACAGCCACTGTTTTACATATATAGCAAACCGAAACTGCTAAACGGTACACGCTCATCAGACTGTACAAATTCACACAAGGATAGCCATAATCCACAACCGTTTCTTACAGGGTCACTTTGCATTTCTCACTCTCATAATAAAACGCTTTGCAAAAAGAAATGATATCTCATAAAAAACATGTTTTCAACGTACAAAAATGCCAAGTTACTCACACATACAAGACATACACCGTCTATAACTCATTCATTCAGACTACCAAAATCCAGGCCTGCCATTAAAAGTATTTATATCCAAATGACGCCAAGTTACGGTACTACAAACAGTATAGGCTATCTTGCTTCACCGAAATTAAATAAGATGTATTCCAAAGCAATGCTACCCAATATTTCCTCAATTCTTTCAAGTCACTTGGCCCTGTGTGTATAAGCATGCATTACATGGACAGGGCAAACATATGTGTGGATGGCTTTCTCAAAGTCAAGATCGATTGAAAAGGAGTCTATATGTCCAATTTGTATTGGTATGTATGTATTTCGCTGGCCAGCCTTTCTGTTGCGTGAATGATAGTATGTTTCTTGGTATAAATGTCTGTTCGTAAATGTGAATGTAACATGCTGCGAGGGAAATGTCCCCATGGGGATAAAGAAGTTCTCTATGTATGTATGTACAATATGTATTTTACATGCAGTATTTATTGTACGTAGCAAATATACAATCACTTGTACATTTACTGAAATTCAGTTCAGAAGCAAGTGTAAACATGTTTTCTGGAGAAATATGCTTCCTGTAGTTACTGACCAGCAGTTTTCTACATGAATTTCAATGTGTTCCATTAGGCAATTCGAAATATGTGACACCTGGATCTGACACAAAGTTTGCATGACATTGTAAAATGGTAAGATTACAAAACACAGGGCCAAGTGACTTGAAAGAATGGAGGAAATATTGGGTAGCATTGCTTTGGAATACATCTTATTTAATTTCGGTGAAGCAAGATAGCCTATACTGTTTGTAGTACCGTAACTTGGCGTCATTTTGATATCAATACCTTTAATGGCAGGCCTGGATTTTCGTAGTCTGAATGAATGAGTTATAGACGGTGTATGTCTTGTATGTGTGAGTAACTTGGCATTTTTGTCGTTGAAAACGTATTTTTTATGAGATATAATACACCCACCTACACCTGAAAGGTGACAATGACATTGCCGTGTAAGTTCCCCCACTGCCCCCTAGTGGTATTGGCAGCAGCGCCCACAGAATAGGGAAAAAGTAAAGATGAGCAATTTATTAAAATAGGAGCTACGAAGTACAAACACGTCACAAATTCGAGCTCAACGGCTGCAACAGACTCCTTTTTGGCCAACAACGCCACTCACTCACTTAGCAGCGCTAATAGCAATAAATATCAGTCAAATAAAAGCAACCTCCCCACCCCCCAATCGCCTGTCGCACACTAGCCCACATCATAAAACTTAATTTTGTATACTTTCCATAGTTACTTGGACTCAATTATATTTGCACGAAACAGATATACAATTTAAGTTTTCAGAACAACACCTCAGATCACCAAAAAAATTATTTAGAAAAAAGATTTAATGTCCATATGTAATGTACTTACATTGCATTCACTTTTGGTATATCCAATACTTGTGTCTTTATGGCTCTTTTGTCTATGTAAGAGTTTCTGTAATCCAAAATGCCTCTGCTCACATTTGGGTGAAATGTCCGGAGTGTGATACTGCTATCTAGTGTAATGCTAGTATACAGTAGCTCAATGTTACAACGTTATCACAAGTTGAATGATCACGTTTGACTATAGGATAGTAATGCCTAGTTTTTCTTGCCTTCTTTCATTTTTTTGACTGGTACTGCATGGGACAATCTGCTCTAACCGGCTCTAACCTAGCTAGTGATGAGAAACGGTTTATATATGATGTGTCTTACAATTATCAATGTTAATGAGCGCAGGATACACACCCAACCTGCCCATGTCTGCTAAAAAGGTCGCAATAATCTAATTGTGTTTATCACAATTTAATTCTTATAACTAGGTTAAAAACGATAAAGAAGTATTAAGAAGACAATCAGTTGTCACTTCCGGGGAATATATCCTGGACGTTTAAGAGTAGTGTAAACCATGTGGAAATTGCCTTTTTTGAATGCTTTGGGTTAAGGGGTTAAATAGTAGTGTCAATTTAAGCCTGTTTAATTACCTTTGATCACCTGTGAACTCTCCTTTGAAAGCGACTGGAGTGTCCATTGAACGATCACTCTTCAGAGACACACAGCTGGGTACAGGTGACCTGCTCTTTCTACCTGGACCCTGTGAACAAAACATGGGGACACAGCTTCCAGTTAAATTCATCTCATGAGGGTTCCTCCTTTGGTCTGCAAACAGTTTGTGTCAGTCGTGAGCTCATGAGTCACAGTGACTGCTTTAAGAATCCAAGAGATTGTGCAGAGATGGAACCAGCCAGCAACAGAGAGCGGTCTGCAGTTTTGGAACATTTTAAAATGATATCAGCAACTAAGCTTTATCCTCCTGAGACCCAGGGGAAAAAAGGTTCAAAATGACATTTTTTCTATATTTGTGTTACAATATATATATAGTAATAAAAATGTATAAAAATACAAACTAAATAAAATAAAAAACAATAAAAACAATCTGTTATGAATAATGATATATAAGTGCAGTTTTACTTATTATAACAATTTTAAAAAATACACATAAATTTTTGTTACTCCGGAAAGACCACCAGGTCCAAGAACATGTAATCTCACATCCAAATTTATGACATTTAAAGACCATTATGTATTATAGACACAGAGACAATTAAGCTATCATGAAGGCTTGAAGATACAACTAGAAATGTCACGTCCTCCACAGATGACAAACATGAAAGTCTTTGTCTCAGAAAGATGAAAGAAAATGATTATATAAATACATACAAAAATAACCTTTTATTTCAATGACCTGTTCAATGTTGCATGAGCACCTCCTCTCCCCATTTAATAGTTATTACTCCGAAGTTTCAAGGTGGACACAACGCAGACGACTATCTTTTATAAGTCTTTTACTGAATCTCTTTTAACTTTCAATATGATCTGCTGGTTTGGTAACCTAAATCTTAAGTACAAGAGTCGACTGGCCAACATTGTAAAATCAGCTGGCAGGATCATCTAATACAGCTGACCCCTCCCAGCTGTATCAGATAGGATCTATAAGGAAGGCCCAGTCCATTCTGAGGGATTCCCAGCATCCCCTGTTCAATCAGTTTGTATTACTTCCCTCAGAGCGCAGATATACACCGATCAGTCACAACATTAAAACCAACTACCTAATATTGTGTAGGTCCCCCTTGTGCCGCAAAAACAGCTCTGACCCGTCTCCACCTCTGAACGTGTCCTCTGTTATATTTGTATTTCTGTATATATTTGTATCTACTGTAAATTTGTATCTGATTGTGTTACTTTATTGTCTTTTAAGCTGCAACAGTGCAAATTCCCCCCGGGGATCAATAAAGTACACTACTACTACTACTACTTATTACATTATTGGTTTTTATTACATAAAGAAATTGAAATGGATTACATTATTGGGAATTATTACACTGTTGGTAGTTTATTACATTATTACTTGCTACAGGGCTATAAAAAGCCAAGATATTGTTAGAGGGTGAATTATTTCCACATGATTTTAAAAACTCTCGACGGGTCAGAGCGGTTTTGGCGGCACGAGGGGGACCCACACAATATTAGGCAGGTGGTTTAATGTTGGGCTGATCGGTGTAGGCTTCCTATTTTAAAATAGGATCCCTATGTTAAAAACAAACAGGATCAAACACTATTTTATCCCTAGTGTCACTGGCTTTCTTAATAAGTAATAGTGATATGTTTTGCAGTGATTTTAATGTTTATCTGTTGTCATAAATATAGTCATTGCTATTTATTATATACTATGCTGCAGTACAAACTGCCCCATGGGGACAATAAAGACTCTAACTAACACCAAACCTATATCCTTTGTGTTATATACCAACACATTTATTCGGAATACCCCCTCATTAATGCAAATAGGCTACTCCTAACTGCACATTATGTGGCTGTAACTCAATATAGACATTACATTACAGGCATTTAGCAAACTCTCCTATCCAGAGTGACTTACACAACTTCTTTTTTGTCACATATTTTTTTACATTACATCCATACAGCTGGATATATACTGAAGTAATGCAGGTTAGGTACCTTGCTCAAGGGTACTATGGCAGTGTCCTACCTGGGACTCGAACCTGTGATTTATAGGTTAAAAGGCCAGCTCCTTACCTATTAGAATGGGCAAAATGTGTGATCTAAGCGACTTTGACTGTGCCAGATGGATGGTGCCAGATGTGGTGGTTCCAGCATCACAGAAACAGCTGTCCTCCTGTGATTTTCATGCAGTATAGTCTATGGAGTTTACAGAGAATGGTGTGATAAACAAACAACATTGTTAATGGGAGATCAGAGGAGAATGGGCAGACTAGATCAAGCTAACAGAAAGGCCACAAATGAAATAACAGCTATGCTTGGCCAAAGAGCTCTAATGTCATCTCTCAGGACCACAGTAGATGAGACAAAGGAGACTATTTAGATTCTTGAAACTGTCAATTACTCCCAGTAAAACCATTTCCCTGAAGCCATTCCACATAGCCTTTTGGCATGGAGGTAGCATCTAATTTTGGAGCATCTAATGTAGCAGTTAATAGAAACTTGGTGACCCCCGATGCAACCACGTTCTGTAATTCTCCAATTGTGGCCACTGGATATTTCTTTGCTCCCTGAACCATCTACCTCACTGTGCATTGGCTAAGATCACTAGCGCCATCTACCGGGCAGGTTTAACACTACTCCCGGGGTTTTGAAATTATTCATATTTGGTCTCACAGTAGTAAGTCGCATTTCTTTGTTTAGTTTTTGAGGCATTTCCTTATTTTTGAAGATCAACAACCATTGTTTTTCTTCATTTGTGAGTTTGTTGCTTTATATGAAAAATTGATTTTGTAAGCGTGTTGCCTCAGTTTTATACTCCAGTGAAGCAGCAAGCCATGGTAGAGGACAACACAGTTCCTTAGGCCTGAGCTCGGCTTAATGTCTTATATACATGCTGGTGTAAACTTCACTCTGTTAGATTTTATTTTTAACAATCTTTAAGAGTGCCAATAATTGTGACCCCTATAAAGTCAGTATCTGAGATGCATGTATTTTGCTAGTAGGCGTATACGATATGCTAGTGGCAATTTATAGCCGACTGATATCCCTGTTATTGCGTTTCGTGTAAAATTTTAAAACATTTGGCAACGTTAACTACCCGTGCTAACAGTCAGCGTTTCGACCGCACATTTACTCATAAACAACCCCCCTAACATACACGAACATGCTCGTGAGAAATCTTGGAAAACATCCAAAACGACCCAAATCAATAATTCATGAAAGTAGATCATTATTTTTTCTTAAGTAGCCCAATTTTATCTAAAAAAAAGTCATTGTATCATGTGTTTTCCGTTTCTAAGTAGTTGAAATTCGGTTAGAAATCGCTGCAGTACAATTTATGTTGTATTTTAATTTCAACTTCCAATCCAACTCAGGCAAAACGTAAATTCGGTGTGACGTGTGGCTTTGAAATCAGACGCTTTCGTGCTTTTAAGTAAACCTACATGCACAGCTACATGCTGCCACCTTGTGGTTCATACAAGAAACGGCGTCTTAATGCAACTATAACCGCAGTTCTTATCAGTTCTTGCTACTATTACATTACATTACATTACATTATAGGCATTTAGCAGACGCTCTTATCCAGAGCGACGTACAACAAGTGCAATAGTTCCAGGTGCAGAGGTGCAGAAGAACACACAAGAGCGAAGTAGATCGTAGTGCCAGAAGTGACCACAGATCAGGACTCCAACCCTGTAGAGTAACCTGTTCAGCAAACAAACAGTCCTGCCTAGTACAAACTAGCGCTGAAATCACATTTTCCTAATCAGAACCAGACAAACAATCCTGCCAAAAAAAGTAGTTGAATTTATTATCTTTGAAACTTGTACGAATTCAATAGAACAGAATTAATTGGTAAGGACATGGCTACTAGGTCTTTGTGAATTAAAACTAGTCAGAGTTGGGTAGCAAATATGTAAACGAATATCCTTTAAGCATATTTTAGCATGTTCCTGTATACGGAAGCTAATGTCTCGTTTCAAATAATAGAAGACCAGCTATGAAAGCTCCATAGGCTACGTGAATTAACTACCGACCACCGACTTTAACATGGCAGACATCACGTTAATGTGTCTTAATCCAAACTGTGAATAGAGAGCAAAAATAACATTTTGACTTCACAATCCGCGCAGTTAAAATGTTCGGTCTGTTTTTGTTACAGTAGCAGATGTCATAATGTAGCCGACGACAGGCCTGTGACTTCCGTCATATCCAAATACCAAATAAATGCTAAAAATAAACGTTAAACTTTTTAAAAGTCATTTGAAAGGGTATTTTTTGTGTTTGGTCCCAAATGGGGAATTTGAAAAAACATATTACTCCTCGTCTACTCCTCGGGCGCCATTTTATTACCTGTTTTATTTCACTAAATTAAGCGTTATTGCGATCATAGTTGCAGATTCCTATTCCTCAAAACACCCCTTCTCATCTAGCTTCTATTCTCCCCCATCCAACTCCAAAACAGACTACTTACTCCGTTCTTTTATCCAGTTTTATTCCGTTTTTACCGTTTCTTTGTCCTCCGTCTTCAAAATGACGTTTGAGTTTGAAACAGTTTCACTTTCTCTTCTGACCCTTTTTATTTATTTATTTTTTTTACTTTTTTACTTGTTCAAGTAAGTCTTCTTATTTTTATTGGTTGCATTCATTTATTGTAGTCAATTAGTTACCCAGAAAAGACAAACATTCCTTGCATGTAGACATTTGCCTAATTTTAACGTCTACATGTACTAAGCCTATTGAACAATCCTACAATTCCGTTTGGGACTTAAATTGTTCCAATATATTGGTACCATCTGTAGGCTAAACCCGCAAATAAGCCTGTTCGAGTGTAGCGAACATCCGCGTCACTGTAAGAAATGTTCTTTTTTCAAGATGCACAATATGACGATGGACAGAAAAAAAAAAAAAAAAATACAAATAAACCATCTGTCTCCCTCAGTGTCCCTGACACAATCACACAATGTTTTTGGCGAGTAGTTTCTGTTATCACGAGGCTATTTGTTATCTCTATTCTTAACAGACTATTTTTGTTTGTAAATTTAGGTGTAAGGTTTGTTATTCTGTACGTTTTGATATGTGCATCTCCAAACGTTGACTGTTAGTTTTCTTTTTAAGTCAATTTGTAAGGTTACTTGTCATTTGTTGTTTGTATGTTTTTCATCATATCTGTGTCTGTCATTAAAAAATAGGATAAAAACAGGAGCTGATTTTCCATGGAGCTTGCACTTTCCACATTCAAAAAGGGGGGGGGGTTCATGTCCTCTCAGCATGGAGCTAGCATGTTCTTGTATTCGTGCTGGTTTCTTCTGGGTACTCTGGTTTCCTCCCACACCAAAGACATGTATGTCAGGTTCAGTAAACTCCTGCCATTGCCCTTGGCCAAGGCCACTGCACTGTGGCTGCCCACTAAAAGTAGTTAGAATGAGTCAAATGCAGAGGATTAATTATTCTTTCTCTTTGAGTCACTAACGTGTCCTTGTATTGATGCCTGGCAGATTTTATAGACCTTTCTGAGTTGTGTCTAGAAGTTTTATACAACAGGTCATTGCCAGAATTAAAAGATGAAATTTTTATTCAGTGCAAACAGCTGCAGTTTATTTGTAATAACATGTTTACTCAATGGATAATCAACTGAGTTTCCAACTTGATGAATACATCAACATAATTATTAACAATGATTTGTCAAAAAAAGGCCTTTAAAATACAGCCAGTTATAATGAAATATAATGACCAAGCACAAAATATCATCAGCAGACATGGTATCAGTGACCTGTAACCAAAAGAATACATACTGGCCTGTAACTGTATGTTGTATATAGTGTATCTGTGGCTATTATTTGATGTTACAGTCGATAGAGTTACACTTGTGAAATCAGATCTCATGATCAGATTCAATGAGAAAGAATACAAGGAGAAGCCATTTATGATCCAGTGGCCCTTAAATCTTCATGTGGTATGAGGACTATGCAGTGTAGAAGACACACATTTACACAGTGCACAGTGTAAAACATGAATACCCCTATACGGACAATTGGGGGTATGCATTTATGGACCACTTTATTTGTCAATGATTTCTTGTATTCTGAATCTGATCACAGAAATCTAATTTCAATGACAAATATTGTGATCATTGTGACCATGTACTCCAGATGAAGAAAGAACTACTATTTCTGCCTACAGATTTAAAAAAGCCAACACTGAATTTTACACAACATAGAAGGTCCCTTAAGAATAAGAAACATCAGTGTCCCTGTTCTTGCTGAAACCACGCAACCATTTATGTCTGCAACAATGACAATTTGATGACACTCGTAAAGAAACAGTAATACACTAAAAGCTAAACTTCATGCTGATGCCTGTGACGCTCTGACCAGAGAAAGCTCCTGTAATCCATCTAGTGACAAGTTATTACAAGGCTAGCTCTCAGAACTCTCAGAACATTACTGCTTCAGTACTTGCTATGCTTATTCTGTTATCGGCCTTTGTCACAGCCCAAACATTGGATTCTGGTTCAAGCGAGGAAGTGCCCATCAGACCAAAACTCAGTCATTTCCCCAACTACAAAAGTGTTCTTATGTCATAGTAATTGCAGTAGATATGACTGTAAACTAAAATGTTTTACAAATAATCCAGACAATGTTTGATCAATCAGAAAAACAGTTTTCATGTCTATATGAGCGCACACAGTGAATCACTGCCCATTCTTTCACTGCTCTGCCTCAGTTCCTGTAGATTCAATGGGAAACCTGCAGTGATTAATGCACTTCAGACTGTGTTCTGCAGTGTACAGCTGCTTGGAGGCTTAAGGTAGTGAAGGGAAGTGTATGTTTCTGTATTTCTGTATGCACTCCTGGCCACTTCTGCCTAGGCCTGCAGCCTTATCCCAGTCTCCACATTCCCAGTTCCCATGGTGATGAGGGCAAAGAGCGATGGAGAGCCACGGGGAGAATGGAATGCAGCTCAGGGCCGTCCCAAGTGCACTCCTGAGAGGACCCGAAAAGTTCTGGCACCCACAATGGGGATATACCACCTCCATCTCATTGTAAATAAGAATTTGTTCTTAATGACTTGCCCGGTGAAATAAAGGTGAAATAAAAAATTAAAAAGTCCCAGGCACTATACTGTGCTGTTGTGTTGTGTGCTGAGATGCCTAATTACTGATGTAACATACGTGTGTGACCATAGACAGAGCCTCTATGCCTGTGAGATGTGACCTTATGAGGCATGATGCTCATAAACTACTGCTTCCGCAGCAGCTGGTCATGCCTCCATCTGTAGCACCCCTGTGTTGGAGACCTGCTCTGTGTCCCTGTGCTGGAGGCCTGCTCTGTGTCCCTGTGCCGGAGGCCTGCTCTGTGTCCCTGTGCCAGAGGCCTGCTCAGTGTCCCTGTGCTGGAGCTGTCTCACAGCCTGAGAGAATGTGCCACAGGCCTCGTTTGGGGGCAGCACAGAGCGGACGGTCTCATCCGCAGCCAAACCATTAGCGCAGGTTCTGAGGAGAAGGCAGCGTGTCATAATTGGCCCTGATCAGGAAGCTAAGCCTGGCTTGTGGTATCTTCCACCAGTCTGACCCACTGAGCGATCGGTCCTCCACACTTTCCCACGCTGTCCATCCTCCCAGACCACCTTATCAAACTGCTATAACCTGCTACCTCTCCTGCGCCATCCATGGTGGGATGACCCTTCTGAGTCTTCTGTGCCCCTCTGTTTCCCTGCTGGGGGGGTTGTGCCCCTCTGTTTCGCTGCTGGGGGGGGGGGGGGGGGGGTTGTGCCCCTCTGTTTCGCTGCTGAGAGGGGTTGTGCCCCTCTGTTTTCCTGCTGGGGGGGGGGGGGGGGGGGGGGGGGGGGTTGTGCCCCTCTGTTTCCCTGCTGGGGGGTTTGTGCCCCTCTGTTCCCCTGCTGGAGGGTTGTGCCCCTCTGTTTCCCTGCTGGGGGGTTCTCTGTTCTCTTGTGGCTTACAGGTGCACCAAAGAAAAAGAGAGCAATCCTCAGCTGGGATGCTGGAGGAGCTGGACCTGGCCGGGAAGGCAGTCGCAACATTTTACTATTATTATCACAACAGCCCCCAATGTTTCAATAACAGAGGTGACAAAAATGGACAAAACCCAACTATGCCACATCACAAACTACCAATACCAAAGGCTCAATACTGCCAACAAGCAATAGACAATTACTGGACTTTATTACTGGACTACCAAATTTTAAAAAATACATGCAACCATCCCTACACAAGCAGGTTACAGGGTCTTGAAGGATAGCACAGTGGGCATGCAGAGCAGGACTTGTCGTGACTACTAACCTTATCTGGAAAATAAAGTCTAATTTCTTTCATAAAAAACAACAACGGCAAGTCTTCCACAGACTTCTGCTCTGAGCTTACCCAGCAGAAATAAAAACATGCAAGAAAAGAAAGGGAACACTTGCAACTTGCAATACCAGACAAGAGAGGGGGGGAAACCCATACGCTTACAAGAGGCATAAACTAAAAACACATCCTCCCAACAGAGAAACTGTAAAAGACAATGTAGCACACCCCCAACTTAAGACAAGTCAACATTACAGTTAATGCGAATGCATTGATAATATTGGCTGGGCAAGTTCCTTTTCAGACTTCAGACGTATTTTGTGGGAGACGCAAAGAGGGAAAACTGCGAAATCCATGCACCAGCTTCTCGGTGAAGCTGCCGAGGCTTTGGAGCAGCGAAGCACACACGCTGTGGCTGCAGAGAGGTCGCGACCCCCTGGCTGTAATAAGCCATGCTTTTATATAACTGTCCTTAAAAATGAAGGTGGTGTAGTGTTTCTAATACACATTTATCATATGTTTATCATATCTCTCTCTTTCAACTACTATCTTTATTGCATACTCTCTTATTAATACTGTAGGTTACCCCACAAAATTATCCTTCTGTCTCTATATCTGTCATCACCCTCTCCTTTTCCCTCCTCTCTCTCCAAAGTTTTAAATGCGCAAGCATTTTTTTATTGTTGTTAGAATTTTTTTTTACATTTGCATGAGTCTTGATAGTGACCAGTCCATATTGTCTGGAATTCTGATACAATGCTTGTACTGCACTGAGAAATACTGCCTGTCAGAAATACAAGACAATGTTGATGTATTTGAAAAGCAAGTGACTCTCTTAGCTGTAATACTGCTCTAACGTTTTTGACTGCTATTCTATTTTAAAATGAATAAATATTCATTAATTCATGTAAAGACAAATGGTTTCCCTTTAGCTTGCAATATACAATATATCTAATTTTGAGGGTCTGCATACCTCTTATAAACACAGGTGGAATAATAGCTTGGAGTGGTATTCAAATTTAACACAAGTGAACGTGAAATGTTCAATACTATTTGACAAAAGTTTCAGTCTGTTTTTCTGTTACGGCAGGACATTGTCACTGTGAAAATGTAGCCTAGCCTATACTCTTTCAATCAAACGACATGGCCTGTGACTTCTTTCATATCCAGTGAGGGAAAATGGTCATAAAGTAAAGGTGCATTGCCCTTGACCAAGGCCTCAGAACTGGAGTTGGAGAAAGTCTCACTCATTGGGATCAGGCAGTAATACAGGGGATTGGTCTTTTTGGCATCAAAGCAGCATAAGACGAGTTCAGCTGGTTTGGAAAGTCCTCATAACTGGTGACTCTGTCTGATCTAACCTTGTATGAAATGATCGCCTCCAAGCCTTGCCAAAGATAACAAGAGTCTTTCTCTTTCTCTTTGAGTCACTAACTTGTCTTGACGCTGGGAAGATTTTATAGACTTCTGAGCTACATCTAGATGTTTTATATGACAGATAATTGCTAGAATTAAAATATGAAAACTGAATTGAGTGCCAACAGCTGCAGTTTATTTGTAATAAAATGTTTACACAATGGACAATCAACTGATAAATCCATCAGCATTATAAACAATGATTTGTTTAAAATACAGCCAAGTATAATGAAACAGAATGAGCACAAAAAATGTCATCAACAGACATGGTATCAGTAAGCTGTAACCAAAATAATACATATTTGGCCTGTATGATTGTACATAATGTATCTATGCCCATTATTTGATTGATGTTACAATGGATAGAGTTACACTTGTAAAATCTTGTAAAATCTGATCTTATTGATCAGATTCAATGAGAAAGAATACAAGGAGAAGTCATTTATGACTCAGTGGCCCTTAAATCTTTGTGATATGGAGGTATGAGGACTATGCAGTGTAAAAGACACACATTTACAGTGCACAGTGTAAAAGATGCATGCCCCCATACGGACCGTGCATTTACAAAAAACAGCTTTTCTGTTCTATTCCATCACAAATATATATATATATATATATATATATATATATATGTGTGTGTGTGTGTGTGTGTGTGTGTGTGTGTGCACAAGCCGAAATGTGGTAAATGTTTCTTTTTCTCATCCAATCAGACTAAAATAATCTATTAATGTGTAGGCTTGTTATTCTTCCAAAGTGATTTTTTTTTTTTTGAAAAAGCAAAGCAATGCTAGTACCCAATGTTTCATCAGTTATTTCAAGTAACTTGACCCTGTGTTTTTTTTTTCATCTTACCATCTGAACTCATTGTGGTCATTCAACCTTGGTGTCACATGAAAGTATGGAAGAACATATCATTTACACTACCGGTCAAAAGTTTTAGAACACCCCCATTTTTCCAGTTTTATTGAAATTTAAGCAGTTCAATTCCAGTGAATGACCTGAAATGGTACAAAGGTAAGTAGTAAACTGCCGGAGGTTAAAAAAATTTAGGTTACCAAAAATTCAAAAATAATGTAAATTTCAGAGTTATAAAAAAGGCCTTTTTCAGGGAACATTTAATGGGTTAACAACTTACAGCTTTTCTGCAGCAATGGAAGTAAATTAAACCTTGAAAGTTGATGCAAATAATTCCTACAGGTGTCCCAACTTTTGTTGATTACTTACAAACCCTCTGTCTGTATAAAATCAGTGTTGGAACAGACTGATTACTACTATTACTACACCCTCTGAAGCATTATTTGGACAATATTGCACTGCAGGAAGTAGTATATTGCTATCATAATGGTAGGGAAAAAGGCAATTAACAAAGGAAGACAGACTGTTATAACCCTTAAAAGCGTAGGTCTTTCCTTTAGAGAAATTGCTAAGAAAGCCAAGGTGTCAGTGAGTACAGTTTCCTACACCATCAAAAGGCACTTGGAAACTGGAGGAAACTCTGACAGGAAGAGGTCCGGCAGACCCAAAGCTACAACAGAATCAGAAGACAAGTTTCTGAGACTCAACAGCTTGCGTGATAGGCAGCTCACAGGACAACAGCTTCAAGCACAGCTGAACAGTGGTTGAAGTAAGCAAGTCTCAGTTTCTACAAGAAGAGAAGACTTCAAGCTGCAGGTTTGACAAGGCGAGTGGCAGTACAAAAGCCATTGCTGAAATGGCTAAATAAGAAAAAGAGGCTTGCCTGGGCCTTGAAGCACCAGCAGTGGACTACTGAAGACTGTAAGAAGGTTTTATGGACCGATGAATCAAAATTTGAAATCTTCGGTTCATCATGCAGGGTTTTTGTACGCTGTCAAGTAGGTGAAAGGATGGTTCCTCCGTGTGTGACACCAACTGTCAAACATGGAGGAGGAAGCGTGATGTCTGGGGCTCTTTTGCTGGATCCAGAGTTGGCGACTTGCATAGAATGATTGCACCCTGAATCAAAAGGGCTACCACAGCATTTTGCAGCACCATGCATTACCCTCTGGTCAACGCCTAGTTGGTCAGGGGTTCATACTACAGCAAGATAATGACCCAGAACATACCTCCAGGCTATGTCAGAACTATCTTAGAAGAAAAGAACAAGACGGTAGGCTTCAAATCATGGAACGGCCAGCACAGTCTCCAGACTTAAACCCCATCGAGCTGCCTGAGGTGAACTGGACAGAAGGGTGAAAGCAAAGCAACCTACAAGTGCAACACATTTGTGGGAACTTCTGCAACAGTGTTGGGTAGATCTTTCCGAACAATATTTGATTTCCATTGTAGAACGAATGCCACAAGTGTATTCAGCCATCAAAAAAATTAGAATAAATTGTGTTAAATAGAACAATTCCACGTTTTATTTGTTCTATGCTTTTTTTTATCTGAGACAATTGCGTAAATTTCAATAAAACCTGAAAAATGGAGGTGTTCTAAAACTGTTTGACCGGTAGTGTAAATTATGTTTTAAACGGCTAATGAACACTTACACACCAGAAAGGATAGTAACAGCGCACTGTTATTTGCTTCATCAGTTCAGTGAACTCGTAACAACCTGTCAACGTCCAGCTTGAACCTCTAGAGTTCAGTCCTTTTCAATAGCTGGTCACAAACCAGATGGCAGGATGCATCCACTTTTGAGGTATTCCAACACTACACTAAAAAGTATGTGGACACCTGACATCCAACATCTATCCAAATTATGGGCATTAATTGGAGTTGGAGCACGCTCAGTTGCTTAACAATCTCCACTCTTCTGGGAAGACTTCTAATGTTGGAGCACTGCTGCATGGATTTGCTTCCATTCACACAGAAGAGCATTAGGATGATGGGCAATTAGCGCAGTTGGCTTTCCAACTGATCCCAAAGGTATTGGATGGGGTTGAGGTCAGGGCTTTGTGCAGGCCAGTCAAGTTCTTCCACACACTGTTCTCAACAAAACTCATTTCTATATGGACCTCGCTGTGCGTCCGGGGGTGGCATGCTGAAATGGGAAAGGGCCTTCCCAAAACTGTTGGGGAAGCACAGAATCGTCAGTCTGTAGCATTATGATTTTTCACTGGAACTGAGGGGCCTAGCGCTATGAAAAACAGCCCCAGACAAGGGGTGACCCATGCGTGTGTGTGTGTGTGTGTGGGTGGGTGTGTATATGCGTGTTTGTGTGAGAGAGAGTATGTGTATGGGTTTGAGAATGAGAGTGCATTTGTGTGTAAGTATGTGGGTATGTCTGTGTCTGTTTGGTTCTTATTGTGCCAGACACTGAGTTTATCAGAGTAACTGTGTTTAAAGCACTCAGTTCCGTGAAAGGAATTAGCGACAGTGAGCGACAGTAAGACGGCAGATTCGTCGGAAATCGTTCAAAATAAAAGTCTGCCTGCGCGAAAGTGAGAAACGCGTATCTCAAAGTTTATTTTATAAACTAGCGACGTTTTGACATGTAAAAATACTCCGTTATAATTATAATGCCAATTAAAAAGGCAGTGTATTTTTATAAAGCTTTCTTTATATTTCTGCCATGTTGATTCTTGGAAGTGCAGTAAGTCTAAATATGAAATACCATGATCTTGCTTTTTTTTAGGAGAATATAAAACTGATTCCAGCATATTTGTCATAATTAATAGGTCATGTTACCACTGAGGTGTTCTAACAACTCTAGATGATAGCTTCCTGGCTAATTGTTATAGGATAAACTATGTGGCATGGGTTTGTTAGTACACAATAAAATGTCCAGTGCTAATTCAACTCTGAATAGATACCATTTGGACCCACATTCCAGAGTCAGACCAAAAGTTATCTGTCAACACTTGAATTAACAATGCACATTTACTGCATACAGCCCTTCACTAAATTGATATGATGACAAAGATATCAAATAAACATGATAGAAAATTTGATAGAAAATGTTGTGGTTCAACTAAACAGTGTATTCCTCTCTACTGCTAGTACAGGCCAATGGATCATGTACATCAGGCTCTGCTACCTCCCCTGGACATGTTGTCTCAATGAAAAGGGGGTGTCTTGAATACCTTGGACCCTCCACTCTTCAGATATGGTGTCACTTATATCAAATAAGCGTCATAGAAAATGTGGCTGGGGTTTGAACATGCAGTACATAGGCGAATTTCATTCAATTAAATCCTAATTGCTTTCTGATAGCATAACATATATACTGCGCTGCTGCCTCCCCTGGACATGTTGTCACAATGATATGGGGGTGTCTTGAATACCTTGGACCCTCCACTCTTCAGATATGGTGTCACTTATATCAAATAAGCGTCATAGAAAATGTGGCTGGGGTTTGAACATGCAGTACATAGGCGAATTTCATTCAATTAAATCCAAATTGCTTTCTGATAGCATAACATATATACTGCGCTGCTGCCTCCCCTGGACATGTTGTCTCAATGAAATGGGGGTGTTTTGAATACCTTGGACCCTCCACTCTTCAGATATGGTGTCACTTATATCAAATAAGCGTCATAGAAAATGTGGCTGGGGTTTGAACATGCAGTACATAGGCGAATTTCATTCAATTAAGTCCAAATTGCTTTCTGATAGCATAACATATATACTGCGCTGCTGCCTCCCCTGGACATGTTGTCACAATGATATGGGGGTGTCTTGAATACCTTGGACCCTCCACTCTTCAGATATGGTGTCACTTATATCAAATAAGCGTCATAGAAAATGTGGCTGGGGTTTGAACATGCAGTACATAGGCGAATTTCATTCAATTAAATCCCAATTGCTTTCTGATAGCATAACAGATAACATGCTCTGCTGCCTCCCCTGGACATGTTGTCTCAATGAAATGGGGGTGTTTTGAATACCTTGGACCCTCCACTCTTCAGATATGGTGCCACTTATATCAAATAAGCGTCATAGAAAATGTGGCTGGGGTTTGAACAAGCAGTACATAGGCGAATTTCATTCAATTAAATCCAATTGCTTTCTGATAGCATAACATATATACTGCGCTGCTGCCTCCCCTGGACATGTTGTCTCAATGATGGGGGGGGTGTTTTGAATACCTTGGACCCTCCACTCTTCAGATATGGTGTTTCACTTATATCAAATAAGCGTCATAGAAAATGTGGCTGGGGTTTGAACATGCAGTACATAGGCGAATTTCATTCAATTAAGTTCCAATTGCTTTCTGATAGCATAACATATATACTGCGCTGCTGCCTCCCCTGGACATGTTGTCTCAATGATATGGGGGTGTTTTGAATACCTTGGACCCTCCACTCTTCAGATATGGTGTCACTTATATCAAATAAGCGTCATAGAAAATGTGGCTGGGGTTTGAACATGCAGTACATAGGCGAATTTCATTCAATTAAGTTCCAATTGCTTTCTGATAGCATAACAGATAACATGCTCTGCTGCCTCCCCTGGACATGTTGTCTCAATGATATGGGGGTGTTTTGAATACCTTGGACCCTCCACTCTTCAGATATGGTGTCACTTATATCAAATAAGCGTCATAGAAAATGTGGCTGGGGTTTGAACATGCAGTACATAGGCGAATTTCATTCAATTAAATCCAATTGCTTTCTGATAGCATAACATATATACTGCGCTGCTGCCTCCCCTGGACATGTTGTCTCAATGATATGGGGGTGTTTTGAATACCTTGGACCCTCCACTCTTCAGATATGGTGTCACTTATATCAAATAAGCGTCATAGAAAATGTGGCTGGGGTTTGAACATGCAGTACATAGGCGAATTTCATTCAATTAAGTTCCAATTGCTTTCTGATAGCATAACATATATACTGCGCTGCTGCCTCCCCTGGACATGTTGTCTCAATGAATGGGGGTGTCTTGAATACCTTGGACCCTCCACTCTTCAGATATGGTGTCACTTATATCAAATAAGCGTCATAGAAAATGTGGCTGGGGTTTGAACATGCAGTACATAGGCGAATTTCATTCAATTAAGTTCCAATTGCTTTCTGATAGCATAACATATATACTGCGCTGCTGCCTCCCCTGGACATGTTGTCTCAATGATATGGGGGTGTTTTGAATACCTTGGACCCTCCACTCTTCAGATATGGTGTCACTTATATCAAATAAGCGTCATAGAAAATGTGGCTGGGGTTTGAACATGCAATACGTAGGCGAATTTCATTCAATTAAGTTCCAATTGCTTTCTGATAAAACAAGCAATGCACAGGATGTCAAAAACAGCTGTTCAGAGAAAGTATATGGGTAACTCCTCCTGACATTATGGTGCTTCATGTTTCTCGTGCCTGTAAAGATGGGGTATCACTGCTGGAAACACCCATGTTTCCATCTGAGGTGATTGACATTCCTGTTGTAGGAGAACGTAAGCAGAGATACAGCCTAAAGTCTATAATATGCCATGCAGGAAGATCCTCTTTAATTGGCTATTACTGGTCTGTTCTTAACACAGACAGAGCAAAAATATGTGCCAATGATAAATACATACACTTTGCTAACAGTAATGAGGACACCACTGCAGTCATATTTTTTATGGAAAAAGAAGGAAGTGTAATGGAAAATATAACGGCAGACATCAAAATATCACCTCGATCGCAAAACGACCTTATCATACATTCCCCTTTGAGTCATTACATTTACATTACATTACATTTATTTGGCAGACGCTTTTATCCAAAGTGACGTACAAAAAGTGCATTTCATGGTCATAGACAACTGCTAAACACAAGTTCAGTAAGGTATAATACTTAATTTGTACAGCTATTTCTAGCCAAGAACACAGTTTAGTTCACACAGTGAACGCTATTTGGACCTAACCTCTGCAAAGCCAACTAGGCAGAAGAATAAGCTACAGTATTAGGACAAATACAAATTACCAAGAAGTGCTGGGATGGGGCAACATGTAACAAGTGGGGGGGGGGGGGGGGGGATTTAGAGTGAAATATACAGCGTGGTTGTGGTTAGTCTAGGTATAGTCTGAAGAGATGAGTCTTCAGGCCACGGCGGAAGATGGATAGTGAGGGGGAGGTTTTGAGAGGGACGGGGAGTTCGTTCCACCACTGGGGAGCTAGGGTGGAGAAGCTCTGTGATCCCTTTGGGCGGGTGGGAGGGGTTACAAGGCGCCCTGCTGCCGCAGAGCAGAGTGGTCGAGCAGGCACATAGAATCGAGTCATGTCCTGCAAGTAGATGGGGCTGTCCTGTTGGCAGCAGTGTAGGCAAGGGTCAGGGCTTTGAACCGGATCCTGGCAGCGACCAGTAGCCAGTGGAGTGATCGCAGCAGAGGAGTGATGTGGGACAATTTGGGAAGGTTGTAGATGAGTCGGGCAGCGGCATTCTGAATCATCTGTAGTGGCTGTATGGCACAAGCTGGCAGGCTTGCAAGGAGAGAGTTGCAGTAATCAAGGCGAGAGGTCACTGTAGCCTGGACGAGCAGCCGGGTGGAGTGCGTCGTCAGGTATGGTCGAATCCTTCTGATGTTGTACAGAAGGAATCTGCAGGACCGTGATGTTGCCTTGATGTGCACCTTGAGGTCCAGTTGGTCATCCAGGACCATCCCCAAGCTCTTGGCAGAGTGAGAGGCAGTCACTGTGGTGCCATCAACCGTGATTGAGAGCTCACGAAGTAAGGAGGTCTTGCACGGGAAGAAGAGCAGCTCAGTTTTGTTGAGGTATGATTGAGTCCAGCCATATAAAAAATGAATATATCCATATAACAGAATGTCTTGGAAGATTAATTTTGGCTCATCAGCGAACAAATTTCCAACAGTTTAAGCGTACCATATCCAAACTGAATAAAATCAATTTGTGTCAGTCTTCATCAAGTGCCTTTAAGAACCCAATGCAATACAGGAATGTACTTACCATCATAAATGATTTTGTAAGCCAAAATTTAACATCACTTTTTCTTGCAAATGATTTACTGCATTTACATATCCTGTATTCTTTTGAATGCAGCAAATGTAATAATAGTTTAATGCGTAGCCAAAATGAAAAAATGACTGTACTTACACCAAGTGGAAGTTCTAAAAAAGCTATTGAAAAATCAATACTGTCATGATTCAGTTCCTAAAAAACGTGCCTGTACAATTTGTAGACATGAAGGCAACCTTGAATTGAAAATGGTGCATAAAACGCATTTACCAAAAACTATGCTTGTGCTTGCAAAATGGTCTGAAAATGAAATTGATGAACGATTGACCATGTCCTCAATTTATAACCAAAAATTATATGAACTTAGAAATATTATGTATTTTGCAAGCCAAAAGCCCTTTGTAACTTGGTGCAAATCGAAAAATGGAAAGTGGTATAATAAAACTCTAAACAATGATTTAAGTACATTAAAAAAGACAAATTCAGACTTATCCAAATCTGATTTTTTTCTTGCAGCATATGAGGTAGAATCATGTGAAAAGCTACATGATATCAAAATTTTCCAGATAAGTCACACATGCACTGACCAATGTCACAATGAATTTCCTTAAAATTAGTGAATTGCCACAAAATCCAGGTAGAGAAATGCCTAATAATACATCACCAGAGGATCTAGATTTAATTAAAAGTGGAAGATGGTTAAGTGACCAAATAATTGATTCATACTTGGACTTCCTGAAAAAAAACTATGTACTCATGGTCGCTTCAACCTTTGTCAGCCAGAATTTGAATTGTTTATTTTGGGAAAATATAGAGGTTCTCCCAAACATTTCCAAAAGTCAAAGAAACTGGTGGTGCTTTGAAAACATTATAATTCCTTTAAATATCAAATCAACTCATTGGGCTGTGATAATCATTGAAATGCAAAACATAAAAGACAAAGAAAATAATATTACCCTAAAAGTGAAAATTGTTGATTCATTAAAAACATATGAAAATGATATAATTACTGTGCTTTTCTCTCTTCAAAAGTATTTGGTGTTAGAATATTTGGCATTATTTGGCACAGTTGTGAAGTTATCACTAAATTATGAATTCTCCCACAACTGCCCACATTTTCACAAGCAACTAGATGCAAGTAGCTGTGGATTGTATGTGTGTTTTTTTACAAAAATGTTTTTGTTTGGTCGGAATATTAATACATTTCTCAACACAGATATGAGGACATATCTGCACTACGAATTAAATCAACAAGTATTGCTTTTGTAAGTCACACAAAAAATGTCACTACAAAAATTCTGTTCACTGTTTATAGTTACTGCTTGATGTGAAGGCCAGTTGTACTTCACATCCTGTTACAAGCCCAGGTGTCCAATACTGGCTGTTTCCTGCTATGAAATGTATCATGACAAATGACTATGTGTGTCATATTCTGAGTTCTTAAAGAGATTTTAATTCATTCAAGACTGTTTGACTTGTATGTGCACTTGTTAAAAACTGTATGCATTCAACAGTACTAGCAGAGGATAGGAATACACTATTTGCCGAGAAATTGCATGTTTAAACCCTAGCCACATTTTCTATGACGCTTATTTGATATAAGTGACACCATATCTGAAGAGTGGAGGGTCCAAGGTATTCAAAACACCCCCATATCATTGAGACAACATGTCCAGGAGAGGCAGCAGAGCATGTTATCTGTTATAGTATCAGACAGCAATTGGGATTTAATTGAATGAAATTCGCCTATGTACTGCATGTTCAAACCCCAGCCACATTTTCTATGACGCTTATTTGATATAAGTGACACCATATCTGAAGAGTGGAGGGTCCAAGGTATTCAAACACCCCCATATCATTGAGACAACATGTCCAGGGGAGGCAGCAGCGCAGTATATATGTTATGCTATCAGAAAGCAATTTGGATTTAATTGAATGAAATTCGCCTATGTACTGCATGTTCAAACCCCAGCCACATTTTCTATGACGCTTATTTGATATAAGTGAAACCACATCTGAAGAGTGGAGGGTCCAAGGTATTCAAAACACCCCCATTTCATTGAGACAACATGTCCAGGGGAGGCAGCAGCGCAGTATATATGTTATGCTATCAGAAAGCAATTGGAACTTAATTGAATGAAATTCGCCTATGTACTGCATGTTCAAACCCCAGCCACATTTTTCTATGACGCTTATTTGATATAAGTGACACCATATCTGTAGAGTGGAGGGTCCAAGGTATTCAAAACACCCCCATATCATTGAGACAACATGTCCAGGGGAGGCAGCAGCGCAGTATATATGTTTTGCTATCAGAAAGCAATTAGGATTTAATTGAATGAAATTCGCCTATGTACTGCATGTTCAAACCCCAGCCACATTTTCTATGACGCTTATTTGATATAAGTGACACCATATCTGAAGAGTGGAGGGTCCAAGGTATTCAAAACACCCCCATATCATTGAGACAACATGTCCAGGGGAGGCAGCAGAGCATGTTATCTGTTATAGCTATCAGAAAGCAATTGGACTTAATTGAATGAAATTCGCCTATGTACTGCATGTTCAAACCCCAGCCACATTTTCTATGACGCTTATTTGATATAAGTGACACCATATCTGAAGAGTGGAGGGTCCAAGGTATTCAAAACACCCCCATATCATTGAGACAACATGTCCAGGGGAGGCAGCAGAGCATGTATATATGTTATGCTATCAGAAAGCAGTTTGGATTTAATTGAATGAAATTCGCCTATGTACTGCATGTTCAAACCCCAGCCACATTTTCTATGACGCTTATTTGATATAAGTGACACCATATCTGAAGAGTGGAGGGTCCAAGGTATTCAAGACACCCCCATATCATTGTGACAACATGTCCAGGGGAGGCAGCAGCGCAGTATATATGTTATGCTATCAGAAAGCAATTTGGATTTAATTGAATGAAATTCGCCTATGTACTGCATGTTCAAACCCCAGCCACATTTTCTATGACGCTTATTTGATATAAGTGACACCATATCTGAAGAGTGGAGGGTCCAAGGTATTCAAGACACCCCCATATCATTGTGACAACATGTCCAGGGGAGGCAGCAGCGCAGTATATATGTTATGCTATCAGAAAGCAATTTGGATTTAATTGAATGAAATTCGCCTATGTACTGCATGTTCAAACCCCAGCCACATTTTCTATGACGCTTATTTGATATAAGTGAAACCACATCTGAAGAGTGGAGGGTCCAAGGTATTCAAAACACCCCCATTTCATTGAGACAACATGTCCAGGGGAGGCAGCAGCGCAGTATATATGTTATGCTATCAGAAAGCAATTGGAACTTAATTGAATGAAATTCGCCTATGTACTGCATGTTCAAACCCCAGCCACATTTTCTATGACGCTTATTTGATATAAGTGACACCATATCTGTAGAGTGGAGGGTCCAAGGTATTCAAAACACCCCCATTTCATTGAGACAACATGTCCAGGGGAGGCAGCAGAGCATGTTATCTGTTATGCTATCAGAAAGCAATTGGAACTTAATTGAATGAAATTCGCCTATGTACTGCATGTTCAAACCCCAGCCACATTTTCTATGACGCTTATTTGATATAAGTGACACCATATCTGTAGAGTGGAGGGTCCAAGGTATTCAAAACACCCCCATATCATTGAGACAACATGTCCAGGGGAGGCAGCAGCGCAGTATATATGTTTTGCTATCAGAAAGCAATTAGGATTTAATTGAATGAAATTCGCCTATGTACTGCATGTTCAAACCCCAGCCACATTTTCTATGACGCTTATTTGATATAAGTGACAACATATCTGAAGAGTGGAGGGTCCAAGGTATTCAAAACACCCCCATATCATTGAGACAACATGTCCAGGGGAGGCAGCAGAGCATGTTATCTGTTATAGTATCAGAAAGCAATTGGAACTTAATTGAATGAAATTCGCCTATGTACTGCATGTTCAAACCCCAGCCACATTTTCTATGACGCTTATTTGATATAAGTGACACCATATCTGTAGAGTGGAGGGTCCAAGGTATTCAAAACACCCCCATATCATTGAGACAACATGTCCAGGGGAGGCAGCAGAGCAGTATATATGTTATGCTATCAGAAAGCAGTTTGGATTTAATTGAATGAAATTCGCCTATGCACTGCATGTTCAAACCCCAGCCACATTTTCTATGACGCTTATTTGATATAAGTGACACCATATCTGAAGAGTGGAGGGTCCAAGGTATTCAAGACACCCCCATATCATTGTGACAACATGTCCAGGGGAGGCAGCAGCGCAGTATATATGTTATGCTATCAGAAAGCAATTTGGATTTAATTGAATGAAATTCGCCTATGTACTGCATGTTCAAACCCCAGCCACATTTTCTATGACGCTTATTTGATATAAGTGACACCATATCTGAAGAGTGGAGGGTCCAAGGTATTCAAAACACCCCCATATCATTGAGACAACATGTCCAGGGGAGGCAGCAGAGCAGTATATATGTTATGCTATCAGAAAGCAATTGGATTTAATTGAATGAAATTCGCCTATGTACTGCATGTTCAAACCCCAGCCACATTTTCTATGACGCTTATTTGATATAAGTGACACCATATCTGTAGAGTGGAGGGTCCAAGGTATTCAAAACACCCCCATATCATTGAGACAACATGTCCAGGGGAGGCAGCAGAGCAGTATATATGTTATGCTATCAGAAAGCAGTTTGGATTTAATTGAATGAAATTCGCCTATGTACTGCATGTTCAAACCCCAGCCACATTTTCTATGACGCTTATTTGATATAAGTGACACCATATCTGAAGAGTGGAGGGTCCAAGGTATTCAAGACACCCCCATTTCATTGATACAACATGTCCAGGGGAGGCAGCAGAGCATAGTTGATGTTACAAGGTAGCACAGAATGGTGAAGTAATGCATTTTAAATTACTCTAATTATTCCCTTACCATTCAGTTAAACTCATGTACTGATGTAATGTTGTATTAGATATTGCAATAATAATTAAAAGTAATGGGTGTATTTATTCTCCTTTAAAATTTTTGCATTGTCATTGTTAAAAATGTAGGGAAAAAAATAGAAAAAATGAAGACAGATTTGTTTGTAATTAATATTAGTGTTGTGAATAGTTTTACAATGCCTGTTTGTAATTAATATTAGTGTTGTGAATAGTTTTACAATGTCTGTGTTTAAAATCGAAGTGTTTTAATTGTCCTTTTAATATTTTGTGTAACCTTAATTAATTTCATTTTGTCGCTGAACGTAACAGTGGTCTTTTGAATCGTCGGACTTTTATCTCTTTTGAAATTTTCAGACCCGCGCGACAGCCGTCTGCAAAGTCCTTACTGTCGCTAGCTTCACACTGCTATCCAGGGAGGTAACCAACTACTCGCAAGTTAGATGACACGTGTAGCCGTTTACTAATACTATCGCACTGTTTCAGGCTGGAAAATAACCCGTTAAACCAGAGAAATTGCTGAGGCAGCTATTAACCGGGGCTGGAATCTCAACCAGACCTCCGTCTCGCGGCTACGCCATGGATGTATAAAGAGAAGGACTACGCGAGATCACAACACAAAACAAAAAGTTTAAAGTGGCTTTAGTTTATCTAGCTATGCAAAAGAAGAAAAAAGGCGAAGAAGTTCGCCCTCTAAATCAGAGTAGGACGGAGAATGGAGAGTTTTGTCTGTACATTCGGCAAATTCGAGTTTACACGAGGGGGTCCACTTTCTCTTATTTCCGAATGTGTGCTAGGTGTAGGTCTTGCTGAAACGAGTAGTACCATTCATCAAACATGCAGGAACTCACAGAATTCCCATCTCTACAGGAGAGAGATTGGCGTTGACTCTCCGTACATTAGCATGTGAATTCAGCCCTCTGCACTCTCAACCGTGACGTAACCAACTATGTGATATTTGGACCAATAGCTGAGAGGGGGAGGTCGGAGAACAAGAAAGAACTTTTCGAAAAGTTCTCCCTGGAGGCCGTCGCACACTGCACCGTACGAACACACAACACGGCGTCAGTTGTTCTCATTGCTTCATTTTGCTCAAAAAGTTCTGCTTCGTACGAAGTATACTGCCTACTTGCGACGGCCTCCTTCTTACAGTTCCGCACTGTGTTTGTTTGCTCGAGAGAATTCCGGGAGGATTTGTTGTCATAAATCAGTCATAAAAACGCGTCTGTGTGTGATGGAATGTGACATCTGGGGGTCAAACAGGACGGGGGTCCTTCACAAACATTGTTTCAGAACAGATCTCCAGACGTGACCAGACTCATAACATACTTTTTAATGTGCTACAGTCCAGGGGGTGTTGTGGGTGTAGTTCAAGCAATGCAAACAACAAAACTTAAGATTACCATCTAATAGAAAATGATTATTCATGAAAAAATAACCAAAATTAAAATGTACATTTCTCCCATTTGTGTTTAGTGCTGCTACGTTTTACCAAAAGGGGTTCTGGTCAGGTGGGCATCTGGGGATCCATTTTGTATTGTAAGGAAAAAAGGACGTCTCTCGAACGTGATGAAAATGTACAAAGTTTATTTCCAATACCGGCAGTGACAAAGCGCACGAATGACACCTTGGATTCAGCAGAGTCAGACTGAACCACGAACCTTTCCAGAGGCTGCTTCTTATTTGTTTTCAAAGCTTTGATCAGGAGTGTTGAATACACATACTAAGACGGATGTAGTCAGTTTTGTAACACCTATCAATTAGGCCGTAGTGTATTGGCTGTCCTGTTGTGATTGAATTAGCATGTCTGTTGACTTGGATGGTTCCCAATCTCTCACTCCCGGTTGCTATTCTACCATTGTACCAACTGTATTGTGATAATGATAAGATCAAGGGAATGTGTGGCCAGCAGACATATTGGCATCAGAGACAGATTTCTTACAGTATTTTTTTATTCAGCAAGGCAGCTGAGGCCTCATTGTGTTTTTTTCCCCACACATGGGTAACTTCTATACTCTAGTCAGAATTTGGTCTTGAGATGCCACAAAGATGTCACGCCTTCACCACGGACCAGCTGTAAGGAGGAAGCTCACTATTTTTTCGCTTTTTTTTCATTTGGCACCCAATGCGATGCTGAGCTCGCACGATTATGTGCAGGCATAACCGTTCATGTGCAGACCCCACTGCTGACTCGGGAGATTGCAGATGTCCTCAGTTCTCCTTCGATGCACTTGGTGTCACCACCTGCTTCTTTTTTTCCACCGGAGAGAAAAGCCAAGCTTGCATAGAGTGGAGTCGGAGGAAGACCTTGCATATGCAGCTTTGAGACGCAGTCAGTCCATGGGTGCCAGATGGGACGCATAACAGACTGGACCCTCCCATACCCCAGGCAATGCAATTGCAAATTGTGCATTTGCCTATGGCCACAGTTGGCACTGGTACAGTCCGGATTCTGGTGTAAGTAGCTCCCTGTGTTTTAATTTAATTTAATTGTTGGTGTTGTGAGCGCCTCGCTGTGTTTCCCTGCAGCATCGCCCAGCTCTCGCTAAGCCCCGCCCCCCACAGCGGCAGCAGCGGGCCGGGGCAGAAGGAGCCGCTCCGGAAGGCCTCGCCGCGCAAGTCCCTCCATCACCGCAAGCGCATCGAGATGGAGAGCGACGGCTCCACCGAGGAGACCGACTCCTCAGAGAACTAGGCCCCGCCCTCGCCCTGCCCCTCCCCACCCCGCCCTCGCCCCGCCCCACCCCGCCCCGCCCTCGCCCCGCTCCTCCCCACCCCGCCTTGCCCCTCCCGACCCCGCTCCGCCCCGCCCTCGCCCCTCCCCACCCCACCCCACCCCGCCCCGCTCCTCCCCACGCCGCTCCGCCCCGCCCCGCTCCGCCTCGCCCCTCCCCACCCCGCTCCACCCTGCCCCTCCCCACCCCGCTCCACTTCACCCTCGCCCCGCTCCACCCCGCCCCTCCCCACCACCCCGCTCCACCCTGCCGCTCCCCACCCCCGCCCCTCTCCTCCCCACCCCGCCCTGCCCCGCCCCGCTCCACCCCACCCCGCTCTGCCTCTCCCCGCCTCGCTCCTCCCCGACCGGGACAGCGGTCCTGAGCCTATCTGGGTCAGCTCTGGGCTCTGATTAGCATGCACAGAACAGAGCTGAGCTTATACAGCGGTGGAGAGCACAAGCTACTGGATACGTCAGAGCTTTGTACTGAGCGCATCTGACCTACAATGACAAATATTCACAGTTCTGTGAATATATTAGCTCATATAATTTACATTTATATGACAATGAAACTGTTTGTTCTTAATGTATGCCTAATGTATATTGTGTATAGAATTATGATCCATACCAAAAATAAAGGTGCGCTTCTGGATGTGCAGTACTGCTTGTCAGATACACCCTGTTAGCAGTAGAGGGCGCTGTCAGTGCAGGTTTATGTTTTAAAAAAATGTAATACTCTTACCTTAACTTGCCATCTTACAATAAATAAGGAAACTAGAAGGTTAGGAAATGTATGGTTTGTCAGTTTGGGCAAATCGATGGGGAAAATTAAACAGAGCTGTGGTAACTTTCAGAGACTGTGTACACTGAGTCACTCCAAATATAGCCCACAAGAAACAGTGTTAGCAGAATCAAGTCAGGCGATGCTGGTGTAATATGTAGAGCCTGTAGGACGCTTAGGCCTGATTTATACTTTGTCGCACGACTCTTTTGACAAGTGTCGCGTGACAAAAATGACGTATTTTCAATGAAAAAAGTGTCGCACAACACTATTTTTCAGTCACAGAACTTCATACTTTGTCGCACATTGTTGATTGGACTGCCAAATGGAACACCGAAATGAGTCGTCATGGATACGTCATTTTTGGTTTGTCTGAGTGACAGACGCATAACTTTTTCTGTTTGCATCATTTTTAAAACAAAAGTGGATATGAAAAATTTTTCCTCCTCTATTTTCTGTAATTTCACCGGGCACAGCAATGTTTTCACAGACGCAAACATCAGCAGTTTGGCATCTTATTACCATAGAAAACAAAACCCTCTCTGTAGCCCTTTGCCGAAGTATAAATATGAAAGTCGTGTGACACATGCGACAAAGTATAAATCAGGCTGTAAACGGTTTGAAGAGTAGGTTCTTTTGGAATGTTTTTTTTTTTTTCAGAATTCTACATCAGTGTTCTAGAACTCCACTGCTTTCAGTTATTTTTTATGCTTTTAGAAGCCATTGTTACCTGAGCATTATAATGTTCAGTTAAGGACGTTCTAATCGCATATTTGTGGTCTGACTCCTTAAAGGGTCAAACCCCATGTATTTATCTCCCTGTGTGGCTGGAGGTTCGATTCCCGACAGTGATCCGTCCTGTGCTGCCATCCCACAGCTACCTGTAAACCTTCTCTGCTTTCTCCTTGTCTGAATAAAGTGGAAAAAATAAACAAAGAGTCTGTCTGCGCTCCTTTAAAAAATTAAGTCACAAATGTATATTCATTTAGTATTTTCAAAAGGCATGAAAACAATCATTGTTGTATTAACCAAAGTGATTCGTAACAAGAAGGCAAGCGCATAAATCAAGGTTTTGAGCAACAGTAACCCTAGAGGTGGGAGGAAAATACTCAAAGTATTGTAAGCAAATTCATTTTAAAATGCAATTTAACCAACATTGAAAGCAAAATGTCCTATGCTGCTGACTGTACTGACATGCATTAAAGGATGTTAATTTACAGTGGGCAGCTAATTTCATTGTATTGAACGTAATTAGGTTCTTAAACACACACCTGAGGACTTTGTGTGGCAGGGGTGCCAATAACCCAGTTGTGTTTTGGCAAAGCTAGCCCCATACCTGTACAGCACAGAGAGCTTATCTCCTGTTACTGTGGAGGTGGGAGATAGTCTCGACCAAAATAAGTATTTAAACTATTATTAATGCTTCTTATTATTGCTGCGTGAAATACAAACTGAGAGAAAGAGAGAGAGGGGGAGAGTGAGAGAGAGAGGAGAGTGAGAAAGATAGAGGCGGGAGAGAGAGAGAGAGAAATAATGAGCAGATAAATGCTCTGGAAGGATCCAGAAACAGGAAGCTTCGCAGTGCAGCTAACGGCGGTAACCGTGGCGAGTGGAGCTGAACAGGGCGGCCCTTTATTTATGAACGCCCTTCCTCCCCCTCAGCAGCCTGCGTGAGGCCGCATGACGCAGGTGTGAGAGGCTCGTTTAGACGCAGAACTGAGATCAGCGTCTTACAGTTTCTCTCGATTGCTAACACACTAAAACTGGTTCTTTTAGCAAGAACTCCCAAATGATTACTCCAGCTCTCAGAGGACCAACACATCTCTCAAAACTAAAATCAAAACTTGTTTTAACACATGCTGCAAATTGTCAAACTTTTTCTGCAAATCTCTACAAACAAATGGCCTCATGAATCACTGGTTACACACTGTGCTCATGCAACAAACACTAGCAGTCAAAACATTTAACTCAAGTCATCACAACCTAAACTCAGGTAGCACACCTTTCTCAAGGTGCAAACACTTGGCAGCAAAATTGTTAACACACCAGTCGCCAATCACCAGTCACCAATCTCAGGACCAATAAATAGGGCCACAGTTTGCATCTGTGTGCTTATGAACAATGGATCCTGAACATGGATGACAAAGGACGGCAGGAAGACGAAGACGAAGACGAAGAGGAAGAGGCAGGAGACAATTTTTCCCAGATGAAATACGTGCCGCCTTGATTGACCATGTGCTGGTGCATGGTATGACAACGAGGAAAGCTGGACAGAGAGTACTTTCAGACAAGAAAACAGGTACTGTAATTTACTGTACCGTTACATATTGTATCTGCTGTACTACTGTGAGAGGATATACTGTTTATGTAATCTTCAAGTGTATTTACAGACTATATGTTCTTTAGATTTTATTGTACAAATGGATGACTCAGTAATCATCAGTAATTGTTTGCTTACATTGTGTGTTTGCAGAACTGAGAGGCGGCCACCGGCTGGAGGCAGGCAACGACTATTGTCAGATGACCAAGAGACGGCAGTAGTGAACATGGTCATTGCAAACAATACCATTCGCCTGCATGAAATTCAGACGAGGATCATTCAAGATCAGGGTGTTTTTGGAGGGATTGACCGTATGTGCCGCCATCAGCCAGCGGGGCGTCCTCCACCGCCATGCTACCCTGGGGCCTTACAACACGGCACACCTCATTGCATTCCTAAATAGCATGGAAAACCACATATATCAACAGAAGCGGAGCCAGGGCGGCCAGAGCAGTCCCACTATGTTGTCATATGGGACAACGTCAGTTTCCATCGTGCTGCTCTGGTTTGTGCCTGGTTCACTGACCATCCTAGATTTTCTGTTTTATTTCTGCCTGCATATTCGCCATTCCTCAACCCTATTGAGGAATTTTTCTCTGCATGGCGGTGGAGGGTGTACGATCACAACCTCACATTTCATCAGACTGTACAAATTCAGACAAGGATAGCCATAATCCGCAACCGTTTCTTACAGGGTCACTTCGCATTTCTCACTCTCGTAATAAAACGCTTTGCAAAAAGAAATGATATCTCATACAAAACACGATTTCAACGTACAAAAATGCCAAGTTACTCAAAAGTATTGATATCAAAATGACGCCAAGTTACGGTACTACAATTACTAATTAATTACTACTAATCTTACCATTTTACTATGTCATGCAAACTTTGTGTCAGATCAAAGAGTCAAATATTTAGAATTGCCTCATAGAACACATTGAAATTCATGTACAAAACTGCTGCTGAGTAACTACAGGAAGCATATTTCTCCAGAAAACATGTTTATACTTGCTTCTGAACTGAATTTGAGTACATGTACAAGTTATTGTATATTTGCTACGTACAATAAATACTGCATGTAAAATACATATTGTACATACATACATAGAGAACTTCTTTATCCCCATGGGGACATTTCCCTCGCAGCATGTTACATTCACATTTACGAACACACACTTATACCAGGAAACATACTATCATTCACGCAACAGAAAGGGTAAGGCCCCAGGGTAGCATGGCGGTGGAGGACGCCCCGCTGGCTGATGGCGGCACATAGGGTCATGTTGCCTCCCTGTTGTCCTGGCACCTCAACAATGGCGTGCTGACCAATGATATTTCTTCCTCTTCTCCGCCTTTTCGTCAGGTTAAACACCGCCTCATCAACAAAGACGTATTCGTGGGGTTCGGCCAGAGCATCAAGCTCAAATTCTCTACAAAAAAAAAACATTGTGTATGTATTGTAAATACAGTAAGGTATGAGTAAACTTTTTCTGCAAATCAGTAAGGTAAGATTGCAAAACACAGGGCCAAGTGACTTGAAAGAATTGAGGAAATATTGGGTAGCATTGCTTTGAAATACATCTTATGTAATTTCGGTGAGGCAAGATAGCCTATATTGTTTGTAGTACCGTAACTTGGCGTCATTTTGATATCAATACTTTTGAGTAACTTGGCATTTTTGTATGTTGAAAACGTGTTTTTTATGAGATGAATTTTTCCTGTTGAAATGGGGTCAGAATATCTAGAATTTAATGTTATAAAGGCTATAAAATCATCTCAAAAAGATTTGAGCTCCATCAGTCCACTGTGAGGCAGAGCATTTACAAATGGAGAGCTTTTAACATGACAGAACCTCGGACTAGAAGTGGATGCCCTTCTAAAATATCCCCAAAAGCCACAATAAAAATAATGAATCAGGTAAAAGCCAACCCAAACATAACATCTAGAGATCTGCGGACCTCCCTTGCGGCATCTCAGATAACTGTGCATGTTTCAACAATAAGAAGAACACTGAATCAAAATGGGATGGGATGGAAGAAGCCTCTGCTGTCAAAAAGGAACCAAACTGCCCGTTTTAACTTTGCCAGAAACCACCTAGACAAACCTGAAGGTTTCTGGAAGTCGATTCTCTGGACAGATGACACAGGTCACAATAAAAATCGTTATGTTTGGTGAAAACTTGGCACTGCCTACCACCAAAAGAACCTTATCCCAACAGTCAAGCATGGTAGTGGGAACGTCAAACTCTGGGGCTGCTTTTCCTCCTCTGGACCTGGACGACTCCACATCATTAACGGAACCATAAATTCTGAGGCATACCAGGAGATTCTTGATCAGATTGTCATGCCATCAGTCAAGGAGCTAAAGCTGGGCCGAAAATGAATCTTCCAACAAGACAACGACTGAAAGCATTCAGCACATCTACTAAAGAATGCACTGATATTCTGTCAGTGCTGATTTTTGTCACAGTCATTATGCTCTGTCCCTGTTAATGCTGCTGTTCCTGTGATGTAATATACATATTTAATGAATCATAAAAAAGAACTGATTAAAATTACTTTGTGTGTGAATCACTTCATATTTCTCTGCAGTCTAAAGTTAGTGTCATAGACGGAAGTTGGTGTTTTACACGTATATTTCACACCGTTGTAACTTCTCTCAGTTTGTTCTGATTTTATTGACACATTTTTTATTGTGTAGAGGACAGTAAAAGCTTTCCAATGGTGTATAGCATGCTTCATTTTAATTTGATTAAAAAGAGTGCGAGCCCCGTGTATCTGCATGGGTGGTTGCTACAACATTGTGCATTCATCTGACATTAGTAACAGACAACTGTTAGCCTTTGCTAATAATCCGTCCATCCATTGTCTATACCCACTTATCCTGAGCAGGGTCGCAGGCGGTGCTGGAGCCTATCCCAGCGTGCACTGTGCGAGAGGAAATGGTATAGATAATACACATTAAAATGTACTGTGTGCTGATATGTGCTAGATGAATGTAAAATATCCCTTGGAGTGATATTACATCTGTAAAATGCTGTCCCATCCCCATGCAACAAAAGATTACATACTGTAGTGTACAAAAAACATACTGGAGTGAATGATTACGTATTTAGGTATGTGTACCACAGTGCATCGCAATGTTTTTTCACATCGTTTTTCAATGTCATATCAATGTTTCATCTTAAACTGTCATAATGGATGAAAATATTTTTTTGCAAAGGTTTTGGATAGGTTTTTCGACCCCTAAACATCTTACAACTCTGTACTGATGAAGAAATTCTCATTATCATTTTAAAATAATGTAAAGGTAAGTTTCATGAGTCAAACAGTTTATTTGTAGTGAAATATATGAGGTTATGATTTACAGCAATGCACAATTTAGACATTTTAGATTTGGAGACACTGAGGAACACCAGGGTACATTGCTTACTCTTTGCTTATTATATCTTTAGTTGTTTTGCATGTCACCCTCAGATTTTGCATACTTGCTCTCAAGGAGTTTATAATTCAGTATATGCTATCCTGTACATGTGTGATCTCTCAGTATTTAAAAACTGAAGGAGAACAACATCAGTTTTGCATCGCCCAGATAATTTCATTTGTGACTCTTTATTTCTGCCCGTAAATGTAAAAAGTGTCTTGCTTCATTTAAGCCAAGTTTCTGTGATTCTCAATTCTGGAGTTAGATAGCCTGAAATAGAACACCCCTTTAATGGGTAAGAATTGGCCAGATTTGGCACCAGTATGAAAAGGTTAGGGAGAGTTTCTCAGAATAGCCACCTGTAAGCTGTCCTCCTATTAATATCATATTTTACCCAAATGGAATAGGATCATATTTGAAAATATATAATATATTCATAATATTCAGAGTATAAAGATTTTTAGAATGGAACATATTTAAAATATGTATTTCAAATATTTGAATGTAAAAATGTTATTTCATCAATGTATTTGGGCATATTCAGAAATATTTTAGTGTCATTTAATACAGAACAATGTTAAGACAGTTACAATTACAATAAATATTGCAATTACTGTTTTAAATATTAAAGGACAATTGTATGAATGATGGTATAAATTCCTGTAAGCCACTGAATTTATTGGTATTGACAAAATGGAAAACATAAAACAAGTAATTGAATTTTAACATTTCAATTGTACCATCTACAGTACAATAAACTTATTCATGAAAATATGATAATCGGTCTTATTACTACAGATTTGCTTATGTTATTAAAATTGAATTTGGACAGTCTTGAAATACTCAAAACAGGTACATAAAAACCACCAAACTTTTAGCGGAATACATTGCTACATGTTTGTGCAAGAATGCAAATGTATTGCAAGCATTTTGTAGGCATTCTGTTTAAACTGAAACACATAGCAAAGCATTTACTCAAGAGTGTAATTGTATTGCAATGCATTTGGAATACATTCGGTTTAAACTGACATACATAGCAATGTATTTATTTTCCATATGGGATAAAATATATGGGCTATGAAAGGCAAATATTAGATCAAAGGGGTTTGAAGAGGCTTTTGGCCACCAGAGTTAAATAAGCGTTTGGAATTCACGGTGTGTTTCAGCAGTTATCCCGTGTGAGTTCAAGCAGGACCTCTGTGGGTCTGCCGAACTTCAGCGAGGGGCTCAGCCCATCCTTTCTCTTGAGCATCAGCGCTTTAGTGCGCATACGTTTCTTACCATTGTTGCAGGAGCAGGGATTTTTTTCCCCTGCCTTGGAAGTTTAAAAACATATTTTTTGTCTTCATTCAATAAGGAGTCAGGAGTAAACCCAGTGAAGTACCTCTGAGCATTCCGGTTTCCTCCCACAGTCCAAAGACATGCAGGTTAGGCTAATAGGAGAGTCCAGTCCCCTAGGCATGAGTGTGTGAGTGAATGTGTGTGTGTGCCCTGTGATGGACTATCGACCTGCCCAGGGTGTATTCCTGTCTCTCGCCCAATGCATGCTGAGATAGGCGCAAGGCTACCTGTAGAGAAACTAATAAAAGCTATCCATAAATGTTTTCAGAAAAATGTGTAATAAATATAATTGTTTATGCATAAAAAGAATATACTTCATACATTTCTGACATAATCAAAACCAACAAGAACTTAATTTTTATATTTTACATACTACCTCTACTCAACTGGAGGTCTGGTATCTGTTAAGGCTCTGTTCCAGTGTGTGGATGGGCCCCATGGGCTAGTATCTGTTTAGGCTCTGTTCCAGCGTGTAGATGGGGCCCCATGATCTGGTATCTGTTAAGGCTCTGTTCCAGTGTGTGGATGGGCCCCATAGTGTGGTATTTGTCAAGGCACTGTTCCAGTGTGTGGATAGACCCCATGGTCTGGTATCTGTTAAGGCCCTTTTCCTGTGTGTGGATGGGCCCTGCATTCTGGTATCGAATCTGGACCATGTCAGTACAGAGATGGAAGGCTTCAGCTGGCTGGGATTAAAGCATCTGATTGTTCGCCAATGACCTCTGCTGGTCGACCGGGGCCCTGCAAGTTTTAACCTGGCACGTGTTCCTCTGGATCATGCCTGTTTAGAGCCCTGCTTCAGCTGCTTGTAACCTGCAGTGTGATGAGAAGCATCTGCCTGGCATGGTGAGGTTTGGAGAAAAGCAAACACTGGTCTGCGGTCTCCTGAACGGACAATGTGATTGTGAGGGTTAGGGTTAGGTCACAGTGGATGACAACAAGGGAAAATGAATTAAAACTCTGTAGAAAAAGAGGACTTCAACCCACACTAATATAAGCACCGGGTTACAACGGGTCCGTCAGTTAGAAAAGGTAAGACTGGCTGTGAAAAGCAGAACCTGCACGCCATCTCATGTCTGAGGTAGGGCACCCGGCCTCTCTTTTCACTTCTGTTTTGCACTTGAGAACTTTTTGGAACTGATGCAGTTATGCAAATGAAAAGACTATTTTTTGGGATGTCAGCTTGATAATAGTCTTTTTTGGGTTGAATACCTCCCATCGGTGAGTGGGTTCAACTTTTTACAGATGACAGGGGAAAACAGCAGGACTCTTCAGCACAATCTTACAAAACCTGCCAATTCAAAAGAGTTACAATTAAAGTCAAGAGTCCAGTTTCCCTATTTAAAGATAAAGATGCCAAACTGCACACTCACAGAAGTTCAGGAAAAGTGCAGTAAAAAGAATATGTTTAAAATGAAAAACAACATCCATACATTTTCTCCATTGCAAATTTCATGTATATTGTTTATTGAAAGTGCTACTGCTGAGCTTTCAGTCAAAGATCTTTGTCAGAGCAAGAGTCTTATTTTCCTGCTTAAAAAGAAAAAAAAGTTACTATGGATCAGAGCGTCCAATTTTTTCATTCCTCATTTCTGAGATCAGCACCGCCTACTCTGAGATCAGCACCTACTCTGCGATCAACACCTCCTACTTTGAGATCAGCACATCCGCACTTCCTACTTTGAGATCAGCACATCCTAATCTGAGATCAGCACCTCCCACTCTGAGATAAGCATCTCCTACTTTGAGATCAGCACCTCCTACTCTGAAATCCGCACCTCCTACTCTGAGATCAGCACCTCCAACTCTGAGATCAGCACCTCCTACTCTGAGATCAGCACCTCCTACTTTGAAATCCACACCTCCAACTCTGAGATCAGCACCTCCTACTCTCAGATCAGCACCTTCTACTCTGAGATCAGGCCCTCCAACTCTGAGATCCGCACCTCCTACTCTGAAATCCGCATCTCCTGCTCTGAGATCAGCACCTCCTACTCTGACCCTAAACTTGGATCAGTTCAGCCTTTTAAGGCATAATGCACAGGGTTAGGATAAGGACAGGCCAAAGCTAATCCTAGATCAGCACTCAGATGCTTTATGAATATGGGCCCTGGCCTCACCTCTTGTGATACTGTTCTTTCTCGTGCGGGAGCTCCACTCCAGTCTGCTTGTAGTCTTGGGAATCTGCACGGGTCCGGCTCAGGTACTTTCTGGCTTCGTGTTCCGATGGGATGTCCTGGTCCGGCTGGCCTTCCGAGAGGCTGACGTCATCCTCCACCTTCAGGAACCTTCCATAGCCCTCCTCAAGCCGGGAGCCCTCATTGTGGAAGAGGAGGGTACAAGAGCGAACTGCAGTGACACAACATCACCAACAGGGGGAATTAGATGCAGCTCAGTCACTTTCATTTCTGCATGTAAAAAACTCTAAATGTGAATGACATAGGAATAGACTCTCATTCTTAGTGACGATAGCTGCATTAGGCTGGGGGGAATGTACATCAATAATGTTGAAATTATTAGACAGAGAACCTTAATAATGACTTTTTTTAATCTGAAAAAATTATGGCTGCCAATCGATTAAAAGTTTTAATCAAATTAATTACATGATATGTAATTAATTCATCAAATTAATCACATATATCAATATTTGCTTGGAAAAGTCCCCAAATGAAGATATTTCAACTCAAAAACATTACATTATTGTGGCACATGAGTAAAGCATTGAATAGAAATCAAATTGAATCAAAAGTGGGCATTAGAAATCAATAAATTGTTTTATTTCCAATCATTTTTCCAAATACATGAACATTTCCAAACATCATTGAACATAAGCCTATCACTTAGCCTAAAATGTGGCCATAACAGTTTTTTATTTTTTAATTATATTTTATTTTTAAAAATATTTAACATCAGCTTATCACTTAAGCACCAATGTGGCCATAACAGTCTTTTTTAACTATTTAACATACTATTTATATGCGCAACTAACGCACCGACCGGTTGGAATTGTGCGACACACAGGGTGTTTCTCAATACCAAGAATGCAAACTCTGGACTTGAGATCTTGTCAAGTCCGTTCTTGTGGAAGACCGCACTTGCAAGCTCACAAGGACAGAAAACGCTGTTATACATATATGAGGTACCATGCGTGCTTGTGACGTGTGGTTACGCTACCTGACCAGTCACTGTCCTCGGTGTATTCTAGCTTCTTTCAAAGGCTGCTTTACATTGGTTTGAGGTATAGTTTTATTTAAATTGTAAACTAGTGTTACTTGTAGGCTACTTAAAATATGAAAGTGAACAAAACGTCTCTTTTATCCTCTGTTCTCTAGCTAGTTAATACATGTCGGTTGCTTAATTCACAACTGCTTTCTATACCGACACAAATCTACTTTGCACTTTCAGCAACAAGGGCAGGCTTGGATAACTCGATGCAGCCAACCAAGCGTCAAAAAGTTAGCTGAGCCATTCCTATTATTTGAAATTGCTCTCTGTATCAGCTAACAACTTCAAGTCAGCGTTTGCTACAGCATACAACTTCGCTTGCTTCTGTGTTGATGCACCCCTCATTAAAACAGAGGCTAGTACTGGCTACAGTGTCAGAGGGGTGCGTCAGTGGCACCCTGAGTGCTCTCTTGACATTTAGAAATTAGCGCTGCTCTCAGAGGCTTAGAGCCACACCAACCATTTTTTGCAATATAGGTAGTGTTATTCAACATGCAGCAACGTACAGTAACAGCGGTACATCAATTAATTAACATAAACATTAAAGAATATTATATGCGTTAATTTGCATTTTTTTTAACACGTTATTTTATAATTCATTAATTAATCGAAATTATAATTTGACAGCCCTAGAAAAAATTAAACCATTATGACCAACACAGACTTGGACACAAACGTAGCAGCAAAAACCGCCAGGAAAATAGGAAGCCGGAATATATCCCAAATGCTTCATCTGATTATCACAACACTTCCTGTGTTAGTTCAGTCATACACTCTGAGGCTGCCCACTTTGTACAGTTTCACTATGATATACTGTTGGCAAAGGGCTCTATTGGCTTCTCTATAATGAAGCTAATTGTTCAAACAACATTGCTGGGGGTGAACGCCTTTGCATTCCACTGTACACATCCTACACTTGCTGCCTTTCTTGGGATTTAACATCCCCCTCTAGGGAACTACTGCACTTCCAAACCTAGTCTTTGCACTTGCTTTTGCACTGTGTGTCACTCTGGATAAACACGACTGCTAATGGCCACAGCAGTAAATTAGGGTAGTGCTCAAACCCATGCCAACCCCTTCAGTCCATGAGCCTATAACTATAATCAAACCATGCCAATCCCTACAGTCCATGTGCCTATAACTATAATCAAACCATGCCAATCCCTACAGTCCATGTACCTACAACTATAATCAAACCATGCCAATCCCTACAGTCCATGTACCTATAACTATAATCAAACCCATGCCAACCCCTATTGTCCATGTACCTATAACTATAATCAAATTGATGGAGTTGTATCTTGCCTTGCAGTGGCACAGAGAACTATGCTAATGGATATATGTAAATACATATTTCAAATACATGCATATGAAAAATGGTACAGGGCCTGATTCAGCAAGACAGGCAGGGCCTGATTCAACCAGACATGCAGGGTCTGATTCAGCCAGACATGTAGGGCCTGATTCAGCCAGACATGCAGGGTCTGATTCAGCCAGACATGTAGGATCTGATTCAGCCGAACACACAACGCCTGATTCAGCCAGAAATGCAGCGCCTGTTTCAGCCAGAAATGCAGGGCCTGATTCAGCCAGGCATGTAGGGTCTGATTCAGCCAGACACGCAGGGTCTGATTCAGCCAGACACGCAGGGCCTGATTCAGCCAGACATGCAGGGCCTGATTCAGCCAGACATACAGGGCCTGATTCAGCCAGACAGGCAGGGCCTGATTCACCCAGACACACAGGGCCTGATTCAGCCAGACATGAAGGATCTGATTCAGCCAGACATGTAGGGTCTGATTCAGCCAGACAGGCAGGGCCTGATTCAGCCAGACAGGCAGAGCCTGATTCAGCCAGACATGTAGGGTCTGATTCAGCCAGACAGGCAGGGCCTAATTCAGCCAGACATGTAGGGTCTGATTCAGCCAGACAGGCAGGGCCTGATTCAGCCAGACACGCAGGGCCTGATTCAGCCAGACAGGCAGGGCCTGATTCAGCCAGACACATGCAGATGGGCCCACTGTTGGAGACAGAATGCAGGCCCTGTGGGCTGTGAGCCGTGAAGCACAGACGTACTTTGAGTGGCGGTGTAGAGTTCAGCCGACAGGAGTGGGGAGGATTTCACTGTGTGGGTCACAGAGGAGAACTCGGGCAGACAGGGCATAATGGAGCCCAGGACCAGCAAGAAATACAGCGCCACCACCTGGCAGGGATGAACATATACAGGGAGATTCAGGCTGAAGGCATATCACAGGACAGCCTATAGATGGCACTGTTCCCATGGCCACAGTACGCAGTATACAGTCACAGCATGTCCTCATGCTGACAGCCAAGTAAAATGGAAATAATGAGCCTACTAATATTTTATTTCACATCTGAGTTTCATGATTTAGAGCTCAGTGCAGCTGTACAGCATCTGGAAAAAGCTGATCCCACAGACTGACACAGTCCTGTTCTGGCTGAAATGAGACTGAGATAATAAAAACCTGCAGTGGACACTGCACTCCGAACGGTGGCACAACCACAGACTTCTTCCTCTTGTATTGTTTGCGAAAGCATAGCAGCCATTCGGTTTGAACAAGCTTCCCTCAGTTAAGAGCCACTGATGCCGACTGCTAAGAGGGTAGATTTTCCTTTCTATTTACTCACACATGTACCCAAATTCATTTTACATTGCAGTTTATAAAACTTTTGGGCATTTAGCAGACTAATTCAGAGGAACTTATGTCTCCAATACAAGGATAACTGAAGTCAGGCGCACTCTCACAACTTTAACAACAATCTGCCATAAGGCATGGGTTTTTAGTCCTAGAGGTGCACACATTATAAGACTCTGCAAAGACTGGAATCATACAGCTTCACACATTATAATACTCTGGGAATCATACAGCTTCACACATTATAAGACTCTGGGAATCATACAGCTTCACACATTGTAAGACTCTGGGAATTATACAGCTTCACACATTATAAGACTCTGGGAATCATACAGCTTCACACATTATAAGACTCTGGGAATCATACAGCTTCACACATTATAAGACTCTGCGAAGACTGGGAATCATACAGCTTCACACATTATAAGACTCTGCGAAGACTGGGAATCATACAGCTTCACACATTATAAGACTCTGCGAAGACTGGGAATCATACAGCTTCACACATTATAAGACTCTGGGAATCATACAGCTTCACACATTATAAGACTCTGGGAATCATACAGCTTCACACATTATAAGACTCTGCGAAGACTGGGAATCATACAGCTTCACACATTATAATACTCTGCGAAGACTGGAATCATACAGCTTCACACATTATAAGACTCTGGGAATCATACGCTTCACACATTATAAGACTCTGGGAATTATACAGCTCCACACATTATAAGACTCTGAGAAGACTGGGAATCATACAGCTTCACACATTAATGCAATTCATTATAGACATTATATTATGAAACTGCCGTCCAGGCATAATTTTCAGACTCTTATCCCTTTAAAAAAAAAAAACGCTGTATAACACCGGTTGCAGTTGTACCATAATAAGTTGTTTGTCCATTTTTCCTCACTGAGCCGAACAACAATTAGCAAAATGGTATCTTATTGGTTAGAGAAATAGGAAGCCCAAAAGTCTGATTGGCTGCTGACGGGTCATGCCTGTGAAAAGTTGAACTGTGGACAACATTTTTCAGGCAACTTTGGTCGCTCAGTTGCCCAGTTGCTCCTGTTGCTGGGCGTCGCTCAGCTACATTGAGAATGAATGGACTTCCTGCAACTCGCTGAGCTAGCTGCCAAAACCATTCATATCTTTCAGTTGAGATTTGTAACTAAAATTCATTGAAGGGTGAATGTAAAATTTGATTTGTATTTGTGTTAATTTATAATGAGTTCTGCATGTGCTTTCTGCACAAGCAGAGCTCATTATAGGAGTGTGCACTCTATTCTCTAAGTACATGCAGTTTGGCGGTATGGTCAGAGACTATGGCTCTTGGGTATGGTGGCACCTGCACTGAACTGTAACCGTAATTTGGAATTCATAACCACAGCAGTGAGAAACTAGATCAGGAAACAACAATTAAATACTGGATGTCTCAGAGACAACGTTTTCAAAAGTTGTTCCCAAACAACATCAAGTAAACGTTATTGTTTTTTAGCAGTTAACACGCCTCTCTGGGTGTTAACTTTTATTCAACCAAAATACACAGAACAAATTAATCATTACCTTTTCAGTACAAGTGTCATGGAAATCTCACAGATACTAAAGGAAGAGAGACTGTACCACAGAGTGTCACACAGAATCACTCTTTATTATATTTGATCTAAAAGGAGAAACAGTTCAAACACCTCTTCATAGGAGCTTGGAAAGAATCTCAACTAACTTCAGCAAAGCTTATGTACATGAGTGAGACAGTCTTTGTGTGCAATGTTACAGTTAAGGCTCCAGTACTTTCCATTTCCTTTGCTCCTCTTTCATACCATGCTAGCAGCGGAAGAGACATTCCCTTCTTATCAGTAAATGGCAAGTTCCTCTATGTAACGTGGCAATCTCATCCTTTCCTGTCCATCCATTTTCTGCCCTCCCTCATCTGAGGGAGTCAGGCAGCCTTCTACTTTCAGCTTGTGAGAGTCAGCAACTTATTATATTCTCAATAGCCAAGCATATTTAAACGGATAAAAAAAGTGGCCCAGAACATTTTCTCTCACTCTCAACCCTTTTGTTACTTTCGAAACAACACAGATTATCGAAAATTTCAGTGTTAGACATTCACTCTGTCAGGACGTCTGCCTGAGTTTCCGTTCTGTTTATTTTTTGTATGTATGCATGAGTGTGTGTGTGCGCGCATGGTGTTTGCTTTTGTTTCAGGTTCCTGGTTCCCACCCACGCTCCGCCCCCAGTCCTGCCTGTCTGCCTCAGCCGTATTATTCATTCAAGCCTCTCCGCCGTCTCCAACTGCAACTCATCTTCTACTCATTTTCTTTAGCTATATATTCTGTTAGCTCTGTTAGTCTGTGCCAGATCGTGCCTTTGTTTAACTTTCGAGGCCGTTCGAGCCTTTTTCTGCTTCTAGTAAATACTTCCCGGTTTTTTACTTTTTTCGCCATTTATGCATTTAGCCTGACCCCTCGGATTACTGTTGCTTCGGGTTTTTTGAATTCCTGTCTGTCTTGCCGTTCTTGTCTCTGTTCCTGTTGTGTGCCTTTGCCTGCCCGGAAAATTTTTGACTGTCTTTGGATTTTTGACCTTCGCCTGGATTGTGGTTTACGAGACTGTTTGCTAATTCTGTTGCTTCGTTGTTTGATAATAAACTACCAAGTTTTTCCCTGAATTTTCGGGTCTGCCTTTGAGTCCTACCTGACACACTCTTTCTATTTCTTTTCCTTGTAGGCCACAATTACCAATTTTAGCCAAGTTCTTAACCCTCTCATTTCACACTACAGTTTCCTCATTTGCAAATGACATTTCTAAAATAACACCAATGCATTCTTCTTCATCATCATCATCATCATCATCATCCTTTTTTCTTGTTGTGCAAGCGGAATGCTTAATCAAGCATTTCATACAGGTGCATATGCAAATGAATCCAATAAGGCATAGTATTAAAACAACGAATAAAGGTAATAACCATATTACTATAGCTCCCCAAGATCCAAGATTGCGGTAATTATGAAATTGCGCTCCTTCTGCTCTAATATGTTTGGCTAGATTATTAATAGTTATGCTGTTGTTAGGCACATATGTACAGCAGGCTTGTCCCACCATAGCACTCACACCACCCTTTTCGGCTAAGCCCATATCTAGAGCCATTCCGTTTTTCATAGCCATTGGCTGTAGTGGCATTAATTCAAAAGGAACATTAGATAAAGCTTTGGCCGTATCATTTCCTATTTTTTCATGGTACTTGCCATATTTATCATCTCCCTGGCTAATTTCCCCATACCATACATTGGAATTGCTATAGCTAAGAATCGCTAAGTTTCAGTAATTCCACATTTTTTGCCAACGATTTCCCCGGAATGAGCACTTTGTATACACTGTTACATGAGGAAGAGCACATGCAAAATAACAAACACCATGGCTCAGGCAACCAAGGCAGGCTTTATCCCCACACACCCACCATGATACATTTGGCAGATCGTCCTGTGTATGGTTCCATACAGGAACAGAGTATCTTTGCCTATTATAATATGTTTGCCTGTGCTTTTGTTTGGGCCCATACAGCAGTTTCAATACATGTACTATATCCCATTGTATTGTTTTTCCCTGGTATGATTTAAGCAGTTGGTTCCATTTATTTTCCCAGTTAACATTATAAATGGTGGCTGGTGGATCTGTTTATATTGACGTGGAAAAAATCTCGTAAAATGGGTTTCGTTCAAGTGTCCGGAGGAGCAGCTTGCCAGGGTATTATTAATACAAGAACAGATTGGTGGGGTCGAATCTGCTGCGCAAGTGATATTTTCCCAACTTTCAACAGAGTCTCCTTTAAACCACCGATGCAATCCCATTATATCATACATATCGAACGGTATAGTATATTTTACATATAATATATTGAACGGTAAAGCAGTCATTGGAAGCCCCACTGTAGAGGAGCAGGGCGTGTGAACCACACCCATCAGGAGCTTGTGTTGCTGGCTCAAGCAGCTTCAAGAGCCAACATCATATAAGTGTTATGGCCGTGGTGTGAGTGATGAGCGTGTTCCAAGGATGGTGGGGAGCGGCTGTCCTTTTAAGTCCTGCTGTGGGACTACGGGGAACAGGAACAGAGCTGGAGCTATTAAGCCCAGGACCCCTCCTGTGGTCCTTGTTAGGGTCTTCATCTCGGCTGGTCCTCAGGGATGGTGACCTTTCGGCAGCGAGAGGCGTGTACCCACAAATCATCCGGTGACTTTCAGCACCGTCGGAGTAGTCAACAGCACCTGACACAGTCCTGTCCAATGCTTTCATCTGAGGTCCTTTATCACCACCCAGTCTCCAGGCTGCAACCCGCGCTGGGCATCTGTCCAGGGTTCAGGTAACACCGCCTTGGGTTCTGCATAAATACCTTTCAACACATTGTTTAATGCCATACAGTAATCTCCCATAGCTTCTTCACATCCTTGCGGAGTTTATCTATTCTGGGGAAACGGTGCGTTCACCATCCACACCGGTCACCCTGTGAAAATCATGAGACGACATTCCGGTTGTGCAGTGTGTTCTTCCCCTCATATGCCTCTGAGCCAACGGTAGCACTTGTACTCATGACAGTCCACTTTCTGCCATCAACACTGTGAGCTTATTCTTTAGCATCTCGTTGGCCCTTTCTACAGTGCCTCCACTCGCAGGGTGGTAAGCACAATGAGTCCACACATCGGTCTGCAGACAGATGCTGAACTACCATATTAACAAGTGAGTCCCATTATCACTAGACAGTTTAGATGGAAGTCCCCATCTAGGAATAATGTCTCTCAGCAATGACAGTAGCCTGTTTACAAGGACAACATTCAACCCATTTGGAGAACATATCTACAACAACAAAATAATATTTGTAACTCTGGCATGGAGTTAATTCAATAAATCCATCATTAAATGCTCAAAGGGTCCTTCTGGTCTCAGGTGAGCAGATTTGGGCGTTACTGTCCCTCTTCCAACATTGTTGGTGAGACGTATAATGCATTTTTCGCCTAAATTTTGTGCATAAGTCGAAGATCTGGGAGCATAATAATAACGGTTTATGTAGTCAATCCATCCCCCTTTTTTGACACATGATCGGAGGAATGTGACAGTTACGCCAGAAAGGGAAAAGCCGACCTGGGCAGAGCGGGGTGCTGTTGTGAATCAGTCCATAAACCAGAAGGAGTCTTTGAGCAATGGCAGGCCCACGTCCAGATTTCACAGGGGTCCGCAGAGGACCAGAAAACCTGTATATCCTGCACTGAGAAAAGGTTAAGATCATTTACAGGCGCCAAGGACATTACCAACACAGGGGAGGATTAAGAAGTTAGGATCAGCACGAGCATTACCTAGGGAAACAAAATCAGTGGAGGAGGTGTGAGCCTGACATTTGTAATCAAAGAGGGTTTCAGAAGGGCTGAGAGCAGGTTTCAGACTAACTCGGCATGAGAGATGGGTTTTCCTGTGGAAGTAAGAAAATGACACTGCTGTGTCATAAGAGTCATGACACTCCAAAATAATGACACACACCTAAAGCGTCGCGAGAATCAGTGTATACAGTGAGGGATTTTCCTTCTGCCATAAGGCAAGCTCGGGAGGGAGCAAAGAGCTGCGCAGCCTGTGCGGAGAGGTGAGAGGATAAATGAGCGCTCTCTGTTGGGGAGAAAGAATTAAACACAGCATAGGAAACAAGGGGGATCCCGTGGTGGGATCGCAATGAGCTGAAAAAAAAGGATCAAGTCAGAATTAGGCAAGGGCACATCAGAAAGGTGAAGATGGGGCTTAGTGTAAGCATCAATCAGAGCCTCACAGGAATGAGGTTCACCATCGTCAGCTGTGGGGAGCAGAGTGGCAGGGTTAAGGACAGAACAACGTTTCAAAGTGACTTGAGGCACATTAGTCAAAACATTGCTGTAATGTAAGGTGTGTGCGGGGGTGAGATGTGCAGTTTGTGCCTGCGGAAGAATCAAGTGCACTGCATGCGGTACATGAACAGTCAGAGGGGAAAAGGCTACGAGGCTAACGCAAGCTAAGTGCCTCAGTTGCAGCAGCAATAATTTCAGCTGATACCAGTGACACATGCAAACCACTTACTCCCTCAGTGGCTTCTTTACAAGAGGGCTATCCCAAGCCTTCTCAACTGCTGGATCTCTGCCTGTGTCAGAATGTAATGCCATACAATGCAACCTAGTTGGTTTATGTGAGAAGCGGTTCCCATGCTCACATGAGTATGTGTGTGTGCTGTGTGATCTTCTTCAACCTCCGCCTTTTCCTATGTGTGACATGGCCCTGGCCCCCCAGGTTGTGTCACCGTGACATCTTGGGGTGATGGCATTGACCATTGTCCAGATTCTAGTTTATTCGGGCAGTTTCTCGCAATGTGTCCTGGTCGGTGGCACTCTGATAAGGTACAATAGTCATTATGTAACAGTCATTCATAGTCATGAACGCGTTAAGTCCAGTTCACGCAGTAAGCATAGGCTGGGTCAGAAAGTTATGGTGAGTCATAACACTCATAACAGATCACTGTGTTTGGGGTACTCCATCGTCTCTGCCCTCCATTTTGACTTTTCCCTCTTCCTCTTGGTCCCTGATTTGCCCCGCTCTGATAGTACATTATTTGTGTACTTTGCAGGTCCTTGCTTTTCTTTTCACCCTTTTGTGCTTCTTGCCTTTCAGCATGTAAATCATGAGCCCAGAGATGTTCCAGCATTCCCCCTTCCTATCCAATGCAAGTGGACATGGCGGTTTTTCGTAGATAAATAAACCTCCCACCAAGCTATTCTTCAGACGATGTTCATAAGCTTGGTTGTCGGGTCACACAACGGAATATTTCTGGAAACAGTCAGTCATGCAACTTCTGTTATTCGCGCAGGATTCAGTGTGCCTCTTTTTCTTTGTTCTTTCTGAGTCCAATGAAGAAGCCAGTGTATAGTGCACACTCACTATGGAAGCACGTTGCAGGCAAAATTCAAATGAACATGCAATATGTAAAATGTCTATGTAATTCTGCATAAGAATTTAAATTCCCCCCCCCCCCCCCCCCCATATATGCACTTGCCCTTCTTTAGCACCAATGAGGGTGCACAAATACTGTAAATCTTCGTTGCTGGTATTTTCTGCTTTTATCATTGCTTTTTAAATTCTCCCTTAACCTTACACACACTGTTTCACTCGCCATACATTAATGTAGCTGAGTGATGAAATAGAAACAGGAATATTAAAAAATATACATTGTCAATTTTATTACCCGCTCCAAATCCAAAATTAAGATTGTTCATGATATTGTCTCGTCTTTGTTTCAGACCAATACTGCACTCTGCAGGAGTTTTCAGATCATCTTCTAAATTTCACAGATGAAGTCCAAATGAAGGCTATTCCCCTGAGTACCTCTTAAGCGAGTGTCATGATTGGGCAATTTTATGTACATAAGGCCGCTCCAGAAGGATATAGATTAGAACGTTGATAAAAGTAATACCTGTTCTGTTAGGTGCTTTTAAAAACTGTACTTAAAATTAAGGTGATGTAGGCTTTGTAATACACATTTGCCATATTTATCATATCTATCTCTTCCAAATACTCTTATTAATATTGTTGGTTACCCTAAAAAATATATCCTTCGATATATATGTGTCATCACCTTCTCCTTTTCCTTCCTCTCTCTCTAAGGTTTTCCATGCACAAGTACTTTTTAAAATTGTTATTATTATTTTTAATTTCCATGATGTTCCAGAGTCTTGAGCGTGTCTATATCATCTGGAATACTGACAGAACGCTTTTACTGGACTCAGAAATGCTGCCTGTCAGAAATACAAGACCAGCAGTATTACAAGTAATACAAATTGAAGTATATGAAAAGTAAGTGGCCCTCTTAAATATGATACTGCTGTAATGTTTTTGACGGCTATTCTATTTTAAAAGGAATAAATAATCATTAACACGTGTAAATGCACATGGTTTCCCTTTTTAATTTGCAAAATACAATATATTTAACTTTGAGAGTCTGCATACCTCTGACATACACAGGAGGAATAATAGCTTGGAACGGTGTTCAAATTTAACACAAGTGAACGTGAAATGTCCACGTCTTGTGAATATGTCAGAGCCTTTAGTGTGCTGTCAGTGGGCACATTGGGTTGTATGAGAGAGACAGAGTGAGGTCTGATGACAGTGGCAGTGTAAGACAGGAAGGAAGAGCAGCAGCAGGGTCAGAGAGCCATGCTGAAGGGCAGGACAGGGCCTCAACATCAGGGCCTAGTGGCTCCTCAGCCAGTCACTGCCCATCAGCAGAGCCGGCCATTGAAGGTGTCTCCATCCGAGCCTCATCGCACAGCAGCACCATTCTCTGCATTCTTCTGCACATTCTCAGAGCCAAACCAATGACAGGTGGTGTCATGAGTTTCATCTTGTCACTGATTTCAGCATGAAGCATTCCCTTTGATGAAATGTGTTTTCATTGCTAATATTTGTTGATGTTTTCAGAGAGAAAGACAGAACCTGTTCTGAAAACAGCAGCCCGGATGTATCAGAGACATGTTATAAAGAATGCTGAGGACAGGCCAGAGCTAGTTCTTACGCTTGATCTAAACAGTGATGAGAGGGATTGTGAACGTGAAATGTTCTTTTATAAATGGCAATATATTGACTGGACAAGGACAAGTCCCTTCACCAAAAGTCTTAAGGGTAGGTAAAAGTAAATCAATCAGTATTGCAGTGAAATTTGACTCTCTCTCTGCAGCCATAGCCTGATACTGAATCTCTTTCCTTTACGTTTGCTTACTGTACTCTAAACTGGAGATGCTGCAATAGAGGAAAGAGCAACACCACACTTCTCACTGCTAATGGAAAAGCTGAACTTTAGATTTGACCTTGACCATGGTGAGTCACTGTAACTCCCACAGGATTAAATAAGTTCAGATTCTTAAAGTAACGTGTCGAGAGAAGATACAGGCATGTGCCAAAGATGTTCACTGAAAAGATAACAATGACAATTTCTTAGACCTCTGGTGAGTTTTCAAATTATATCTGTTTGTAATATTTTCACAAAGTGCTTTGTGTTTTTATAAGACATGCATAAATTTGACAATGGTTTTAAAATGAATCACGTCAGCCAAGCATTTTGTAATGGCATTTATTACACTGATGGTGGAAAACATACTGTTTAATTGGCTATTTTCCTAAACTACTGGTAACCTGTTTGTTCACAAATGGCACGTACCATAATTGTGCTCTTCGATAAATCTGCACTCCCATGTATTTGATCACATGTATATAACAAGTAGTGTCTTGTAAGCTCACATGGGCTGGGCACCCTAAAAGGGTGTAAGACACTGAAATAAGATAAACAAACAAACAAAACCCAGTTCAAAGAAAATCATATAAAACATGATGTTCAAAGAATTGCTGTGCTGCCACCCTGTGTTGTATGTTAGGAACTGTAAAATTACGTTGAACAATGTCAAACTGACATGGTGAAATGTTTTGGCTTTAAGCTAGTGATGAATACCATTCCATAGCCACCAGCAGGTAGACTGGAAAAACGTTTTTACCCGTGACTGCTTATGATGGCATTTTCTTGTGTCGTAAACCCTCTCCGGGGACGACACGGTGGTCCAGTGGGTAGTACTGTCACCTCACAACAAGAAGGTCCTGGGTTTTAATCCGGTCTGGGCCTTTCTGTGTGGAGTTTGCATGTTCTCCTCGTGTTCACGTGGGTTTCCTCCCACAGTCCAAAAACATGCAGGTAGGCTAAATTTCCCATGGGTATGAATGTGTGAGTGAATGGTTTGTGGGCCCATTTATTATCAAACAGGTTTCCAGTAGTTTAAGAAAATAGCCAATGAAACAGCATGTTTTCCACTGTCAGTATTGTTAATACCTCCCTTGCCTTTAGTCATGTTGCCTCCAATTTTAAGATGGCTCGTGTTACGCCACTCCTCAAGAAACCCACCTCAGACCCCTCTGATGTAATGAATTATTGACCCATATCGCTTCTACCTTTTTTGTCCAAAACCCTTGAGCGAGCAGTGCTTAAACAACTAACCTCTTTTCTCCATCAGAACAACCTGCTAGACCCTCACCATTCTGGCTTCCGATCCGGGCACTCAACAGAGACTGCGCTCCTGGATGTGATGGAGGCACTCGCTACTGCAAGAGCCTCACGCCTTTACTCTGTCCTGATCCTACTAGAACTGTCTGCTGCATTTGACACGGTCAACCAAAACTACTCCTCTCCACCTTGGCTGAGGTGGGCATTTCTGGGACTGCCCTGTCTTGGTTTGCTTCCTATCTTGCAGATAGGTCCTACCAGGTCACCTGGATGGGGTCTGCCTCTGCTTCTCATCCCCTTGTTACAGGAGTACCACAGGGATCTGTACTGGCTCCTTTACTGTTCTCCATTTACACCAAATCTCTTGGTTCAGTTATTAATTCACACAGCTTCTCCTATCACTGTTATGCAGACAACACGCAACTTTTCTTCTCTTTCCCCCCCTCTACCTCACAGGTTAATGATAAAATATCTTCCTGCCTGGCTGACATCTCAACCTGGATGGCCAGCCACCACCTGAAGCTCAGCCTCAATGTCACACACTGCGACACACCCCTTTCTGAACAGAAGAGTTTGACACAGGGAGATACGTGAATCTGGAAATATTCCGGTCTTTATTTACATGCTTTTAGAGAGAGAGAGAGAATCCAGTCCATTACAAAACAAAAAAACAGCTTCGTCCTTCACCCTCACGGGATCGGGGTGAAAATAATAAGGAAACACAACATACTAAAATAACAAAAACAAAATAACGAAACTATGACACTTTCTAGTCTCTCTCTCGGCTCGCATTTTCCTCAGTCAGAGACACCTACTGGGAAGAAAGCACACTTTAAATACCTGGATTAATTACTGACGCACTCCAGGTGCGTGTGCCTACTTAACCAGTAGGCGTGGTCCTCAGACTGCCCCGAACCACTCCCACAAACTGAGCCCTGCCATGCTCAACAAAACTGAGCTGCTGTTCTTCCCATACAAGATCTCCCTACTACGTGAGCTCTCAATCACAGTTGATGGTACCACAGTGACTGCCTCTCACTCTGCAAAGAGCCTGGGGGTGGTCCTGGATGACCAGCTGGACCTCAAGGAGCACGTCAAGGCAACATCACGGTCCTGCAGATTCCTCCTGTACAACATCAGAATGATTCGACCATACCTGACTACGCACTCTACCCAGCTGCTTGTCGAGGCTATGGTGACCTCCCGCCTTGATTACTGTAACTCCCTCCTTGCAAGCCCGCCAGCTTGTGCCATACATCCACTACAGATGATTCAGAATGCTGCTGTCCGACTCATCTTCAACCTTCCCAAATTCTCCCATGTCACTCCTCTGCTGAGGTCACTCCACTGGCTACCGGTCGCTGCCAGGATCAGGTACAAAGTCCTGACCCTCGCCTACACTGCAGCCAACAGGACAGCCCCTGTCTACTTACAGGACACAATTTGATTCTATATGCCTGCTCGACCACTCCGCTCTGTAGCAGCAGGGCGCCCTGCACCCTCTCCCACTCGAGTAAAGGGATCACGGAGCTTCTCCACCCTAGCTCCCCAGTGGTGAAACAAACTCCCTGTCCCTCTTCAGACCTCTCCCTCACTACCTATCTTCAGCCATGGTCTGAAGACGCATCTCAACAGACTATACCTGGACTAACTACCACCACTCTGTAAATCATTTCACTTTAAATCCCCCTTTTTATGGCACTCATGTTACATGTACCCCTGTTCCAGCACTTTTTTGTAATTTGTATTTTTGTCCTAATATTGTAGCTTGTTCTTCCCCCTAGTTTGACTTGGCATAAGCTGGGTCATAATAATGCTCACTGCATGAACTGAACTGTGTACTTGGCTATAAATAGCTGTACAAAATGAGTATTGTACCTTATCAAACCTGTGTTTTGTAGTTGTTCCGATGACCATGATATGCACTTTTGTACATCACTTTGGATAAAAGAGTCTGCTAAATAAATGTAATGTAATGTAATGTAATGCCCTGCGATAGATTTGCAGCCTTTCCAGGGTGTATTCATGCCTCTCGCCCAGTGCACGACACAAGAACGACACGAATCAAGACTGTGTGTCCAAAACATAAAATCTATGACATAGGAGCTCTGACAGCATCAATCGCCATCGATCTCTGAAATAAAGACACAACAGCATTACTGGGACAGTATAAACAGACCAATGTTTTACAGTATGTACTCTATGTGCAAAAACAAGTCAATTTATGTGCATCATATTCATATCAGTACTGTAATTCTGTAATATCCCACTGTAATATTGTAATAATATAAAATGACAGAAACACAACATACCTGTAATGTAATTACAGTATCACATTTTGCATTGAATAATCAATGTTCAGTCCAAAAACTCATATTAGGGGCCATTGTTGGGGCCACCTTTTAAAGTTTGGCTGTTCCAGCTTCTCCCATTGTTATGCCTGGATTTACGCCATGGTCAATATCTGTGGCTCTAAATTCATTTGATACAGCAGTATTTCTGCTACTTGCTTGGCCACAACCTCAGCCTCAGCCACGACCCGTCCATCAGTACCAACTGCATTGGGCTGCTCCATGTTGTCAGACACTGTTGAATGTAGTGCTGTAAAACAGCCTTTTATGTTGGGATTACCAATAGTGCTGCAATGCGACTCACCTGGGCAATGTTGCTGGAAGTGATGAGACAGGTCTGCAAACATCTTGACTTTATTTCACAATCAGCATGTCTAGCAATAACAATTTGGATGTCTTAATATGAGGTGACTGTTTTGTGAAAACTGAGTGTGTGATTTAGAGTTTTGTACTTTCTGTGTAGGTACAGAAATTTGTGTCTTAAGGTAAGAATTTTGCCCATTAGTTTGGCAAATTGAGTTTTCCACATTGAGTCAAAGCAATCATAACGTACTATAATGCATTTGTAATGTGTGACTGCAGATATTAGAAATGCATCTGAAAAAATGAGAAAAACTGTAGGGTCTCAGGAACATCTCAATGACTGGATGTCATGCAAACCACACTTCTGCCCTGATTTTGGCTTAGTGGTCTAATCCATTCAACTGATGTGCAGCAGATCCAGGTTCAAACCTACAGGAAAACCATGTATTTGAGAGGTAACATAAATATACCAGCTCAATAGATAAGCAGTGACTTTTCAAAATGTATTGAGTTGTGGTTACACTACAGTAACAGAAGCAAGCATTCATCAGACACTACACAACTTTTCTTACAATGGATTTTATTTACACTACTGTAGATTACAGTTTTTTTTGATTGCTAAGACACGTTTAATGAAACAATTCCCCTTTTTCTCAGAACTATTAACACAATCCCAAAACTACACATCAATCAGCACAAACCTCAAACATCCATGCCAAACTCAAATCATCTTCTTAAAAACATATACTCTTCCATCAAAATTAAACTTTGCCTTCAAATGGCACACACAAGCCATCGAAAACACAGACAAAGTAGATTACCCATAACACACCAGTGAGATAAATTCAAAGCACTACTGCAAAAACCTTTTATAGCAGTGCGTCAGAAGTTATTTTCTCCTGGTTATTCTACTTATTTTATGGTTTTCAGATTTTGATCTTTGCAATGTTACACTACTAACAAATGAGGGAGTGTGCAAATTTCTAAATATTTTATTTGTAGTACTGAAAAGTGATGCTGAGTGAAAAGTACTGTACAGTAACCACAACACAGTTGAAGGAACAAAAAAATGTAGTATTTTCAAAGGAGAGTAGCATTCATAAAAGGACTCAGTATATGCAGCACTATAAACAAAAACAGCAATAAAATCTAAAGAACATATAGTCTGTAAATACACTTCAACATTACATAGACAGCATATCCTCTCACAGTAGTACAGCAGATACAATATGTAACATTACAGTAAATTATAGTATCTGTTTTCTTGTCTGAAAGTATGGACAATGGATGCCACCTTGAAACGATTCAAGTTTGGCTGAACTCTCTGTCCAGCTTCCCTCATCATCATACCATGCACCAGCACATGGTCAAGGTGGCACATATTTCGTCTGGGACAAATTGTCTCCTGCCTCTTCGTCTCCTTTGTCTTCCTGGTCTTTGGACAGCTTGTCCATTTTGAGGATCCATTGTTCAAAAGCACACAGACGCAAACTGTGGCCCTATTTACTGATCCAGAGATTGTGACCGGTGTGTAAACAATTTTGCTGCCAAGTGTTTGCACCTAGAGAAAGGTGTGTTACCTGAGTTTAGGTTGTGATGACTTGAGTTAACTGTTTTGACTACTAGTGTTTGTTGCATGAGCACAGTGTGTAACCAGTGATTCATGAGAGCATTTGTTTGTAGAGATTTGCAGAAAAAGTTTAACAATTTGCAGCATGTGTTAAAACAAGTGAAAAGTGTTTATAGTTTTGAGAGATGTGTTTGTCCTCTGAGAACTGAAGTAATAATTTGGGAGTTTTTGCTAAAAGAACCAGTTTTAGTGTGTTAGCAATCGAGAAAAACTGTAATGTCATTGCTTCAACTGCAGATTTTAGCCCCATGCTGATCTACTCATATTGAGCCCAAACATAATCCCATACAGAATATGAAAGAAGTACTACTGTGTCACAGGGGTCCAATACATCACACAGTAATAAATCATAACACCAACACATCTGATATTTTTTATAATTCAGGTTTAATCATTGAAGATTTTTGTCTGAAAATACAGAAAATTAAAGCAACAGATTTAAAAAAAAAACAATCCTGACCCAGTAATTAAGGAAACTCAACTCATTATTGTTCACAGTAATGAAAGGGTTCAATACATCACACAATAATAAATCACAACAGGAAAGCATTTCATGTTTTTATAATTCAGGTTTAATCATTGCATATTATTGTCTGAAAATACAGAAAATTAAAGCAAAAAAAAGAAAAAAATCAATCCTAACAGAATAAATAAGGAAACTCAATCCATCATTGTTTACAGTAATGAAATGAAATAAGTACACTGCAGTGATCATTCTGCACTCTCCCAGCTGCATTTGCCCACAGAAATTTGCACATTGGAACTCTTGTGAAAATGAATGAAAGTAACTGTAAAAACTAGTAAAATGCACATTTAAGTGGAGGAGTTTGCCACTGGCTTCTTTTATACAAAGATGCAGATACCGTAGACAGAATTATTACTTCAAAAACATTTCACTCTGCCATCTTTTGGCATTATTACTCTCAATGTTATATGAATGTTTTAATAATCAAAAGTACATAAACACACCTTGAAAATTGTAAAAAAATAAAATCATACTTAGACAGCAAGTGCTTAACCTGAACCTGATAAAAGATCATACTCTTATGTACCGGGTTTAAGCTGTACTGAGGTTAATATTCGGCACAGCTGAAATTGCAGTGGTAAGGCATTGCTCAAGAAAGGTTGCAAGTGTGTCGACGTGTGTGTGACTGGGTAAGAGTGTGTTTGTGTGGGTGTATTTGTGAATGTGTGTGCATGCATGCGTACGTTTGTGGGAGTGACTGTTGATGTGAACCTGTGTGTGAGTGCGTGAGTATGCGTGTGTGTGTGTGTGTGCCCGGGTTGCGTGTGTGAATGGGTAAGAGAATGTGTGTGTGTGTGTGTGTGTGTGTGCACGCATGTATGTGTGTGTGCACGTGTGAGTATGATTGACTGCATGAGTATGTGTGCACACGGGTGCATGTGTGTATGGGTAAGAGAAAGTGTGTGTGTGTGCGTTTGTGTGAATGTGTGTGAGACTGTGTATTTGAGTGTGTGCACGTGCAAGAGAATGAGTGTACGTATGTGTATGTGTGTGTGCGTGAGAGTGCCTTTGTGAATGTGTGTGTTTATACGTGTGTGTGTGTGTGTATGTATGGGTATGAGAATGTTATACATGTGTATATGGTGTGTGCACGCATGTATGTGTATGCATGTGTGTGCATGTGTGAGTGCATGAGTATGTGTGTGTGTGCGTATAGGTAATAGAATGTGTGCGTTTATACATGTGTGTGTGTGCGTACGTATGGGAATGAGAATGTGTGTGTGTTGACACGTTTGTGTTTGTGCGTGAGTGCATGAATGTGTATGTGCGCATGCGTTTTCGAATGTGTGTGTCTGTATACTGTATGTGAGAGTGTGAGTGAGAGAAAGAGTGTGTGTGTGTGCATACGGGTATGAGCGTGTGTATGTTTGCATGTACGTGTGTGTGTGCGTGAGATTGTGTGTGTCTGTGTGTAGGTGTGTGTGAGTGACTGGGTGTGAGAGAGTGTGTGTGCGTAGGTGTGTGAGTGCGTGTGCATGAGTAAACGTGTGTGTATTTGTGAGTGCGTGTGCATGACTGAGAGAGAAAGGGTGTGTGTGAGAGTATGTGTGTGTGTGATGGAGTGTATGTGAGAGAGAGAGGGTATGTGTGTGTGTGTGACTGAGTGTGCGAGAGTGTGTGTAGGTGTGTGAGTGCGTGTGTGTGGGTCTAGGTGCATATGAGTGTGTGTGTATATATATATATGTGAGTGTGTGATTGAGTGTGTGTGTGTGTGTGAATGTGTATATGAGTGTGTGTGTATATAAGTGTGTGTGTGTGTGTGTATGTGAATGTGTGAGGGTCTAGGTGTATATGAGTGTTTGTGTTTATATATGTGTGTGAGTGTGTGATTGAGTGTGTGTGTGTATGTGTATATGAGTGTGTGTATATATATGTGTGTGTGTGTGTGTGTGTGTGTGTATGCGTTCGAGTGTGTATGCGCACATGTGTGTGTGTATGCGTGTGTGTGCATGTTTGTGTGTGCGCGACCGTGTGTGTGTCTCTACTCCAGTTAGCAGAGGGACACTGAGGAGTGTGTGTGTTGACACGTGTTTGTGTCTCTGCACGCATGTATGTGTGTGCGTGAGTGCATGAGTTTGTGTGTGTGCATGCGTTTGTGTGAATGTGTGTGGATGTGAGTGTGTGTGTGTGAGAGAGAGGGTGTGTGTGTGAGTGACTGAGTATGAGAGAGAGAGTGAGCGTGTGTGCATACGGTTATGAGCGTGTGTACATATGCATGCATGTGTGTGTGTGTGTGCGTGCGTAAGAGTGCACTGGTGAATGTGTGTGTTTGTGTATGCGAGAGATTGTGTGTGTTCATGTGTGTAGGTGTGTGAGTGCGTGTGCATGAGTGTGAGAGAGAAAGGGTGTGTGTGAGAGTATGTGTGTATGTGTGGATGTGTGTGTGTAGGTGTGGGTGTGTGTGTCTATGTGTATCTGAGTGTGTATGTGTGAGTGTGTATGTATGTGTATATGAGTGTGTGAGTGGGTATGTGAATGTGGTGTGTGTGTGTGTACGTGAGTGTGTGTGTGTTTGTGCGTGCGTGCATGCATGCAAGTGTGTATGCGCACTTGTGTGTGTGTGTATGCGTGTGTGTGCACGTGCATGTTTGTGTGTGTGCGCACGTGCGTGTGTGTGCGCGTGCATGTTTGTGTGTGTGTGTGTGTGTGTGTGTGTGCGCGTGTGTCTCTACTCCAGTTGGCAGAGGGACACTGAGGAGTTACACACATAAAATCCAGCACAGAGGGGTGTGTGTTGAGTGAAGTGTGTGTGGAATCTGTGCAGGAGGGTCAGTGTGTCAGAGTCAGAGACGCTGTAGAAGGACAGAGTGCCGGCCGGACGGTCCACACACACTCCTACCCTGTACACACACACTCCTCTACCAGCACCACCATCATCATCATCATCACACACTCCTGCTCTGCGGTAGGGGGAGGGGGGGGCAGTTAAGTCTGTTTGGTTCTTATTGTGCCAGACAGAGTATCTGAGTTTATCAGAGTCTCTGGGTTTATAGCACCTCAGACTCCAGGAGTTTTTATTGAATCCAAACCTACAGTCAGAACCCTCTCCTTTCCTGCTGATTCCTTTATCTGTCACTGCTATATAAACCTGTCCCCACTCCTCAGACAGACTGAACTCAGCCTCCCAGTAACAGCGCTCACACACACTCTCTCTGCACACAACCTGGGGCCGGCACTCAAATCTCTCTGGATGATCAGGATATGGCTGCTCCTTTCTGCCTGGTGTATCTGTCACCCTCCTGTTCCCCTCAGACAGAGACAGCTCTTTGTGCGCTGTGTTTGGATCCATTGTGAGCTGACAGCCGTCTGCACACCAGAGACATCAATGAGATTAATTATCATTATTAATATTCACCTCATTATGTGTGTGAGAGAGAGAGAGCTGTGATAGTACCTCTGTGTGTGTGTTTGTGTACATGTGTGTTTCTGTTTGTGTGTTTATGTGTGTAAGAGAGAAGTCTCTCTCTCTCTCACACACACACACACACACACACACACAGCAGAGTGTGTACCCATGGAAAGTGTTCTGTGTCGATACACACTTACATTTCCTGGGTCCTGGTTTGGTCCTGTTCTCTCCTCCATGGTCCACACTGTAAGAATAGCAGAACAGAATTTAGAAATTTAACCATCCTTTATTTCCACTCTCAACACACCAATGACATCACATAAATAAAAACAAAGACACAATAAAACACAAAACCAAGATCATATGAAAAATACACAAATCTGTCACAAAGGAAACTTATTCCATTCCCTCACCCTATTCCATGTGCAAAAATAGCTCCCCTCCCTCCACTGAACATAGAACACCCTTATAACACACACACTCTGAAACACACTCAGGTTCTCCATTGCTTTGTAATACTGAAACTCCACCATCACTGTGTCCCTGATCAAACCCCTAACTACAACAACCACATCTTATTTACTGCAGTGATCCCCTGCAGCACCCTCCACTGGAGATCCCCAACCCTCTTGAGTAACGCTGGTTGGTACAGTGCCCTCCATGCCCCCCCCAACTCCTTTTGTGCGTGTGTGTGTGTGTGTGTGTGTGTGTGTGTGTGTGTGTGAGGTGCAGTGTGGAAACTCTCAGAACTTACAGCAGTGTGAGTGTATCCAGTTTAGCAGCAGACAGCGCTCTCACTCCTGAGTCTCCTGGGTGATTGTATCTCAGGTCCAGCTCTCTCACGTGTGTGTGTGTGTGTGTGTGTGTGTGTGTGAGAGGTGCAGTGTGGAAACTCTCTGTACTTACAGCAGTGTGAGTGTGTCCAGTTCAGCAGAAGAGAGCGCTCTCACTCCTGAGTCTCCTGGGTGATTGTATCTCAGGTCCAGTTCTCTCAGGTGTGAGGGGTTTGAACACAGAGCTGAAGTCAGAGAATCACAGCCTCTCTGTGTGACTCTACAGCCTGACAGCCTGCAGAGAGAAGGACACACACACCTTACACACATTAATATAAACTAACAGGGCTGTGTGTGTCAAACACATAGCAGTGTGTTACACACCTTACAAACATTAATATAAACTAACAGGGCGGTGTGTGTCAAACACATAGCAGTGTGTTACACACCTTACACACATTAATATAAACTAACAGGACTGTGTGCTTCAAACACATAGCAGTGTGTTACACACCTTACACACATTAATATAAACTAACAGGACTGTGTGCTTCAAACACATAGCAGTGTGTTACACACCTTACACACATTAATATAAACTAACAGGGCAGTGAGTATTAGACACATAGCAGTGTTACAGTGTTACAGTGTTAATTGTCTTCAACCTTCCCAAGTTCTCCCCTGCTGAGGTCACTCCATTGGCTACCAGTCACTGCAGGATCAATGTCCTGACCCTCACCTACACTGCAGCCAACAGGATGGCCCCCGTCTACTTACAGCACATGATTAAATCCTATACGCCCACTTGACCACTGCCTTGTACCCCCTGCCATCCGGGTAAAGGGTTCAATCTTGTCTCTACCACGGAGCTTCTCCACCCTAGCTCTCCAGTGGTGGAACGAACTCCCTGTTCCTCTACGAACCTCTCCCACACTACCCATCTTCCGCCGTGGTCTGAAGATGCATCTCTTCAGACTATACCTGGACTAACTATCACCACTCTGTAGATCATTTCTATCACTTAAATCCCCTATTTCTACACATGTACCTCCTGTGCCACTCATGTTACATGTACCTCCATCCAGCACTTATTGTGCCTTGTATCATTGTCTAGATGTTGCTTGTAATGCCTCCTAGTTTGACTTAGCATAGGTTAGGTCAGAGTAATGTTCACTGTGTGAACTGGACTTAATGTGTTCATGGCTATGAATAACTGTGCAAAGTATTGTACCTTATCGGACCTGTGTTTTGTAGTTGTTCCAGTTAACTTTTGCATGCACTTATTGTACATCACTTTGGATAAAAGCGTCTGGCAAATAAATGTAATGTAACATAATATAAACTAACAGGGCTGTGTTTGCTAAACTAAAATAACATGAATGTGGAATGAGTCATTATCGAACACATTCGAGTTTACACCCCACTACAGTTCAGTAAACAGTACTAATTCATTTTCTTCATTCATATGTGTAGTCGAATTCTACCAAGAGGAAGAACAGGAACATGCTGTTTCAGTTCTGTGGAGTGTCTGTTTTCACATTAGAAACACTGACATCAGTGTTGTATTTAGTCACATTGTAGCCCTAATTTATTGAAGGGGTTTGTGTTTGTACTCACCCCATTCTATGCAGTTTACAGTGTGGGTCCTCCAGTCCAGCAGAGAGCGCTCTCACTCCTGAATCCTGCAGCTCGTTGTCTCTGAGCTCCAGATCTCTCAGCTCTGAGTGAGGAGAATGCAGGACTGAGGCCAGAACATCACAGCAGCCCTCTGTGAGATTACACCAACCCAGTCTGTGGAGAGACCACACACACACAAACATGCACGCACGCACACAAACACACGCACACATTCTTTGTGACACTGTTCACCTAGACAGTTGATACATATGTACCTACGCATTCCTGAGATGTACACACAAAAACAGGGAGGGGGGTGTGTAAATTAAGTTCATAAAGTATTCTGACTAATCCACAATAGTCTAAGGCAATTACTGGGCTCTAATAACCCTTTCCATGTGATGACCTTATCTGATTTGCAAACATATTAATTTCATCTGCAAACACAAAAACAGCATTTTTGTGGTGCACTTTACCTCACCTGACGTTCTTCAGTTCATAAACATCTATACATTTCAAAGACGCTGAATATTCATCATTATGAATAGATAAATATAACTGTTAATGTATAACTACTCGTATAACCCATTAGCTAAATACATTACTGTCATCGTGATAATATTTTCTTCCTAATCTTGTAACCATCAAGTTATCAAACAATTTAAGTTTAACAAATTATACAGTCTGTCAGGGTTTTTGACATTAATTTTAAAATATTCAGCAAGGTGAAATGAAACCACATTCAGTCAGTCAGTCAGAACCTTTATTTAAATTCTCGGAGGTACAATTGGGGGCCAGGCCCTAATTTTCAATGTAGCCGAGATTACAAACACAATTAAAACACAATGTGTAATAAAATATCATAGAATATAGCAACTGTAACTATCATAGTAAATAATAAAATAACTAGAATAAAATACAGTAAAATATAATTTAAAAAATAAAAAAATAATAAAATAAATAAAATCAGCACAGATAAGATAAAAAACAGATACACTCATTCAATACAAAAATGCGCTCTTCCTTATTTACCTCTCACCAAAGTAACGTGACGGTAACCATGACGACACCCTTTAAAATGTGGCCGTTAAGAGGGTCGGTTGGTTACCATGGTGATGACAGCTCGCTCTGACCTGTTTATTGTTACCTCAGCTAGTTCATTCTTTGAAAATACAGAACTACAGTTACATAACACAATTATTTGATAATAACTATTAACACTTTGCAAATATCATTTGTTTACCATTTACATCAAACAACATGACCCTCAAGTTGACACTTGTTGCCGTTGTTCTAAGTTCAGCTTTCGCTTTGACTTCACAGGCACGAGTTAGCTAGCTAGCCAGCCCAACCTACCTTAACGTTACTTCATGACCCAACCTAGCTAGCGGAGCCAGTGAGGAACTAAGCAGCTAACTGTCACAGACAACTTAAATATATACACCAGTATATAAAATAACATGAAGATTTTATCTAACAATGATAATAATAATGATGTACACACTGATAAAATAAAAGCCTGATGTTTTGGTCATTTATTTTCTTTTAAATCCCCTTATCAAAATATTTGGTAGCCTTATGAAGTAATATAAACTGCACAAAAAAGTAATAAGTGGGGGCATTTGAAGATTATTAGAATACTTATCTAAGAAATACTCCTGTAAATGATGTTATTCTTTAGATGATAGGAGCTAGAGCCAGAATATTGATCTCTGAATCAGACTATTCCACACAGCATGACTGCTTACAAAGGTATAATGTCCAGCCTATGACTTGGGACTGGAACCACAGAAAAGTGACTAAACTAAACGATGTAACACTGCATCTAAACAGCAGCTCACATGTTGTTCATGATGGACACTCTCCCACCAAGATGTACACACATACCGTGCCGGTGAGTTAATGCCTGGCTTTACCAGCAGAATAAAATACCATTTTATTCACAATCCTTCCAGAAACACCATAATCCTGAAAATTAAACATCCTGCTGGACTGAACTCTGACAGTTCTATAGATGTAATTCTGACATTCTGGGCCCTTTTCCTATACTGTAAGTTCTCTGAATTGGGGCAAAGGGCTCATCTACCTTTTCTATGATCTTTTCTCTGGGCTTAACCCTCTCATCCCATACTAGACGTGCAGCTGCCACCTTTCAGAGTGGACAGTGAGTTAGTTTTCAGTGCTGTAGGATGTTTGGCCACCACCATATGTAAAGACAACACACATTTTTCATGTGTGGACAGCGAATTTGCTCATTTCCTTTTAGTTTTCTGTGACAAACTTCCCACAGCACTGCAAGCTAACACAGCTAAAGGCAGATTCACTGTAACAGGAAGTAATGCACATGCTCATATTTATGTATTGTGGTATGGGCCTCTGGAGCCCCGCCCCTCCCTGCTATGAGCCGCCACTCAGCTCCACTTCACCTGTGTCTCACCGGCCCGGCCTGTCGCCCCATGGACAGCGCCGGAGGGACAGGGCTGAGTTTCAGCACCTCCACTCTGCACTCAGACCTGGACAGCGCCAGAGGGACAGGGCTGAGTTTCAGCACCTCCACTCCACACTCAGACCTGGACAGCACTGGAGGGACAGGGCTGAGTTTCAGCACCTCCACTCCACACTCAGACCTGGACAGCGCCGGAGAGACAGGACTGAGTTTCAGCACCTCCACTCCGCACTCAGACCTGGACAGCGACGGAGGGACAGGGCTGAGTTTCAGCACCTCCACTCCGCACTCAGACCTGGACCTGAGATACAGTCAGGCCACCGGCAGCATACCAGTGCTTGTTCCACACCACTTTAGCTGCTGGCCCTGTATAGGCCTCATGGTCTCACTCCAGAGGTGTGCTGGCTTTCCCCTCACTGAGTGACTAACAGAGCCTCTGATTCCTGTTTTTTTTTTTGTTTGTTTTTTTTTGTGGCAGACTCGGACGTGCCCCTCCTTGTGGCCTGAATTTTGGACCCACCTGCACTTCCCTAGCACTTTTGCTTTCCCCAACATTTGAGTAGCCTGATCTCGTTTTGTGTTTCACCTTTCCCCTGTCTTCATTCATTGTGATACCGCTGTCACAATAAAAGTCCTCACTCAAGAAATGGCTACAAAGCTTCAAAAAAATGTCATTATTTATTTTTTATTAGTTTTCTTTAATGCAGATTCATGCACAAACGTTTTGGCATGTTGCCTTCTTCAGTGTGCAGGTACAATGATTAAGACATTCCACCTTCTTATAAACAGGTAACAGCTGTCTTTCATTAGGGCTGCTGGCCAATTATTATGAGACAATTATTTATTAAGGCTGCTAGACAATCATAGTGAGGCAATTAGATAAATTGGTAAATTGGTTAACAAGAGCAATCAAGGAGAATAGTAGAGGGGTGAATGTATCCACAAGTGGCCACAATAGAAGACATCAGGCTAAGCCATTCATAAATCCATGTGGCCACTCGTGAGCCCAGTCACACCCCTCAATCACAAATGCATTCAGGTTATACACTGTAAAATCGAAATCAACAAAAAAGGAGGCATAAAGGCCATACACAGAAATCTAAAGAAAAGGAATAAGGTCCAACTCCTCATTCAGGCCCCCTGGTGACACAGATTTGAGTCTATATCCAGAAGGCCTCTCTTTGGAGTAGTTTTTTCTCAAAGTCACCTCCCCTGCGGGCTGGCGTTACCTTTTCTATACCCATACATTGAAGGTCTTTAATAGAGTGTTCCTGTTCTATAAAGTGCCTTGCCACTGGTGAGGTGATATCACATCTTCTTATAGAGGATTTATGTTCCCCAAGTCGTTCTTTTAAAGCACGTGTAGTTTTACCTATATACACCTTGGGGCAGGACACTTCAACATGTAGATTACACCTTTTGTACTGCAAGTGATACAAGATTTAATTTGATAAGATCTGGGGACACACAAAATGATGTCCTTTCATCATATTGCTACAAGATGCACAGCTCCTGCAAGGGAAACAACCAGTTATAAAAGCTTGTTTTTTCTCTTTAACTACGTCTGACTTCACTAGCATATTAGCCAAATTTCTTGCTGTTTTATAAGTAAATAGAGCGGGGCTCTGAAAGGCTTGATTTAAGGACATGTCTGAGGACAAAATATGCCAGTGCTTGTTTACGATAGATCTAATTTTGTTAGAACAGTCATTGTAAGTCAGAACATAGTTAACAGAGAATGTCTTTTTTTGCTTACTCTGTGTTTTATTTAGCAGGTCATTTCTATTGAGACCTTTGACCTTTTGTTTAGCGTCATTAAGCCATACTTCAGAGTATCCTCTTGAGCGAAAACGCTCAATGAGGAGCTCTGATTGTTTGTCGTATTCTTCTTCAGTGTCACAGATACGGTGAAGCCTATGCAACTGACTCACAGGTAACCCTTTCGTTAATGGTAATGGGTGATAACTGTCAGCTGACAAAATTGTATTTTTGTCAGTGGGCTTTCTATATACCGTAGTACTAAGGGAATTGCCTTTTTTTAGTGACCAAGACATCTAAGTGAATAGTTCTTCTCAACTGAAAAGGAAATAGATGGTAGTTTTGAATTAATGTAATTAACAAATTCCATTAGCTTAATTTCTGAATCGTTCCATATCATAAAACAATCATCAATATACCTTGTCCAGTATTTAATAGAACTTATGTAAGGATTGTTCTCATAAATATAATCAAGTTCAAATTTTCCCATGAACAGACTGGCATAGTTGGGGGTTAATGGAGTCCCCATGGCAATGCCATGTGTTTGCAAGTAGTAATCTTTATCAAAGAGAAAATAATTGAGTGAGACTGATAATAAACTCAGTAGGCACACTACCTTCATGATTAGAAAGAAAGAATCTCAGAGCCTCCAGGCTGGGATTCATAGGTATGGAGGTGTATAGAGAACCAACATCTAATGTAACTAAAAAGCCTTCATCTATGTTTGACAATGCAGCCATAGCCATACCTCCATGCACTCTGCTCCTGCCAAATGGCTGAAGCTAAGCAGGTGTGGGCTTGGTTAGTACTTGGATGGGAGACCACCAGGGAATACTGAATTGCTGCTGGAAGTGGTGTTGGGTGGGCCAGCAGGGGGCAATCTTCCCTCTGGTACAAATAAACCCCAATGCCCCAGTGCAGTGACGGGCACACTGTGCTGTAGGAGATGCCGTCTTTCAGATGAGACGTTAAACCGAGGTCCTGACTCTCTGTGGTCATTAAAGATCCCATGACACTTATCGCTAAGAGTAGGGGGTTCCCCGGTGTCCTGGCCAAATCCCAGATCTGGCTCTCACAAACTTGCCACTAAAAATCATCCCCAGATATAATTGGCTAAATAAATGTTCTCTCCCTCTCCACCTTCGCTAATGTGTGGTGAGCGTTCTGGCGCAAATTGGCTGCCGTGCATCACCCAGGTGGGTGCTACACATTGGTGGTGGGTGAGGTGAGTTCCCCTTCACTGTAAAGCACTTTGAGCATTTGGAAAAGTGCTATATAAATGTAATTATTATTATTAATAATAATAATAATAATAATAATAATAATGCTTGTAAATTCACTAAAAAATCTGTGGTGTCTTTCAAGTATGATGGTAATAGCTTAACTATGGGGTAAACATGAAAGTCCACAAACTGAGAAATGTTCTCAGTAAGGGAGCCGGTGCCTGATACTATAGGCCTCAAAGGAGGATCTTCACGGGATTTATGAATCTTAGGCAATGCATATAGTACAGGTATGGTAGGTTGATTCACAGAGAGATATTTAAATTCCAAGATTGCTCTTGTTAACCAATTTAACAATTTATCTATTGTCTCACTATGATTGTCTAGCAGCCTTAATAAATAATTGTCTCATAATAATTGGCCAGCAGCCCTAATGAAAGGCAACTGTTACCTGTTTATAAGAAGGTGGAATGTCTTAATCATTGTACCTGCACACTGAAGAAAACGTTTGTGCATGAATCTGCATTAAAGAAAACTAATAAAAAATAAATAATGACATTTTTTTTAAAGATTTGTAGCCATTTTTTTGAGTGCGAACCAATTTCTTTTCAATTGATGATATTTCTTCAGTTTCTACGCACCAAACAAATTAAAACGAGTGAGCGCGGTGATTTCTCTTGTTATGAACAATAAAAGTCCTCTACAGGCATGTTGCCAGCACTGTCTACCTCGTCTGTGCCTCATTCCCACAGCATACAGGATGGATGTGATAAAAGTTTATTAGTATGGATGTGATAAAAGTTTATTAGTATGAATGTGATTAAGTTTATTAACAGAGATGAAAGATATGGAATTGAAGGTATCTGTAAGTGGGTGGAAAATCACAACCTGTACCTGTACAACATGCCATATAAATGCTCTGCCCGTTTGCAAATGTCACACAAAATGCAAATCAAGCAAACAATGCAGACTACACAGAAATATAAAACAGTCCTTAGAAGGACCATCTCTGTAAACCCTTGCAGGAGGAGTATGCAACACATACAGGAATGATAGATTCAATCATTAGGGCACACCAGTAGTACAATACCCCTTATTTAATGTCAGGATAATTACCATGCAGTGCCCACAAACCCTGTAGAGGGGGGGATTGGTCTGGTGGGGATGGTGGTAGGTACTAGAGTTTTGGTCAGGTCAGACTCTATTTTGTCAAATGTAAACTAGTGTGGATTGCGGGAGATGTTCTCTGGATAGCATTTAAGGGAAGCTCAAACAATTTACTTCATTATCAAAAGTCCTTTCATAAAAAGCATTTTTGGTATGCATCACAATTTCTTTGTGTTCCTTTTCTTTATCTTACAATCACTTCAGGTGCATGTCCATTCCTCTCTTACAGCATAGTGTCCAGTCCATCTTGCCATGTCTTGTAAATAAAATGATTGAATCTTAACACTGTTAAAGCTTTCTATTCATGGTTATTGGCAACTCTCATATTGTGTCATAAAGTGCTCTTTCTCTTACAGCACATATAAAGTATGTGGCTTACTTATACACTGACTGAAGTGTGCATCTCTGCTAGAACCAATCACTGCATTGGTGCCATAAATAAACTTCTCTTTCATCATCTTGTGTTTGAAAGCCAACTCTGCGGAACGACATCCGGTCCAGACCCCCATAGAAGCATCCAATTGCACCAAGTGTGGCTCTGACAGACAGTAGCATGTCCAATGCGAAAGGAGGCAACTGCCATCCTGGAAGAGCACATAGAACACTGCAGTGCTACTATAGCCAAGGGCTACAGACAATAGCCAAGGGCTACAGACTCTAGTTCAGAGTGAAACCCCCATTTCAACAGAGTCATTTACTCTCAAACACAAGAGAGCGCTCCCATGTTTAAGAGGAATAAATTCCTTCCCTCTTACAAAAAGGGGGAAATACGTGTGGTTCCCAGAGATCGAATCCAACATAGTTTTTATTTTCATTATTTGCAGCTCCCAAAGAAAGGAAGTTCTCAACTTCCTATCTTGGATCACAATGTTAAACAAACATTTGAGGCAATATAATTTCAAAATGTTAACATACAGCACTCTTTCATGTACAATATGTGAGAACGACTGGAAAATTTTGTGCAATTCTTTTAATCAATCGTCGGCACCCTATAATTGATTAATAATGATTAACTGATTAGAGTAAAATCTACTCTGTGGCCTATACAAAGAATGACTTAAAATATGCTTAACTTAATACTTTAGCATTTTTGTTAAGGAGTATGAGCATGTCTATGTGCTTTTGGGTCAGTCTGGTGTGCAGTCTGCTGAAGGTGAGACCAGTAGCTGAGAAGACGCGCTCAGATGGCACTGATGTTCCAGGAATGGACCAATAACGTTTCACTAATGCTGCCTGTCGAGGGAACCGTGACTCTCTAATTTAACATTTTAGAAATGTCTCTTTAATTTGTAATCTAATCACCAACATTAGGTTATTCGCTGAAATGGTTTATTGAAATTCAACTGTTTAATCTATAGAAATTCATCAATCAACATTCTTATGAAGAATTAACAGTTAATTGATTAACTTAACATCACTACTTCAAATCAGTAAATCTGAAAGATGCCTTCTTCCATGTAAGCATTTATCCCCCTCACACAAAATTCCTCTGCTTCACCCATCACGGTGTCTGCTACAAATACACAGTTCTACTCTTCGGCCTTTCCCTGAGTCCACGGATGTTCTGTCTTTGTGTAGAGGCGGGTCTGGCTCCAAACTATTGGCTGATCATTGCCAATTCAAAACCCAGAGTTGTGTAGGACACTCAGCGAGTTCTGCCACATGTGTTGTCTCTTGGTTTCAGAGTAATCCTCCCCAAGAGCAATCTCTCCCCATCCTGGAGTGTAACGTTCTTGGGAGTGGATGTATACTCTGTATCCATGTGAGTTTGCCTATCAGCAGACTCCATTTTATCTCTCAGGGTATGCCTCTCTTAGTTCAAACCAGACTCAAGAGTGCAGTATGACACATGCCTCAGACTACAGGGGCTGATGGTGTCAGCCTCTCAGGTTTTGCCACTGGGGCTGTTACGGTGAAGCCACACTGATTCTGGCAAAGCCGCCTGGCACCGCTCCCACGTCCCACAAGCGGCCGCTTGTGGGCGTGTCACCTATTTTATGACAGACAGATGTGTTTGTTAAATGTTGATCGGGTTTAATGCTGTGTTTCATATCATTGTCCAGTTTGAATAAAAACTTTTAAAATGATCTTACATTCTCATCATTACATTTTTACATTTCAAATAAATGCAATGTAAAAATGTAATGCTGAAAACGTAAGATATTGTATTTGAATTATTATGATAGGCTAGGCTCCCTTATTCATTTTGTGACTTAAATTTAATATCAAATAGGATCCATTCCTGCTTGTTTTCAAATTTTTGGAGGGAGAGCCCTTTATAAATAGAAGTAGGATTATTGGTTTTTATCATTATCTGAATTGGATTAGCCAGCTAATGTCATCAAATTTAGATCTGGTTAGCTAGTGTAAACACCTCACAGCTAGACCTATGACGGTTTGTAGCTGGAGGGGAAGGCACCGCATGTTTTCCCTTGGCTGGTGTGAGTCAAAACCAGAGATGTTATTTATTTTTCCTCTGTTCATAAGAACAGGGCAAAATTATACTTAAGAATGCACTGGATCCGTCGCCACGGGTCAGATATGAATGCGCTGCTTCATATCCCGCTTAAGACTGGCCTGAAACGGACCAGTTACATTCTTGTTACTCTCCGTTCGCAAACGGGGCTATGCTGTCAGAGATATATCTGACTTGTCGTCGGACTGTCAATATTCCAATGGGAGCATCAGAATACTCACAAATGAGCGGAACAACACATCAAACATATCCATGACCACAGCCAGTAAGCGTAACAGTTACTATGGTTTACTCTCGTAATTATCTGACTCCAAATGAACTTAGAATTTAAAATTTGGTTTTAACTATACGTGGAGCTTGGAGTGGTTACATTCGACTCTATCTTGTGCCGTCATTCCTCAATATATGCTCCCGGGATTAGCACTATTGCTAAATCTCAGTTCGGTGAAGCCTACAGAGGGTAGAAGGCTGACCACCATAATACATGCATTCCTTTTTGCATAGACAGTTATGAGCCCAGGACAGTGTGCATTTATCGGGCTCCTTAAGGCGAATTTGACAAGAACCGACGTATAATTCCCAAGGGTCCTCTTAAGCCAAAAACTCCAGAACCAATACAACACCAATCCCGTTAGCAGGCAGATCGTGGTCGCCTATCTAACTTGAGGACCTCACTAAAGACTTTCGCTGTACTAGACCCCTGATCAGTGGGTCTTAGTCAGAATTGTCCCCCTGAGTATTTAATCAGAATTTCGGCTGAAAAGAATATTAAATGGATTATATTAATAAAAGAAAATTAAATAGAGTCATGAAGACCACACAAGTTAAAAATAAGAATAATTCATTAACAGGCAGGTAGGTAATTAGCTTAAAATTCACAATCAATTATAAAACAGGAAATTTCTAGAACATATATACAGAGTAAAAAATTTCTTACCCAGCCTGTTCAGCTACACACGGAAGAGTATGCGCAGTGTGGGAAGTCGATTGCAATCTTCCCCGACAGGATTGTCTCCCTTCCTTCTAAGCCAAATCCCGCGTTTGATCTAGGCGGCATTGCCATAAATTAACCTGGACTAATGATAAAATCTGGAATTTAGGCCCCCACCATTTGGGGGCTGTTGTCAAAACAATTAGTGGGGAAATTAGGAAAAGGAGATGATTACCAGAGAGGACATTCCATTGTGATAGTTTTTCCCTGAGTTTCTGAAACTATGTTTTATTAAATTTTATTTGGTATGAAACATATTTCATTCAATTCCTTGAATTTCCCTAAATACATCCATACCAAACATGTCAAGGGGATGTAATATTATGGTGCAGTTGTCATGAAAATACCCTTTTGTGGAACCATTTTACATGCAATCCATGTTATTACTACATAAGGCATAATACAGCAATATAATGAAAACATGTGCATGGTTTGTAAGGTTTTACGGGGTTTGTGAATATGATAAACAGATGGTCCAGATCCAGAAAAGAAATAAAAAGTGTAATGACAGAGGGGCCCACATAAGGGCACTGTGGTACTGTCAAGAGCAGTTGCCCCACCATTTTGCCAGAGGCCTGGTGATCTTTTCACCCTTAATGGCCCCAACACACACACACCCACAACCATAGACAAAGAGACTAGTTTGTCTCCCCTCATCTTAGTCTGGTCCAGATGGCAACATTCCAGAGAGCCAACGGCCTGCTCCCACAACCATAGACAAATAGTCCAGTCCCCCTCAACTCAGTCTTGTCCAGAGGGTAACATTCCAGAGAGCCAATGGCCTGCTCATCCAGAGGAAGTCCGAGTAACCTATTGTTTTATCACAAGGCTCGCGGGTCCTTTGAAGTACAGGATGAGTCCCAGCCCCCAGGCTCGTTCAAATGCCAGCCTTTTCTGGGTCCCAGTTTGACTCCCCTCTACACTAGCTAGGTGGCTGGTAGAAATGATCACAAACAACAAGCAACTAATATATTATTAGTTTTATGGTCACCTTGATTTCACTTAGTCTACGTTTCTCTCACAACTAGATCAGGATGTGCTTCATTGTTACCCGATAAACGTTCAAATCACCAGTTTCTTTGGTAAAACATTTGTGCTGCTATCATTTATTTTATTTTATTTTTAGAATAAAATTGTTTGCAATATATAATATAAATATATATGGCACGTTTCCTTCTTTTGAATTACTATGCAGTAAATTCAATCTGCCTCAAACCCATTTCTTTCGATTTCTACAAATTCACAACTATATTAGATATAATACAACTACCTTTCCTAATGCACCTAATAACACCCAGATGGAATCCTTGTTTTCTGTTGATCCTTCATCTAGGGGGGGTAATATCTTATATCTATAACCCTATGTCTGAACAATTATATATAACCCTAGATTTTCTGAAATCCGCTTGGGAGGAGGACTTAGGCATTACCTTAATGGGGGAGCAATGGATAGAGGCACTGGAGGGTGAGCACACAGCATCTATATGTACCAGGCATGGTCTTGTTCAGTTCAGGGTGTTGCATCATCTTCATCTTTCAAAGGTCAAGCTTTCTAAAATGTATCCTAATATAGATCCTTTGTGTGACCGTTGCGGTGTATTTCCTGCCTCGTTGGGGCACATGTTCTGGCTGTGCCCAAAACTATCCAATTTTTGGAATTCTATTTTTAAAACTCTGTCTGATATCCTAGGGCACATGATAGAACCTGGCCCAGTATTGGCAGTATTTGCTGTGCCAGGAGAGGATAGTCCTCTTAGAGGACTCAATTCCACTGTGGCAAGGTTCATAACCCTTCTGGCATGCAAATTAATTCTATTGAACTGGAAACAGACACAGCCTCCCACTCACACTGCATTGGTCAAAGATGTAATGTATTACCTTAAACTGGAAAAACTCAGATTCACCCTACGAGGTTCCATTGAGAAGTTCCATAAGACTTGGCAACCCTTTATTGATTATGTAGAGGCCAGGCAATAAACACCCTCTTAATTTCTTTACTACAATAACTAGGCTATACCTAATATAAGATGTCAATAATCACCACGTAAAGCAGCTTTGTACCTTGGTTGATATTTACACTGTATACTGTATATGTACTATGCCTCTCCTATGTGTATGAAATCTTTGCATTGTTTTTTGCAACATTTTATATAATTTGTATACAGTGATTACTGTTTGTTTATTAACTAAAATACCAATAAACAGACGTTTGAAAAAAAAAATTGTTTGCAATATAGCAGAATATACATTCATTGGCATTCATGCAGACAGACTTCATTAGCTTATCTGATATCGACTAGCCATTAGCTCGTCAGCAGCATTGCATCTTCTGTGAAATTTACACTGTACATAAGCTGCGTTTCCACCAAAATTACCCGGAACTTTTAGTCCCAGGAACTACTTTTCAAGGAACTAAAAGGTTCCTTCAGCCCATGGTTGTCTGCGTTTCCACCGTGGTCTAAAGTCCCGCGAAGATTAGGCAAATTAGCCCACTGACGTATGAAAAAGCGACGTTGGCGTCGGTCCATCTGTCCTATGATTTCTTCTGTAACCCCATACTACCACCGAAGCAGCCTACATTATTTTCTAATAACCGGGACAGCCCGGAGGGGTTTATTCCACTTATATACAACGGGCTACCAACAATGACTGTATATGGTTACTTTTGTATTTATTGATTTTTATCGATTTAATCACCTGGAATTGAAATATTCTTCTGCAGCCGTTTGGGCATATTTTACCGTTGTCAAGCAAAAATGTCGTTGGTAGTTGAACTTGGACTGTTGTTATGCAACAAATAGTATATAACAGGCCAATAGTCAGATTGTAACTGTTTTATATATCCCCTCAAACACATTCATTATGTTTTTATGCGAACATTCGCTTTCATGTCTTGACATCCGAAGCGACAGAATGCATTCACATTTCCAATATAACTGGCAACAACAGCAGAAAACATGCACACGTTGTAAACAATTTGCTGTTTGATTACTTTCTCATCGTCAATTCCATATAGGCTAATCGCAAAATGACAAGAATAGAACGAAAACTCGGACTTGCGTGAAAATTTAAATTAGTAGTGGTACAGCCACCGTTTGCTTTCCTTCGAAGTTACTGCTAGCCGAGCAGCGAAGTGTGCCCTCCAGATGCGAACCATGCACCATAAATTAGTCCATAGTCTTCCTGGTCTTTTCGTGGAATTGAAGAATGGCAGTAAAATGGAGTAAAATTACGGCAGTCTGAAAAAGCTAAAGGGACGATTACTAGAATTAACCTGTTATTTTACCCTGACAAAAAGTGCGGAAGGTGATTTCCAGTTTGCTTTTACTGTATCACCAATGTTAATTATGCAGAACTACCGCATACCTCACTGTATAACTGTATCAAACGTTTTGAGACAATTACAACGGGCTAACAAAGAAAATCCGGAAGAAAATATTCAGCAATCGAATTAATCCGTTTGAATGTTTTAGTAGCCTACGTAATATGCTGTCCCAGCACGAATGCTTAGCATTTTATACAACGAATACTAAAGCAAGAAAAGAACAGAAGAGCACACGTTATAATTCCAAGACGTTGGCAGGCTATAACCAAAACTAGGCTACTGCGCCGCATAACATACAAGTTTGATTTGAAGTTATTATGAAAATAAATTGGTTTGCGGCTGCATATTTTCAAACATGGCAGTTGAAAATAAATACAAAAAAATGCTGCGAGTACTCGACCAATCAGAAATGTTCAGCGCTGCAAGCTCCACCCAAAAGGTTCCTGTACTTTCGGAAAGTACTACCCCCCGAGCAGGAACTTTTTGGGGGGTAAAATAAACAGCCAGGAACTAAATTTAGACCCTAGTTCCTGCGGTGGAAACACACTGAGTTCCTCAAAAGGTTCCTAGTTCCGGGGTAAAGTTCCTGCGGTGGAAACGCGGCTATAGACTAATGACTGTCTACACAGCAGAGCCACCGACAACTTCAGAGACTTTCCTCCACGCTGCGTTCCTCTGGTCAGCGTCTCTGCAGGAGGGCAGTGCAGGATCGTTGGGAAACCCAACACGACAATTAAAGGGAGTCCTCCATAGTGGAACTATAGAATGTGGAACTAAATTATGAAAAGGGGGACAATTTACTTGACTGATTTGTAGGTTGAATCTGATTGGTTACCACGGCGAAAGTTGTACCTCTTGGGGTTTGATGTTAAACTTTGGCCATCTCTCCCACTGCCTTGCTGATGTGCCGCCACCTCTCATTTAAATGAATGGAGGCGGTGTCGCTGCCTGGCGTTACCGCGTACAGTGTGGTTTCACCGTTATGGGGTGGATTTCATCCCTCCACATCAGCCCTGTGTGCGATCTCCATCGCTGTCTCACAGTATCACACAAGCGCTATGCAACTCTGCGTCACTGGGAAAACACAGACTTTTACTGTACACTCAGGGAACCCCTCTCAGGATCATTCTCATGTGGAAAGACATGGGGGGGGGGGGGCACTCAGGAGGGTCACATGGTGAATGGGACGTGGGCAACCCAGCTGCGCTCAGCTTACATCAATTACAGACCTGCCAAAATATTTTGAGTACCACAATAATAGTCAGTGTAACGCTTAGTTCACATGCTTTCGCACCACTTCGCTTTGCACGCACACACGAGCCTTTCTTCATAATTCTAGTTTTGACTGTTGAAGTGATCAGGCAAAATCGTATGATTTGACCTGATTCTAAAATATCACTTGCACTGCACTGGGCTATATTATGATATACTTGCAAGTCAAACATTTGAGTACACCTGCTTAAAACTTGCTTTTGTTCATGATTAATATTTCATTATATGATATGTGTGCTCATACAAACAGATAACCATAAGTGAATTGCATTCAATTATTTAATAAAAATGGAAATAATTTATTTTGTATATTGTAACATGTTTTAATTTTTAGGTATTTACAGAAACTTACGTTGTAATGTAAAAACAAAAAAAAAAAACTTATGTTGCGATGCAAAACACTGTCAATAATGAATAAAACCAAGTTTCTGTTCATGATTTCCATTTTTATTTAATAAATAATTGAAACAGTTTATATAGGCACACATCATATAGGCCTAATGAAAAAAAAAAGTATTGGTTTGAAAAATAATCTAGGAATGTAGGCCTTTGTAACTAGAGGTTTAGCTAAATTATTACCTGAAGCTCCTTGGTGGCTAATGTCAAAATTATAATTGCACAATGTGCAAAATGCATGGTGCAGGAGTTTTGAGGGGCGGAGGCACGGCCATTGCTCCTGATATTTTGCGAGGAACTTCTGGGGGGCATGGATTCGCTTCTTTTTAGTAGGTCTGCTGCTCTCTCTCTTATGCCATATTATGAAGGATCTCCTTGTTAGTATCCTCTTCATCTGACGTCATGATTATTTTCTAACTGCAAGGCTGGTCAGGTGACTAGCTGCAATAATAGGAGTTATTTGCTACGTTAGCAGTCTGTAGTCAAACACCTTTGCAATGGTCACTTTGCTCCAACAGAGCGTGCTCGATTCAAAGTTTGAACAGGGAGTCTCCGTAGCGTTTGAGTTACTGCAGCTAAATTACTCCATCAGTTATTCACACGTCTCGTAACGAGGCTAAATTGTATGCGAGCTACTACTATGCTAACTATATACACAAATTTATCTCATTAGGATATACCCGTTGAAATGCATCATCTCGTAAAGTTACCGAACATGAACAACGTTTTATGTTAACATTACGGTCACATTTTTGTGCTTGATTATTACTCCCCACTTCCCATTTCACCTCAGCAATGCAGCGTTACGCCGTTAGATAATAAAGTATCGCTGCGTATCAGTGGATGTTGAGTGGGTCGGGGAGGGGTTACAGAACCACAAGCAAAAGGTCGTAGCATCTGGTTCAATCCGAGGGATGTAGTTTAAATACCGAATAAATGTACGGTATTGTTTTCCGTAATTCAATTACAATAATAATTTCTTTTTTTTTTTGCGTAGTTTCAGCTGGCATTTTGTACCTGCGTATCTTGACCAAGAATTGCGTGGTTGGTACACAAAATGCGTGCAGGTTGGCAGGTCTGCAATTATCTGGAGCAACTAACTACATGGACAGCTCTCAGATCTTTTCTTCCCAGTCTAAGGGGACACCATGTGCTCGTACACTGCGATAATGACTGCGGCAGCATGTGTAAATCACCAAGGTGGCATACGCTCCCTCCATCTCCATGGTCTAGCCCACAGACCGTTGGTCTGGAGCAGCCGTCACTTTATGTGGTTACGCGTGACTCATGTTCCAGGTATTCAGAACACAGGCTGAATCTGCTGTCAGGGGAAACCCACTGTACAGGGAATGGTGTCTCCATCTCCAGATTGTGGAAATGTTACTGCAGAGATTGTCCCTCTCCTTTATGTACAGCCATGCACGTTCCCGCTACGCATGGACCTCCTGTCTCAGGTGAACGGGGAAATACACCACCCCTGCCCCGAGCGAGTAGCTCTATGGGCTTGGCCCGTGAGAGGCATAACCTCAACACATTAGGGCTTCCCCCTCGTGTGGCTATAGCCATCCAGAGCACGAGAGCGCCCTCTACCAGGTCACTTTATGACAATAAGTGTCAGGTGTTTTAAAGATGGTGTGCCTCTCGTCAGTCAGTGCCTTACCAGTGCTCTGTTACTGACGTGCTGTGCTTTTTATAGAACCTTATGGATAAAGAGAAATCCTTTTCTACCATTAAGGTCTACCTGGCAGCTCACTGTTCTCTGCCTGTTGCTAAAAAGCTTGTTTCCCCTTGGGATTTATCACTGGAGCTGGAGGCTCTGTCTCGAAGGCCGTTTGAGTCTATGAATGAGATTTAAAATTGCTGTCTCTCCTGACAGCGTTGCTGCTCGCACTAGTCTCAGCTAATTGAGTCAGTGACCTCCATGCGCTCTCAGTGCATCTCTCATACACAATATTCTCCCCTAATACGGATTTGGTTTTTTTAAAGCCCAATCCAGCCTTTATGCCTAAAAGCTTCCCTGTTTTCACACGTGAGATGTTGGAGCTTGTTGCTTTTCACCCACCACCTTTCTCCTCTGACGAGGAGCATAGGCTGCATGTGCTGTGTTCTCTGCACGTATATGACAAAGACTAAGGCTTTTAGAAAGAGCGACCAGCTCTTAGTCACCTGGGCCCCTGCCTGCAAAGGAAAAGTATCTCTAAGCAGCGGCTGTGCCATTGGCTTGTGGAAGCTATTGTTATGGCATATGATTCAAAGAGGATAACACCCCCCTTGGGCCTGAGGGCTCATTCTACGAGGGGCATGGCTGCATCGTGGGCACTATTCCATGGGATCTCCTTGCAAGATATTTATTCAGCTGCAGGCTGGGTTTCTCCAGATACTTTTGCTAGGTTCTACCGCCTGAACGTCACCAGGGGGCCGGTAGCCCACTTAGTTCTGGGGATGAGCTCTGTGTGAGGCAAACACATCTCCCCTCATCTGCTATGGGTTTTAGTACTTCACACTGTTCCTGGCCCTGGCTATAGCTTTGGACAGTGGAATGTGTTTAGTACTTCGCCACACAGGCTGTGCCAGATACCACCCTCCCCTCAGGGGAGGAGGTATCCCTTGCTGGCCTGACAGTATCTCATCTGTGAGCATAAGGCAATCTGGGAGTTGTCCATATCTCCCCATAGGTGGATCTCAAACACGAGATGATGAAAGAGAACTTTAGGTGAAGAGATCCACCAAGACTGCCCTGCTTGCCGCAGATGAGAAGTGAATATGTTCACTGAGGAGTAGTAGCACTGCAGTGTCCTATATTTTCTTCCAGGAGGGCAGTAGTCTCCTGTAACATCGAATGCGCAACTGGCTGTCAAAGCCACACTTGGTGCAATTGGATGACCGGATGTCATTCCCCATACGTGGATCTCTCTATTCTGTGTTTCGGAGAACCGGGGTAGCGACAGTAACTTAAAGTTTTGGGGTAACACCCTTACTGAGGTACTCACTGGGCATATTGTTAGATTCACTAGCAGGATATGCAGCTCTTCATGGATAACTGCTAGGGTCAGTCAAATGTTATTTAATAGAATAATACAGAAGTCATGCTTTGCAATATTTATATAGTCTCGCTACCCAAATGGGGTAAATTTTAATTAGGTTAATCCCAGGGATAGTTGTTGGTTGTAGATTCCTGGATGAGCAGGATATTTACCTCCCGGGATTGAAGGTCTTAATGTCAGATAACACTTTGATGAATGCCTGACAGCAGCAGCTAGTCTCTCTCTCCAGGATACAGGGTTAAGCTGCCCATCATTTCATATGAGCACACCCAAGTCAATAATCTTATGAGCAAAACTGTATTCACACAAACATTCAGGTTAGAGGTTTTGAAAATGAATGGAGTCAGGAAATTAGTCTTCCCTGTGACAAAATTCAAACCCTTAGATTTCCATAATCAGTAATTCTATTTAGTTAATGTCACACAGTACACAGCACTACTCACCTCAGTCTCTGCAGTTTACAATTTGAACTCATCAGTCCAGCACAGAGCAGCTCCACTCCTGAATCTCCCAGGTTATTGTAGCTGAGGTCCAGATCTCTCAGGGGTGAGTTTGATGACTGGAGAGCTAAGGCCACAATATCACAGGACTTCTCTGTGAGGTCACAGCTGTTCAGTCTGCAAAGAAGAGTTCATACATTCAAGTAAAGAATAATTATTGCCACTTCATTAAAATGAGGATAAATGATTGTATAAAAGAAACATTTAAACATAATGCTTTTAATTTTCTGCTCAAACATTTGTAGAAACTGCTTACTTTCACTTTAATAAAACATAATTCTTATAAAAAACTCACGAAAATAGTATTTTTCTCAAAAACATAGGGTTCAAAATTATTGGCACCCCAAAAGAATATTTAAAATAAAACCAAACAAAGTGGCATCTAATGAAATTTGATTTTTAAAAAATTGATTTCAGTCCCCCGGAACTGTTTGCTGCCTTTCACCATTTCCTGTTTCACTGGGGTACAAATATGAGGTTGCACAAATGTAAAATCCCTTTGTCATCCACCACTACGGGCTAAGGGATCAGCTGAGCCCCTGTGCTGAGGCCGTCTCAGGACCCCCTGGTGCTGCACACTGCTAAGGGATCAGCTGAGCCCCTGTGCTGAGGCTGTCTCAGGACCCCCTGGTGCTGCACACTGCTAAGGGATCAGCTGAGCCCCTGTGCTGAGGCTGTCTCAGGACCCCTTGGTGCTGCACACTGCTAAGGGTCAGTGGGCAGGGAGTGGGGGAGCCCCGATACTCCCAGGGAGAGCAGGGCAGCAGTGCAGTACTGTATGACAGAGGAACATCTGCACATTGTGTTTATACATTAAAATAGAGGAATAAGCAGTGAGCAGGCTGTACGGACCCAGCGGCAGTTTATATTGACATTAAAGCTCAGACAGCAGTGTATTTAAAACTCCAGGAGGCACTGTCGGGCAAGCAACAATTAAGTAAAAATATGTTTATTTTCTGAATCCAGTGCTTCGGTCAATGCCCTTGTTAAAATGTTCAGCACTCTGAATACTGAACACAAGTGGTATTGCATGCTAAAACCCCTCACTTAACCTACATATAAAATATATTTTACGTGATTTAATTTAACAAGTATTATTGAAAATGACAATTATGAATTCAATCATTGATAGGTCAGTCAACAGTAACCTGGTGGATTCAACTGACAAACCAAAACAAACTCTGTATCAGGTCTACATCTAAGTTACAAAACAAAACAGAAGACATCAAACAAGATGCTAAATTTAGATTACCAGAAAAGAAACACTGAAGAGCCAGACCTTATCAAAGTATTCCCCTCTTCCAGTGCCACGGAAACAAAGGAAAGGAGACCAACTGCAACACAACACAACTTTTTCCTGAGGCCATCATAAACACGACGCAATATGGCTTGAGCATGTTTGCCCTGTTTGGGCAATGCCGAGTTCAGGTGTAGAAGGGGGGCGTGCTCATTTATGATGAGGACTGCCCTATCAAAAAGCTGACAGTGTACTTATTAATTAAAGTGACCTTATGTTGTTGAAAGCATGGCTATGAACCATATTATTACCAAAATATTCAGGAATTTAGTCTCTTTCTAACAAGACCAAACATGAATATATTAGGAGGTAATTCAGGTAAGTTATTGAATACCAATAAAAAGCATGGAAGTTAATTTGTGCTTCTAACATAAACATAAAGTTTTCAGTCAACGATTTCAATAAAATGTCACAGATTGCATTTAAACTTAAGATCAAACAGAACAGGATCTTTGTTCTTTCTGTAGCCACACTGGGCCTCTGGCCTTGTAAATAGCTTTGTCTTCTGGTGTGTCTCTCCTGAGACAAACTCTGCAGGAGGTGGGACCCACAGATCGCCTGCCTAGATAAGGGTATCAGAGTGGCATAAAGGACGTTTCCTTTAATGTTCGTGGAGGGGAGGGTAGGTAACATTCTTCAAGCCAGGTCTCTCTTGAAAAAGAGATTTCTAATCTCGATGAGACTAACCTGGTTAAATAAAGGTTAAATAAAAAAAATAGAAAAGCCAATATTGCATCCAGTTCACTGTTTCTCTCTCTGAGGCCATAATCTAAACACTTGATATCTGACATACTGTAGATAAATTCATTGCTAATTTTGCCCTCCCGCCCAACCACAGCGTCTGGCTTCAGTCGGTTCGTGGTCTGAAGAACAAATCATCACTGCAGACCTGTCGCCCTGTCCCACAGGCAGACCATTTCTGAGCAGCCATCAGCTCAGTGGTTGCAGTCTCGTCAGAGGCAATTCATAAAAATGATTGTGTAGTAATACTCATTTGAGCACCCTGGGGCAATACAAAAGGACTTGTAGGGGAAAATTTTGAGACTCCCCATGATTGTGATGACGTCACATGTTAAAGTTAGGGTGTTCCCATCAAAGTTGATCAAACTGGATTCCTCCAAAACTCTCGATGCTTCATGATAAAATATATCACAAGTAAAATTATATACTAATATAATCAATATATAATCCATTAAACCTATATCAGTAGTTGTAGATAAGTTATGGAAATGCAAGAAACCACAGTACCCACTGTAGAAAAAGAGCAAGAGAATGCAGTAGTCTTAGAAGTCAAATTTACATATTTACTCACTCAGCAGAAAAACTGCTCACTCAGTAGAAAAGAAAAACTGCTTACTCAGCAGAAAAGAACTAGTCACTGAACAGATAAATACTAACTAGAAAACTAATATTTTACAGTGACCCATATGTAACTTGTACGCTTAAATGAAAAAAATTACAGAAAGCTGAGACTTATATGCATACTGGAAAAATACAGAACAAAAGAACACTGCTTCTTAAAAGAAAGTTGGGGTAACTTCCCACACTGGCGTTATCACATAAGAGCAGAGTAAGCCATTTTGGTGCCAAGTAGGTCAGGATAGAATAACACCATAGGGTGCCAAGAAGAACAGGTGGCTGGGAATATGTAAATGTATAAAGGGGTCAGGGAGTTTATGGAATACATTTTGTGTATAAAAGGATTGTAAAACTGACAGTCGATGTTCAATTCGGCGGAATTTTTCCGGCTTTGTTGTGCTTGTGCACCAGTGCTAATAAAGTCTAAACTTTTCTGAAGAGCTTGCTGCCGTGGTGTCTTTTCCCTCGTGAAGTGGTTTTCTACAGATTGGCGATTGGACTCAGAATTCTGTCGTTTTCCTAGACCATGACAGACTCTCTATGCATTTTTTGTCTTGTTTCTTTCCTCCTGATTCATCGCTGAGCTTACTGAAAGTCAGCCATCTGTAGAGGGGAGTCAAGCTGGGACCCAGTAAAGGCTGGAATTCGAACGCGCCTGCAGACTGAGTCTCATCCTGGACTTCAAAGAACCCCGAGCCGTGTAATAAAACAATAAGTTGCTCGGACTTCCTCTGGGTGAGCAGGCTATTTGGCTCTCTGGAATGTTGCCATCTGGACGGACTAAGATAAGGGGAACTAGTATGGTTGTGGGGGTGTGTGTGTTGGGGCCATTAAGGGTAAAAAGATCACCAGGCCCCTGACAGAATGGTGGGGCAACTGTGCTTGACAGTAACACAGTGCCCTTCTGTGGTCCCCTCTGTCATTACACTTTTTATTTCTTTTCTGGATCTGGACTATAAACCATCTGTTCATCATATTTACAAACCCCGGACAACCCTACAAACCATGCACATGTGTTCACTGTATTACTGTATTATACCTTATGTAATAATAACATGGATTACATGTAAAATGGTTCACCAAAAGGGTATTTTCATGACAACTGCACCATAATATTACATCCTCTGGACATGTTTGGTATGGACATATTCAGAAAAATTCAAGAAATTGAATGGAATATGTTTCATACCAAATAAAATTTAATAAAACATAGTTTCAGAAACTCAGGGAAAAATTGGCAAAATGGAATGTACTCTCTGGTAATCCTCTCCTTTTCCCAATTTCCCCACTAATTGCTTTAACAACAGCCTCCAAATGGTGGGGGCCGGAATTCCAGATTCTATTTGGACAGGTTAATTTATGGCAATGCCGCCATGATCAAACGCGGGATTTGGCCTAAAAGGAAGGGAGACAATCCTGTCGGGGAAGATCGCAATCGACTTCCCACACTGCGCAGACTCTGTGATTTTGTGTGTAGTTACAGTTTTTTTTGATTGCTAAGACACATTTAATGAAACAATTCCCCTTTTTCTCAGAACTATTAACACAATCCCAAAACTACACATCAATCAGCACAAACCTCAAACATCCATGCCAAACTCAAATCATCTTCTCAAAAACATATACTCTTCCATCAAAATTAAACTTTGCCTTCAAATGGCACACACAAGCCATCGAAAACACAGACAAAGTAGATTACCCATAACACACCAGTGAGATAAATTCAAAGCACTACTGCAAAAACCTTTTATAGCAGTGCGTCAGAAGTTATTTTCTCCTGGTTATTCTACTTATTTTATGGTTTTCAGATTTTGATCTTTGCAATGTTACACTACTAACAAATGAGGGAGTGTGCAAATTTCTAAATATTTTATTTGTAGTACTGAAAAGTGATGCTGAGTGAAAAGTACTGTACAGTAACCACAACACAGTTGAAGGAACAAAAAAATGTAGTATTTTCAAAGGAGAGTAGCATTCATAAAAGGAACTCAGTATATGCGGCACTATAAACAAAAACAGCAATAAAATCTAAAGAACATATAGTCTGTAAATACACTTCAACATTACATAGACAGCATATCCTCTCACAGTAGTACAGCAGATACAATATGTAACATTACAGTAAATTATAGTATCTGTTTTCTTGTCTGAAAGTATGGACAATGGATGCCACCTTGAAACGATTCAAGTTTGGCTGAACTCTCTGTCCAGCTTCCCTCATCATCATACCATGCACCAGCACATGGTCAAGGTGGCACGTATTTCGTCTGGGACAAATTGTCTCCTGCCTCTTCATCTCCTTTGTCTTCCTGGTCTTTGGACAGCTTGTCCATTTTGAGGATCCATTGTTCAAAAGCACACAGACACAAACTGTGCCCCTATTTACTGATCCAGAGATTGTGACCGGTGTGTAAACAATTTTGCTGCCAAGTGTTTGCACCTAGAGAAAGGTGTGTTACCTGAGTTTAGGTTGTGATGACTTGAGTTAACTGTTTTGACTACTAGTGTTTGTTGCATGAGCACAGTGTGTAACCAGTGATTCATGAGAGCATTTGTTTGTAGAGATTTTCAGAAAAAGTTTAACAATTTGCAGCATGTGTTAAAACAAATGAAAAGTGTTTATAGTTTTGAGAGATGTGTTGGTCCTCTGAGAACTGAAGTAATAATTTGGGAGTTTTTGCTAAAATAACCAGTTTTAGTGTGTTAGCAATCGAGAAAAACTGTAACAGGCTGGGTAAGAATTTTTTCTCTGTACTTATGTTTTTAAAACTTTCCATATTCTAATTGACTGTTAATTTGAAGCTAATGACCTACCTGCCTGTTCAATAAATTCTTCTTATTTTTAACTTGCGTGGTCCTTGTAACTCTAATCCATTTTATCTTCTTTTCAGCCGAAATTCCGATTAAATACTCAGGGGGACAATTCTGACTAGGACCTACTGATCAGGGGTCTAGTACAGCAAAAGTCTTTAGTGAGGTCTTCAAGTTAGATAGGCGACCACGATCTGCCCGCTAACGAGATTGATGTTGTATTGGTTCTGGTGTTTTGGCTTAAGAGGACCCATGGGCGTTATACGCCGGTTCTTGTCAAATTCGCCTTAAGGAACCCGGTAGATACACACTGTCCTGGGCTCATAACTATCTATGCACAAAAGAAGGCATGTATTATGGTGGTCCGCCTCCTACCCTCTGGGGGCTTCACCGAACTGAGATTTAACAATAGTGCTAAACCCGGGAGCATATATTGAGGAATGATGGCACAAGATAGAGTCGAGTGTAACCACTCCAAGTTCCACGTATAGTTAAAACCAAATTTTAAATTATAATTTAATTTGGAGTCAGATAATCACGAGGGTAAAACCTAGTAACCGTTACGCTTACTTGCTGTGGTCACGGATATATCTGATGTGTTGTTCCGCTCATTTGTGAGTATTCTGATGCTCACATTGGAATATTGATGGTCCGGCGACAGATCAGATATATGTCTGATGACAGCATAGCCCCGTTTGCGAACGGAGAGTAACCGGAATGCTACTGGTCCGTTTTAGGCCAGTCTTAAGCGGGATATGAAGCAGCGCATTCATATCTGACCCGCGGCAATGGAACCAGTGCATTCTTAAGTGTAATTGTGCCCTGTTCTTACGAACAGAGGAAAAATAACCAACATCTCCGTTTTAACTCACACCAACAAAGGAGAACACGCGGTGCCTTCCCCTCCAGCTACAAACCCTCATTGGTCTAGCTGTGTGGTGTTTACACATCTACCAATAGGAACTGAGCAGCCAAGACTAATGCCAATGATGTCACAAACTAGCTTGTTCCAAGATGGCTGCAGCCTCATGTAAAAAAGGGAATTTTAGCTTTTTTCCTGGCAAATATGGATCAATTTCAGATTTGAATGCAGGGCCATATTCTATTTAAAGTAAAAAGCAAACAAATCAGAGCCACATGTAATAATATAACAATTAATATAATAAAAACAGTTCATGTAATAACTTTGTCCTCTTTCATGTAGTAACTGTCGGTTAACCTGCTTGGTCCTCATCAGTCTGGCTTTCGATATGGGCACTCAACAGGGACTGCCCTCCACACACCTCTCCTCTGTCCTGATCCTCCTAGAACTGTCTGCATCAATCGACATGGTCAACCAAAACCACTCCTCTCCACCTTCGCTGAGATGGGCAGTTCAGGGACTGCCCCAGGTCATACCAGGTCACCTGGATGAGGTCTGCCTCTGCTCCTTACTTAAACGTGTTAGTAAAACTGTGTGTGGGGGTTGGTGTTGGTGTTAAATTGCCCGGTATTGTTGAGCTAAATTTGAGTAGCTTCACCTGGTGCTTATCTGCCCTAATGAAGGTAATGCAAGCACGTAATTGCCACCCTGTATTTATAGCTCCAGCGGTCTATTCACCGCAGGCGCAATTTATCTAACCTGATCTACCCACCCTTATCCACACCTCAGGAATTCACTGCCACAGGTGGACTATGGAACTGCCAGTCAGCTGTCCAGAAAGCTGACTTCATTACTGCCTTTGCCAAGACAAAGTCTCTTGACTTCCTGGCTCTCACAGAAACTTGGATCACTCCCGACAACACCGCCACCCCAGCTGCACTGTCTGCAGGATACTCCTTCTCGCACACCCCCAGGGCCTCTGGCCAAGGCGGGGGTACCGGTTTGCTCATTTCCTTGTCCTGGAAGTTCTGTGTCCTCCCCAGTCCTAACCCTACTTCCTCCTCCTTTGAATCTCATTCAATCACTGTAACTCATCCCTCAAAATTTCACATTATAGTTCTGTACCGTCCTCCAGGTCCACTCGGCTCTTCCCTGGACGAGCTGGACACTCTCCTAAGCTCCCTCCCTGAGGATAGCACTCCTGCTATTCTACTGGGAGACTTCAACCTCCCACCAGAGACCTCCCAACTGTCCAGGGTTGCCTCACTCCTCCAGTCTCTCGCCCTATCCCTGTCCCCTTCCCCCCCACACACAAGCCTGGTAACCAACTAGACCTTGTCTTCACCAGAAGCTGCTCCATTCCCCAACTTACAGTGACTCCCCTCCATGTCTCAGACCACTTCTTTCTTTCTTTCTCTCTCTCCTATTTACTCCCCCTCAATTCATCCAACAGCTCACCCACAGTAACTTTCAGGAGAAATCTCTCTACTCTGTCACAATCCTCCCTCATCTCCACTGCTCTGTCTACACTTCCCCCTCTTGCGTCTTTCTCTAACCTGCCAGTTGATCTTGCTACCTCCACCTTCAACTCCTGCCTCTCCCAGTCCCTCGACTCACTTTGTCCTCTTGTCTCCAAACCAGCACGCTCCTCACCCCCCTGCCCATGGCTGACTGAGTCACTACGCTCCAGCAGAACATCACTGCGGGCTGCGGAGAGGAAGTAGAGGAAATCCCGATCCTCTGATGACCTGACCGCATATCATACCCTGCTGGCGACTTTCACATCTGCCCTCACGTCAGCTAAAGCCTCATTTTTCCAATCTAAGATCAGTGCATGTGTCTCTAATCCACGCAAACTATTCTCCACCTTCTCTTCCCTCCTCATTCCTCCTCCACCCCCACCTCCCTCTTCCCTCTCCGCAGATGACTTTCTGGCTGCCTTTGAAGGAAAGGTGGCTACAATCCGGAACTACTTCGCCCATCCAGTGAGCCCCCCAATCCCCCGGGACAAACCCACAGCCACACTGACCTCCTTTGAGATGCTGGAGGATTCCGATGTTCTACAACTCATCACCTCTCATCGTGCAACCACCTGTCCACTTGACCCCATCCCTTCTACAGTTCTCCAATCCATTTCCAGCGAGTTCCTTCCCTATCTGTCCTCCATTGTTAATTCCTGTCTTTCCTCCGGTCATGTTCCCTCTGATTTTAAGATGGCTCGTGTTACCCCACTTCTCAAAAAACCCACCTCAGACCCCTCCGATGTAATGAATTATCGACCCGTATCGCTTCTACCCTTTCTGTCCAAAAACCTTGAACGAGCAGTTCTTAAACAACTAACCTCTTTTCTCCATCAGAACAACCTGCTAGACCCTCACCAGTCTGGCTTCCGATCTGGGCACTCAACAGAGACTGCGCTCCTAGATGTGACGGAGGCACTTGCCACTGCAAGAGCCTCACGCCTTTACTCTGTCCTGATCCTTCTTGACCTCTCTGCAGCTTTCGACACGGTCAACCATAAAATACTCCTCCCCACCTTGGCTGGGATGGGCATCGCCGGGACTGCCCTGTCTTGGTTCGCTTCCTATCTCGCAGATAGGTCCTACCAGGTCACCTGGAAGGGGTCTGCCTCTGCTTCTCATCCCCTTGTTACGGGAATGCCGCAGGGATCTTTACTGGGTCCTCTGCTGTTCTCCTTATACACCAGATCTCTTGGTTCAGTTATTAATTCACATGGCTTCTCCTACCATTGTTATGCAGATGACACACAACTCTTCTTATCTTTCCCCCCCTCGGTCACACAGGTCAATGATAAGATATCTTCCTGCCTGGCTGACATCTCCACCTGGATGGCCAGCCACCATCTGAAGCTCAACCTCAACAAAACTGAGCAGCTCTTCTTCCCATGCAAGACCTCCTTACTTCGTGAGCTCTCAATCATGGTTGATGGCACCACAGTGACTGCCTCTCACTCTGCCAAGAGCTTGGGGGTGGTTCTGGATGACCAACTGGACCTCAAGGAGCACATCAAGGCAACATCACGGTCCTGCAGATTCCTTCTGTACAACATCAGAAGAATTCGACCATACCTGACGACGTACTCCACCCAGCTGCCCGTCCAGGCTACGGTGACCTCTCGCCTTGATTACTGCAACACTCTCCTTGCAAGCCTGCCAGCTTGTGCCATACAGCCACTACAGATGATTCAGAATGCCGCTGCCCAACTCATCTACAACCTTCCCAAATTCTACCACGTCACTCCTCTGCTGCGATCACTCTACTGGCTACCGGTCGCTGCCAGGATCCGGTTTAAAGCACTGACCCTTGCCTACACTGCTGCCAACAGGACAGCCCCCATCTACTTGCAGGACATGACTTGATTCTATGTGCCTGCTCGATCACTCCGCTCTGCAGCAGCAGGGTGCCTTGTAACCCCTCCCACCCACCCAAACGGATCACAGAGCTTCTCCACCCTAGCTCCCCAGTGGTGGAATGAACTCCCCGTCCCCCTCCGAACCTCCCCCTCACTACCCATCTTCCGCCGTGGCCTGAAGACTCATCTCTTCAGACTATACCTAGACTAACCACCACCACGCTGTATATTTCACTCTAAATCCCCCCCCCCCCTTTTTCATGACACTTGTTACATGTTGCCCCATCCCAGCACTTTTTGGTAATTTGTATTTGTCCTAATACTGTAGCTTATTCTTCTGCCTAGTTGGCTTTGCAGAGGTTAGGTCTGAATAGTGTTCACTGTGAGAACTAAACTGTGTTCTTGGCTTGAAATAGCTGTACAAAATAAGTATTGTACCTTACTGAACCTCTGTTTAGCAGTTGTCTATGACCATGAAATGCACTTTTTGTACGTCGCTTTGGATAAAAGCATCTGCCAAATAAATGTAATGTAATGTAATGTAATGCTCCTCATCCCCTTGCTAAAGGAGTCCCACAAGGATCTGTACTGGAGCCTCTGCTGTTTTCCATTCACACAAAATCTCTTGGTTCAGTTATTAATTCACACGGCTTCTCTTATCACTGTTATGCTGATGATACATAAATCTTCTTCTCTGTCCCTCCCTCGACTATATTGGTCAATGAGAGACAACAAGACTGAGCTTCTGTTCATCCCCTACAAAACACCCCTACTACAGGAGCTCTCAATCATTGTCCATGGCATTATAGTGACTGCCTTTCACTCTGCAACAAGCCTGGGGGTGGTGGTCCTGGATGACCGGGTGGACGTCAAGGATCACATCAAAATGATAAATCATCACATCAAGGCAAAATCACGGTCCTGCAGATTCCTCCTGTACAACATCAGGAGGATTCGACCATACCTGACCACGCACTCCACCCAGCTACTTGTCCAGAGTATGGTGACCTCCCGTCTTGACTCCTGCAACTCCTTCCTTGCAAGCCAGTCAGCTTGTGCCATATAGCCACTACAGATGATTCAGAATGTGGCTGCCCTACTGAGGTCACTCCACTGGCTACCAGTCATCACCAGGATCAGGTTCAAGTCCTTACCACACCTACACAAAAGGACAGCCCCCACCTACCTACAGGACATGATTCAATCCTACAAGCCAGCTCGACCACGCCATTCTTCTACAGCAGGGCGACTTGTACTCTCTGCCATCTGGGTGAACGGTTCTCACTCGTCCCTAGCACAAAGCTTCTCCACCCTAGCTCCCCAGTGGTGGAACAAACTCCCTGTTTCTCTACAAACCACTCAGTCATTGCCCATCTTCTGCCGTAGTCTGAAGACGCATCTCTTCAGTCTGTACCTGGACTAACTAACTATCACTACTCTGCAGGGTACTCCCAACTAGGATCACTTATCACTTGTACCCTTCTACCTTATTCCTGTAGCACTTTCTTGTTACACATGCACCTCCAATCAGCACTCATATTGCATTTGTATCATTATCTTGATGTTGTAGCTCGTTATCTTGCCTCTGAGTTTGACATAACATTATTTTCTGACCTAGCCTATGCTTACTGCGTGAACTGGATTTACTGTGTTCATGGCTATGAATAACTGTTACATAATGAGTATTGTACCTTCTAGTTTGACATAACATTATTTTCTGACCTAGCCTATGTTTCTGCGTGAACTGGACTTACTGTGTTCATGGCTATGAATAACCGTTACATAATGAGTATTGTACCTTATCGGACCTGTGTTTTGTAGTTGTTCCAATGACCTTCGATATGCACTAATTGTATATTGCTTTGGATAAAAGTGACAGACAAATAAATGTAATGTAAATGTAATGGTTAATGCAATAAAATATTTAATGGCTAACGTAATAAGTTTTGACAGTTAATGTAATAACATTGAACAGTTACAGTTTGTTTGATGAATAATGTAATACTTCAACCGTTAATGTAATAACATTTAAAAATTCCAGGCTTCCATTATACCAAGTGTACTTACTTAAAAAGAATCGGAAGGCTCATAAAGATATATGAACACTACAACATGAACCCTAACAGACACACGAACATCAGACCAGGGAAAAATGGTTTTCGAATTTAAAATACTGTTATCATTTTATTGAAAATATAAGGAGTGCTAGATGGCTGGGCTTTGCACTTTTGGAGTTATTCCATTGACCGTGCGGGAAAGCATGCCTTGAATATATGAAAACGATTTAAGTAATATAAAGGTTTTAAAAGGTATGCAAACACAATTGGGGGGGAGGGGAAGGGGGTTAGGGTCTCACACTCTGGCAGTGATGAGGGCACTGCACACACCTGGACAGGCATGCAAGTGTAGGTCCTCGAACACGGAAAACATCGTGAGTGGTTTGAAGCAGTTTCTTCAAGCATGGGATCTAGACGAGGAGAAACAGGTGTGCCTGACAACAGACAGTGGAGCTAACGTGGTGAAAGCAATTGCCCTGAACAAGTGAATAAAACTGTCATGCTTTGGCCATTGTCTACACATTGCTATTGGTAAGCTTACTCTCTCCATGTCTTTCTCTCTTAATGTCAGTGTATTCATGCATGCACATTGAGCATGCATGAGCTTAATCTTTAATGTTCTTCAGAGACAACTTCCTTTGTTGCCCACAGTCATATAACTATACTTTTTAAAAAGAAATACATTACAAAAAAGATATTAAAACATACAGACACGTGGCACAGATATAAGAGGTAATTATATATGTATGTATTGCGTGTATTTAAGATTATGATGAAATTAATATTTAACTGAACTCTCATTCATTGTTTTTTTGCAGAGAGAAGCATGAGGGATGCCATGATTGACAAAGCTGTGGGAGTTTGTAAAAAGGTCGTCAGTGCATTCTCACACAGCTGGAAAAGGCAGCGGGCACTCAAAGATGCTCAAGAAGAAATTGGCCTCCCTCAGCATAAACTGGTGACGGAATCTCCAACACGATGGGGATCAAGGCAAAAGATGATTCAGCGACTGCTTGAACAAGAACAGGCCCTCACACAAGTCTTAGCTGCTGATAGGGCAACCAGGCATCTGGTGCCTACATGGCAGGACACTGATGGCCTTGATTCTGTGAGTAAGGCACTAGGGCCTCTCCTTGATTTCACAGATGCTCTCCCTGTTGAAAATTATGTCACTGTGTCATGCTTGAAGCCTGTTCTTCAGCTATTCAACAGTGAGCTGCTACAGGGGAAAGATGAAGACACAGATCTCACCAAAACAATTAAACATTCAATATTGGACTACCTGAACACCAAGTACAAGGAGCCAGAGATTGAGAAATTGATCAACATGGCAACAATGCTTGATCCACGCTTCCGCACTCAGCACATGAGTCAAGAAGAGATCGTGGTCATCAAAGCCAGAGTAGTCAGAGAGGTGGAATCCCTTTCTGTCATGCCAAGTGACACTGCTGCCCCTGTAAAATCACCTGGATCTACAGGACAAGCCCAAAGTGCATCTAAGAGGGAGAGGAAGAGTCTTGGAAGCTATTTCAAGAAACCAGCTGCTGAGCTGACCAGCCTTTCTGACACAGAGAAAATTGAGGCTGAATTAAACAGCTATTTGCTTTGTTCACTGGCAGATGGCGAGAGCGATCTCCTCGCATGGTGGAAGCTACACAAGGTGAATTTTCCTCAGACCAGTGGTTTGGCAAAAAAGTACTTGTGTATTCCTGCCACAAGTACAGCCTCAGAGAGGCTATTCAGTGCTGAGGGAAATATAGTAACATGCCAAAGGTCTGCTCTGAAACCAGCCACAGTTAATATGATACTCTTCCTAACCAAAAATCTTAAGCTGTGATGTCCTGTTCTCTTTTTGATAGCTACCTCTTCCTGAATCACATGCTTTAGTAGTATGTGCGTGATAACTTGCAATACCTTATCTGTGGCATGTTCCAGCCACAACCTCATTTCCACATAAGTTATTTTATTTACAATTTCAGATTATATCAGTGTTTACATTTTCATTGAACGTATTTTATTTGTTAATTTATCAGGTTGTTTTTGCACTGTTTTGTAGTTTTATAACCTAACTGAAGACAAGATTGGGATTGTTACTCTTTGATTTGCTGTTTGCACTATTTTTACGACTATTTTAGCCATGACAGTACAACAGAGGTTGTATAAGTGTTTACGTTTTCATTTGTTGTATGTAGTTTATGATTGAAGTCAGAATCGGTGTTTACATTTCAAACTTGTACTTGATTTGAATCATTATTTTGTTTATATACTGTTTTGATGTTTTGCAGCATAGTTAAAGACTTGTTAAGTTTGCACTATTTAAACATTACTTGCCCTTTTAACAGAAGAAAATATTTTTACAACATTTCCATTTGTTTTTCCTGGTGTTAGATTATGAATCATGCGAGTATTGGTGTTTGTATTTTCACTAAAATTTTAATTTGTGAATAAAATTCATATTCTATTTTTTAGCCTACTTAATTGGTATAGTTTAGTATTTGATGATGGTCAGGATTAAGTTTTACTTTTTTGGATCAATGTTTGTGTTTGCACAGCTCTCTATGCTGAAGTGACTTGTGGCCAAAAAGATAGTGTTGAATGGTACTATTTTCATATGGTCATTTATATCGTTACCACAAAAAATACCATGAAATATCGTGATATAGTTTTAAGTCTATATCACCCAGCCCTAATCACTACCCAGATAAGCCTCAATTTAGTTGATCCCTGGGATAGTGAGTTTTGGCACTTACATCTGTTGATTTTATAGGTTAAGTTGCTCCTTCAGGGCAGAAGTCTATGAATCTCAAGATTGCTGGATGAGCAGGACATTTACCTCCTATAACTGATGGTCTTAATGTCAGAGAACACTTAGATCAGTGTTACTCATTACGCGGCTCGCGAGCCGCATGCGGCTCCTGGGACTTTGTTTTGAGGCTCACATAGATCCACTGATAACAATAAGAATATAGCTATAACTTACTTATATAGGTCCCGTGTATGTCCTGTTTTAGCACATTGAAATGGATTATCCAGCAGATGGCAGCATACTGAAGATATGTAAAAGAACGTAGGCTACTTAACAGCGAGGGATCATGGGTAGACGTATAGCCTATGTGTGTAGTTTTGCATTTGCGAATGGTTTTGCAAGTTTAGCACGTAAGCCTATGTTAGATATTCCATAATGCCGTACGTCGTAAGGTTATATCAAATATTGTCTCGGCCTCCGCCCCACTCAAAATGGACAGATTTATTATTAGAAAAAAGCAGAATGAGAAAAGTGATTCTTCATTAGATGACGGCGACGGAGTTAGAAACAGGCCCGAGGAGAAAGAGCAACGTGAGGAAAGAATGGAGGAAAATGCAGATCAGTTTGGCCTAGAAGCCCAAGACACCGATGCTGCACCAGCAAAGAGGTGCGGTCAATTCAGGACGAACACCGAAAATTTCAGGATACATGGACTGATGAATTTTTCTTTGTGCAATACGAATCCACTCAATTCTGCCTAATTTGCCAGAAGACTAGTGCCAATTGTAAACGGTCTAACCTTGAACGCCACTTTAGTGCTTTTCACGCCAAGTACAACATGTTGTACCCGCCAGGTAGCAACCTGAGGACTAATAAAATAAAACAGTTGACACAGACTCTGACTGAGCAGCAAAAAATGATGGCGAGATCAGTCTCTGTTGCCGAGAAATCGATCGAGGCCACTTAGGAGATCGTATGGATTTTAGCTAGGCAGAAAAAAAGGCTTTCATGGATGCTGAAAATGTTAAACAATGCTTTTTGACCTCAGCAGAGACAATGTACCGTGCACAATAATAATAATAACAATAACAATAATAATAATAATAATAATAATAATAATAATAATAATAATAATAATAATAATAATAATAAAGCAAATACATGCACTGCAGCTTTCAGATAAGACATTAATGAGGAGGATCGAGTTTATTGGGAAAGATATCCAGGAACAGCGAATTGCAGATCTTGCAGCGACACCATGTTACAGCATTGCACTCGATGAGAGCATGGATATAAGCGATATGGTGCAATTGTGTGTGTGGGTTCGCTTTATTCAAAAGAACACATTTCTGGAGGAGCTGTTATATCTGTTACCACTTCATGGACAGACCAGAGTGGAGGACGATTTTCAAGCACTGATGAACTTTTTTGCAGAGAGACAAATCGACTGGTCGAAACTTGTGTCGGTGTGCACCGACGATGCTCCAAGCATGAGAGGGAAGGAGAGAAGTGACTTATCGGACTGATGGAAGACAGCATTCCCAAGTTTGTCTCCTTTCATTGTATAATTCATCAGGAGGCAGTGGTGTCAAAACTTAAAAACCAAGAGCTAAAGAATGTGATGCAGCTCATTGTGCGAGTCATCAACTTTATCGAGGCCAGGGCATTTAATCACTGGGAATTCCGGGCACTTCTGGAGGAATACGAGGCAGAGTATGGGCATCTGGTGGTGCACAACGAAGTGAGATGCTATCGCGTGGCTAGGTGCTCAAACGATTCTGTACTCAACTTCCTCACCTCCCTGATTTTCTTGCAAGAAAGGGGAGGGCTGAGCCAAAGCTTGAGGACCCACACTGGATATTACAGCTGACACTCCTCACTGACATCACATCCCAGCTGAATTCCCTTAACCTCCAACTCCAAGGAAAAGAGAAGCACCCAGGTAACATGCTAAGAGCAGTCACTGCTTTCCAGCACAAGATCACCACTCTCTTCATACCTGACAGAGAATTTCTTCACTTTCCCAATGTAAGAGCCAGCACAACTGCTAACCCTGATCTACTGCAACATTTTGACTATGATGAATTTGTAGGCATATGGGAGGAAATAAGAAATGAATTTGAAAGGAGATTTCAAGATGTTGTGGGGTATAGGGAGCTTTTCAATTTCATTGAGAACCCTTTTAATGTGCCATTGTCAAGCCTTACACCTGCTCTGAAAAACCTTTGTCCAGACCTTGCTGTAATACAGAGTGAGATTCTTGAGCTGCAGGTCAATGCTGTACTGAAAACTGAGCTCAGATCAGGCGTTGCTCATTTCTGGAGCATGGTCCCTGCCTCAGATTATCCACATTTAAAGCTCTGTGTGCAGAAGGTAATGAGCTTTTTTTGTGAGCACTTACTCATGTGAGGCAACATTTTCTATAATGAGCATTGTCAAAAGAAAAGATAGAAGTAGACTTACAGATGTGCATCTTGATTGTTTGACTAGGATTGCAACCACTAACTACTAAGTTTTGCATGGAGAAAGTCAAGGGACAGCTAAAACACACGAGAGCCTCAACATATTGATACAAATATAACAGAGAAAAAGACGTTTTTCATCTCTATTAGTAGGCCAATATATACATTTTTGTGAACTTTTTTTTATTTCATGTTGATAATGCTTATGTATAATTGCATATGTACATACATACATAAGATGAGTTCCACTCCCAGCCTTACACACTCACACACAAGTATTATATCTTTTAATAATACAATGCAATTATGAATTGAGAATATAAAGAGATGTAAGGATGGAAAGCATGGTACTGTATTTTTTTAAACATACACAAAGATGGTAAATATCTTGAGTGATGATTAAAAAAAAACATCTGAGTTATATCTGCAATCTCTGTGGCTCTATGAGTAATGGTCTTACTCATAAGTGGCCCTCCTAAGAAAATTAGTGAGTACCACTGAACTACGGCATCAACTGGAATTACACTGCACCGCCATCTAGTGGCTGAACGAGAACACCACAACTGATTATTGCCACTAACTTTCACTGCTGGTAGACACTAGATATTTTAAAATGTGGTGTCTTTTGAAAATTCCACACATTGCACCTATTTTCTGTGTGTCCTTGCCCTATAATCCATCCATTCATTTTATTCACGCACACTTTTGCGAATATAACAGGCTAATTATTGCGTTGCATTTAATTATTATTGTAACAATGATGATAATAATGATAATAAAAGCCTGATATATTAAGTCATGTTTGTCTTTTAAAACCCCTTATCAACATGTTTGGTAAACCTTGTGGAGTAATATAAACTGCACAAAAAATTTAATAAGTTGGGGCACTTGAAAGAATTAGAATACTTATCTAAGAAATACTCCTGTAAATGATGTCATCCTTTAGATCAGGGGTGTCACACTGAATCCCAAGGGGGCCGCTGTGTCTGCAGGTTTTTGTGGTTTCCTTCCTAATCAGCTGCCAGTTTAGGCCTTGAGAACATGGTGTGTGGATCTCTTAGCCAATCAATGACTTAAACGAAACACGTGCTGAGAACACCCCAAAAACCAGCAGACACTGCTGGAGTTTGACACCTGTGCTTTAGATGATAGTGGCCAGAGCCAGAACATTGATCTTTGAATCAGGCTATTCCACACAACGTGTCTGCTTACAGTGGTATAATATCCAGACTATTACTTAGGACTGGAACCACAGAAGAGTGACTAAACTAAACAATGTAACACCGCATCTAAACAGCAGCTCACATGTTGTTCAGATGGACACTCTCCCACCAAGATGTACACACATACCCTACCGGCCAATAGTTAATGCCCGGCTTTACCAGCAGAATAAAATACCATTTTATTCACAATCCTTTCAGAAACACCACAATCCTGCAGCACACACAGGTGTGTGATGAAGGAGTAAAACTCACCTTCATAAAAAGGTCAGTGTGTGAAAGAGAGTGGGGTAAATGTATGGATTTCATTAGAGTTCATAGCAGGTAGTGAATAATAGAGATGGATGTAGACTGCAATGTGTGACAGGTCTGAAACATTTTACTATACAGGTGGTCAATCCTTTACCATGTCAATCAGACACTCAGCATCCAGTCATCATCTGTGACCTGATACTACAGACTCCACTGAAACCTTACATTCTGCTCAGGAACCACAAACCTGCCAACCCTCAAAAGGTTTTATCCTGCTTTTATTTGCTTTTTGTGATAGAGGAGTAAGATATATATCGGCAAAGAAAGAATTCTGGTGGACAAAGGAGTAAACAGAGAGAAAGAGGGTTTTAATATTTCACTGAATAGAACCATAATCACAAATTCTATTTAGTTAAGATCACACAATACACAGCACTACTCACCCCAGTCTCTGTAGTTTACAGTTTTGACTCATCAGTCCAGCACAGAGCAGTTCCACTCCTGAATCTCCCAGGTTATTGTAGCTGAGGTCCAGATCACTCAGGGGTGAGTTTGATGACTGGAGAGCTGAGGTCACAATATCACATGACTTCTCTGTGAGGTCACAGCCGTTCAGTCTGCAAAGAAGAGTTAATATAGTATTATTATATTAGCTATACACGAAGCATGTATCTAATATGGGAAATGTGCCAATGACAGTGTTCAGCGATGAAGAGTGAAATTGAGGATTTTAAGGTTGATGATGCTCTGAGGAAGATGTCTGTGCTACACTCTCCAACTGCAGTATTTTGGACCTGAAAATTAAACATCCTGCTGGACTGAACTCTGACAGTTCTACAGATGTAATTCTGACCCAAATGTCCCCTTTTCTTATACTGTAAGTTCTCTGAATTGGGACAAAGGGCTCATCTACCTTTTCTATGATCTTTTCTCTGGGCTTAACCCTCCCATCCCATACTAGACGTGCAGCTGCCATCTTTCAAAGTGGAGAGCGAGTCAGTTTTCAGTGCTGTAGGATGTTTGGCCACCACCAAAAGTAAAAGGCAACACACATTTTTCAGAGCGGACAGTGACTTTGATTAGTTCCTTTTGGTTTTCTGTGACAAACTCCCCACAGCACTGCAAACTAACACACAGCTAAAGGCAGATTCACTGTGGAAACAGGAAGTAATGCACATGCTCATATTTATGTATTGTGGTGTGGTCCTCTGGAGCCCCGCCCCTCCCTGCCATCAGCCACCACTCAGCTCCGGAGGAACAGGGCTGAGTTTCAGCACCTCCACTCCGCACTCGGATCTGGACAGAACCAGACGGACAGGGCTGAGTTTCAGCACCTCCACTCCACACTTAGACCTGGACAGCACCAGAGGGACAGGGCTGAGTTTCAGCACCTCCACTCCACACTCAGACCTGGACAGCGCCGGAGGGACAGGGCTGAGTTTCAGCACCTCCACACCGCACTCAGACCTGGACAGCGCCAGAGGGACAGGGCTGAGTTTCAGCACCTCCACACCGCACTCAGACCTGGACCTGAGATACAGTCAGGCCACCGGCAGCATACCAGTGCTTTTTCCACACCACTTTCCCCTTTGCCTGAGTAGCTGCTGGCCCTATATAGGCCTCATGGTCTCACTATAGGGGTGTGCTGGCTTTCCCCTCACTGATCGACTAACAGAGTCTCTGATTCTCGTTTTTTTTTTTTTTTTTTTTTTTGTGGCAGACTCGGATGTGCCCCTCCTCGTGGCCTGAATTTTGGACCCACCTGCACGTCCCTAGCACTTTTGCTTCCCCCAACATTTGAGTAGCCTGATCTCTCTCTGTGAGTAGTCTTTCACCTCGTCTTGCGTGTTTCACTTTTCCCGTCTTCATTCATTGTGATACCGCTGTCACAATAAAAGTCCTCCACAGGCATGTTGCCAGCACTGACTGCCTCGTCTGTGCCTCGTTCCCATAGCATACAGTATGGATGTGATAAAAGTTTATTAAAGGATAAGAAAGATATGGAATTGAAGGTATCTGTAAGTGGGTGGAAAATCACAACCTGTACCTGTGCAACATGCCATATAAATGATCTGCAAATGTAGCACACAATGCAAATCATGCAAACTATGCAGACTACACAGAAGTATAAAACAGTCCTTAGAAGGACCATCACTGTAAAACCTTGCAGGAGGACATGCAACACATACAGGAATGATATATTCAATGATTAGGGCACACCAATAGTACAATGCCCCTTATTTACTGTAAGTATAATTACCATGCAGCACCCCTGTCCCTGTAGGGGACAAATGTAAACTAGTGTAGATTGGGAGATGTTCTCTGGATAGTGTAGGGAAACTTTTGAGACTCCCCATGATTGTGATGACATCACATGTTAAAGTTAGGGTGTTCCCATCAATGTTGATCAAACTGGTTCCTCCAAACTCTCAATGCTTCATGATAAAATACATTACAAGTATAATTATATACTCATATAATCAATATATAATCCATTAAACCTATATCAGTATTTGTAGATGAGCTTATGGGAACGCAAGAAACCACAGTAACCACTGTAGAAAAAGAGCATGAGAACGCAGTAGCCTTAGAAGTCCTATGATATCAGTAGTTGTAGATAAGCTTATGGGAACGCAAGAAACCACAGTAACCACTGTAGAAAAAAAGCATGAGAACGCAGTAGCCTTAGAAGTCCTATTCTCATATTTACTCACTCAGCAGAAAAACTGCTCACTCAGAAGAAAAAAAAAACTAGTCACTGAGCAGAAAATACTAATCAAATACTAATCATACCCTATTATTTAACAAATATTCAACAGATAAACACTAACAAAAAAACGAATCATATACTGCCAAAATATAGCAGAGAACTATAATCCAAAACTAACAAAAACGCTGATTCTAGATAAAAATGATAGAAAACTAATATTTTACAGTGACACATATGTAAACTTGTATGTTTAATGAAAAAATTACAGAAAGCTGAGACTTATATGCATACTGGGAAAAGTACAGAACCAAAGACCACTGGTTCTCAAGAGAAAGTTGGGGTAGCTTCCCACACTGACGTTATCTCCTAAGATCCAAGAAAGTCAGTTTGGTGCCAAGTAGGTTAGATTGAAATAACACTACGTAATGCCATGAAAGAAACGGTACAGAACAAAAGACCACTACTTTTTAAAAAAGAAAGTTGGGGTAGCTTCCCACACTGTCGGTATCTCCTAAGACCCAAGAAAGTCAGTTTGGTGCCAAGTAGGTTAGATTGAAATAACACTACGTAATGCCATGAAAGAAAAGGTACAGAACAAAAGACCACTACTTTTTAAAAAAAAGAATGTTGGGGTAGCTTCCCACACTGTCGGTATCTCCTAAGACCCAAGAAAGTCAGTTTGGTGCCAAGTAGGTTAGATAAGAGACGTTTGAAATAACACTACGTAATGCCATGAAAGAACAGGTGGCTGGGATTTATGTGAATGTATAAAGGGGTCAGGGAGTTTGTGGAATACATTTTGTGTATAAAAGGATTGTAAAACTGACAATCGAGGTTCAATTCGGCGGAATTGTTCCGGCTTTGTTGTGCACGTGCACCGGTGCAAATAAAGTCTATACTTTTCTGAAGAGCTTGCTGTTGTGCTGTCTCTTCCCTCGTGAAGTTGTTTTCTACAGATTGGCGATTGGACTCAGAATTCTGTCGGTTCCTAGACACGACAATAGCATTTAAGGGAAGCTCAAACAATTTACTTCATTATCCAAAGTCCTTTCATAAAAAGCATTTTTGGTATGCATCACAATTTCTTTGTGTTACGTTTCTTTATCTTACAATCTCTTCAGGTGCATGTCCTTTCCTCTCTTATAGCAGTGTCCAGTCCATCTTGCCATGTCTGTTAAATAAAATGATTGCCTCTTAACACTGTTAAAGCTTTCTATTCATGGTTACTGGCAAATCTCATATTTAGTCAAATGATAAAGTACTCTTTCTCCTACAGCGCATCCAAATTACGTGGCTTACTTATACATTGACTGAAGTGTGCATCTCTGCTCGAACAAATCACTGCATTGGTGCCATAAATAAACTTCTTTCGTCATCTTGTGTTTGAAAGCCAACTCTAGGGAATAACATCCGGTCCAGACCTCCATAGAAGCATCCAGTTGCACCAAGTGTGGCTCTGACAGACAGTAGCGTGTCCAATGCGAAAGGAGGCTACCGCCCTCCAAGAAGAGCATATAGGACCCTGCAGGGCTACTATAGCCAAGGGCTACAGACTCCAGTTCAGAGTGAAACCCCCCATTTCAACAGAGTCATTTACTCTCAAACACAAGAGAGCGCTCCCATGTTTAAGAGGAATAAATTCCTTCCTTCTTACAAAAAGGGGGAAATACGTGTGGTTCCCAGAGATCGAACCCAACATAGTTTTTATTTTCATTATTTCCAGCTCCCAAAGAAGGACGGTTCTCAACTTCCTTTCTTGGATCTCAGTGTTAAACATCTGAGGCAATATAATTTCAAAATGTTAACATACAGCACTCTTTCACGTTCAATATGTCAGAACGACCGGAAACTTTTGTGCAATTCTTTTAATCAATCGTGGGCACCCAATAATTGATTAATAATGATTAACTGATTAGATTAAAATCTACTCCATGGCCTATAAAAAGAATGACTTAAAATATGCTTAGCTTAATACTTAAGCATTTTTGTTAAGGAGTATGAGCATATCTGTGTGCTTTGGGGTCAGTCTGGTGTGCAGTCTGCTGAAGGTGAGACCAGCAGCTGAGACGACGTGCTCAGATGGCACTGATGTTCCAGGAATGGACCAATAACGTTTCACTAACGCTGCCAGTCAAGGGAACTGTGACTCTCTAATTTAACACTTGAGAAACGCCTCTTTAATTTGATATTTAATCACCAACATTAGGTTATTCATTGAAATGGTTTATTGAAAATTAACTGTTTAATCCATAGAAATTCATCAATCAACATTGTTATTAAGAATGAACGCTTAACTGATTAACATAACATCCCAGTTTCACATCAGTAAATCTGAAAGATGCCTTCTTCCACGTAAGCATGTTTCCCCCTCATGTGAAATTTCTCCGCTTCGCCCATCGCGGTGTTTGCTACAAATACACAGTTCTACTCTTCGGCCTTTCCCTGAGTCCACGGGTGTTCTGTATTTGTGTAGAGGCGGGTCTGGCTCCATCGAGACTAATGGGGATCAGAATACTGATTTATACAGACGATTGGCTGATTATTGCCAATTCAAAACCCAGAGTTGTGCAGGACACTCAGTGAGTTCTGACACATCTGTTGTCTCTTGGTTTCAGAGTAAACCTCCCCAAGAGCAATCTCTCCCCATCCCAGAGTGAAACGTTCTTGGGAGTGGATTTATACTCTGTATCCATGTGAACTTGTCTATCAGCAGACTGCATTTTATCTCTCAGAGTATGCCTCTCTCAGTTTAAACCGGGCTCAATAGTGCAGTATCACACATGCCTCAGACTACAGGGGCTGATGGTGTTAGCCTCTCAGGTTTTGCCACTGGGGCTGTTAAGAATGAGGGGCTTTATGAGGTGGATTTCATCCCTCCACCTCAGCCCTGTGCGCGATCTCCATCGCCGTCTCACGGTGACACACAAGCGCTCTGTAACTCAGTGTCACTGGGAAAACACAGACTTTTACACTCAGGGAACCCCTCTCAGGATCGTTCTCATGAGGAAAGACATGAGGACACACACATCCCTCTCTGGGGTGGGGGGTCTCAGGAGGGTTACATCGTGAATGAATTTTCTTTTAGCTATTAACTATATGGACAGCTCTCAGATATTTTCTTCCCTGTCTAAGGGGACATCATGTGCTGGTACGCTGTGATAATGACTGCGGTATCATGTGTAAATCACCAAGGTGGCATGCGCTCCCTCCAGCTCCATGGTTTAGCCCACAGACTGTTGGTCTGGAGTAGCCGTCACTTTCTGTGGTTACACGTGACCCAGGTTGCTTTAGGCTTGCTCCTGTGGGGGTCTAGGCCAGGGTTGTCTGTGAAGCGTATTGTGAAAATTGTTGTGAAATATGCTATACAAATAAAATTTGATTGATTGATTGATGTTCAAGGAATTCTGAACACGAGCGCTGATCTGCTGACAAGGAGAAACCCACTGTACGGGGAATGGTGTCTCCATCCCCAGATTGTGTAAATGCTATGGCTGAGATTTGGCTGTGCAGCTGTAGATCTCTTCACAGGCATTTGCTCCCCTCACTCTCATCTCTCCCACTCCAGCCAGAGTGAGAGAGTAGACCTTCACACTGATCCTAATCGCACCCAGGTGGCAGAAATTTCCTGTTTCACTGGGGTACAAATATGAGGTTGCATAAATGTAAAATCTCTTTGTCATCCATCACTATGGGCTAAGGGATCAGCTGAGCCCCTGTGCTGAGGCTGTCTCAGGAGCCCCTGGTGCTGCACACTGCTAAGGGATCAGCTGAGCCCCTGTGCTGAGGTCGTCTCAGGACCCCCTGATGCTGCACACTGATAAGGGATCAGTGGGCAGGGAGTGGGGGAGCCCTGATACTCCCAGGGAGAGCAGGGCAGCATTGCAGTACTGTATGACAGAGGAACATCTGCACGCTGTGTTTATACATTAAAATACAGGAATAAGCAGTGAGCAGGCTGTACGGACCCAGCAGCGGTCTATATTGTGATGAAAACTCAGACAGCAGTGTAATTACATGCACGTGTAACATGTTACAGACAAAGATCGCTCCATTTCAATATTGGATGTAAAACTCCAGGAAGCAGTGTCGGACAACCGACATCCATCCATCATCCATCGATTATCTATACCCGCTTATCCTGGGCAGGGTCGCGAGGGGTGCTGGAGCCTATCCCAGTGTGCATTGGGCCAGACAGGCTGCCAATCTATCGCAGGACACACACACCATGCACTCACACACTCATACCTATGGGCACTTTACTGTCTTCAATTACCCTACCTGCATGTCTTTGGACTGTAGGAGGAAACCGAAGTACCCGGAGGAAACCCATGTGGACACGGGGAGAACATGCAAAATAAAGGCCATTCTCCACACAGAAAGGCCCAGGCCGGATGTGGCAGGGCTCATTTTGCGGGAGGAATTCAGGGAAATAGAGGACCACGCCTACTGGTTAAGCAGACACACACCTGGATGATGTTATGAATCAATCCAGGATTTAAAAGTGTGCTTCTTTCAACAGTAGGCGTCTGAGACCAGGATCCCCCACGATGGTGAGAGAGTGCACGTACATTACATTACAGGCATTTAGCAGACGCTCTTATCCAGAGCGACTTACACAACTTTTACATAGCATTTTTACACTGTATCCATTTATACAGCTGGATATATACTGAAGCAATTTCGGTTAAGTACCTTGCTCAAGGGTACAACGGCAGTGTCCTACCCGGGAATCGAACCTGCGACCTTTCGGTTACAAGCCCAGTTCCTTACCCACTGTGCTACACTCCGTCCTAGACGTACAGACCAGAAAAAAGGCTGAAAAGCCCTCGTATAATTTCATTTATTTTGTCTTTGTTATTTGAGTTTATTGTTTTTGCCCAGATCCCGTGAGGGTGATGAGCGAAGATTTTTCCATTTGTGTTTGTTTATGATTACGCTCTCTCTCGCTACCCCAATAAAACGTTAGAGTTATCTGGAATTTCCAAATCTCCCTGTGTCCAGCTCCTCTGTCCCTATCAGGGTAGTCACGGTGTGGGACACCGGAGTTGAACCCAGAACCTTCTTACTGTGAGGTGACAGTGCTACCAACTGCACCACCGTGCCACCCTCAGACAAGTATTTTCAGCTAATGGCCTTGTTAAAATGTTCAGCACTCTGAATACTGAACACAAGTGGTATTGCGTGCAAGAACCTCTCCCTTAACCTACATATAAAATGTATTTTACATGACTTAATTTAACAATTATTATGGAAAATGACATTTATTGGGATGGCAGGTATGCCATCCCGCCAAGTTACGCCTTGGCGGGGCATGCCCCATACCTATACAGCAACGAGAGTTTGGCACTTTTCAGGGTTCCTCAAAGAAATAACCACAACAGCCACAGACACTCAGCCCTTAAAAACATTAAATTCTGTACATTCTGACCCCATTTCAACAGACAGAATTGATAAACAACTTCACATGTCCACACAATAAAGCCCCAAACCAAGGGGATTTTGCGTTTTCTCCTTCTTCTTCTCTTTCTTCTTCTTCTTCTCATTCTTATTTTTCCTGCTGCCTATCCCACTAACAACATGTCTCCCCATTGGACATTTTACTGACACCAGCCAAATCTTCACCTACACGACCCAATCAAAAACTCGCATACACACGCAAAATACCCATACCTTTTTACTCTAAAACATTTCCAGTTTAAACAGCTAGTTTGCCTGTGGCCTAGTGGGCAAGGTTACAGTCTTGGGAACATGGGGTCGTAGATTCAAGCCCAGCTAGGAACACGTTTCTTTAACCTGATTTTACCCTCACTAACAATTGTCTACTACTTCTCAATTATTGCTTTTGCCCCATATCTACCCGCCGTTCACCGAACGTATGCACTGCATTATGACATACCGTCTGCACGTTCAGTTATTAACCGGCTACAATATTGCAAAGCCATATGGATTCAACGGGAGCTCTTCTGTGCTTACTGGCCTGTGTTCTTCTTTAAAACCACGGACAGGTTTGCTCAAGATATTTCACACATTGCATAGCTATGTCACGGTGCTGCACTAACAAAGTCACAGACTGGTAAACCTCCGGTTGAAGGATTGAATCCCGCCTCGCCTTCAGGCAGATAATTTCCTCTTTTACACTAACGTTTTCTTACGCTTATATTTGCTTTACCAAAACTCACTCACGGCCACCCATATGCATTTCATGGCGGCAAATGCACTCCTTGTATTAAAAAGTTACACCAGTTCACCACTGTGCCATTTCTACTAACTATATTTCTTCACTTGGTTACCGTACAAAACCTTCTTATTAGCAAACGCCACGTTTCTACATTCATGTTACCTCGCCCTGTTCTCTAACTAGCCACATACAAACAATTACTACGTATGTACGTTCTGCAACTCCCTATTAAAACATTACATTTAAAATCATGACTCACTCATAATTATAACTACTATTACTGAACATGAGAAAAGCACATCAGTGCAATAGATTTCACATGTTACTTAACCCTCCACTTTAACGACAAATGTGATATACAGACTGTTATATATACCGTTCGATAAGGAAACTAAGCTCGCTCATGGTCACTTCACTTACTTTGCACTATAGTCTGTGATCATGTCAACCTTCACCTACATGTCCATTCTGCTAAAAACATATTGTTTCAACTATGCAATTTCATCATTTCTCCTAATTTCTCTCACACTGTTGTTATTTTCTCATATGCAAAGCCTGCTGGGACATATGCGTCTGCTCCTATTCTCCACTATCAAGTTTTCCGGTTCTAGCTTAGCAAAACAGCGAAGAGGACTCCTACCTGCAGATAAGCCTATCAAAATGCATTATAAACCTTACAAACACTAAAAGTGCATCTCCACGAAATAACAGACAATGGAGCAGGACAGAAGGGTACACAAGTTTCGACCTAGGGAGCTCTAATTCTACGGCCTTGCTGATTCGTTTGTCAATCAAGGCGCGTTGGATGGCCGTCAAATACGTGAGTACATACACTGACCATATTTCACCTGCGTTTCTGTTGCGTTTTTACACTTATGCCACCACACCCTTTGTCACAGCCACTGTTTTACATACATAGCAAACCGAAACTGCTAAACGGTACACGCTCATCAGACTGTACAAATTCACGCAAGGATAGCCATAATCCACAACCGTTTCTTACAGGGTCACTTCGCATTTCTCACTCTCATAATAAAACGCTTTGCAAAAAGAAATGATATCTCATTAAAAAACACGTTTTCAACGTACAAAAATGCCAAGTTACTCACACATACAAGACATACACCGTCTATAACTCATTCATTCAGACTGCCAAAATCCAGGCCTGCCATTGAAAGTATTGATATCAAAATGACGCCAAGTTACAGTACTACAAACAATATAGGCTATCTTGCCTCACCGAAATTAAATTCCAAAGATGTATTCCAAAGCAATGCTACCCAATATTTCTTCAATTCATTTCTGTACGTTGGAAACGTGTTTTTTATGAGATAAGAGATACCAAAATAGCTGCAAAACACAAGATAAAATCAAGACCCGGCCGTGGTCGAGAGGTGAGGAGAAAAAGCCCCCATCTCCCGAGAAGCCGACTAGTCCAGGCTTCTTAAAAGGGCACCGCCACAGGTGCTCTCAATTACCTGTAACAAGACACACACATGTGTCCAAACAGCCAGCGCCCCCACCTGAGGCAGAGGGACGTAACATGAGCCAATAACTGATACACCACCGCCGTTTGTGGTGTTCACTCGCTGGGTGACGCTGTCATAAAATTTTCCCCGACCATGAAGTCTGTCTTACTTGTTTACATTTTGGACAGATGTGGATCGTGCTAAATCTATCGCTGTTTCCGTCGCAGCACTTTCGACACAAGCAATATTGGAAGCACTATACTAAAATTTCTTCTTACCGTGAAGAGTGCCTGACCCACAACCGTAGTAATGTGTTGACACTAAATTTTACGACAACGCTAGCTAACCTTTCGAAAGTCACGTTAAACAATTTGAAATTAACACCATCAGCGGTGATTAACAAATCTACCAAGTATTTTAATAATGGAATTGAAGGCGTGGATTTTGAATTATTTGTATTTTCTTGTAGACAGACCATTAAGAGCAATGGAGAAGAGCCAACATCCTAACTGTCAAATGGTCTGTACCCACCGCTTACAGCAATAAGGTGCTAGTAATTTTTGGCTGGACCACAATAGCGGGGCAGTCCTCAAAACCATATACTAGTTTTGGTCTTGTTTTTAAAGTGAAAGAAAACCACTGGGTGCCCTAGTGACAGGTGCTGAGCTGAAAAATGAACAAACAAACAAAAAAACCCTTAAACTGATTAACGTTATTATTGGTGTCAACTTGTTTTTAATTATTGTACTTGATTAGAAATGACATATTACTAAATATGATAGAGACAGTTCTCCTCAATTAGTTTAGATGAGAAAAACTGTGTCGCAAAATTGTACACATTTCAATCGACATTAGCATATTAAAAACTGGATAAAGGTACACACCGAAAATGTTCATGGCAAAGATCTGGAATACGCAGATTTTGTCATTTGAACGAGCACAGGTTAGATGGCATTTTTGAGTTTATAATTTATTTTGAATTTATTTAGACAGTTTTTTAAATGTTTAAATGTGCCCAGTATTCCAAGGCTTGTTATAAGATTCAGTAGCCAATCAGGACTTGAATACAAGTTTTTTGTAGAGTGCAAAAACTTTGATATTATTTATTTTATTTAATTTATTTTGTTGTTGTTGAAAACACAGCATATCAAGACTGTACATTGTTGTCAGATTCTTTGTAGGACTCTGCTATGCTGTAAATAGTTGTTGATTTTTAAATGTGTGTTGAATAAATTACTTTTTATTACATTCACATTACGTAGTCATATTTTCAAATCTCCAGTCAGCTTTTAGCATTGACTTAATGTAGGGCCCTATGGAATCTGTGTTATAGCTTTTTTAAGTTCTCAATTCCGCGATTCCATCCGTGATTCTGTTATCACAGTAACTATAGGGCCCTACCTTAATGCTGCCATCAGTCTGTCACTGGCCCGCACCGGGCCCCCGTCAAAAAAGACACTTGGCCGCCGGCTGCCAGCCCCCGTCAAAAGATACTTGCCTCCGGGAATAGAACTTTTCTGGGGGAAACCCTTACACAGCACAGCGGCACAGAGCCTTCTCTTCTCTGCTGGCAGTAACCTGTGATCGTGGTCTCCAGACGTGCCTAATATACCCAGCCACGCTCAAGCTCACTCACAATAGTGCACAGCACCTTTTCAAGTCTCCGGCTGAGGTAAGTCAGTTCATCAAATGTCTTTCCTGCTAGAGCTGCTCCAGTCAACTGTAAGAGCTGGTATAGTGAAGCGGAAAGGTATGGGAGCAACAACAGCTCAGCAGTGAAGCGGTAGGCCACACAAGCTCACAAAATGGGGTGCTGAAGCTTGTAGCGTAAAAATCATCTTTCCATGGTTGCAACACTCACTACAGAGTTACAAACTACCTCTGGAAACAACACCTCTTATTATGGATTCTCTGACAATAAGCCACAGAATTAACTCAAGATCAGGCGCTGGGGTTTGAGGCTAATTTAACAGTTCCCTGAGAAGACCTCACTTTGGCACCCATTATATCCTACGATTCCTCTACCTTCCTATTTGCACTCTATCTACAGGCACTATGCTGGAGATTCTGGGTCAGCCTATAAGAGAATAAAGCAGAGACCAGGGTGATACTACTGGCCTTTAAACATGGTACATTTACTGCCTGCCCTAGCCTCCCAACATAGAAACGCAAACATTTAATTCATAACCAAACGTATCCCTCTCAAACCAAACTTAACACAATTTTAATCATAACATTGAAAAGAAGTTTTATCCTGAAGTGATAAAGTGGCTTAAAACAAAAATATAAAAAGGGGGATAGATAAGTCTCTCCTTTATTCTTTTCTAATTATTAATTAATTAATTGTGCATAGACCAGGGATAGAAGGAATGGGATTTAAACAACATTTGTTCTTAGTATTAAAACCTACAATTAGTAATGAATTATGCATAGACCAGGAAGAGAAGGGGAACCCGCCTCTTTCAAACACATGGCTGGGATTCAAACAATACTTGTTCTTAATTTACAATTAAAACTTACAATTAAAAGCAAGGATTGTTTTTTCTTCACAAACAGTTTGGCAAACACAGCCATAACTAGAACTTCACCAAACTGAGTTTGTGAAGAAAAGGTGTAAAGTGCATTTACTAGTCCAAGTCCAAGTTAAGGACAAATGTTGATTGAAAAATTGGCTATAAAGTGATGACTTTTTAACAGGGCCGGCCCTAGGATTTTGGTGGCCCTAAGCAAATGTGTTCGAACAGAGGGGGGATGGGGGGGTGCTGTTGAATGCTGTCCAGTGGGGGGGGGGGGGGGGGGGTCGCTTGGTAAGATCTTTCTTACATTACATTGCTATGAAATGTTCTGTTGCCATTCCATTTTAAATTTATACCGCTAGTTCTGCAATAAGGGATGAATAACGTAATTACGAAAATAACGTTATTTACCTTAGATAAACACTGGATCGTGTGGCCCCCCCTCGTGGTCGTGTGGCCCCCCTAGCGGTTGTGGCCCTAAACAACCGCATAGAGCTTTTATGCCGGCCCTGTTTTTGAAGCAAACATGAGCCTTTGGTCTTGTCTCACCTTTGTCTTTCTTCTCAGCTGTGTGTCTTTGGCTTTGATCAGTTTTAATGTGGGAGAGACCAGCCTTGGTTTTGTTTTGTCTTTCATTCGTTTCTTTCATGATTATCTTTTACTTAATTTCCAGGACTGTCTAATTTTATTTTTGTTTGTGTAGTTGAGCCTGTGTTATTAAATTAGATGTTTAAATTGGGCCCTATTTTCTCAGTCAAGGCACAACTGTCAAACACAAGCAGCAATGCAAGGCGCTGGTGAATTTGGGTATTTCATTCATTTCTTGACTCCAGGCACTAGCGCAACTGTGGCACAGTTGTAAAAGAGGCTGGTTCAATAAGAATAAATGGTTCTGTGGGTGTGGTTGGGTTTGCTTTCATTATTGCCAATCAGATCACCCCATTTCTTTCCCTTTAGGAAACACAGCCAAATGCTAATGTTACCATGGCTGAAGAGCAAGCGTGTTGTGATCATCTCTACTGAAGGGAGGAGAGTTTTCTCTAGCATAACTAGAATTCTGTACAACACTAAATTCCTAGGCCTTGCAGCAGGGCCCCTCTGTCTCCAGGCACCGAACCTCCCAAGGACAAGAATTTAGAAATATTGCATGTATGTGTGTGTGTGTGCATGTCTTTTTTTTCTTTCTCTCTCTCTCTAATGGATTTCTGTAAGTTCAAACTGGTGAGCTTGGCCTTCCTCCTTATGCTCCCCCCTGCCATCCTGCCAGGGAGGAACTGGCTATGACGCCATGCTGCCCAGGATGCTGAAAGCAACCGATCAATAAAAACCAAACTATTATATCTGATATAAAGTTTTGTTTATGTAACGCTGAAAACTAAGAGGTCACCGTGTCCTTATTCAGTATTCATGCTATATGACTAGACAGACAATCATTCATTTTGTTAAATCTTACAATATGCATATGTATTAACCATGTGCCAATCAGATGTAGAATGATGTAGGCTATGTTATTGTTAACCACTTTTTTTTTTTTTTTACACAGTGTTTCATACCACTATTTAAAATAAACCAAAAATTCTCTACTTCATTCATTTCAGACATGCACTTGATAAGATGAATGAACACTCACTAGTGAAACGGCTCCACAGCCAACCAGTCCCTGCTCTCTCGTGCACTCTGTGCTCTGTAATATCTGTAGCAATCGTCACATACGACTCTGCTTCTCTCTGTATGAAAGTCCTGTAATGTGTCCTCTGTGAGGTCTATGTCACATCCATGGCATATGGCTATGTAGTGTAGAACACAGCACACCACAAACAATTCACTGACTTTCTGAGGGCTGTACAGTAATGTACCACCCAATCCATCCAACATTATAAAATGCATTTTCAACATTCCAAAGGTCCACTCAATCATTGACCTAGCCCAGCCAAACACATGATTAAAAGCAAGTTTCCAGTGCGTTCTGGGCTCCTTGTAAACACTATCTGAGGGGTGTAAAGCCGGTCTCCCTCCTACCTCATTCAAGTAGCTTACACAGTTAACTCCACTGCCTAAATAGCCAGCATTGGACTGCATAACTGAATACATTTCCTTTCAAATAGTTAAACTGAAATAACACAGATACAATAAATATTTTGTTTATGTGTGTATGGATTCACGTGTGGCACAGTTATAATGCCAAAATAGCACGAGTTAAAACCTGGTATGGGTTGGTTTGAATGCAAACGCATTATTCAACACCAAACTCACATAGTGAAAGTTTCTATTGACACATCCCTAATTGCACCAACAAACCCATGTTGACACAAGCAGATTAACCGCAGACCATAAAACTAACAACCCTGGTGAAAGTGAAAAATATGACACTAGCAATTCCAATTGTGTTTGTGCCTATGCTGTCACCAAAATAGGGCCCCTTTTCTTAATACTGTAACTTAATATAGCATCTCTTCATTTTAATCAGCTTGAATTGTATGTTCTGACAAAGGTTGAACCATCAGATTACTCTGCCTATCAATTAACTCTTTATTTATTTCACAATTGCTATCTTTGCAAATAATTAGTAAATGTATTAAATTAGTAAATAATAATAGTAAATAAAATAAAATATATGGTAAGTGTGAGGTTTTGCATTTTATGCTGCTTATGTTCTGGATATAAGACATTAAATGAGGGCACGAGTTAAAACATCTTGATTCAGAAATCTTTATTTTTAACCAAATTTTCTGTTGCCCAGCAAATTTATTGTACTTTATTCTCACTAGAAATAGAAAGTGGGAAAATATGTGGTCAATCATCTACATTATTAATGACATAATACTCACATGGCCTTCCTGCAGTTCCTGATTACTGGTAGCAGTCTCTGATGACCTGCTGCTGATGTGTTGTAGGTCTTCAAGTCAAACTCATCCAGCATCTCCTCTGATGTCAGTAACACAAAGGCCAGAGCTGAACACTGGTCTGGTTTCAGCTTATTATCAGAAAGTTTCCCTGATCTCAGGGAATTCTGGATTTCCTGCACGAGAGAGTTGTCATTCAGTTCACTGAGACAGTGAAACAGATTGATGGTCCTCTCTGCTGAAGATTCCTCTCTGATCCTCTCCTTAATGTACTGGACTGTTTTCTCAATGCTCTTTGATCTGCTTCCTGTCTGTGTCTGTGGGTCTGGTACAGTTGATCTGCTTCCTGTCTGTGTCTGTGGGTCTGGTACAGTTGATCTGTTTCCTGTCTGTGTCTGTGGGTCTGGTACAGTTGATCTGCTTCCTGTCTGTGTCTGTGGGTCTGGTACAGTTGATCTGTTTCCTGTCTGTGTCTGTGGGTCTGGTACAGTTGATCTGCTTCCTGTCTGTGTCTGTGGGTCTGGTACAGGTGATCTGCGTCCTCTCCGTGTCCATAGCCTTTGAAAGAAGGTAAACATGCAGTTTTTTTTTTGTCTTCCTCCATCAGATCTGCTTCCTGTCTGTGCCTGTGTGTGTGGTACAGGTGATCTGCTTCCTGTCTGTGTCTGTGGGTCTGGTACAGGTGATCTGCTTCCTGTCTGTGTCAGCAGTCCTCCTAAGAGAGTCTGAATAGAGTCCAGTGAGAGGCCAAGAAGGAATCGGAGGAAAAGATCCAGGTGTCCATTCCTGCTCTCTAAGGCCTGATCCACTGCACTCCTGTGTAACTCAGACAGCTGAACTCTGTCACCATGAGGTTTTGATTCTTCTGCTTTGAGTACATTTCTGTTCTCACTTACACATGAATGAAACACAAACAAGGCAGCCAGATACTCCTGAATGCTCAGATGCACAAAGCAGTAGACCTTCTCCTCATAAAACCCATGCTCCACTTTAAAGATCTCTGTGCACACCCCAGAGTACACTGAAGCTTCACTGACTTCAATGCCACTCTCTCTCAGGTCCTCTTCATAGAATATCAGATTGCCCTTTTCCAGCTGTAGAAAAGCCAGCTTCCCCAGTTTCAGGATGATTTCTGTATCTGATGCTGACATCTTTGGGTCTGTCTCATCAATGCCATGATACTTCTGATTCTTCACATTAGTCTGAATGAGCAGGAAGTGTGTGTACATTTCAGTCAGAGTTTTGGGCAGATCTCCACTCCCTACTTTACCCAACATTGTCTCCAGAACAGTAGCAGAAATCCAGCAGAAGACTGGTATGTGACACATGATGTAGAGACTCCTGGATGATTTTATGTGTGAGATAATACTGCTGGCCAGGTTCTGATCTCTGATTCTCTTCCTGAAGTACTCCTCCTTCTGTGGGTCATTGAACCCTCGTACCTCTGTCACCTGGTGGACACACTCAGGAGGGATCTGATTGGCTGCTGCTGGTCGAGAGGTGATCCAGAGGAGAGCAGAGGGAAGCAGATTCCCCTTAATGAGGTTGGTCAGCAGCACATCCATTGATGATGACTCTGTTACATCACAGCAGTCCTCATTGCTTTGGAAATTTAGAGGAAGTCGACACTCATCCAGACCATCAAAGATAAATAAAACTTTGACTTCATCACCTTCAACACTTTTGATCTCTTTCAGCTGTGGAAAATAGTGCTTCAGCAGCTGCATCAGACTGAATGTTTTTTCCTTCTTTAAATTCAGATCTCGGAAAAGAAGAGTGAAGATGAAATCAATGTTCTGATTGGCTTTTCCTTCTGCCCAGTCCAGAATGAACTTCTGCACAGAGACGGTTTTCCCAATGCCAGCGATGCCCTTTGTAAACACAGTTCTGATGGTTTTCTTTTGTCCAGGTAAAGGCTTAAAGATGTCATTGCAGAGGATAGCAGTCTCCTGTGTGGTTTGACTCTTGGATGTTGTCTCAATCTGTCTGACCTCATGTTCATTATTGACCTCCCCCCTTCCCCCCTCTGTGATGTAGAGCTCTGTATAGATCTCATTCAGAAGGATTGGGTTGCTCTGCTTTGCTAAACCTTCAAAGATGCATTCAAACCTCTTCTTCAGATGAGTTTTCAATGCCTGCTGGGCTCGTTTTATGGATTCATCTGAAAAGAGGAAATATGATAAATAATTGTTTAAAATAAGATTAAAATGTCCCTTGCAATAACAGATTTTAAGAAACTATCAATAAAAATATTAAGGCCCTCTGTTTTCACAGTATTTCACAAATACAGTATCATAGTGTAACATAATTCTATCAGTATGTTACACACCTCCCACAGTGATACACACCTTTATCACAGTGTGTTACACACCTCACACAGTGATACACACCTTTATCACATGTGTAAAACACCTCTCACACAGTATTACATACATTCCATCCGTGAAATTGAATTTCTTGGTGATACGAGCATCAGTTTCACTGTCACTCTTGCTATAATCATTTTTGATTGAATGAACACAAATGGGTTTTTTTTCATTATGGTGAAAAGAAGAACGCAGTTTTTTGATTCCACGTTCCCAACTTACTGCCAGTGTGTGATGATGTGTAGCTATCCCTCCAACAAGAGTGACTAGCTACATGGATGAGGGAAGCTAATTTTTGGAATCGTATTAAAGAAAACCGGTTATTTTCTGGCAAGTTAACGATTTATATGTTGCTATTTCATTATAGCTGAAGCATTTCTGACATTGAACATGAAAAATGAACTTTGTTTTCTGAAAAATTGCCAAAACGGGATTGACCAGGGTCTTACACAGGTTCTACATTGCAGACTTATAATATAACAAGAGAGTTAGGGATCGGATCCATAAAAATACTTGAATGGCGCCTACGCTGACCACTATCCTAAAGTATGGTACCCAATACCAGACCACTATTAGCTGGGAATGATATCGTATAGCGTACGAATGATATCTCTAAGCCACAGAAGCCAGTCACCCTGAAACATAACGCAGTGTGACATCAACTACAATTTCTCAATGCAGAATGATGGAAGCTGTTTTTGAGGAAAAAACATAGTGGAAAATTTACACTCTGCTGCCTCCTGCTGTCGGAACTGCGCAAGTAGCCTATTTTTCTGGCTGGCAGAACCTCTGCCGTAGAGGCAAATGCATCAAATGAAACCCTAAATCACTGTATTGAAAACACAGGTGCCAGACCAGGTAACATTAAATGTAAGTTAATAAGACATAGGAAAAATGTTTTCATGAATAAAAACATAGTTACTCATTCTTACTTTATTCTTAAGTCAATTAAACTGAAAAAATGCTTTTATGATTAAAAAATTGTTTCTCATCTTGATTATTAACTACTGTATTCAATGAACCCCTAATGAAAAAAAAAACTACATAATGTTAGGCTAAAATGTTTTGATATTTTTTGTCTGGTAATATTTTTTCTTTCCTCTTTAGCTGTATGTTTGATTTGCCTAAGCTTAGGTAAAGAAAAGAAAAAACCGAAAAGCTTCCAAGGGTGGAATACATGTTCAGCCATTATGCTTTTTTCAAACTTCTCCAAGTTGTATTTTACAAGCTCCTGCACATGAGCTGGGGGCAGTCTGCGTTGGGGAGACACAACATCCCTTGCTATGTTGAAAGTTGTTTGAAACACTCGCTGGGGGGCAGGTCAGATATTTTAGAGTCACATGAGCCAGTGATGGGTGTGTCATTAGCCAACAACCTGTAATAATTTAACTCTAGTAAGGCCTTGTTGTTTTACTGCATACTACCGCTTACAAACCGTACGCTGCAAAACTATTTTCTTGAAGTAAAGTACACAACTGAATCAATTTTAACATTTGTATTTCTGTAAAACTTTTAGCGGTTTTGTTATATAGGCTAAGGGAAAATGTATCGAGGCATAATACAGGAACACTGAGAAAAACGCTAAAATGTGCATAACAAAACGCAAAACAGAAAAAGTAGTTAAAGAAATGCAAAGTACAATATGCACCGTCACTCTCCTCTTATCAATTCCTCAGTGAACGTGCAGCTTTGGTGGTTTGCTGGAACCGAACACACACAAATCAGATATATTTCACTCACCTGTCATGTAGCTATTCTATTCAGTTTATTCAAAGTCTCAGTTTCAGAGAAAACACAAAAATATATCGATAGAAGTGGGTAACACTTTGGCAAGGTCTGGCTTATCCGTCTCTCTCTCTCTTTTCTGGTATTTCATAATCAATTGTTTAATGTTTTGTTGTATATCTTCTGTTTTGTAATTTAGAAGTAGTGAGCCTGCGCTCAATAAAGAATGTATGATTTCAACGCATTAATCTATTTGACTGCTTTGTAGTAAATTCAATTAGCTAATCTTAAAACCTAATATAAAGCTTGTTTTGACTTGTTGGTTGATTCCACCAGTTTTCTGTAGACTGACCTATCAATGAATTTGGCGAATTAACTGATAATTAATAAATAGGATAGGATAAAGGGGTCATCATATTCTTGGTTTGCACATCTGCAGGCACATAAGTGCTTTTGGAACGAGCTTTTTTACAGCGTGAGACACCCGGAAGTCCTTATAATCTAATACTTTTATACTGACTGCTGAGTATGATTCCTTGATACAAACTCAGGGCAGTCTGTCTGATGGGACAGTGGTCTAGTTACTGGTTTTTGAGCAAAAGATTTAAACCCCCCTCAAGGACATTTAATCTTTTTTATTTACTTGTCCCCGTAATCACTGCTTGAGGCAATATTTTAATAAATGTAAATGCCTTTGTATACATGTTATTTGTGGCATTTTATATATGTAATATTGTCAATGTAAAACACTTATGAAAGTGTAGATGCTATAAATCATTGTTAGATTTGCTATCTAAACTCAGTTCAGAATTCTAATGGACACACAGTAGCAGTGAGGGAAAACTCTTACTGTGCTGTTCATCTCTCTCCGGTGAGTCGGCAAGATCCTTCTGCTTCATGCTCCTCAGGATGTGGAGTGTGATCTTCAGATATCTCTCACTGCCACAGGTCTCCAGCATCTTCTCAACTATGTACACAGCTTCAGAATCTTCCTGTTCTCTCTCAATGCATTCTGGGTAATCAGCAATTTGATGACTCTCAAATAATTTATTGATCTTCATAAACTTATCCAGTACAGAAGGATCTTCAGACAGAATTTTAAGGCATACTGGGCAATCCTGACTCAGATGGCTCTGAAACTGTTTCAACTCATCCTTCTGAAGCTTCATCAGAGTGATCAGGAGAGACTGAAATAAACAGATGAAGAGGTGTGCTGCATCAGTGTGAAATAAACAGATGAAGAGGTGTGCTGCATCAGTGTGAAATAAACTCATGAAGAGGTGAGCTGTATCAGTGTGAAATAAACACATGAAGAGGTGTGCTGTATCAGTGTGAAATGAACATATGAATAGGTATGCTGTATCAGTGTGAAATAAACACATGAAGAGGTGTGCTGTATCAGTGTGAAATAAACACATGAACAGGTGATCTGTATCAGTGTGAAATAAACACATGAAGAGGTGTGCTGCATCACAATAATAAATGAGCACATGACAAATAAATAGGTTATAATACATGTGAACTATAACATTGACATTTTGTGATGTGACTTGTATGGTTACACATGTATTTGCAGATTAGCCTGGATTGAAACATGACTCCTTTATATTGGCCGACTCAGTCATACCTGCAGTCTTCTAGGGGAATCCCACTCCTGGAGGGGTGGCTGTTAGGGTACAATGGCTATCCGTTAAAGACATGGCTGAAGATAATATAATAGAGTGCGTGAATAGTCATTCAATTAAAAACTCACAAAAACATGCACTGTAGCCCAATAGAGAGGACATATGGAATGCTGAAAACGCACTTCAGATGTTAGCATAAGTCAGGTGGAACTTTACAATACAGTCCCCAGAAGGCCTGAATATTCTTTGTGGCGTGTTGTGTGTTGCATAACGTTGCCAAAGTCATGGATGCCTCAGACATAAATGAGGACACATTATAGGACTTTAGAAGGCGGGATGCTGAACTGTATGTGCTGATGCATATTAATGAACCGAGATACCCCAGCAGCACGGGCGAGGAGGAATCAGCTGGCAGAAGAGCTGCTTCATCTACAGCCTGTTATGCAGACAGAACGGTTCATTTGATTTAAAAAATCCACAACATTGCCCAGCGAATACTGCGTTTATTTCAACATTTTAAATCACCTTTTTATGATTTATTTTCAAATATGTTCTGTGGGATTCACTGAGCATGATGGTCGTTTTTTAGATCTCTGAATTTTAATGGACTCGCACAGAAACAGGTCTTTTATGACAGAGGTAAATCTGTTTTTTCTAAGACTTTTAAAATCCACCATTATATTATCAATCCACCAAGGTGCAAGTGCAGGTGGCTTTTATGAGGAATGTGAGATGATATGCTGATTGGTTTATCACATGTTTATGCCCAGGACACACCTATAAATTAAGACAGTAGGATCAGCCCATTGGAACCTTGTGCCTTACATTGCGCTCAAATAATCCACTGTTAAACAAGTATAAGTGGGTTTAGGACAACACCTAAATGCACTTGTACCATGCACTTTAGACCATGCGCTAAGATCATTAAAATAGAGCATTTTTTATTGCATTTTTTAAATGTTTAAGTAAAAAGATGGTTTATTGTGTTCATATGATATTCCACTTTAGATGGTCATGAATAATATAAAAAGGTGCAATATGTTATTAATGTTAAGGGCAATATCAGGCACTTGTAAACATTATATTTGCACTAAATTATATAGGCATTATATATACTCAAATGGATTTACTGCACAAAGAAAACACATAACCAATTAAAAAAGATCTCATACCTTTTTTGCGGAAGATAATTTATCTGAACTCTTCTCTTCGAAAGAGCTGGACTTCAGTGACTGCTGGATCCTGTGAACAAAACATGGAGACAGAGCTTCCAGTTAAACTCATCCTCTTACTGCAGCTCAAACTCACAGCACATGGAGACAGAGCTTCCAGTTAAACTCATCCTCTTACAGCAGCTCTATCCAGAAGAATCTGTTTTACACAATGTGCACTGAACCATTTGCATAGTTTCTCTCTTGTACACACATCAGAGTTAGAAATGAATGAGTGGTATGCATAGAATGCACAGAGCAAGTTCCTTCAGGAAACTCAGAAATCGCAGCTGACCAATCGGTTGGCTCCATTAACTGCATACTCGTGCGTTTCCACAATCATCCAATTGCATACACACAACACTCTTCTCTTACCCATCCAATCACAGGCACACATCACCAATGGAGTGCCTTATTAAACCACCAATCAGACCTCTCAGTGCTGCTGCTTGCCTGCACTGCTTTTGCCTGCTTCACTGCTGCTGCTCAGAACTGCACTGACCCTCCACCACCCCAACATCACCTACTGTTTGGATCTGCTCCTAGATACTGGGGGGTTTACTGGTATTCCTCCTGTTTAGTAGGGGAGATGTATAGTACTCCCTGTTAGATAGGGTAATGCACCCTGGTGCGTGCACTAATACTTGAAGCAGATCCATTCACCGCCAAACCCAAAATATGTATTTACATATCCACGTAAATATTTTAGTACGTACTTAGCCCCTGAAGAGACAGGGGTGAGAACATTGTTTAAAATATTATTGCGTTCCCTCGCAAAAAAAATGTAAAAAATTAAAATAAAGATAAAAGATGTTAGCTGTTAGACTATTGTGAATACATATAGCCTACACTCCATTCCTCTGACACACACATAATAAATACTTAGATAATATGCATTTATATTGGTTAGCGAGGGCTAGTTAGACCATTCAGAATACGTATAGCCTTGTGACACTCAGTAAGTCTTCTGTCACACAGTACATAAATACATAATGTGTTTATTTACTCGTGTATGTGTTAATTAGAGAGGGACAGCTAGCTAGACTACTGTGAATAGCCTACTCGCAGTCATTTCTCTGTCACAAACTGTCGCTTGCTAGCTATATCTCATGCTCAGCAATTTGTGCACAGGAGCAAATATTAATACATATGCCTAGCATCGATAGCTATACAGCTGTTGGGGTTGCAGGGTTGATGACTGGGTTGTCAGACTGGGAAACATTCCCCTAAATGTAGGGGATTAAAAACATTATTTGGGGAAGTGTTACAATAAAAATGTGTTTGGGTCAATGACAGATGGGGGATTTTAAAAGGAGGTATGGGGGGAAATTGTGAGAAATTTGTATGGGAGTCAGTTGAAGATGGGGATTTTTGAGGAGTTTGGATGTTGAACTACCAGTTGCTTCCTGGATTGATGTGTTTTACTGTGAACTTGGCTTTAAATATAAAGATGTCAGCTGGCTAGACTAATCGATCAGCTTTACTTTGAACATTCCATTGAACAAGCAACAGTAAACAGATGTGCTAGCTACATCATACGGCCTCATAGAATTGCGATTAATAAAGGCTAACATCACACTAGCCATTACTTCGTGTAAGTCCGATCACCACTGCAGTGAAGTTAACAGTCAACTGGCTACGATTCCTGCGAGAAATGTGTAGTCACGCTGAAGTGCACACATGTCGTCCACGATCTAAAGCTCCATTTTGCACTGCCTAAAGCTACTCTTAGCAACTAACATTGGGAAATGAACATGTCATTATTTTGATCCAGTGCTCAAACATTTGGAACATTTGCTTAGCTTTTACATCATTATTCAGCTGGGGGATTGCAACATTAGCCACTTAGCACACCAAGAACTAGATAACACCAAGAATAGATACTGAAAGGCTGTTGTGCAAGGAAGAAGCCCCTACTCCAAGACTGGCATAAAAAAGCCAGAATTAAGTTTGCAGGTGATCACCAGAATGAAGACCTAGCCTTTTGGAGGAGTGTTCTCTGGTCAGATGAAACAAAACTTGAACTGTTTGGCCATAATGATCAGCGCTAAGTATGGAGGAAAAGGGTGAGGCTTTTAATCCGAAGAACACCATCCCAACTGTGAAGCATGGGGGTGGCAGCATCATGTTGTGGGGGTGTTTTGCTGGAAAAAGGACTGGTGCACTTCAGAAAATAGATGGTATCATGAGGAAGGAGGATTATCTAGAAATACTGAAGCAACACCTCAAGACATCAGCTAGAAAGTTAAAACTTTGTCGCAACTGGGTCTTCCAGCAGGACAATGATCCTAAGCATACCTCCAAAGTTGTAACAAAATGGCTTAAAAACAACAAAGTGAAAGTATTGGAGTGGGCATCACCAAGCCCTGACCTGAATCCCATAATAAATTTGTGGACTGAACTGAAAAAGCGTGTCTGAGCAAGGAGGTCCACAAACCTGACAGAGTTACACCAGTTCTGTCAGGAGGAATGGGCAAAAATTCCGGCAAAGTATTGTGAGAAGCTTGTGGTAGGCTAACCCAAGCGTTTGATTCAAGTTAAGCAATTAAAAGGCAATGCCACCAAATACTAACAAAGTATATGTAAAACATTTGACCCACTGAAAATCTGATATAGTACATAAAAGCTGAAATAAATCTGTCTCTTAGCTATTATTCTGAAATGACCTCTTATAGAAATAAAGTAGATTCCCTAATTGACTTAACATGGGAAGTGTATGGTAACATGAAATGTGTGCAGCTGTGAAAAATAGAGTTTGAATGTCTTTAGCCTAGGTGTATGTAAACCTTTGGCCTGAACTGTATGTAAGATTTTCTGTAATTGGGATGGCAGGTATGCCATCCCGCCAAGTTACGCCTTGGCGGGGGCATGCCCCATACCTATACAGCACCGAGAGTTTGGCACTTTTCAGGGTTCCCCACAGAAATAACCACAACAGCCACAGACACTCAGCCCTTAAAAACATTAAATTCTGTACATTCTGACCCCATTTCAACAGACAGAATTGATAAACAACTTCACATGTCCACACAATAAAGGCCCAAACTAAGGGGATTTTGCGTTTTCTCCTTCTTCTTCTTCTTCTTCTTCTTCTTCTTCCTGCCGCCAATCCCACTAACAACATGTCTCCCCATTGGACATCTTACCGAAACCAGCCAAATATTCACCTACACGACCCAATCAAAAACTCGCATACACACGCAAAATACACATACCTTCTCATTCTGAAACATTTCTTGTTTAAACAGCTAAGTCTGCTGTGGCCTAGAGGGCAAGGTCCGTCTGCACGTTCAATTGTTAACCGGCTACAACATTGCAAAGCCATATGGATTCAACGGGAGCTCTTCTGTGCTTACTCGCCTGCGTTCTTCTTTAAAACCACGAACAGGTTTGCTAATGATATTTCACGCATTGCATAGCTATGTCATGGTGCTGCCCTAACAAAGTGACAGACTGGTAAGCGTGTGCTTGAAGGCTCGAATCCCGCCTCGCCCTCAGGCAGATAATTTCCCCCTTTTACACTAATGTTCTCTTACGCTTATATTTGCTTTACCAAAACTCACTCATGGCCACCCATATGCATTGCATGACGGCAAATGTATTCCTTTTATTAAAAAGTTACACCAGTTCACCGCTGTGCCATTTCTACTAACTACATTTCTTCAGTTGGCTACCGTACAAAACCTTCTTATCAGCAAACGCCATTTCTACATTCATGTTACCTCGCCCTGTTCTCTATCTAGCCACATACAAACAATTACTACGTATGTACGTTCTGCAACTCCCCATTAAAACATTACATTTAAAATCATGACTCACTCATACTTATAACTACTAGTACTGAACCTGAAAAAACACTGCAGTGCAATAGATTTCACACGTTACTTAACCCTCCACTTTAACACTTTATAGCGACTGTTATATATACCATTCGACAAGGAATATAAGCTCGCTTATGGTCACTCCGTTTACTTCGCACTATACTCCGTGATCATGCCAACCTTCACCTACATGCCCATTCTGCTAAAAACATATTGTTTCAACTACGCAATTTCATAATTTCATCCTAATTTCTCTCACACTGTTGTTATTTTCAGTGGTTTTGTACGGTAGTCAAGTGAAGAAATATAGTTAGTAGAAATGGCACAGTGGTGAACTGGTGTAACTTTTTTTAAAAAGGAATACATTTGCTGTCATGAAATGCATATGGGTGGCCGTGAGTGAGTTTTGATAAAGCAAATATAAGCGTAAGAAAACGTTAGTGTAAAAGAGGAAACTATCTGCCTGAGGGCGACGCGGGACTCAATCCTTCAACCGGAGGTTTACCAGTGTGTGACTTTGTTAGTGCAGCACCATGACATAGCTGTGCAATGCGTGAAATATCATTAGCAAACCTGTTCGTGGTTTTAAAGAACACAGGCCAGTAAGCACAGAAGAGCTCCCGTTGAATCCATATGGCTCTGCAATATTGTAGCCGGTTAATAACTGAACGTGCAGACGGTATGTCATAATGCAGTGTATACGTTCGGTGAACGGTGGGTAGATATGGTGCAAAAGCAATAATTGAGAAGTAGTAGACAATTATTAGTGAGGATAAAAGCAGATCGAATGTTCCTAGCTGGGCTTGAACATAGAACCCCACGTTCCCAAGACTGGGACCTTGCCCACTAGGCCATAGGCAGATTAGCTGTTTAAATTGGAATTGTTTCATAGTAAAAAGGTATGGGTATTTTGCGTGTGTATGCGCGTTTTTGATTGGGTCGTGTTGGTGAAGATTTGGTTGGTGTCGGTAAAATGTCCAATGGGGAGACATGTTGTTAGTGGGATAGGCAGCAGGAAAAATAAGAATGAGAAGAAGAAGAAGAAGAAGAAGAAGAAGAAGAAGAAGGAGAAAATGCAAAATCCCCTTAGTTTGGAGCTTTATTGTGTGGACATGTGAAGTTGTTTATGAAATCTGTCTGTTGAAATGGGGTCAGAATGTACAGAATTTAATGTTTTTAAGGGCTGAGTGTTTGTGGCTGTTGTGGTTATTTCTGTGGGGAACCCTGAAAAGTGCCAAACTCTCGCTGCTGTATAGGTATGGGGCATGCCCCCGCCAAGGCGTAACTTGGCGGGATGGCATACCTGCCATCCCAATAAGACATAATGATAAATAGAAGAACTTTATTTTTTTTGTGATAGGATTGCCGGGGGAGGGGCTTGGGCTATATAAGCCAGAGGAAAAGTCCTCCTGGGGCGGAATTTCTATTTTCTGTGTGTGCTGAATGGTCATCTAGACACGCATCTTATTTCAACAAGTAGGGCCTACTAGGCATAGCCTACTGTGTTTTGTTTACTTGTTTTTGTTTTGTTTATGGTATTTGTTGTATATATATATATATATATATATTGTTGTGTCGTCACCTGTACATATTTTGCACCGGTTCTGGGTTTGAAGCACGTCTCCTGTAAATAAACCTGGGTGAACAGAAGTTTTCGTCTCCTGCTGCTCCAACCGCCGCCAGACTCCCTCACAACATTATTTGGAGGGGACTAGGGAACACCGTAATCCTGCCTTATTCATTAATGGGGTCCATGATAGAAGTGTATCATTCCTTGGGACATAATTGGGTAAGGCGCATGCGACACCAGATGGGGCAAACCTGGTGGCACCCTAAGCTAGGTGTAAACAGTCACAAATATGTTCGGAGATGTATCACATGTGCACGATGTAATCCAAGGCCCAACCTTAAGACTAAAATGAAACAACCAAGATTGAACCAGGTTTTTGCACAGTTGCAAATTGATTATATAGGGCCAACCGAACACTGAAGAATAAACTAACTAAACAATTGTTTTCTACTGGAGGGAAGGATTGGGTGACACAGCTACTAGCTGTGCTTCTCTCTATGAGAGCAGGGCTAATTAACCCTAATGACCCTTCTCCCATTGAGGTTCTGACAGGCCGCCCCATGAGGACTCCAGGGGATTTATGCCTCACAGTGGGGGAGTTGCATGTTATGGGAGATAAGTTAGCAGAGTACTGCAGGCTCCTGTCACAGTGTGTTCCACAGAATCCCAGGGCAGAGCCAGACGCTGCAGAAGAGAAAGGTGAAGAGTGCCGGGTGAATCCGGGGGACCAGGTTCTGGTAAAAGCTTTCCAGAAAAAGTAACTTGAACCTAACCAGACCGGACCATACACAGTTCTGTTGACCACACCATCAGCGGCCCAAGTCTCTAGGATTCCAGTGTGGGTTTGTTTGTCACGTTTGAGAAGAATCAAGGGTGAGACTCAACATGGGGCACAATAATCCCCGCCTACCCTATGGCATCCTAGGGAGCCTGTTTGTTGTTGTGAGTCTCCGTGTTGAAGACACACTGATTCCAGACATTATTGTCATCGTGGTTATTAGAAACATAACAAAATGGTGCATCACCCCTGTTGCAATGTTGTTATGAGAAATGTTACTGGTGTATTAGTGTGGAAAAATTCAAGGGTGTGGGTTCATACTGGAATGGACTGGGAGACTGCATTAAGTTACAATGAGATATATGGGGAAAACTGGGTAAAGACAGAAGCGGGACGGTACGAAGATGGCTGCCCCTCAGTGGAAGCAATTCATAAATTCGCTATCCACTCACAAGGAGAGCCGACCATCAGATGTTTTCCTCCAGGGAAGCCAGGCTCCTGTCTGAAATTGTATGCCGGCCCCAAGTTTGGTCTGGTCCCCGAAGGAGAGCCCCTCCCAGCCCTAGTAGGAGTATCAGTCCAACACTCCCCTTTGTTGATTCTGTATATGATCATGTAGAAAAATCTATTCAGATGTTAAGTGTCTGATATGTTGCAAAAGTTATCTGCCTGTTACAATCCTGCAGCACCCAGAGAACACAGGCACTTGGTGTCTGATGCTGCTGAATGAGGAGGGGTCACAGGGTCAGCAGCAAGCGCAATTTCTATGGCTATAAATTCTAATAACGGGGACTGGGCTGAAAATTTGGTGGCAGATGGTACGGTGTTGGTGGCAAAGCAGGGACTTCTTTCTAACCAGACTACACGCCATCTAGCTTCTGCTACACAGGATACTGGAGAAGCTGTGTCTGTTATGCTCCATCCTGTGTTAGAAAGTAGCCAATTGTTTGACAAAGCACTGCTCGGGGAGAACGTTTGCACCCGTAGAGAGTAGGTGTGCCACCAGAAAATGGCACCATGGGTGACGGCCGGGGAGGGGTCCCTGTCGGTAATAGGGCTCTGCCAGGAGGACAACATAACGTTCAGTATGTCATCAGTGACGGCCATAAACAGGTAGCTTTCTCCCAGGAGCAGTTTTCCACAGTAGGGGGATGGGTGCTTTGCACCACTCCCAGAGAATCAGGACAAGCCCTGTCATCATCACTGGGACCTGATGTAAAAGTTCAAGTATAAACGATAGAGGAATCTGGGGCAAAAATATAACGCTTCCGTTGCAACTCGAAAGGCAGTCAAGGCCACTCTGAGGGCCGATGAGGAGTACCATGATGCTGCTACCGGAAAAGTGGTTGCTGTGACCCAGTGGCTATGGGACTCTGAACTATCTGGGAGTGGGATCCCGGGGAGGGGGGGGGGGGGGGTTTGAATATAATAATTTCTGTTGTGCTTATTGTGGTATATTACACCCTCCAGAAAGGAATTAGAGAAGTAAGAGATTAACTCTTGTTAACCGAATTAGGTAAGGCTTTTAGGACCAGATAGATCCTGTCCTCTGTCCTTTATGTGTAGGTGGGCGGGTGAAGGAAAGAGTTTCTCATCACCAATTCAAAATGGGGGACTGATGGGTTCAGAGTGTTTCTCCTCCCTGCAATTAGCGACGCCATATGGTATCAGGCAACATTACGGGAATAGGTTGTTTATGTACAAAACAGATGTCATTAGGGAACAAAGAGATTGCAGATAGGATGGACATGCGTACCCAGCCAAGGCCCCAGAGAACATTTAACCCATTTAGACCTAAGGCGAATAATGAATAATGCATTTCGCCTGCCCAACATGCATTTCAATGAATCACAATGCATTTCATTGGTCACGTGTCTTGAAAACGATGACAGCATCTAAAACGCTCTCACATTGCATCCGGCTCTAAAGGGAGAAGCAGGCAAACGTCGCGCCCGGAGTGTTGGAGGACAGACCTTATGGCGGTGTAAAACCAATGATGTCGACCAAAAATGAAGACGCAAAAGGAAGATTTGTCGTCTTCTAGACAGGTGGAGAAAAGGATGCCAGTATTTACAGTGAACAAAAGTGAAACAATAATAAAAATAAACAAACAAAAAGACTTGCAAAACAAAAAGAAAGTAACACATATCTACGTTTTTAAGGTTCAATAATAATAATAATAATAATAATAATAATAATAATAATAATAATACTTCGCACTGACTCGGACCAGTCTGCACCCAACAACCAACCAACCACAAATGATAGTGGTAGCTGCACTTAAATAGCTTCTCCACCCTTGGACCCTACCAATTACCAAGAATTAAATACAGTTCTACAACAGCTTAAAATAACCCATAACAAATACCATGAATAATTAACACATTTAGATAATCAATACATTTCATTGAAATACTGCAGGTACACCATAAACCACATTATTTACCATTAACTACACAACCCCGGGAATAACAGATCGTCCCAATCAAACTGGCGGCAACTAAAAACTACAACAAACTACAAAAGCCTATAGGAAGTTGCGCCGCGTCCTCTTGCCCCAGCGTGATGACGCAACCAGGGAGCATGCTACACCACACGGAATGAACTCCTCTAATTAATATCTAAAGTTTGTAATGTTACCAACATTTCAAATATGATCTAAATTCCAGCATAAAGATAACACGAAATTCCAATACACCCTAGTTCTAAACATGATTTATATGAGCACACCGTATTAACGTTAAACGCACAAACACATAGCGATACATGATTCAAGCAGCACAATGGTAGTGTGAAACCATAGACATATCCGCCGCATTGGCCTTTAGATTGTATGTCAACATCGCTGCCATATTGGACCAGGCAAGACTGGCCTGAGAATAAATAGCCTACAAGTGAACTGCGGTTTTTCTGGATAAAAAGCACTATAGCGTTTACATTTCTCATAGATTTCATTTAGTCATTTTTATATTCAAGGGTTTATGATCTATGTGAAGTAGAAAAAAAGCTTTGAAAGAAAAAGTTTTTTTCTACTCTACTTAGACCATAAACCATTTTGATGACGTATTGCTGATGCTAATAATCATATCAAAATCAATAAAAAAATTTGATCGCAAAAAAAAAATTCCATATGTAATGTACTTACTCTGCTGTCACTTTTGGTATACCCAATAATTGCATCTTTATGGCTCTTTTGTCAATGTAAGAGTTTCTGTAATCCGAAATGCCCCTGCTCATATTCAAACTAAGACTGTTAGCCAGTTCAGGCGCCATTTTCAACTCAATTTGTCAAGCATCCACCTGAAACTTGGCCGGCATATCTGACCACCCGATGCTGTCTTTACGTATACTATTTTGTTCAGTAGGCATTTGGTTATCTGAACAGCGATAGGTTTACTTTTAAGTCAGTCAAGTTACAGAATGAATTAAACAAGACTGTCACCTGTCCATGCTCGGGGCGCAGACACTATCACCTTATATAAGCTAGGCTCAAAATGTACCTTTTTAGTCTCTCCTATATTTGAGGGGCAGAAATGGGTGGTGGGCATAGCTATAGAGTCTCTGGTGGACTGAGCGGTTAGTGCTGTCACTGGATCATCATTGGTAGTGCTGTGTTCAGCTGAACCGGTCATGGTCTGGTGATGACTGTCTCAAGCCTGCCCTCATGGCTGCGTTGGCCCCTGCCACTGTTTCCCTTAGCTATGCTGCCGTAGCCTTATTCTGCTGCTGTTTACCTTATCGCACGCAGGCACCTCTGTCTCTTCTGCTCTGCTTGCTAATCTACCATTTGAACCCCCTAACAATGTTTTTTTTTTGTTTTCCTTGGCTCTGGGCACCTGCCCGGAGCTCTAGCCCTAGACCAGCTAGACCAGCTGGGCACCCCCGCCTCCTGCCACTGTTGATTCAGCTGTAGCACCAAGCCTGTCTCCCTGTCTGACCCTGCTACCCATCAGTGTTCCTGCCCATCTCTCTATGTGACCGGAGTCACCTTTGCTTGGACTTAATTAATACTGGATTTGCTGTTACTATATTATAAAACAGATGAATTACATATACTATAATTTATCTGTTTTCATGTAAGCCATTCCCATAACAGACCGGTGCCTGCCCACGGCAGATGGGTTCCCCCTCTGAGTCCGGTTCTGCTCAAGGTTTCTTCCTGTTATCAGTCAGGGAGTTTTTCCTTGCAACTGTTGCCCTAGGCTTAATCTTTGGGGGCCGGATCTCTGTAAAGCTGCTTTGTGACGAAGCTCCTTTGTTAAAAGCGCTATACAAATAAGAGAAATTCTTTCTACATGTAAAGTGTAAATAATGTTCTTGCCACTATTGTGCATGCTAGGCAAGCTAAATTGAAAATGCCTAAGCATTGCCACTTCTCTGGATGTGGAGAAAGCAAAACATTCTTTTCGTTTGCCAAAAATGAAGAGACCTATAAGAAATGGGTTTTAATTCTGGAGCCCACAGGCACTCCAGTATTACAATAACCAGTGCAGTTACTATTTGCATTGCCAATTTTCTCAGAACAAAAGAACTTTTCGCAGAACGTGCTGGATCGATAAGGATGCCTACCATTAGCTAGCGACAATTAAAACGTTTTCAAGCTAAGACATGTGGAATCAAAGCCTTTCTTTATTTGGGTGTAATGTCCAGAATTTGAGACTGCTATAGAGTGTAATTTTAGTGTACAGTAGCTCAGTGTTACAATGCTATAACAAGTTGAATAATCTTCAGGTTTAATTATATGATGGGAACGCCTAGTTTATGTTGCTTTCTTTCATTTAGTTGGGTACTGCATGGGACAATCTGCTCTAACCAGCTCTGACCTAGCTAGCGATGAGAAACGGTTTACATACTGTATGATGTGTCTTACAGGTATGAATGTTAATGAGCGCAGGATACACACCCAACCTGCCCATGTCTGCTAAACAGGTCGCAATAATCTAACCGTGTCTATTACAATTCAATGGTTCTGTTATGTCCCAGTGTGCTATAGGTTATTATTATTTTAAAGGCTGTTGCTGTTTTGGGGGTTTTCGCTGGGTACTGCTGTGTTTGTTTGTGTTCCCCTACACAGGTGGAGGTGAACATGCATCCTGTTGCCGGGCGACCTGACTTGGAGGATGCTGTAGGAAAGGACGCACTGAGGACTGTTGCGGAGAAACCGATTTGGAGGATGCGTGGAGACGGGGACGCTGCTGTCGTCGCATGGAGACCGGACCAGACGCGGCCGTAGCTGGGGACACCGGGGACCGTTGCGGAGCAACGCATAGGAGAATGATGCTGACCTATAGAACAGCTGGACGCCGTCATCGTAAAGAGAACCGACAATCCACCTGACGCCGGAAGCCACGACCGTTGTCGCTCTTCTCCGAAGATTCCCTCTACCCTCTTAGAACCTCTAAGTTAGATCAGACGCAGGCTGTATCCGGCAGTTCAGAAGCTAGCAGCGTGGGACGTTAAAACATCACGGGACCCCTGCCGTTGCACTTGGTGGGGAGGACCGGCCTCAAGGGGGACTCGGACCGCTGTACTGGCTGCCCGGTCAGGCTCTGCAAAATGCGCGTCAATGACTATTCAATTAGAGACTGACACTGCCAGTTTAGGAAACCCTTCTCAGCTCCGTATTAATAAATAATCATTTTTTCTATTTAAACATCTACGCGCCGATTGCGTCTTGGTGTTGTGGTTGTAGTGGTTTAATGTTACGACCAATTCCGCCCTCTATGTTATTGACACATTGCTGGGATTTCGCTTCGTAACAGGTTCTAATTCGGTTAAAGCGGTGAAAGAAACATTAAGAATAAAATCTGTCGTCACTTCTGGGGAATATAACCACAATCCAATTTCCTGGACATTTAAGAGTAGTGCAAACCAGGTGGAAATTGCCTTTTTAAATGCTTGGGGTTAAGGGGTTAAATAGTAGTGTCAATTTAAGCCTATTTAATTACCTTTGATCACCTGTGAACTGTCCTCTGAAATGGATTTGACGATCCATTGAACGATCACTCTTCATAGACAGACAGCTGGGTGCAGGTGACCCTGCTCCTTCTACCTGGACCCTGTGAACAAAACACAGAGACAGAGCTTCCAGTTAAATTCATCTTCTTACCACAGCTCTATGTCACTGCACATCTGGCGATGACATAATAAGCCCCACATACACCTGAATGTGACATAATACACCCACCTACACCTGAAAGGTGACAGTGACACTGAAAGGTATATTGCCCTCCTGCCCCCTAGTGGTATGGGCAGCAGCGCCCACAGAATGGGGATAAAGTAAAGATTTGCTATTTATTAAAAAAAGGGGCTACAAACACGTCACAAATTCAAGCTCAACGGCTGCAACAGCCTCCTTTTTGGCCAACAACACCACTCGTTCCCTTAGCAGCGCTAATGGCGATAAATGTCAGTAAAATAAAAGGAGCCTCCCCATCCCCCAATCACTTATTGCACACAAACCCACATCATAAAGCATGTTTTTTATACTTTCCATAATTACTTTGCCTTTCTTATTTCTGCATGAAAAAATGTATTGCATTTGAGCTGTCAGAACAGCACCTCAGATCACCAAAACAATCATTCAGAAAAAAGTTTTAAATTCCATATGTAATGTATTACACTGCAGTCACTTTTGGTATATCCAATACTTGCATCTTTATGGCTCTTTTGTCAATGTAAGAGTTTATGTAATCCCAAATGCCCTTGCTCATATTCAAGCTAAGACTGTTAGCCAGTTCAGGTGCCATTTTCAACACAATCTGTCAAGCATCCACCTGAAACTTGGCCGGCATATCTGACCACCCGATGCTGTCTTTACGTATACTATTTTGTTCAGTAGGCATTTGGTTATCTGAACAGCGATAGGTTTACTTTTAAGTCAATCAAGTTACAGAATGAATTAAACAAGGCTGTCACCTGTCAAATGAGCCCTCATTGCTGTCTGTGGGTCCAGCCATTTGCTAGTAACCTAAGTGCGTATCTGCCTCCACTCCCTGTGCGTAATGCAGATTGTGCTGACAAGCAGAGAGTGCATGCAGACTGAAGCGAGCTCGCTCTCAAAAACAGCTTAGCATTGTACTATGAAATGAATTCATAACTATGGTGGATCGAAGAAAAGGTTTTTGCACTGTGATAACAGTAATTGAAGAGCTTGAAAAAGCAAATCTCAATTAGAGGCATTGTTTCCATATTTAGAAAGTTCCGATTGGTTTGAAGAGTGTGCTCTAGACCATGTGAGAGCCCTACTGGTGGGCATGTAAGTTTACTGAAGTGAATTTAGCGTTCTCCTTATTATTTCTTCTTATTCCACATCAAGTCAACATACTGTACGTTACTCCTCCTACAGTTTTTCAGCAAGGCCTACCTTTTTTATCTCGTAGCTTCACCTAGTTGCTTGTGCTTTTCTTGTCAGTAGTGCAAATATTTTTGAGATATTTACCATATTTATTTATATTTTATTTATGTTTACCAAGGAAAATTTCCCATTAATTAACACTAGTGAAATATTCGGAATATAAACAACACACTTGCAGCTGACATTGCAATCAGCCACTGCAGCAGCAACAGATACAGACCGTCTCTTTCTTTTGCAAAGCTTCTAATGGATAAAATCTCTAGTAAAGTGAGTAACGGTGGCAGCAGCTGCAAAGCAAGTTCAACTCAAACTAATATTAGTTTTCTGTTATAATTTCTGCTAATTCCTGCCAGCTACTGTAACATTTGTATTTCAACATTCAGCATAATGTTAACTGCTGTAAGATATTAACTCCCAAAAACATGTTAGAACTGATTCACCTCAGTTATTTATTCAAAATATGCGATTTTGAGAGAAGAAAACTTCTTTTGTAGTGTAGATAACCTGTTCAAATCACTACCTAAATTCGCAATTTGGAAAGGTTTTGGGATGTCTTGGAAAATCCATTGCAACATTTCACTGCTGTTAGTTATCGGCACAACAATCTGTGAATTCTTTGCTGATGTGTCATTTTATTACTGTTTTACATTCACGAATGGCCAAGAAATACTTTCAAACAATTATTGCAAAAGACAAAAAAATGAAGAGACCTACAAGAAATGGGTTTTAATTCTGGAGCCCACAGGCACTCCAGTATTACAATAACCAGTGCAGTTACTATTTGCATTGCCAATTTTCTCAGAACAAAAGAACTTTTCGCAGAACGTGCTGGATCGATAAGGATGCCTACCATTAGCTAGCGACAATTAAAACGTTTTCAAGCTAAGACATGTGGAATCAAAGCCTTTCTTTATTTGGGTGTAATGTCCAGAATTTGAGACTGCTATAGAGTGTAATTTTAGTGTACAGTAGCTCAGTGTTACAATGCTATAACAAGTTGAATAATCTTCAGGTTTAATTATATGATGGGAACGCCTAGTTTATGTTGCTTTCTTTCATTTAGTTGGGTACTGCATGGGACAATCTGCTCTAACCAGCTCTGACCTAGCTAGCGATGAGAAACGGTTTACATACTGTATGATGTGTCTTACAGGTATGAATGTTAATGAGCGCAGGATACACACCCAACCTGCCCATGTCTGCTAAACAGGTCGCAATAATCTAACCGTGTCTATTACAATTCAATGGTTCTGTTATGTCCCAGTGTGCTATAGGTTATTATTATTTTAAAGGCTGTTGCTGTTTTGGGGGTTTTCGCTGGGTACTGCTGTGTTTGTTTGTGTTCCCCTACACAGGTGGAGGTGAACATGCATCCTGTTGCCGGGCGACCTGACTTGGAGGATGCTGTAGGAAAGGACGCACTGAGGACTGTTGCGGAGAAACCGATTTGGAGGATGCGTGGAGACGGGGACGCTGCTGTCGTCGCATGGAGACCGGACCAGACGCGGCCGTAGCTGGGGACACCGGGGACCGTTGCGGAGCAACGCATAGGAGAATGATGCTGACCTATAGAACAGCTGGACGCCGTCATCGTAAAGAGAACCGACAATCCACCTGACGCCGGAAGCCACGACCGTTGTCGCTCTTCTCCGAAGATTCCCTCTACCCTCTTAGAACCTCTAAGTTAGATCAGACGCAGGCTGTATCCGGCAGTTCAGAAGCTAGCAGCGTGGGACGTTAAAACATCACGGGACCCCTGCCGTTGCACTTGGTGGGGAGGACCGGCCTCAAGGGGGACTCGGACCGCTGTACTGGCTGCCCGGTCAGGCTCTGCAAAATGCGCGTCAATGACTATTCAATTAGAGACTGACACTGCCAGTTTAGGAAACCCTTCTCAGCTCCGTATTAATAAATAATCATTTTTTCTATTTAAACATCTACGCGCCGATTGCGTCTTGGTGTTGTGGTTGTAGTGGTTTAATGTTACGACCAATTCCGCCCTCTATGTTATTGACACATTGCTGGGATTTCGCTTCGTAACAGGTTCTAATTCGGTTAAAGCGGTGAAAGAAACATTAAGAATAAAATCTGTCGTCACTTCTGGGGAATATAACCACAATCCAATTTCCTGGACATTTAAGAGTAGTGCAAACCAGGTGGAAATTGCCTTTTTAAATGCTTGGGGTTAAGGGGTTAAATAGTAGTGTCAATTTAAGCCTATTTAATTACCTTTGATCACCTGTGAACTGTCCTCTGAAATGGATTTGACGATCCATTGAACGATCACTCTTCATAGACAGACAGCTGGGTGCAGGTGACCCTGCTCCTTCTACCTGGACCCTGTGAACAAAACACAGAGACAGAGCTTCCAGTTAAATTCATCTTCTTACCACAGCTCTATGTCACTGCACATCTGGCGATGACATAATAAGCCCCACATACACCTGAATGTGACATAATACACCCACCTACACCTGAAAGGTGACAGTGACACTGAAAGGTATATTGCCCTCCTGCCCCCTAGTGGTATGGGCAGCAGCGCCCACAGAATGGGGATAAAGTAAAGATTTGCTATTTATTAAAAAAAGGGGCTACAAACACGTCACAAATTCAAGCTCAACGGCTGCAACAGCCTCCTTTTTGGCCAACAACACCACTCGTTCCCTTAGCAGCGCTAATGGCGATAAATGTCAGTAAAATAAAAGGAGCCTCCCCATCCCCCAATCACTTATTGCACACAAACCCACATCATAAAGCATGTTTTTTATACTTTCCATAATTACTTTGCCTTTCTTATTTCTGCATGAAAAAATGTATTCCATTTAAGCTGTCAGAACAGCACCTCAGATCACCAAAACAATCATTCAGAAAAAAGTTTTAAATTCCATATGTAATGTACTTACACTGCAGTCACGTTTGGTGTATCCAATACTTGCATCTTTATGGCTCTTTTGTCAATGTAAGAGTTTATGTAATCCCAAATGCCCTTGCTCATATTCAAGCTAAGACTGTTAGCCAGTTCAGGTGCCATTTTCAACTCAATCTGTCAAGCATCCACCTGAAACTTGGCCGGCATATCTGACCACCCGATGCTGTCTTTACGTATACTATTTTGTTCAGTAGGCATTTGGTTATCTGAACAGCGATAGGTTTACTTTTAAGTCAATCAAGTTACAGAATGAATTAAACAAGGCTGTCACCTGTCAAATGAGCCCTCATTGCTGTCTGTGGGTCCAGCCATTTGCTAGTAACCTAAGTGCGTATCTGCCTCCACTCCCTGTGCGTAATGCAGATTGTGCTGACAAGCAGAGAGTGCATGCAGACTGAAGCGAGCTCGCTCTCAAAACAGCTTAGCATTGTACTATGAAATGAATTCATAACTATGGTGGATCGAAGAAAAGGTTTTTTTGCACTGTGATAACAGTAATTGAAGAGCTTGAAAAAGCAAATCTCAATTAGAGGCATTGTTTCCATATTTAGAAAGTTCCGATTGGTTTGGAGAGTGTGCTCTAGACCATGTGAGAGCCCTACTGGTGGGCATGTAAGTTTACTGAAGTGAATTTAGCGTTCTCCTTATTATTTCTTCTTATTCCACATCAAGTCAACATACTGTACGCTACTCCTCCTACAGTTTTTCAGCAAGGCCTACCTTTTTTATCTCGTAGCTTCACCTAGTTGCTTGTGCTTTTCTTGTCAGTAGTGCAAATATTTTTGAGATATTTACCATATTTATTTATATTTTATTTATGTTTACCAAGGAAAATTTCCCATTAATTAACACTAGTGAAATATTCGGAATATAAACAACACACTTGCAGCTGACATTGCAATCAGCCACTGCAGCAGCAACAGATACAGACCGTCTCTTTCTTTTGCAAAGCTTCTAATGGATAAAATCTCTAGTAAAGTGAGTAACGGTGGCAGCAGCTGCAAAGCAAGTTCAACTCAAACTAATATTAGTTTTCTGTTATAATTTCTGCTAATTCCTGCCAGCTACTGTAACATTTGTATTTCAACATTCAGCATAATGTTAACTGCTGTAAGATATTAACTCCCAAAAACATTTTAGAACTGATTCACCTCAGTTATTTATTCAAAATATGCGATTTTGAGAGAAGAAAACTTCTTTTGTAGTGTAGATAACCTGTTCAAATCACTACCTAAATTCGCAATTTGGAAAGGTTTTGGGATGTCTTGGAAAATCCATTGCAACATTTCACTGCTGTTAGTTATCGGCACAACAATCTGTGAATTCTTTGCTGATGTGTCATTTTATTACTGTTTTACATTCACGAATGGCCAAGAAATACTTTCAAACAATTATTGCAAAAGACAAAAAAATGAAGAGACCTACAAGAAATGGGTTTTAATTCTGGAGCCCACAGGCACTCCAGTATTACAATAACCAGTGCAGTTACTATTTGCATTGCCAATTTTCTCAGAACAAAAGAACTTTTCGCAGAACGTGCTGGATCGATAAGGATGCCTACCATTAGCTAGCGACAATTAAAACGTTTTCAAGCTAAGACATGTGGAATCAAAGCCTTTCTTTATTTGGGTGTAATGTCCAGAATTTGAGACTGCTATAGAGTGTAATTTTAGTGTACAGTAGCTCAGTGTTACAATGCTATAACAAGTTGAATAATCTTCAGGTTTAATTATATGATGGGAACGCCTAGTTTATGTTGCTTTCTTTCATTTAGTTGGGTACTGCATGGGACAATCTGCTCTAACCAGCTCTGACCTAGCTAGCGATGAGAAACGGTTTACATACTGTATGATGTGTCTTACAGGTATGAATGTTAATGAGCGCAGGATACACACCCAACCTGCCCATGTCTGCTAAACAGGTCGCAATAATCTAACCGTGTCTATTACAATTCAATGGTTCTGTTATGTCCCAGTGTGCTATAGGTTATTATTATTTTAAAGGCTGTTGCTGTTTTGGGGGTTTTCGCTGGGTACTGCTGTGTTTGTTTGTGTTCCCCTACACAGGTGGAGGTGAACATGCATCCTGTTGCCGGGCGACCTGACTTGGAGGATGCTGTAGGAAAGGACGCACTGAGGACTGTTGCGGAGAAACCGATTTGGAGGATGCGTGGAGACGGGGACGCTGCTGTCGTCGCATGGAGACCGGACCAGACGCGGCCGTAGCTGGGGACAACCGGGGACCGTTGCGGAGCAACGCATAGGAGAATGATGCTGACCTATAGAACAGCTGGACGCCGTCATCGTAAAGAGAACCGACAATCCACCTGACGCCGGAAGCCACGACCGTTGTCGCTCTTCTCCGAAGATTCCCTCTACCCTCTTAGAACCTCTAAGTTAGATCAGACGCAGGCTGTATCCGGCAGTTCAGAAGCTAGCAGCGTGGGACGTTAAAACATCACGGGACCCCTGCCGTTGCACTTGGTGGGGAGGACCGGCCTCAAGGGGGACTCGGACCGCTGTACTGGCTGCCCGGTCAGGCTCTGCAAAATGCGCGTCAATGACTATTCAATTAGAGACTGACACTGCCAGTTTAGGAAACCCTTCTCAGCTCCGTATTAATAAATAATCATTTTTTCTATTTAAACATCTACGCGCCGATTGCGTCTTGGTGTTGTGGTTGTAGTGGTTTAATGTTACGACCAATTCCGCCCTCTATGTTATTGACACATTGCTGGGATTTCGCTTCGTAACAGGTTCTAATTCGGTTAAAGCGGTGAAAGAAACATTAAGAATAAAATCTGTCGTCACTTCTGGGGAATATAACCACAATCCAATTTCCTGGACATTTAAGAGTAGTGCAAACCAGGTGGAAATTGCCTTTTTAAATGCTTGGGGTTAAGGGGTTAAATAGTAGTGTCAATTTAAGCCTATTTAATTACCTTTGATCACCTGTGAACTGTCCTCTGAAATGGATTTGACGATCCATTGAACGATCACTCTTCATAGACAGACAGCTGGGTGCAGGTGACCCTGCTCCTTCTACCTGGACCCTGTGAACAAAACACAGAGACAGAGCTTCCAGTTAAATTCATCTTCTTACCACAGCTCTATGTCACTGCACATCTGGCGATGACATAATAAGCCCCCACATACACCTGAATGTGACATAATACACCCACCTACACCTGAAAGGTGACAGTGACACTGAAAGGTATATTGCCCTCCTGCCCCCTAGTGGTATGGGCAGCAGCGCCCACAGAATGGGGATAAAGTAAAGATTTGCTATTTATTAAAAAAAGGGGCTACAAACACGTCACAAATTCAAGCTCAACGGCTGCAACAGCCTCCATTTTTTGGCCAACAACACCACTCGTTCCCTTAGCAGCGCTAATGGCGATAAATGTCAGTAAAATAAAAGGAGCCTCCCCATCCCCCAATCACTTATTGCACACAAACCCACATCATAAAGCATGTTTTTTATACTTTCCATAATTACTTTGCCTTTCTTATTTCTGCATGAAAAAATGTATTCCATTTAAGCTGTCAGAACAGCACCTCAGATCACCAAAACAATCATTCAGAAAAAAGTTTTAAATTCCATATGTAATGTACTTACACTGCAGTCACGTTTGGTGTATCCAATACTTGCATCTTTATGGCTCTTTTGTCAATGTAAGAGTTTATGTAATCCCAAATGCCCTTGCTCATATTCAAGCTAAGACTGTTAGCCAGTTCAGGTGCCATTTTCAACTCAATCTGTCAAGCATCCACCTGAAACTTGGCCGGCATATCTGACCACCCGATGCTGTCTTTACGTATACTATTTTGTTCAGTAGGCATTTGGTTATCTGAACAGCGATAGGTTTACTTTTAAGTCAATCAAGTTACAGAATGAATTAAACAAGGCTGTCACCTGTCAAATGAGCCCTCATTGCTGTCTGTGGGTCCAGCCATTTGCTAGTAACCTAAGTGCGTATCTGCCTCCACTCCCTGTGCGTAATGCAGATTGTGCTGACAAGCAGAGAGTGCATGCAGACTGAAGCGAGCTCGCTCTCAAAACAGCTTAGCATTGTACTATGAAATGAATTCATAACTATGGTGGATCGAAGAAAAGGTTTTTGCACTGTGATAACAGTAATTGAAGAGCTTGAAAAAGCAAATCTCAATTAGAGGCATTGTTTCCATATTTAGAAAGTTCCGATTGGTTTGGAGAGTGTGCTCTAGACCATGTGAGAGCCCTACTGGTGGGCATGTAAGTTTACTGAAGTGAATTTAGCGTTCTCCTTATTATTTCTTCTTATTCCACATCAAGTCAACATACTGTACGCTACTCCTCCTACAGTTTTTCAGCAAGGCCTACCTTTTTTATCTCGTAGCTTCACCTAGTTGCTTGTGCTTTTCTTGTCAGTAGTGCAAATATTTTTGAGATATTTACCATATTTATTTATATTTTATTTATGTTTACCAAGGAAAATTTCCCATTAATTAACACTAGTGAAATATTCGGAATATAAACAACACACTTGCAGCTGACATTGCAATCAGCCACTGCAGCAGCAACAGATACAGACCGTCTCTTTCTTTTGCAAAGCTTCTAATGGATAAAATCTCTAGTAAAGTGAGTAACGGTGGCAGCAGCTGCAAAGCAAGTTCAACTCAAACTAATATTAGTTTTCTGTTATAATTTCTGCTAATTCCTGCCAGCTACTGTAACATTTGTATTTCAACATTCAGCATAATGTTAACTGCTGTAAGATATTAACTCCCAAAAACATGTTAGAACTGATTCACCTCAGTTATTTATTCAAAATATGCGACTTGAGAGAAGAAAACTTATTTTGTAGTGTAGATAACCTGTTCAAATCACTACCTAAATTCGCAATTTGGAAAGGTTTTGGGATGTCTTGGAAAATCCATTGCAACATTTCACTGCTGTTAGTTATCGGCACAACAATCTGTGAATTCTTTGCTGATGTGTCATTTTATTACTGTTTTACATTCACGAATGGCCAAGAAATACTTTCAAACAATTATTGCAAAAGACAAAAAAATGAAGAGACCTACAAGAAATGGGTTTTAATTCTGGAGCCCACAGGCACTCCAGTATTACAATAACCAGTGCAGTTACTATTTGCATTGCCAATTTTCTCAGAACAAAAGAACTTTTCGCAGAACGTGCTGGATCGATAAGGATGCCTACCATTAGCTAGCGACAATTAAAACGTTTTCAAGCTAAGACATGTGGAATCAAAGCCTTTCTTTATTTGGGTGTAATGTCCAGAATTTGAGACTGCTATAGAGTGTAATTTTAGTGTACAGTAGCTCAGTGTTACAATGCTATAACAAGTTGAATAATCTTCAGGTTTAATTATATGATGGGAACGCCTAGTTTATGTTGCTTTCTTTCATTTAGTTGGGTACTGCATGGGACAATCTGCTCTAACCAGCTCTGACCTAGCTAGCGATGAGAAACGGTTTACATACTGTATGATGTGTCTTACAGGTATGAATGTTAATGAGCGCAGGATACACACCCAACCTGCCCATGTCTGCTAAACAGGTCGCAATAATCTAACCGTGTCTATTACAATTCAATGGTTCTGTTATGTCCCAGTGTGCTATAGGTTATTATTATTTTAAAGGCTGTTGCTGTTTTGGGGGTTTTCGCTGGGTACTGCTGTGTTTGTTTGTGTTCCCCTACACAGGTGGAGGTGAACATGCATCCTGTTGCCGGGCGACCTGACTTGGAGGATGCTGTAGGAAAGGACGCACTGAGGACTGTTGCGGAGAAACCGATTTGGAGGATGCGTGGAGACGGGGACGCTGCTGTCGTCGCATGGAGACCGGACCAGACGCGGCCGTAGCTGGGGACACCGGGGACCGTTGCGGAGCAACGCATAGGAGAATGATGCTGACCTATAGAACAGCTGGACGCCGTCATCGTAAAGAGAACCGACAATCCACCTGACGCCGGAAGCCACGACCGTTGTCGCTCTTCTCCGAAGATTCCCTCTACCCTCTTAGAACCTCTAAGTTAGATCAGACGCAGGCTGTATCCGGCAGTTCAGAAGCTAGCAGCGTGGGACATTAAAACATCACGGGACCCCTGCCGTTGCACTTGGTGGGGAGGACCGGCCTCAAGGGGGACTCGGACCGCTGTACTGGCTGCCCGGTCAGGCTCTGCAAAATGCGCGTCAATGACTATTCAATTAGAGACTGACACTGCCAGTTTAGGAAACCCTTCTCAGCTCCGTATTAATAAATAATCATTTTTTCTATTTAAACATCTACGCGCCGATTGCGTCTTGGTGTTGTGGTTGTAGTGGTTTAATGTTACGACCAATTCCGCCCTCTATGTTATTGACACATTGCTGGGATTTCGCTTCGTAACAGGTTCTAATTCGGTTAAAGCGGTGAAAGAAACATTAAGAATAAAATCTGTCGTCACTTCTGGGGAATATAACCACAATCCAATTTCCTGGACATTTAAGAGTAGTGCAAACCAGGTGGAAATTGCCTTTTTAAATGCTTGGGGTTAAGGGGTTAAATAGTAGTGTCAATTTAAGCCTATTTAATTACCTTTGATCACCTGTGAACTGTCCTCTGAAATGGATTTGACGATCCATTGAACGATCACTCTTCATAGACAGACAGCTGGGTGCAGGTGACCCTGCTCCTTCTACCTGGACCCTGTGAACAAAACACAGAGACAGAGCTTCCAGTTAAATTCATCTTCTTACCACAGCTCTATGTCACTGCACATCTGGCGATGACATAATAAGCCCCACATACACCTGAATGTGACATAATACACCCACCTACACCTGAAAGGTGACAGTGACACTGAAAGGTATATTGCCCTCCTGCCCCCTAGTGGTATGGGCAGCAGCGCCCACAGAATGGGGATAAAGTAAAGATTTGCTATTTATTAAAAAAAGGGGCTACAAACACGTCACAAATTCAAGCTCAACGGCTGCAACAGCCTCCTTTTTGGCCAACAACACCACTCGTTCCCTTAGCAGCGCTAATGGCGATAAATGTCAGTAAAATAAAAGGAGCCTCCCCATCCCCCAATCACTTATTGCACACAAACCCACATCATAAAGCATGTTTTTTATACTTTCCATAATTACTTTGCCTTTCTTATTTCTGCATGAAAAAATGTATTCCATTTAAGCTGTCAGAACAGCACCTCAGATCACCAAAACAATCATTCAGAAAAAAGTTTTAAATTCCATATGTAATGTACTTACACTGCAGTCACGTTTGGTGTATCCAATACTTGCATCTTTATGGCTCTTTTGTCAATGTAAGAGTTTATGTAATCCCAAATGCCCTTGCTCATATTCAAGCTAAGACTGTTAGCCAGTTCAGGTGCCATTTTCAACTCAATCTGTCAAGCATCCACCTGAAACTTGGCCGGCATATCTGACCACCCGATGCTGTCTTTACGTATACTATTTTGTTCAGTAGGCATTTGGTTATCTGAACAGCGATAGGTTTACTTTTAAGTCAATCAAGTTACAGAATGAATTAAACAAGGCTGTCACCTGTCAAATGAGCCCTCATTGCTGTCTGTGGGTCCAGCCATTTGCTAGTAACCTAAGTGCGTATCTGCCTCCACTCCCTGTGCGTAATGCAGATTGTGCTGACAAGCAGAGAGTGCATGCAGACTGAAGCGAGCTCGCTCTCAAAACAGCTTAGCATTGTACTATGAAATGAATTCATAACTATGGTGGATCGAAGAAAAGGTTTTTGCACTGTGATAACAGTAATTGAAGAGCTTGAAAAAGCAAATCTCAATTAGAGGCATTGTTTCCATATTTAGAAAGTTCCGATTGGTTTGGAGAGTGTGCTCTAGACCATGTGAGAGCCCTACTGGTGGGCATGTAAGTTTACTGAAGTGAATTTAGCGTTCTCCTTATTATTTCTTCTTATTCTTATTCCACATCAACTCAACATACTGTACGCTACTCCTCCTACAGTTTTTCAGCAAGGCCTACCTTTTTTATCTCGTAGCTTCACCTAGTTGCTTGTGCTTTTCTTGTCAGTAGTGCAAATATTTTTGAGATATTTACCATATTTATTTATATTTTATTTATGTTTACCAAGGAAAATTTCCCATTAATTAACACTAGTGAAATATTCGGAATATAAACAACACACTTGCAGCTGACATTGCAATCAGCCACTGCAGCAGCAACAGATACAGACCGTCTCTTTCTTTTGCAAAGCTTCTAATGGATAAAATCTCTAGTAAAGTGAGTAACGGTGGCAGCAGCTGCAAAGCAAGTTCAACTCAAACTAATATTAGTTTTCTGTTATAATTTCTGCTAATTCCTGCCAGCTACTGTAACATTTGTATTTCAACATTCAGCATAATGTTAACTGCTGTAAGATATTAACTCCCAAAAACATGTTAGAACTGATTCACCTCAGTTATTTATTCAAAATATGCGATTTTGAGAGAAGAAAATCTGTCGTCACTTCTTGGGAATATAACAACAATCTAGTTTCCTGGACCTTTAAGAGCACTGCAAACCAAAAGGAAATTGCCTTTTTAAATTCTTGGGGAGAAGGGGTTAAATAATAGCGTCAATTTAAGCCTATTTAATTACCTTTGGTCACCTGTGACCTTTCCTCTGAAGTTCAGTGGAGGATCCATTGAACGATCACTCTTCATAGACAGACAGCTGGGTGGAGGTGACCCTGCTCTTTCTACCTGGACCCTGTGAACAAAACATAGAGACAGAGTTTCCAGTTAAATCCATCTTCTTACCACAGCTCTATGTCACTGCACATCTGGCGATGACATAATAAACCCCACATACACCTGAATGTGACATAATACACCCACCTACACCTGAAAGGTGACAGTGACACTGAAAGGTATATTTCCCTCCTGCCCCCTAGTGGTATGGGCAGCAGCGCCCACAGAATGGGGATAAAGTAAAGATTTGCAATTTATTAAAAAAGGGGCTACAAACACATCACAAATTCAAGCTCAACGGCTGCAACAGCCTCCTTTTTGGCCAACAACGCCACTCGTTCCCTTATGAGCGCTAATGGCTATAAATGTCAGTAAAATGAAAGTAGCCTCCCCATCCCCCAATCACTTATTGCACACAAACCCACATCATAAAACATGTTTTTTATGCTTTCCATAATAACTTTGCCTTTCTTATTTTTGCATGAAAAAATGTATTCCATTTAAGCTTTCAGAACAGCACCTCCGATCACCAAAACAATCATTCAGAAAAAAGTTTTAGTGTCCAAATGTGATGTACTTACATTGGATTCACTTTTGGTATATCCAATACTTGCATCTTTATGGCTCTTTTGTCTATGTAAGAGTTTCTGCAATCCAAAATGCCTCTGCTCACATTTGGGTGTAATGTCCGGAGTGTTATACTGCTATCTAGTGTCATGCTAGTATAAAGTAGCTCAGTGTTACAACGTTATCACAAGTTGATTGATCACGTTTAACTATACGATGGTAATGCCTAGTTTTTGTTGCCTTCTTTCGGTTTTTCTGGTACTGCATGGGACAATCTGCGCTAACTCATCCTCTTACTGCAGCTCTAACTCACAGCACATGGAGACAGAGCTTCCAGTTAAACTCATCCTCTTACTGCAGCTCTAATTCATATCACATTAAATATCTGATTGATGCATTTGTACCTCTTCCTCTCACTGCTGAGGGTTCCTCCTTTGGTCTTTGGCTCCTCTGAGAGACTCATTTTAGAAACAGCGCCCCCTATCTAAAGAGACAGGAACACATTAGACCAGACTGGACCACAAGTGGCTTCCAACCCAAATTAGCCTGCAAACACACAACATGAGCACACACTGAACACTTGTTTGGACACAGAGAGACACACACACACACAATATAGCGTAGTTTTGACTGGATGTAATGCAGAATTTAAATGGGCCCTGAACATGTACTATACAGACATCTCAAAAGGAGTGGTGTTACCCTTGATACTGAAGCTCAGGAGCGTGTGTCCAGAAAAACACCACAGTGCACTAGAAACAGTGTGCCGAGACTTGATTAGTTTCTGCCATAAACACGTGATCAATGACGTCCAAGCTTCATTCGGTACACACAACCATGTGACAGCTTTGGTAACTGACTCAAAGGAAGCAAAGCTTTGGCGCAGGTTTCGTGGGTAGAGCAAGAAGTTTGTGTCAGTCGTGAGCTTGTGAGTCCCAGTGCCTGCTTTAAGAATCCGAGACACTGTGCAGAGATGGATCCAGCCAGGAACAGAGAGCGGTCTGCAGTTTTGGAGCATTTTATCCTCCTGAGACCCAGGGGAAAAAAAGTTCAAAATGACATTTTTTCTATATTTTTTGTTACAATATATATAGTAATAAAAATGTATAAAAATACAAACTAAATAAAATAAAAAACAATAAAACAATCTGTTATGAATAATGATATATAAGTGCAGTTTAACTTATTATAACAACAATTTTAAAAAATACACATTAAATCTTTTACTCCGGAAAGACCACCAGGTCCAAGAACATGTAATCTCACATCCAAATTTATGACATTTAAAGACCATTATGTATTATAGACACAGAGACAATTAAGCTATTATGAAGGCTTGAAGATACAACTAGAAATGTCACATCCTCCACAGAGGACAACCATGAAAGTCTTTGTCTCAGAAGGATGAGAGAAAATTATTATATTGGGATGGCAGGTATGCCATCCCGCCAAGTTACGCCTTGGTGGGGGCATGCCCCATACCTATACAGCACCGAGAGTTAGGCACTTTTCAGGGTTCCCCACAGAAATAACCACAACAGCCACAGACACTCAGCCTGTAAAAACATTAAATTCTGTACATTCTGACCCCATTTCAACAGACAGATTTCATAAACAACTTCACATGTCCACACAATAAAGCCCCAAACTAAGGGGATTTTGCATTTTCTCCTTCTTCTTCTTCTTCTTCTTCTTCTTCTTCTTCTCCTCATTCTTCTTCTTTTCATTCTTATTTTTCCTGCCGTATATCCCACTAACAACATGTCTCCCCATTGGACATTTTACCGACACCAGCCAAATCCTCACCCTCACGACCCAATCAAAAACTTGCATACACAAACAAAATACCCATACCTTTTTATGCTGAAACATTTCCAGTTTTAACAGCTAATCTGTCTGTGGCCTAGTGGGTAAGGTTACAGTCTTGGGAACATAGGGTTGTAGGTTCAAGCCCAACTAGGGATATGTTTCTTTAACCTGCTTTTACCCTCACTAATAATTGTCTACTACTTCTCAATTATTGCTTTTGCACCATATCTACCCGCCGTTCACCGAACGTATACACTGCATTATGACGTACCATCTGCACGTTCAGTTATTAACCGGCTACAATATTGCAAAGCCATATGGATTCAACGGGAGCTCTTCTGTGCTTACTAGCCTGTGTTCTTCTTTAAAACCACGGACAGTTTTGCTAATGATATTTCACACATTGCATAGCTATGTCATGGTGCTGCACTAACAAAGTCACAGACTGGTAAACCTCCGATTGAAGGATTGAATCCCGCCTTGCCCTCAGGCAGATAATTTCCTCTTTTACACTAACGTTTTCTTACGCTTTTATATTTGCTTTACCACAACTCACTCACGGCCACTCATATGCATTTCATGATGGCAAATGTATTCCTTTTATTAAAAAGTTACAGCAGTTCACCACTGTGCCATTTTTACTAACTATATTTCTTCACTTGGCTATCGTACAAAACCTTCTTATCAGCAAACGCCACGTTTCTACATTCATGTCACAAACAATTACTACGTATTTACGTTCTGCAACTCCCCATTAAAACATTACATTTAAATTCATGACTCACTCATAAGTATAACTACTAGTACTGAACATGAGAAAAGCACATTAGTGCAATAGATTTCACACGTTACTTAACCCTCCACTTCAACAGTCAATGCTTTATACAGACTGTTATATATACCGTTCCATAAGGAAACTAAGCTCACTCATGGTCACTTTATTTACTCCGCACTATAGTCTGTGATCATGTCAACCTTCACCTACATGCCCATTCTGCTAAAAACATATTGTTTCAACTATGCAATTTCATCATTTCATCCTAATTTCTCTCACACTGTTGTTATTTTCTCATATGCAAAGCCTACTGGGACATATGCGTCTGCTCCTATTCTCCACTATCAAGTTTTCCGGTTCTATCTTAGCAAAAAAGAGGATTCCCACCTGCAGATAAGCCTATCAAAATGCCTCATAAACCTTACAAACACTAAAAGTGCATCTCCACAAAATAACAGACAACGGAGCAGGACAGCAGGGTACACAAGTTGCGACCTAGGCAGCTCTAATTCTACGGGCTTGCTGATTCTTTTGTCAATCAAGGCTCGTTGGATTGCCGTCAAATCCGTGAGTACATACACTAGCCATATTTCACCTGCGGTTCTGATGCATTTACACTTACGCCACCGCACCTTTTGTCACAGCCACTGTTTTACATATATAGCAAACCGAAACTGCTAAACAGTACACGCTCATCAGACTGTACAAATTCACACAAGGACAGCCATAATCCACAACCGTTTCTTACAGGGTCACTTCGCATTTCTCACTCTCATAATAAAACGCTTTGCAAAAAGAAATGATATCTCATAAAAAACACGTTTTCAACGTACAAAAATGCCAAGTTACTCAAAAGTATTGATATCAAAATGACGCCAAGTTACGGTACTACAAACAATATAGGCTATCTTGCCTCACCGAAATTAAATAAGATGTATTCCAAAGCAATGCTACCCAATATTTCCTCAGTTCTTTCAAGTCACTTGGCCCTGTGTTTTGTAATCTTACCATTTTACAATGTCATGCAAACTTTGTGTAAGATCAAAGAGTCAAATATTTCGAATTGCCTCATGGAACACATTGAAATTCATGTACAAAACTACTGCTGAGTAACTACAGAAGCATATTTCTCCAGAAAACATGTTTATACTTGTTTCTGAACTGAATTTGAGGTCATGTACAAGTTATTGTATATTTGCTACTTACAATAAATACTGCATGTAAAATACATATTGTACATAAATACATAGAGAACTTCTTTATCCCCATGGGGACATTTCCCTCGCAGCATGTTACATTCACATTTACGAAAACACACTTATACCAAGACACATACTATCATTCACGCAACAGAAAGGCTGGCCAGCGAAATACATACATACCAATACAAATTGGACATATACATGCCCATTCAATCAATCTTGACTGTGAGAGAGCCATCCACACATGTTTGGCCTGTCCATGTAATGCATGCTTATACACACAGGGCCAAGTGACTTGAAAGAACTGATTTAATTTAACTTATTTAATTTTGGTGAGGCAAGATAGCCTATATTGTTTGTAGTACCGTAACTTGGCGTCATTTTGATATCAGTACTTTTGAGTAACTTGGCATTTTTGTACGTTGAAAACGTGTTTTTTATGAGATAACATGTTTACTCAATGGATAATCAACTGAGTTTCCAACTTGATGAATACATCAACATAATTATTAACAATGATTTGTCAAAAAAGGCCTTTAAAACACAGCCAGTTATAATGAAATATAATGACCAAGCACAAAATATCATCAGCAGACATGGTAACAGTGACCTGTAACCAAAAGAATGCATACTGGCCTGTAACTGTATGATTGTACATAGTGTATCTGTGGCTATTATTTGATGTTACAGTCGATAGAGTTACACTTGTGAAATCAGATCTCATGATCAGATTCAATGCGAAAGAATACAAGGAGAAGCCATTTATGATTCAGTGGCCCTTCAATCTTTGTGGTATGAGGACTATGCAGTGTAAAAGACACACTGTGGTGTGGGGATGGCTGGTTTAAGCAGCCACACCTGCCCTGGGTCAAGTTAATTAGACCTGGCCAATTGTATAATTGGTTAAGAATTGGGGAATTGGCCAGGTCTAATTGGACCCAGGAACAGGAGTGGCTGCACCTGTGCGTAGTGAGGTAATCACTGCGCACAGGTTAAATCTGCCATCCCCACCCACACCGGGAGAGCTCTCTGTCATGATAGTGTTTTACATCCGCTCATTTGGCTATACCATCTTGCCAAACCCTCGTAAATAAATGTGGACGTTTTTGAACATCTTTTCCCTGTGTCTCTGTGCTGGAGGGCCCCAAGGAAAGCCACTTCGGTGGCCTGTGGCAGGCGTGTTTGCCACAGTGGCGCCCAACGTGGGGCTTCTCCAGTACGAGGAAGAGGCACAGGAGGGCCAGCCAGGAGGCACACTGGAGGAGGGGCAGCTGAGGTGTTCCCGACAGGGCTTCGGGCGGATCCTCCAGGCCAGGGACAGGGAGCAAGAGATGACCGGGGAAGGGAAGGAAGCGATCCTCAGCTGGGACGCTGAGGAGCTGGACCTGGCCGGGAAGGCAGGTCAGCTACGGGCGGTGCACAAGAGGTGGTCGCGCCGTGAGCTGGACTTGGCCGGGAAGGCGGGTCAGCTACGGGCGACGCACAAGAGGTGGCCGCGCCGTTTCGCTTCCTTTTGTCCCTTTTGTTGTTTTGGTTTGTTGTTTTTGGCCTGGTTGGTTTGCCCGGAGCCCATGAGGGGGTAAGCCTGCAGCAGCCTGCCAGCAGAGCCGACTGGCGGCCTCCACAGCTACAAGGGTTCCTGGTCCCCCGCGCCGCAAGGAAGCAAGCCCACCAGCCCAGCCACCCCACCACAGCCCCTGGAACAGCCCAAGCCCGGTGACGCCCCCACCAGCCAGCAGAGCAGCCCAGGACTTCCCGCGCTCCGGGAGGGAGGAGGAAGAAGGGCTGCCTTGTCATCCGGGGGAGGGTCACAGCATGTACTGGACTGTTCCGGGGCCACCCACCCTGACACTTTTCTGGAGTGTTTTTTTTTTTATTTTTTTGTTTGTCTTTTGCTTTGTTGGGAGTGCGGGGGTGGTGGGGGAGGGGGTAGGGGGGTGTAGGCTTCGGCCAGGGATTCTCCCTGGCCTCAGTTTGGCGTTGGGGGTATGTGGTGTGGGGATGGCTGGTTTAAGCAGCCACACCTGCCCTGGGTCAAGTTAATTAGACCTGGCCAATTGTATAATTGGTTAAGAATTGGTGAATTGGCCAGGTCTAATTGGACCCAGGAACAGGAGTGGCTGCACCTGTGCGTAGTGAGGTAATCACTGCGCACAGGTTAAATCTGCCATCCCCACCCACACCGGGAGAGCTCTCTGTCATGATAGTGTTTTACATCCGCTCATTTGGCTATACCATCTTGCCAAACCCTCGTAAATAAATGTGGACGTTTTTGAACGTCTTTTCCCTGTGTCTCTGTGCTGGAGGGCCCCAAGGAAAGCCACTTCGGTGGCCTGTGGCAGGCGTGTTTGCCACACACACATTTACACAGTGCACAGTGTAAAACATGAATACCCCGATACGGACAATTGGGGATCTGCATTTATGGACCACTTTATTTGTCAATGATTTCTTGTATTCTGAATCTGATCACAGAAATCTAATTTCAATGACAAATATTGTGGTCACTGTGACCATGTACTCCACATGAAGAAAGAACTACTATTTCTGCCTACAGATTTTAAAAAGCCAACACTGAATTTTACACAACATAGAAGGTCCCTTAAGAATAAGAAACATCAGCGTCCCTGTTCTTGCTGAAACCGTGCAACCATTTATGATGTCTGCAACAATGACAATTTGATGACACTCGTAAAGCAACAGTAATACACTAAAAGCTAATCTTCATGCTGATGCCTGTGACGCTCTGACCAGAGAAAGTAATTCTGTAATCCATCTAGTGACAAGTTATTACAAGGCTAGCTCACAGAACTCTCAGAACATTACTGCTTTATGTACTTGCTATGCTTATTCTGTTATCAGCCTTTGTCACAGCCCAAACAATTGGATTCTGGTTCAAGCGATAAAGTGCCCATCAGACCAAAACTCAGTCATTTCCCCAACTACATAAGTGTTCTTATGCCATAGTAATTGCAGCAGATATGGCTGTAAACTAAAATGTTTTGCAAATAATCCAGACAATGTTTGATCGATCAGAAAAACAGTTTTCATGTCTATATGAGCACATATAGTCAATCACTGCCCATTCTTTCACTGCTCCGCCTCAGTTCCTGTAGATTCAGTGGGAAACCTGCAGTGATTAATGCACTTCAGACTGTGTTCTGCAGTGTACAGCTGCTTTGAGGCTTAAGGTAGTGAAAGGAAGTGTATGTTTCTGTATTTCTGTATGCACTCCTGGCCACTTCTACTTAGGCCTGTGGCCTTGTCCCAGACTCCACATTCCCAGTTACCATGGTGATGAGGGAGAAGAGCGATGGAGAGCTGCGGGGAGGATGGAATGCAGGTCAGGACCGTCCCGAGTGCACTCCTGAGAGGACCCGAAAAGCTCTGGCACCCACCATGGTGATATACCGCCCCCGTCCCAGGTGCTATACTGTGCTGTTATGTTGTGTGCTGCGAGGCCTAATTAGTGATGTAACATGCGTGTGTGACCACAGACAGACTCCATGCTTGTGAGATGTGACCATATGAGGTGTGATGCTTAGAAACTACTATCAAGACTGAGACAACTTAGTGAGTCTTTGAAGAATGTCTCTGCATGCTGTGTAGTGGGTATTTCCCTGGTGCATATTGTACTAAAGTCTGTTACAGTGGGAAAATTTAATCTGACCATATGCTTTCCTGTCTACCTCATGTACCTGCTTTGATTATTTGGCACATTGTATGGTAGTTAGTATTTCTTATGGATGCTGATAAGTTGTAATTTTATTGAAATTAGGCTTGGGGCTGCTGGATGGCTCATTCGGTTAAGGCACCACGCTGAGGTGCGTGGATGAGCCTCACGGCCTCGGGTCGAATCCGGACTGTGCCAGTGCTGACTGTGGTTGGTAGCTCCACAGGGCGACGCACGATTGGTGCCTGTGTTGACCAGGATACGGGAGGGTTCAGTCAGACAGGGATCTGTGTTTCATTGCTCTCTAGCAACCCCCCTTGGGCACTTTTATGACTGCATGTCAGAGCCGCTTATGAAAGGTCTTCCTGCGGCATGAAAAACAGCTTTTCTGTTTTATTCCCTTACAAAATATATATGCTCACAAGCTGAAATGTGGTAAATGTTTCTTCTTCTCATCCAAGCAGAGTAAAATAATCTGTTAATGTGTGGGCTTGTTATTTCACCAAAGGTGTGATGTTTTTTTTTATTTAAAAGCAAAGCATCAAGATTAAATATAAGGCCATGTCATGGTTCTGTTTCCATCACATGGGTGTTTGATGTAATTGCAAAAGGGAAACATTTCTCAGACGAGCTCGCTCCTGTTTATAAAAGTACGGGCGTATGGCAAACTTCTGAGAATTCCTCTGCAAGCTGTGGCACGTGTACCTCTCTGGTGCTCCTTGTAATAAAACCTGTTACTGTGGGAAACTGCTGTCTGACCTGGTATTCTCCAGTTTACCTCATGTAGTCAAGACAAGTCAAGTTTATTTATATAGCACAATTCATACAATTGAATGCAGTTCAAAGTGCTTTATATCAATAAACAGTGGACAACAAGACAATTAAAAATAATTAAGCAATATAAATAGATTAAACGTAGTGCAAAGATAAAATAAGGTGGACATAAAATAACACATGTAAAATACCACACATGCAGAATGAAAAACAAGATAAGATCAAGAGGGCAGAACATTTTAAATAAAGTGCAATACAGTTATAGTGGAGCTCAGTCAAAGGCCCTTGAGAAGAGCAGAGTTTTCAATCCTGCTTTGAAAGACAGAACACTGGAGGCATTTATAAGTTTATAAGGTAGTTGGTTTCATCTTTGTGTTGCATAAACACTAAAAGCTGCTTCACCATTTTTTGTTTGGACCCTTGGCACTATTAGGTGGCCAGACTCTGCAGATCTAAGTGTTCTGGTTGGTTGATAATGTTTTAGCATTTCAGAAATGTATTTTGGTCCTGAGACATTTAGTGATTTGTAAACGAGTACCACATTAAAGTTTATTCTTTGACAAACCGGAGGCCAGTGTAGGGACCTGAGTATTGGGGTGTTATGTTCAGTTCTCTTTGACCTAGTTAAAAGCCTGGCAGCTGCGTTTTGGATAAGTTGAAGCCGTTTGATGGACTTTTTGGAGAGACCGGTAAAGAGAGCGTTGCAATAATCGACTCTACTTGAAATAAAAGCATGAATGAGAGTTTCTAGGTTTCTTTTTTGGACATAAGACCTCTGGCTCTAGCTATGTTTTTGAGATGGTAAAAGGCAGATTTGGTTATTGATTTAATGTGGTTGTCAAAGTTGAGATCTGAGTCAATTAGCACACCTAGGTTTCTGACTTGTGTTTTTGTTTGTAAGCCTCGTGAATCAAGATAGGAAGCGACTTTTTGTCTCGCTACTTTGCTCCAGAAAACAATAATCTCAGTTTTGTCTTTATTTAGCTGGAGAAAGTTTTTGCGCATCCAACTATTTACTTGTTCAATGCAAAGATACAGGCAGTCGATGGGGCTATAGTCGTTTGGGGAAAGTGCCAGCAGGAATGTACCTGCTTCAAATTTGTTCCTGTCAATTTGTTCAATTTGTTCACAAAATGCCCTGCCAAACCAGACATTTAAATTCTGCAACAGTGAGATTTAAACGGAACTGCCTGTGCCTATAAGTACTGCTGTCTGTAATTTGTTCAGCTGTCATTTAAACACCTCAACAGTTGTTCTCATGTTTTAAGCATTGCTGGATATATGGCTATAAACTGCTGTGTTTCACAAATGATCCAGCTGATGTTTTAACCATCAAGAACAGTTTGTATATTGCTGGGATTATACATAGTCTATCATTGCCCTTTCAATGATTGATGTTACACTGTGAGCACATACTTCTAAAGAATAGTACTGTCCAATCATGTTAAAAAGCCAGCATGATCACTCTGACATCACTTGCAATAGATTGTTTGGAGACAATAGTGCTGTCATTTATACTCAAGGATTCCAAAAACAAGATGGACCCACTGCCCTTTGCACACAAGGTTAGGCACGGCATTGTGATTCTTTTCTTTTTCTCTTTTTTTTACATTGTAATTTACTTTCAGTTCAGTGAACTCTTGAGAACCTGTCAACTTCTGCCTTGAAACTCAACCTCTGGAGCACTTGCAGTATTGTCACATGGACGCATCTGCTTTGTGTTTACAGTATCCCAACAGACTCACAGATCTGATAGTTGTCAAAAAAAAAAAACTCTGATACTTTTGGTCATTTCCAGCTCCTGCCACAATACATAATGATTTTATTAAATTCCATTTAGCATGAGGATGTAGGTGCAATTTAAAAGAAGATCACTGGTCGACGCACTGAAGATGCTCATTGTTGTTGTATACAGAGGACACACACAGCACTGATACACGCAGCCTCAGAGTACATTAACACACAGCCTGCCAGGCCCCAGCCACACACACACACACATATACACACATATGCACGCACACACGCACGCACACACACATACACAAAAGCCTGTTACACCTAAACTGCACCATTTATTGTCAGTTTTCTGTTTTACTGAATTCAGCCTGATATTGCGATTATACCCGCAGATTCCTATTCGTCACCACACACCTTCACCAGCTTCTATTCTCTCCATGCCATTCCACAACATGCTACTTACTTCGTTCTTGTATTCCTTATTTTACTCCCTCTTCTTTCTTCACGTCTTCAAAATGGTCTTTAAGTAGGAAATAATTTGTTTCACAATGACAGACAACAGGAGCAGAGTAAACACCATCCTACAACAATCCTGCTTTTCTCTTATGATTTCTTCATATCATAACGTAAGCAAAAACATAACAGCATGATGGTTGATCTGACGTACTGGATAAACAGGTATGGGCTGGGTTATTTACATCTCATGCAAATGTATGCACAACTGCTTTTAATACAACATTTGAAAACTTTACCTATGCTTTCTGGACTCTCTCTCCTGGGTGTTTTGAGACAGGATTGCAAACATGTTGACTTTAATTCACAATCTGCATGTCTATCAATAACAATTTGGACGTCTTAATATGAAGTGGCAGTACTGTGAAAACTGAGTGTGCAATTTAGAATTTTGTACTTTGTATGTAGGTACAGCAATTTGTGTTTTGCACATTGAGTCAAAGCAATCATATCATAATGTAATGCATTTGTAATGTGTGACTGCAGTTACTAGAAATGCATCTGAAAAAATGAAAAAAACTGTAGGGTCTCAGGAACATCTCAGAGACTGGATGCCATGCAAACTACACTTCAGCCTTGATTTTGGCTTCGTGGTCTAATCCATTCAACTGATGTGCAGCAGATACAGGTTAAAACCTACAGGAAAACCATTTCTTTGAGAGGTAATATAAACACACCTGCTCAATAGACAAGTAGTGACTTTTCTAAATGTATTGAATTGTGGTTACACTACTGTAACAGAAGCAAGCATTCAACGGACACTTCACAACTTTTCTTATAATGGATTTTATTTCCACTACTGTAAATGAATTTCATTGCTTCAACAGTGCAGATTTTAGCCCCATGCTGATCTAGTCATATTGAGCCCAAAAATAATCCCATACAGAATATGAAATAAGTACTACTGTGTCACAGGGGTCCAATACATCACACAGTAATAAATCATAACACCAACACATCTGATATTTTTTAAAATTCAGGTTTAATCATTGAAGATTTTTGTCTGAAAATACAGAAAATTAAAGCAACAGATTTAAAAAAAAAACAATCCTGACCCAGTAATTAAGGAAACTCAACTCATCATTGTTCACAGTAATGAAAGGAAAAAAGTACACTGGAGTGATCATTCTGCACTCTCCCTATTAGCTGCATTTGCCCACAGAAATTTGCACATTGGAACTCTTGTGAAAATGAATGAAATCAACTGTAAAAACTAGTAAAATGCACAGTTAACTGGAGGAGTTTGCCACTGGCTTCTTTTATACAAAGATGCAGATACCGGAGACAGAGTTATTACTTCAAAAACATTTTACCATGCCATCTTTTGCCATTATTACACTAATGTTATATTAATGTTTTAATAATCGAAAGTACATAAACACACCTTGAACTTATAAATTTATTAAAATGTAAAAAAAATAAAATAATATTTCAATAGCAAGTGCTTAACCTGAACCTGCTAAAAGATCATACTCTCATGTACAGGGTTTAAGCTGTACTGAGGTTAATATTGGGCACAGCTGAAATTGCAGTGGTAAGGCATTGGTCAAGGAAGGTTGCAAGTGTGTCGACGTGTGTGCGTGTGTGTGATTGGGTGAGAGTGTGTTTCTGTGTGTGTGCATTTGTGAATGTGTGTGTGCATGCGTGCGTGTGTTTGTGGGAGCGACAGTGGATGTGAGTATGTGTGTGACTGTGAGTGTGTGTGCGTGCATTTGTGAATGTGTGCATGCGTATGTTTGCGTGAATGACTGGACGTGAGTGTGTGTGTTATTGAGAATGAATGTATATGTGTATACATGTGTGTGTGTGTGTGTGGGTATGATAATGTTTGTGTATATTTCAGGAGGTGAGCCTGACGAGCCGCTGCTTGGTAAGAGCTCTTCCTTAATTGGTAATTGGGAGCACGTGTGGGTATGTGGACTGGGGTTAATTGGTTTCCTCCACTTTGCCAGGTAACGAGCTCACACAGCTGCCGCTTGTTTCCTCGGACGCAGGGAGAGGGATAAGAGAGCAGGGATTGTGGCAGTTTGTGTTTGGGCAGCCAGGAAGGAACAGGCTCTGTAGACTTTTTAACTTGGGGTTTTTTTGGATTTTGTTTTCTTTGTTTTTGTTGTTTGGATTTTCTTTTTCTTTTTCCTTTAGTTATTGCAGACAGGTTTTTTTGTTGAGGATTTTGATTTACTTTTGTTTTTCTTTTTCTTTGTTATTTCCTTTTGGGAGAAATCCCGTGGGGGGTGGGTTTCTTTTAGGTGTGTGTGGCGCGTGCGCGGCGGCGTGGGATGTGGAGGAGGCCCGGCATTCCGTGGCGTGGGCCCAGTCACGTCCCACCTTTTTTGTTCTGTGTGTGTGTGTGTGACCTCCCTCTCCCTGTGTGTGTTGACCCCCCTGGGGTGGCCAAGTGGGGGCTGGTCTGGGCCATGCGGGCAGACCTGAGAGAGGGGGTCAGAGAACGAGCACTGTGTGGAGTGAGTGTGGGGCACGAGGTAACTTACCACTGTGTGTGACGGCTTGCGGTGCGGTGATGGGGAGTCCCTCTCCTGGGGCTCGGCTCGCACGGCACGAGGTTAGTCGTTGGTGGGGTCACCGTACAAGCAGGGGGGAGCTAGAGAAGGGAGGGGGGGTCAGAGCAGGGCAGCTGCCTGTCCATGAACTGTTTTTATTATAAATTCAATACAGACTCTGCTTACCTTATCCCTGTGTCTTGGTTGTTCGTGGTGGGTGGATCCTTGCACCTGTGGTGGGTAGGGGTAGCAGGGGGAGTGCGAACGACTCCTGACATGTTTAAAATACAGCCAGGTACTGTATAATGAAAAGAATGAGCATAAAAGTCTCATCAGCAGACATGGTATCAGTAAGCTGTTAACAGAAGAATACAAATTTGGCCTGTAACTGTATGATTGTACATAGTGTATCTGTGTCCATTATTTGATTGATGTTACAGTGGATGGAGTTACACTTGTGGAATCAGAGCTCAGTGATCATATTCAATTTGAAAGAATACAAGGAGAAGCCTGTGGAGCGGTGTGGTTGTGGCTTAGCTATAGGGGGGAGGTGGGGGGGGAGTGGCTCACGGGAAGAATGCCAGGATTGAGTTGATTAGCACAGGTGTTCCTTGTCACTGATGAGTTAATTAGCACAGGTGTTCCGCACAGGTGTTCCTTGTCACTGATTGAGGTGTTCCTTGACACTTAATTAGCACAGGTGTTCCTTGTCACTGATTGAGTTAATTAGCACAGGTGTTCCTTGTCACTGATTGAGTTAATTAGCACAGGTGTTCCTTGTCACTGATTGAGTTAATTAGCACAGGTGTTCCTTGTCACTGAGATTTAATTTGAGTTAATTAGCACTTGTCACTGATTACTCTCTCCCTTTATATATGCAGTAGCGGCTGGGCCTGGGGGGAGGAAAAAGGCACACACACGCCCTGCAGAGAGCGGCAGCATGGTTTAGGAGCTGCACCGGCATTTCTGTTATAAACTGTGGTTTGAGTGTGTGTGTGTGTGTGTGAAAATAAAAGACGTCATCCCTGCACTTCCCGTGTCATTTTTCGGTCTTGTGCTGATTCTGAACCCACGGTGGCTAGAGAATTGCCACAACTGGCGCCCAGCTTGTAGTTCAGCAAAATAAACATGACCGAACCCCGTCCTTCACCTCCAACTGCCCAGCCAGTGTCCTCCCTCGCACAGATGGTGGGGGAGGTGGCTGCTGTGCACCAAGAGCAAGCAGCCGTGCTCCGAGAGCAGTCAGCAGTGACTCGCCAGTTTTTGGACGCGCTCCGCCAACAGACCCACCAGCAGACGCAGATCCTCCAGCAGCTGGTGATCCAGACGGCAGCCACGGCGGCTGCCTCCTCGGCCCCTCCACATTCAACGCTCCTGAACGTGGCTCCACCTAAGATGTCCCCGGCGGATGACCCCCAGTCATTCCTGGACGTATTCGAGGCTACAGCAGGGGCATGTGGCTGGCCGGCGGCAGAGTGGGCCGTGCGCTTGCTCCCTCTGCTGACGGGGGAGGCGCAGACAGCAGCGTGCAGCCTACCAGCTGCGTCTCAGGGGAGGTACGCGGATGTTAAGAGGGCTATCCTGGACAGGATGGGTTACTCCCCCGAGGACCACCGCCGCCGGTTTCGGACGGCGAAGCTGGGGCCGTCGGACCGGCCATTTGTCTTTAGCCAACACCTAAGGGACGCGGCGACCAGGTGGCTGAAGCCGGGGGAGTCCGCTGGGGAGCAACGGGTGCTGGGAGTAGTTGGTTCGGGGCAGTTTGTGGAGGGGCTACCGGCCAGCACTGTGTCCTGGGTCCGGTGCCATCGGCCGAGGGACATGGAATCAGCTGTCACGTTGGCGGAGGACCACCTGGCAGAGCACCCTCAGCGCCCAGCAGAAGAGGGGAGGACACCGGCGACGCAGCGTCCTACCCCAGCGCCAAGACGAAAACCCCCTCCCTCCCCTTCTTCATTTTCAGTTCGCCCTCCCCCTCGCCCCCGCACTAACCCTCCCTCTGCTTCTCCTGTTCCGCCACAGGTTCCAGCCGCTACCGGCACTGTTCCCACCTCACAGGGGGCTCCTCAAACGTCGGGGCAGGAGTGCTGGCGGTGCGGGCAGCCCGGACACTTCTGCAGCGAGTGCCCACTGATGGAGGTCGGCCAAGTGATCCGGGTTGCTGGCCCACTGGCATCCTCCCCCGGTTCAGGAGAGACATACAGCGTTCCAGTAAGGATCCAAGGGGGTATTCACCAGGCGATGGTGGATTCGGGCTGCATGCGGTCCATAATCCACCAGAGCCTGGTTCGGCCCGGGGCTTTGGTAGAGGCATCTGGGGTATCTACTAGGTGTGTGCATGGGGATATTCACAAGTACCCTGTTGTACCGGTTGAAATTATCTACAAGGGCAAAACGCATAGTATTAAGGCTGCGGTTAGTTCCCGCCTTGTGCATCCTCTGATTTTGGGCACAGATTGGCTGGGGTTTCACAGCTTAGTGACAGTATGTGGGGATGTGTTCACGGCCGGTAGGGAAATGTGGAATGTGTGCTGTGCTCAGTGGCGACGTGAGGTTGTCCCCCATACGGACCATTGGGGGTGTGCATTTACAGACCACTTTATTTGTCAATGATTACTTGTATTCTGAATCTGATCACAGAAATCTAATTTCAATGACAAATACTGTGGTCACTGTGACCATGTACTCCAGATTAATAAAGAATAACTAGTTCTGCCTACAGACGTTAAAAAGCCAACACTGAATCTATAATTTTACACAACATAGGAGGTCCCTTAAGAACAAGAAACATCAGTGTCCCTGTTCTTGCTGAAACCATGCAGTAATACACAAAAAGCCAACCTTCATACTGATGCCTGTGACGCTCTGACCAGAGAAAGCTCCTGTAATCCATCTAGTGACAAGTTATTACAAGGCTAGCTCTCAGAACTCTCAGAACATTACTGCTTCATGTACTTGCTATGCTTATTCTGTTATCGGCCTTTGTCACAGCCCAAACATTGGATTACAGTTGAGCTAGGATGTGCCCATCAGACCAAAACTCAGTCATTTCCACAGCTGCATAGGTGTTCTTATGTCATAGTAATTGCAGCAGATATGGCTGTAAACTAAAATGTTTTACAAATAATCCAGACAATGTTTGATCGATCAGAGAAACTGTTTTCATGGCTATATGAGCACACATAGTGAATCACTGCCCATTCTTTCACTGCTCCGCCTCAGTTCCTGTAGATTCAGTGGGAAACCTGCAGTGATTAATGCACTTCAGACTGTGTTCTGCAGTGTACAGCTGCTTGGAGGCTTAAGGTAGTGAAGGGAAGTGTATGTTTCTGTATTTCTGTATGCACTCCTGGCCACTTCTGCCTAGGCCTGTGGCCTTGTCCCAGTCTCCACATTCCCAGTTACCATGGCGATGAGGGCAAAGAGCGATGGAGAGCTACGGAGAGGATGGAATGCAGGTCAGGGCCGTCCCGAGTTCACTCCTGAGAGGACCCGAAAAGCTCTGGCACCCACAATGGGGATATACCGCCCCCGTCCCAGGCACTATACTGTGCTGTTGTGTTGCGTGCTGAGATGCCTAATTAGTGATGTAACATGCGTGTGTGACCACAGACAGAGACTCCATGCTTGTGAGATGTGACCTTATGAGGTGTGATGCTTATAAACTACTATCAAGACTGAGACAACTTAGTGAGTCTTTGGAGAATGCCACTGCATGCTGTGTAGTGGGTATTTCCCTGGTGCATATTGTACTAAAGTCTGTTACAGTGGGAAAATGTCATCTGGCCTGATGATTTCCTGTCTACCTCATGTACCTGCTTTGAGTGGTTCCTATCAATGCAGTGATTATTTGGCACATTGTATGGTAGTTAGCATTTCTTATGGATGCTGATAAGTTGTAATTTTATTGAAATTAGGCTTGGGGCTGCTGGATGGCTCATTCGGTTAAGGCACCACGCTGAGGTGCATGGATGAGCCTCACGGCCTCGGGTCGAATCCGGACCGTGCCAGTGCCGACTGTGGCCGGTAGCTCCACAGGGAGATGCACTATTGGTGCCTGTATTGCCCAGGATACGGGAGGGTTCAGTCAGACAGGGATCTGTGTTTCATCGCTCTCTAGCAAACTTCTGAGAATTCCTCTGCAGGCTGTGTAGTGTGTGTCTCCCTGGTGCCCCTTGTATTAAAGCCTGTTAAAGGAAACCTGTCTACCTCATGTACAGTGCCATGAAAAATATTTTCCCCCATCCTGCTTTTTTATATTAGTGCCTAGTTTCAGATCTTTACAAAAAATGTTATATTAGACAGAGGGAACCGGAGTAAGCAGTCAACGTTTTAGAAACTCCCAACTTCTGCCTTGAGTCTCACCCTCTGGAGTTCAGTCCCTTGTAGTAGCGTCACAAGACCACTGGATGGCAGAAAGCATCCACTTTGTGTTTCCAGTATTCCAATACAGCCCACAGGTCTGATAGCAAAAGTAAATACTCTGATATTTTCAACCATTTCAAGCTCCTGCCACGGCACATAATGGTTTTATTAAAATCCATTTAGCATGAGGATGGGGGTGTAATTTCAAAAAAATGCACTGGTAGATGCACTGAAGATGCTCATTTTTATTGTACACACAGAGCACGTACACAGCGCATCAATACACACACACGCACACACGTGCACAACATGCACACACACGCACACAAACATACACACAAACACACACCCACACACATACACACCATGTTCTCCTGATCACATAGATAGATGGTTTGATACTGTGGTTTGTGTCTTTGGAGGCCCTACTAGACTGAAGGCTTTTCTTTCTGGGGAGGCAACGCTCCTTTGGTGTGTGTAGCAGGATGCTGGCCATGTTCTACCAGATCATTGTGGCCGGTGTCCTGTTCTACACCTGTGTGTGCTGGGCTGGGAGCCTCTACTCCAGGGACACAAAGAGGCTCAAACTGATCCAGAAGACCAGCTGCCACCCTCTGCTGCTGTTTTGGGTGCAGTGGGCGGTTGCCGACTCCCCCCCCCCCCCCCCCCCCCCCCCTTCTCTGCTTCCTCGGCCAGCCCTCTAGCTGCCCTCCTCAGCCTTGCCCCTGCCATGCCCGTGTTCTCCAGAAGGTGGAGCACTGACTGGCGGGTGAACCCCCAGCGTCCCACCTCCACTGGATATACTGTCGCTCTCTAACCGGCCTCCTTACACTCCTTACACTCTCACACTCCGCTGCCAGGTCGGAGTACTTCAGCCGTTTCCGCTCATAGGCTGCTTCTGCCCCCTCCTCCCATGGGAGGGTGAGCTCCATAAGGAGCACCACCTTCACCCGAGTGGACCACGTCTCCATATAAGGAGCACCACCTTCGCCCGAGTGGACCACGTCTCCATATAAGGAGCACCACCTTCGCCGAGTGGACCACGTCTCCATATAAGGAGCCCGAGTGGACCACGTCTCCATATAAGGAGCTCCACCTTCGCCCGAGTGGACCACGTCTCCATATAAGGAGATAAGGAGCACCACCTTCGCCCGAGTACCACGTCTCCATGTTAGGAAGCTGTGCTGATCTCATTTGGGAAACGGAGCTGTGGATTGAGATCTACACGCATGCTCCACCCCCTGCCTGGTACCAGGACTCTACTCCCACCTTTGTGTCCTACGGTCCCCTCCTCCTCTGCTTACCTCACAAAGTGGGTTTGATGCTCTTTCACAGGAGAGGCGTCTCTGTTTGCCTCCTGTCTGCTGGTCTCCAGTAATTCCAGAAGCTTTCGCAGCAGCTGGTCATACCTCCATCTGTAGCACCCCTGTGCTGGGGCCGTCTCACAGCCTGACTGTGCCGGAGGCCTGCTCTGTGTCCCTGTGCTGGAGGCCTGCTCTGTGTCCCTGTGCGGAGGCCTGCCTGCTCTGTGTCCCTGTGCCGGAGACCTGCTCTATGTCCCTGTGCTGGAGACCTGCTCTGTGTCTCTGTGCTGGAGGCCTGCTCTGTGTCCTTGTGCTGGAGACCTGCTCTGTGTCCCTGTGCTGGAGCCGTCTCACAGCCTGACAGAATGTGCCACAGGCCTCGTTTGGGGGCAGCACAGAGCGGACGGTCTCATCCGCACCAAACCATTAGCGCAGGTTCTGAGGAGAAGGCAGCGTGTCATAATTGGCCCTGATCAGGAAGCTAAGCCTGGCTTGTGGTATCTTCCACCAGTCTGACCCACTGAGCGATCGGTCCTCCACACTTTCCCACGCTGTCCATCCTCCCAGACCACCTTAGCAAACTGCTAAAACCTGCTACCTCTCCTGCGCCATCCATGGTGGGATGACCCAGAGTCTTCTGTGTCCCTCTGTTTCCCTGCTGGGGGGGTGTACCCCTCTGTTTCCCTGCTGCCCCTCTGTTTCCCTGCTGGGGGGTTGTGCCCCTCTGTTTCCCTGCTGGGGGGGTTGTGCCCCTCTGTTTCCCTGCTGGGGGGGTTGTGCCCCTCTGTTTCCCTGCTGGGGGGGTTGTGCCCCTCTGTTTCCCTGCTGGGGGGGGGTTGTGCCCCTCTGTTTCCCTGCTGGGGGGAAGCAGTCAGGTAGAAGCAAACTGCAAACATAGAATGCATATCAGGCCACTGCTATATGTACCACAATTAAACCATCAGTGAAAGCCCAGGATATACTGGTATATTTATAAATCAATGACAAACTATGTTCTACAGCATATCCACCAATTTACCCACCCAGATATAATTTCTGATTAACAATGTTGTACATTTTAAGCTCTCATAAAATGCCAATAGTACAGATTCTGATGTAGTCAGCTGAAAGGAACTTCTTAGCTTACAAAGGAGATGGTACAGTAGAATGGGCACATCCAATTTGTTCAGGTGCAGGGCATAAACAATATGTAGAGTTAAAAAAATGTCTGATGTTTGAACAGACTAGGCAGAATTTGTGTCATTTCAAACAGATTGGAATATGGGTTTAACATCAGCATGCCTTTGGAGCTGAGACGCGCAAGTGAGTACGTTTAACATGGTCGGTGAAAATAGCGGTGATATGTGTTATTCAACCAATCATTTAAACAGAAACATTTACACTCTAGACATTTGACACGTAAACAGTAAAAATAACACATACAAATGCAACATTACAAACTTGCACCAGCAGGACTCACTTCCCCCTTTCTCCCCTTTAATTTGATCTTTCCCTTGTCCCATCCTCCCTTATCTGATAGAAGAAAAATAATCACATTATCAGAACAGACAGCAACAGAACAGACATTGCCACAGGAATACCTAACACACAACAGCAATTTTCCCCCATGTGGAATAAGCCGGCATTTTGGAAAAAACAGAGTTGCGCGGTCTCTAATAAAAATGATTAGCATGGCTTACAGGCTCGTCACGGAACAGAAAAAATAATATAAAATGACACCAACACAACAATCCTGTAATGTAATTACTGTATCACATTTTGCAGTAAATTATTGACTTATCAATGTTCAGTCCAAAAGCTCTTATTAGATGCCACTGTTGACATTTTTAAGTTGGGCCTTACAATCCTTCCAGCTTCTCCCATTGTTATGCCTGGATTTATGACATGGTCAATCACTGTGGCTCTAAATTCATTCGATACAACAATATTTCTTCTACCTGCTTGACCACAACCTCAGCCACAGCCACGACCCGTCCATCAGTACCAACTGCATTGGGCTGCTCCATGTTGTCAGACACTGCTGAATGTAGTGCTGTAAAACAGCCTTTTATGTTGGGATTACCAATCGTGCTGCAATGCGACTCACCTGGGCAATGTTGCTGGAAGTGACGAGACAGGACTGCAAACATCTTGACTTCATTTCACAATCTGCATGTCTAGCAATAAGCATTGGAACATTGTACTAATACGAGACGACTGTATTGTGAAAACTGAGTGTGATTTAGAGTTGTGCACTTTGTGGGTAGGTACTGCAATTAGTGTCTTAGGGTAAGAATTTTGCCAGTCAGTTTGGCAAATTGAGTTTTCCACATTGAGCCAAAGCAATCATAACATACTGTAATGCATTTGTAATGTGTGACTGCAGATATTAGAAATGCATCTGAAAAAATGAGAAAAACTGTAGGGTCTCAGGAACATCTCAAGAGACTGGATGTCATGCAAACCACACTTCTGCCCTGATTTTGGCTTAGTGGTCTAATCCATTCAACTGATGTGCAGCAGATCCAGGTTCAAACCTACAGGAAAACCATTTATTTGAGAGGTAACATAAATATACCAGCTCAATAGACAAGCAGTGACTTTTCAAAATGTATTGAGTTGTGGTTACACTACAGTAACAGAAGCAAGCATTCATCAGACACTACACAACTTTTCTTATAATGGATTTTATTTCCACTACTGTAGATGAATGTCATTGCTTCAACTGCAGATTTTAACCCCATGCTGATATTCATATTGCTTCAACTGCATGCCCCGTGCTGATCTACTCATATTGAGCCCAAACATAATCCCATACAGAATATGAAATAAGTACTACTGTGTCACAGGAGTTCAATACATCACACAATAATAAATCACAACAGCAAAACATTTGATATTTTTATAATTCAGGTTTAATCATTGCATATTATTGTCTGAAAATACAGAAAATTAAAGCAAAAAAAAAAAAAAAAAAAAAAATCAATCCTAACAGAATAAATAAGGAAACTCAATCCATCATTGTTTACAGTAATGAAAGGAAATAAGTACACTGCAGTGATCATTCTGCATTCTCCCTATCAGCTGCATTTGCCCACAGAAATTTGCACATTGGAACTCTTGTGAAAATGAATGAAAGCAACTGTAAAAACTAGTAAAATGCACATTTAAGTGGAGGAGTTTGCCACTGGCTTCTTTTAACAAAGATGCAGATACAGGAGACAGAATTATTACTTCAAAAACATTTTACTCTGCCATCTTTTGGCATTATTACTCTCAATGTTATATTAATGTTTTAATAATCAAAAGTACATAAACACACCTTGAACATTTGCAATATAAATGTATTAAAATGTAAAAAAAATAAAATCATATTTAGACAGCGAGTGCTTAACCTGAACCTGCTAAAAGATCATACTCTCATGTACAGGGTTTAAGCTGTACTGAGGTTAATATTGGGCACAGCTGAAATTGCAGTGGTAAGGCATTGGTCAAGGAAGGTTGCAAGTGTGTCGACGTGTGTGTGTGTGTGTGTGTGATTGGGTGAGAGTGTGTTTCTGTGTGGTGTATTTGTGAATGTGTGTGCATGCATGCGTACGTTTGTGGGAGTGACTGTTGATGTGAACATGTGTGTGAGTGCGTGAGTATGCGTGTGTGTGTGTGTGCCCGGGTTGCGTGTGTGAATGGGTAAGAGAATGTGTGTGTGTGTGTGTGCACGCATGTATGTGTGTGTGCATGTGTGTGAGTATGATTGAGTGCATGAGTATGTGTGCACACAGGTGGGGTGCGTGTGTGTATGGGTAAGAGAAAGTGTGTGTGCGTGCGTTTGTGTGAATGTGTGTGAGACTGTGTATTTGAGTGTGTGCGCGTGCAAGAGAATGAGTGTATGTATGTGTATGTGTGTGTGCGTGAGAGTGCCTTTGTGAATGTGTGTGTGTTTATACATGTGTGTGTGTGTGTGTGTGTATGTATGGGTATGAGAATGTTTTGTGTATACATGTGTATATGGTGTGTGCACGCATGTAAGTGTATGCATGTGTGTGTGTGTGTGTGTGCATGAGTATGTGTGTGTGTGTGTATGTATAGGTAATAGAAGTATGTGTGTGTGCGTGCGTATGAATGTGTGTGTGTTGACACATGTTTGTGTTTGTGCATGAGTGCATGAGTGTGTGTGTGTGTGCGTGCGTTTGCGAATGTGTGTGTCTGTATGTGAGTGTGTGAGTGAGAGAAAGAGTGTGTGTGTGTGTGCATACGGGTATGAGCGTGTGTATGTTCGCATGGGTGTGTGTGTGTGCGTGTGTGAGATTGTGTGTGTCTGTGTGTAGGTGTGTGTGAGTGACTGGGTGAGAGAGTGTGTGCGTGCGTAGGTGTGTGAGTGTGTGTGCATGAGTAAACATGAGTGTGTGTATTTGTGAGTGTGTGTGCATGATGAGAGAGAAAGGGTGTGTGTGAGAGTATGTGTGTGTGTGTGATGGAGTGTGTGTGTGTGTGTGGTGACTGGTGTGTGCGAGAGTGTGTGTAGGTGTGTGAGTGCGTGTGTGTGGGTCTAGGTGTGCATATGAGTGTGTGTGTATATATATATTTATATATATATATGTGTGAGTGTGTGTGTGAGTGTGTGTGTGTGTATAGTGTGTGTGTGTGTGTGTGTGTGTGTGTGTGTGTGTAGGTGTATATGTGAGTGTGTGTTGTGTGTGTGTGTGTGTATATGTGTGTGTGGTGTGTGTGAGTGGTGTCTAGGTGTATATGAGTGTTTGTGTTTATATAGGTGTGTGTGTGTGTGTGAGTGTGTGTGTGTATATGTGTGTGTATATGGTATGTGTGTGTGTGTGTGTGTGTGCATGCGTTCGAGTGTGTATGCGCACATGTGTGTGTGTGTGTATGTATGTGTGTGTGTGCATGTTTGTGTGTGCGCGCATGTGTGTGTGTCTCTACTCCAGTTAGCAGAGGGACACTGAGGAGTGTGTGTGTTGACACATGTTTGTGTCTCTGCACGCATGTATGTGTGTGTGTGTGTGGGTGCATGAGTTTGTGTGTGTGTGTGTGCGTGCGTTTGTGTGAATGTGTGTGTGTGTGTGTGTGTGTGTGTGAGTGTGACTGAGCATGAGAGAGAGAGAGAGTGTGTGTGTGTGCATACGGTTATGAGCGTGTGTACGTATGCATGCATGTGTGTGTGTGCGCGTGAGAGTGCACTGGTGAATGTGTGTGTTTTGTGTGTGCGAGAGATTGTGTGTGTCCGTGTGTAGGTGTGTGTGTGCATGTGTGTGATTGGGTGTGTGAGTGATTGGTGTGTGAGATGTGTGTGTATGTGTGTGTAAGTGTGTGAGTGTGTGTGCACGAGTGTGTGTGTGTGCGTAGGTGTGTGAGTGTGTGTGTACATGAGCGTGTGTGTGTGAGTGTGAGAAAGGTGTGTGTGAGAGAGAGTGTGTGTGTGTGTGTGGATGTGTGTGTGTAGTGTGGTGTGTGTGTGTGTATGTGTATGTGAGTGTGTGTGTGTGAGTGTGTGTATGTGTATGAGTGTGTGTGTTTGTGTGTGTGTGAGTGTGTGTGAATGTGTGTGTGTGTGTGTGTGTGTGTGTACGTGTGTGTGTGTGTTTGTGTGTGTACATGTGCGTGTGTGTGCGCATGTGAGTGTGTGTGTGTGTGTGTGTGTGTGTGTGTGTGTGTGTGTGTGTGTGTGTGTGTGTGCACGTGCATGTGTGTGCGCGCACGTGTGTGTGTGTGTGATGTATGTGTGTGTGTGTGTGTGTGTGTGTGTGTGTGTGTCTCTACTCCAGTTAGCAGAGGGACACTGAGTATTTCCACACATAAAATCCAGCACAGAGGGGTGTGTGTGGAGTGAAGTGTGTGTGGAATCTGTGCAGGAGGGTCAGTGTGTCAGAGTCAGAGACGCTGTAGAAGGACAGAGTGCCGGCCGGACGGTCCACACACACTCCTACCCTGTACACACACACTCCTCTACCAGCATCATCACACACTCCTGCTCTGCGGTAGGGGGAGGGGGGGGCAGGTATGTGTGTTTGGTTCTTATTGTGCCTGAGAGAGTAACTGAGTTTATCAGAGTATCTGAGTTTAAAGCACCTCAGACTCCAGGAGTTTTTATTCCATCCAAACCTACAGTCAGAACCCTTCCTTTCCTGCTGATTCCTTTATATGTCACTGCTATAAAAAATGTCCCCCTCAGACACACTGAACTCAGCCTCCCAGTAACAGCGCTCACACACACTCTCTCTGCACACAACCTGGGGCGGGTACTCAAATCTCTCTGGATGATCAGGATATGGCTCCTCTCTCCCCGGTGTGTGTGTCACCCTCCTGTTCCCCTCAGACAGAGACAGCTCTCTGTGCGCTGTGTTTGGATCCAGTGTGAGCTGACAGCCGTCTGCACACCAGAGACATTAATGAGATTAATTATCATTATTAATATTCACCTCATTATGTGTGAGAGAGAGAGCTGTGATAGTACCTCTGTGTGTGTGATTGTGTACATGTGTGCTTCTGTTTGTGTGTTTATGTGTGTAAGAGAGAAGTCTCTCTCTCTCACACACACACACACACACACACACACACAGCAGAGTGTGTATCTATGGAAAGTGTTCTGTGTCGATACACACTCACATTTCCTGGGTCCTGGTTTGGTCCTGTTCTCTCCTCCATGGTCCACACTGTAAGAACAGCAGAACAGAATTATGAATTTTAACCATCCTTTATTTCCACTCTCAACACACCAATGACATCACATAAATAAAAACAAAGACACAATAAAACACAAAACCAAGATCATATGAAAAACACACAAATCTGTCACAAAGGAAACTTATTCCATTCCCTCACCCTATTCCATGTGCAAAAATAGCTCCCCTCCCTCCACTGAACATAAAACACCCTTATAACACACACACTCTGAAACACACTCAGGTTCTCCATTGCTTTGTAATACTGAAACTCCACCATCACTGTGTCCCTGATCAAACCCCTAACTACAACAACCACATCTTATTTACTGCAGTGATCCCCTGCAGCACCCTCCACTGGAGATCCCCAACCCTCTTGAGTAACGCTGGTTTGAACAGTGCCCTCCATGCCCCCCCCCCCCCAAACTCCGTTTGTGTGTGTGTGTGTGTGTGTGTGTGTGTGTGTGAGGTGCAGTGTGGAAACTCTCTGTACTTACAGCAGTGTGAGTGTGTCCAGTTTAGCAGCAGACAGCACTCTCACTCCTGAGTCTCCTGGGTGATTGTATCTCAGGTCCAGCTCTCTCAGGTGTGGTGTGTGTGTGTGTGTGTGTGTGTGTGTGTGTGAGGTGCAGTGTGGAAACTCTCTGTACTTACAGCAGTGTGAGTGTGTCCAGTTTAGCAGCAGACAGCGCTCTCACTCCTGAGTCTCCTGGGTGATTGTATCTCAGGTCCAGCTCTCTCAGGTGTGAGGGGTTTGAACACAGAGCTGAAGCCAGAGAATCACAGCCTCTCTGTGTGACTCTACAGCCTGACAGCCTGCAGAGAGAAGGACACGCACAACTTACACACATTAATATAAACTAACAGGGCTGTGTGTGTCAAATACATAGCAGTGTTACACACCTTACACACATTAATATAAACTAACAGGGCTGTGTGTGTCAAACACATAGCAGTGTGTTACACACCTTACACACATTAATATAAACTAACAGGGCTGTGTGTGTCAAACAAAAAGCAGTGTGTTACACACATTACACACATTAATATAAACTAACAGGGCAGTGTGTCAAACACGGCAGTGTGTTACACACCTTACACACATTAATATAAACTAACAGGGTTGTGTGTCAAACACATAGCAGTGTGGTACACACCTTACACACATTAATATAAACTAACAGGGCTGTGTGTCAAACACATAGCAGTGTGTTACTCACCTTACACACATTAATATAAACTAACAGGGCTGTGTGTGTCAAACACATAGCAGTGTGTTACACACCTTACACACATTAATATAGGCCTAAACTAACATGACTGCGTGTGTCAAACACATAGCAGTGTGTTACACACCATACACACATTAATATAAACTAACAGGGCTGTGTGTGTCAAACACATAGCAGTTTGTTACACACCTTACACACATTAATATAAACTAGCAGGGCAGTGTGTGTCAAACGAAAAGCAGTGTGTTACACACATTACACACATTAATATAAACTAGCAGGGCAGTGTGTGTCAAACGAAAAGCAGTGTGTTACACACATTACACACATTAATATAAACTAACAGGGCAGTGTGTCAAACACGGCAGTGTGTTACACACCTTACACACATTAATATAAACTAACAGGGTTGTGTGTCAAACACATAGCAGTGTGGTACACACCTTACACACATTAATATAAACTAACAGGGCTGTGTGTCAAACACATAGCAGTGTGTTACTCACCTTACACACATTAATATAAACTAACAGGGCTGTGTGTGTCAAACACATAGCAGTGTGTTACACACCTTACACACATTAATATAAACTAACAGGGCTGTGTGAGTTAGACACATCGCAGTGTGTTACACACCATACACACATTAATATAAACTAACAGGGCCGTGTGTCAAACACATAGCAGTGTGTTACACACCTTACACAATAATATAAACTAACAGGGCTGTGTGTGTCAAACACATAGAAGTGTGTTACACACCTTACACACATTAATATAAACTAGCAGGGCTGTGTGTGTCAAACACGTAGCAGTGTGTTACACACCTTACACACATTAATATAAACTAACAGAGCTGCGTGTGTTAGACACATAGCAGTGTGTTACACACCATACACACATTAATATAAACAAACAGGGCTGTGTGTGTCAAACACAGCGCAGTGTGTTACACACCTTACACACATTAATATAAACAAACAGGGCTGTGTGTGTCAAACACATAGCAGAGTATTACACACCATACAGCACATTAATATAAACTAACAGGGCTGTGTGTGTAAAACATATAGCAGTGTGTTACACAACTTACACACATTTATTGTCTTCAACCTTTCCAAGTTTTCCCCTGCTGAGGTCACTCCACTGGCTACCAGTCATGGCAGGTTAAAAGTCCTGACCCTCACCTAACTGCAGCCAACAGGACGGCCCCCATCTACTTACAGCACATGATTAAATCCTATACCCCCACTTGACCACTGCCTTGTACCCCCTGCCATCCGGGTAAAGGGTTCAATCTTGTCTCTACCACGAAGCTTCTCCACCCTAGCTGTCCAGTGGTGGAATGAACTCCCTGTTCCTCTACGAACCTCTCCCTCACTACCCATCTTCCGCCGTGGTCTGAAGATGCATCTCTTCAGACTATACCTGGACTAACTATCACCACTCTGTAGATCATTTCTATCACTTAAATCCCCCTATTTCTACACATGTACCTCCTGTGCCACTCATGTTACATGTACCTCCATCCAGCACTTATTGTGCCATGTATCATTGTCTAGATGTTGCTTGTAATGCCTCCTAGTTTGACTTAGCATAGGTTAGGTCAGAGTAATGTTTACTGTGTGAACTGGACTTAATGTGTTCATGGCTATGAATAACTGCAAAATATTGTACCCTATCGGACCTGTGTTTTGTAGGTGTTCCAATTACCTTTTGTATGCACTTATTGTACGTCACTTTGGATAAAAGCGTCTGGCAAATAAATGTAATGTAACATAATATAAACTAACAGGGCTGTGTGTGTTAAACTAAAATAACATGAATGTGGAATGAGTCATTATCAAACACATTTGAGTTTACACCCCACTACAGTTCAGTAAACAGGACTAATTTCTTCATTCATTTGTGTAGTCGAATTCTACCAAGAGGAAGAACAGGAACATGCTGTTTCAGTTCTGTGGAGTGTCTGTTTTCACATTAGAAACATTGACATCAGTGTTGTATTTAGTCACATTGTAGCCCTAATTTATTGAAGGGGTTTGTGTTTGTACTCACCCCATTCTATGCAGTTTACAGTGTGGGTCCTCCAGTCCAGCAGAGAGCGCTCTCACTCCTGAATCCTGCAGCTCGTTGTCTCTGAGCTCCAGATCTCTCAGCTCTGAGTGAGGAGAACGCAGGACTGAGGCCAGAACATCACAGCAGCCCTCTGTGAGATTACAGCAACCCAGCCTGTGGAGAGACCACACACACACAAACACGCACGCACGCATGCACACAAACACACGCACAAATTCTTTGTGACATTGTTCACCTTGACAGTTGATACATATGTACCTACGCATTCCTGAGATGTACACATAAAACCAGGGAGGGGAGTGTGTAAATTAAGTTCATAAAATATTCTGACTAATCCACAATAGTCTCCACAAAAGGCAATTACTGGGCTCTAATAACCCTTTCCATGTGATGAACTTATCTGATTTGCAAACATAAAAAACAGCATTTTGGTGGTGCACTTTACCTCACCTGACATGTTCTTCAGTTCATAAACATCTATACATTTCAAAGACACTGAATATTCATCACTATGAATAGATAAATATAACTGTTAATGTACTCGTATAACCCGTTAGCTAAATGCATTACTGTCATCATGATAATATTTTCTTCTTAATCTTGTAACCGTCAAGTTATCAAACAATTTAAGTTTAACAAATTATACAGTCTGTCAGGGTTTTTGACATTAATTTTAAAATATTCAGCAAGGTGACATGAAACCGCATTCGATACAAAATTGCGCTCTTCTTTATTTATCTCTCGCCAAAGTAACGTGACGGTAACCATGACGACGCTGTTTAAAATGTGGCCGTTAGCAGGGTCGGTTGGTTACCATGGCGATGCCAGCTCGCTTTGAGCTGTTTACTGTTACCTCAGCTAGTTCATTCTTTGAAAATACAGAACTGCAGTTACATAACACAATTATTTGATAATAAATATTAACACTTTGCAAATATCATTTGTTTACCATTTACATCAAACAACATGACCCTCAAGTTGACACTTGTTGCTATTGTTCTAAGTTCAGCTTTCGCTTTGACTCACACAGTCACAGGCACGAGTTAGCTAGCTAGCCTGCCCAACCTACCTTAATGTTACTTCATGACCCAACCTAGCTGGCGGAGCCAGAGAGGAACTAAGCAGCTAAATGTCACGGCCAACTTAAATATATACATCGGTATATAAAATAAGGTTATTAATATAAGGTTTTATCTAACCAGTCATGATATTATTGGTCAGACCCGCGATATTGTCCCTGCTAACAGCTGAAGCAGTGCCGGAGCCGTGTACGAGCTGTGCTACACTTCAGTTCATCTGGCACGATCTTACAGTAACGTAACTATGGCATCAACTGGAATTACACTGCATCGCCATCTAGTGTCTGTATCAGAACAGCACAACTGATGACTGCCACTAACTTTTATTGCTGGTAGACACTAGATTTTCAAAGATGTGGTGTCTTTTGAAACATCCACACATTGCACCTATGTTCTCCATGTCTTTACGCTATAATCCATCCAATCATTTTATTCTCGCACGCTTTTGCGAATATAATAGGTTAATTACTGAGTTACATGTAATTATTTTTGTATCAATGATAATAATAATGAAAATAAAAGCCTGATGTATTGGGTCACTTCTTTCTTTTAAAACCCCTCATCAACACGTTGGTAGCCTTTGCAGAGTAATATAAAATGCACAAAAAATGTAATAAGTGGGAGCATTTGAAAGTTTATTAGAATACTCCAAGAAATACTTCTGTAAATTATGTTATTCTTTAGATGATAGGAGCTAGAGCCAGAATATTTATCTCTGAATCAGACTATTCCACACAGCATGACTGCTTACAAAGGTATAATATCCAGGCTATGACTTGGGAGTGGAACCACAGAAAAATGACTAAACTAAACAATGTAACACTGCATCTAAACAGCAGCTCACATGTTGTTCAGATAGACACTCTCCCACCAAGATGTACACACATACCGTGCTGGTGAGTTAATGCCCGGCTTTACCAGCAGAATAAAATACCATTTTATTCACAATCCTTTCAGAAACACCACAATCCTGAAAATTAAACATCCTGCTAGACTGAACTCTGACAGTTCTATAGATGTAATTCTGACCCAAATGGGACCTTTTCCAATACTGTAAGCTCTCTGAATTGGGGCAATGGGCTCATCTACCTTTTCTATGATCTTTTCTCTGGGCTTAAGCCTCCCATCCCATACTAGATGTGCAGCTGCCACCTTTCAGAGTGGACAGTGAGTTAGTTTTCAGTGCTGTAGGATGTTTGGCCACCACCAAAAGTAAAGACAACACACGTTTCATGTGTGGACAGTCAATTTGCTCATTTCCTTTTAGTTTTCTGTGACAAACTTCCCACAGCACTCCCCCCCTGTCTTCATCACATTGTGATACCACTGTCACAATAAAAGTCCTCACTCAAAAATGGCTACAATTATTAATAAATAATTGTCTCATAATAATTGTCCAGCAGCCCTAATGAAAGGTAGCTGTTACCTGTTTATAAGAAGGTGGAATGTCTTAATCATTGTACCTGCACACTGAAGAAGGCAACATGCCAAAACGTTTGTGCATGAATCTTGTGCCATTTTTTAGAGTGTGAACCAATTTCTTTTCAATTGAAAATATTTAAGTCAAACGGGTGAGCGCGGTGATTTCTCTTGTTATGAACAATAAAAGTCCTCTACAGGCATGTTGCCAGCACTGTCTGCCTCGTCTGTGCCTCGTTCCCATAGCATACAGTATGGATGTGATACAAGTTTATTAAAGGATATGAAAGATATGGAATTGAAGGTATCTGTAAGTGGGTGGAAAATCACAACCTGTACCTGTACAACATGCCATATAAATGCTCTGCCCGTTTGCAAATGTTGCACACAATGCAAATCATGCAAACTATGCAGACTACACAGAAGTATAAAACAGTCCTTAGAAGGACCATCTCTGTAAACCCTTGCAGGAGGAGTATGCAACACATACAGGAATGATAGATTAAATCATTAGGGCACACCAGTAGTACAATGCCTTTTATTTACTGTCAGGATAATTACCATGCAGTGCCCCAAAACCTTGGGGGGGGGGGGGGGGGCATGGTATGGTGGGGATGGAGAGTTTTGGTCAGGTCAGACTATATTTTGCCAAATGTAAAGTAGTGTGGATTGCAGGAAATGTTCTCTGGATAGCATTGAAGGGAAGCTCAAACAATTTACTTCATTATCCAAAGTCCTTTCATGAAAAGCATTTTTGGTATGCCTCACAATTTCTTTGTGTTCCGTTTCTTTATCTTACAATCTCTTCAGGTGCATGTCCTTTCCTCTCTTACAGCATAGTGTCCAGTACATCTTTCCATGCCTTGTAAATAAAATGATTGCCTCTTAATACTGTTAAAGCTTTCTATTCATGGTTATTGGCAACTCTCATACTGTGTCATAAAGTGCTCTTTCTCTTACAGCGCATATAAAGTACGTGGCTTACTAATACACTGACTGAAATGTGCATCTCTCCTAGAACCAATCACTGCATTGGTGCCATAAATAAACTCCTCTTCCATCATCTTGTGTTTGAAAGCCAACTCTAGGGAATGACATCCGGTCCAGACCCCCATAGAAGCATCCAATTGCACCAAGTGTGGCTCTGACAGACAGTAGCGTGTCCAATGTAAAAGGAGGCTACTGCCCTCCTGGAAGAGCACATAGAACACTGCAGCGCTACTATATATATAAATTCCTTCCCTCTTACAAAAAGGGGGAAATACGTGTGGTTCCCAGAGATTGAACCCAACATAGTTTATATTTTCATTATTTCCAGCTCCCAAAGAAGGGCGGTTCTCAACTTTCTATCTTGGATCTCAGTGTTAAACAAACATTTGAGGCAGTATAATTTCAAAATGTTAACATACAGCACTCTTTCACGTTCATTATGGCAGAACGACTGGAAAATTTTGTGCAATTCTTTTAATAAATAATTATTAATAATGATTAACTGATTAGATTAAAATCTACTCCATGGCCTATAAAAAGAATGACTTAAAATATCCTTAACTTAATACCTAAGCATTTTTGTTAAGGAGTATGAGCATGTCTATGTGCTTTTGGGTCAGTCTGGTGTGCAGTCTGCTGAAGGTGAGACCAGCAGCTGAGAAGACGCGCTTAGATGGCACTGATGTTCCAGGAATGGACCAATAACGTTTCACTAATGCTGCCAGTCAAGGGAACCGTGACTCTCTAATTTAACATTTTAGAAACGTCTCTTTAATTTGATATCTAATCACCAACATTAGGTTATTCATTGAAATGGTTTATTGAAATTCAACTGTTTAATCTATAGAAATTCATCAATCAACATTCTTATTAAGAATGAACAGTTAATTGATTAACATAACATCCCAGTTTCACATCAGTAAATCTGAAAGATGCCTTCTTCCACGTAAGCATTTATCCCCCTCACACAAAATTCCTCTGCTTCACCCATCGCGGTGTTTGCTACAAATACACAGTTCTACTCTTCGGCCTTTCCCTGAGTCCACGGGTGCTCTGTCTTTGTGTAGAGGCAGGTCTGGCTCCAAACTATTGGCTGATCATTGCCACTGATCGCTGATTCTGCTGCATGTGTTGTCTCTTGGTTTCAGAGGAAACCTCCCCAATAGCAATCTCTCCCCATCCTGGAGTGTAACGTTCTTGGGACTGGATTTATACTCTGTACCCATGTGAGCTTGCCTATCAGCAGACTGCATTTTATCTCTCAGGGCAGGGCCAGTTTTAGCCTGCAGTATTAGGTGGGCTGGTAAAAATAATAGGTGGGCAACGTGGGCGCAGTTTCGTCACTAGGAATGGTGTCACCCAGTGCACTTGACGGGGGGAACGGGGGGACGGGGTGCTGTTGGATGCTGTCCGGGGGTGGGGGGGTGCTGGCGGATGTGGGCGCGTGTTATGCATTAAATTCATATAGCACTTCTCGTCACATTAAAGACCATCTTACAGGTTTAATTTTTTACAAAATGTATACTTAACTTTGTCTGTAAATGACCATTTGAAAAGTTAATGCAGGCTTGAATAATTTTTACAAGTCATAAGGGCATTCAGAGGAACTAGTGGCCTTTTTGAGAAAAGCTCCTAAAAACACCTTTTTTTCCTCAACATTGCGTCATATTAGCCCAATGTGCAGTAGTAGCGAGTCTTAGCGGTAGTGATATAGTGAGTTGGTTTTTTTCAGTAGTTTTATATTGCATTTCACCATGTATCATCATGGTAAATTATTGTGTTTGTGCAGTTTGCACAAACTCCAGCCTGTCAGGCTATCAAGCACACAATTTTCCTAACAGGAAAAGGAACGGTGCTAGCTTTCGTGCCTGGGTGCGTTTTGTGCAGGTGCAGAGAGGGGACTTCACTGCTGCATTTGTTACAAAATACTCCTGCCGGTATTAGACAACCAATACTAGTTTTGTTATAGCCTGATACATGATTGCAAACTTTACAATGTTGTGATGTGAACATACCGTTAACATCGTTAGCTAACGCCCATAGATGCATGCTCATTCTACAGTCAATATCTATGACTAAATATTGAATAAACATACAACCTTACCATTGGTTTTACGCATAGAGATGTCCCTTTTGAGACTGGTCATATATTGTCTTGGACAATCCGTTTGTGAAATATACGTGCATTTGTGATGCCTGGGTGCCTTCCAAAATAGCTGTGCGTAATACCACACATGTTGATTACCGCGTTGTCGCCCTTTTCAGTACGGTCTGGCTTGATTGACAATTCATTTATTCAGTAGGTGAGAGTATAAGCTTTCTAACGATGTATAACATGTTTATTTTTGCTTTTGGAATAGCGTTGTTTAGGTCAGCGTAACCAAATTTTTTCTCATCATCGCATTCACTTACGCACACTCTGGTAGCATTAAAAGACGCTGCACCTAACAAAACATTGTCAACAATTTTTCATTTCTTGGAAAATACTATTATTATTGAGGACGTCTGGGCATAGCTAAGCCATTTGTTTGCTGATAGCCTAGCTGACATCGTTTTCTGGAGCAAAACAGAAGCGGATAGGAGTGTGTCATTGATTTACTGTCTCTGTCTCTATCTACTGAGCACAGATAAAATGTTATATTGCCATGTAAATATTACTGCTAAAAATATTTCGGTTATATATGTAATTTTTGAAATTGAGTGTCTTTAAATAGGTTAGTGGTATTATATAATGTGGATATATCTATAAGCTAACGCTGGTCACTCACCAAGACACCTGCCCAGTTCTCCACTGGTTCTCCTCACACCAACTCAATTTCTCTCCTCTGACCGTTATTCCTTGTAACCCTGGGCTGCGTTTCCCAGTCTCCTTAGGGCTACGTGCGTCGTAAGGTATACCTTAAGGTCTTCCTTTAGGTCTCAAGCTGTTTCCCAGCATCTCCTTAGCTAAAATATACCTTATGAAAGGTATACCTTTAAAAGGGTGGTCTGAGGCACTTGTAAGCTGTCCCTTAGCGCTGCACTCCGCTAATCCTGTCACAGTTTTGCCAACATTTTGCTTTTCAAATCGACAGTTGTACTACAGTGCGCATCTAGTAGCACATCGGCATGTGAAAATGACAGTTTAATATTAACTTTACAAAAAGTAATTATCCAATCAACGTTTCTGTGCATAGCACGTCATGAGAACGTTGTCGTTTTACCTGTCTATCCCCATCATGATGGTAATTAAGTATAGGGCCTATGCATGATACTAATCCAATTTGTGAAAAGAAAAAAAAAAGTTTTTTTAAATTTATACGTTGTGGCGCTAACTGAGGACATGGCTTTTCCGACTGCATACCGTGTAGAAATCGGTTCGTTTGTGTGTGAGTCAATGATCACACTGACTTGGAACAAACCGCCGGTTTATTAAGAATATAAAACCTGTGTGTGCAAAGCAGAGACTGTAAAAAATATGGACAAAGCTACTGTAAGAGGGGAGTCAAACTGGGAACCAGGAAAGGCTGGCATTTGAACGAGCCTGCCGGCTGAGTCTCATCCTGGACTTCAAAAAACCCAGAGCCGTGTAATAAAACAATTAAGTTGCTCGGACTTCCTTCGGTTGAGCTGGCCATTTGGCTCTCTGGGAGGTTGCCACCTGGACACAACTAAAGCCGCGTTTCCACCAAATTACCCGGAACTTTTAGTCCCGGGAACTACTTTTCCAGGAACTAAAAGGTTCCTTCAAACAATGGTTGCCTGCGTTTCCACCGGGGTCTAAAGTTCCGCGAAGATTAGGCAAATTAGTTCACTGACGTGTAAAATAGCGACGTTGTCGTCGGTCCATCTGTCCTATGATTTATTCTGTAACCCCATACTACCACCGAAGTAGCCTACATTATTTTCTAATAACCGGGACAGCCCGGAGGGGTTTATTCCACGTATATACAACGGGTTACCAACAATGACTATATATGGTTACTTTTGTATTTATTGATTTTTTAAAATCAATTTAATCACCTGGAATTGAAATATTCTTCTGCAGCCGTTTGGGCATATTTTACCGTTGTCAAGCAAAACTGTCGTTGGTAGTTGAACTTGGACCGTTGTTATGCAACAAAAAGGATATAACAGGCCAATAGTCAGATTGTAACTGTTTTATATATCCTCTCAAGCACATTCATTATGTTTTTATGCGAACATTCACTTTCATGTCTTGACATCCGAAGCGACAGAATGTATTCACATTTCCAATATAACTGGCAACAACAGCAGAAAACATGCACACGTTGTAAACAATTTGCTGTTTGATTACTTTCTCATTGTCAATTCCATATAGGCTAATCGCAAAATGACAAGAATAGAACGAAAACTCGGACTTGCGTGAAAATTTAAATTAGCAGTGGTACAGCCACCGTTTGCTTTCCTTCGAAGTTACTGCTAGCCGAGCAGCGAAGTGTGCCCTCCAGATGCGAACCATGCACCATAAATTAGTCCATAGTCTTCCTGGTCTTTTTGTGGAATTGAAGAATGGCAGAGTAAAATTACGGCAGTCAGAAAAAGCTAAAGCGACGATTACTAGAATTAACCTGTTATTTTTCTCTGACAAAAGGTGCGGAAGGTGATTTCCAGTTTGCTTTTACTGTATCAACAATGTGAATTACGCAGAACTACCGCATACCTCACATAACTGTATCAAACGTTTTGAGTCAATTACAACGGACTAACAAGAAAATCCGGAAGAAAATATTCAGCAACCGAATTAATCCGTTTGAATGTTTTGGTACGTAATATGCTGTCCCAGCACGAATGCTTAGCATTTTATAAAACGAATACTAAAGCAAGAAAAGAACAGAAGAGCACACGTTATAATTCCAAGACGTTGGCAGGCTATAACTAAAACTAGGCTACTGCGCCGCATAACATACAAGTTTGATTTGAAGTTATTATGAAAATAAATTGTTTTGCGGCTGCATATTTTCAAACATGGCGGTTGAAAATAAATACAAAAAAATGCTGCGTGTACTCGACCAATCAGAAATGTTCAGCGCTGCAAGCTCCACCCAAAAGGTTCCTGTACTTTCGGAAAGTACTACCCCCTGAGCAGGAACCTTTTGGAGGTAAAATAAAGCCCCCGGAACTAAATTTAGACCCTAGTTCCTGCGGTGGAAACGCACGTAGTTCCTCAAAAGGTTCCTAGTTCCGGGGTAAAGTTCCTGCGGTGGAAACGCGCCTTAAGATAAGGGGAACTAGTCTCTTTGTTTATGGTTGTGGGGGTGTGTGTATTGGGGCCATAAAGGGTGAAAAGATCACCGGCCTCTGGCAAAATGGTGGGGCAACTGCGCTGGACAGAAACACAGTGCCCTCTGTGGTCCCCTCTGTCATTACCCTTTTTATTTCTTTTCTGTATCTGGACTATATACCATCTGTTCATCATATTTACAAACCCTGGAAAATCCTACAAACCATGCACATGTGTTCATTGTATTACTATATTATAACTTATGTAATAATAACATGGATTACATGTAAAATGGTACACCAAAAGGGTATTTTCATGACAACTGCACCATAATATTACATCCTCTGGACATGTTTGGTATGGACATATTCAGGAAAATTTAAGAAATTGAATGGAATATGTTTCATACCAAATAAAATTTAATAAAACATAGTTTCAGAAACTCAGGGAAAAATTGGCACAATGGAATGTCCTCTCTAGTAATCCTCTCCTTTTCCCCATTTCCTCACTAATTGTTTTACAACCGCCTCCAAATGGTGGGGGCCGGAATTCCAAATTCTATTCGGACAGGTTAATTTATGGCAATGCCGCCTCGATCAAACGCGGGATTTGGCCTAAAAGGAAGGGAGACAATCCTGTCGGGGAAGATCGTAATCGACTTCCCACAGTGCACATACTCTGTGCTCTGTGTAGCCTATAGATAGAAATGGAAGATCGTAACCGACTTCCCACACTGCGCAGACTCTGTGACTTTGTGTGTAGTTAACAGGCTGGTAAGAACTTTTACTCTGTATTTATGTTTTTAAAACCTTCCATATTTTAATTTTAATTGACTGTTAATTTGAAGCTAATGACCTACCTGCCTGTTCAATAAATTCTTCTTATTTTTAACTTGCGTGGTCTTTGTGACTCTAATCACTTTTCTCTTCTTTTCAGCCGTAATTCCGATTAAATACTCAGGGGGACAATTCTGACTAGGACCTACTGATCAGGGGTCTAGTACAGTAAAAGTCTTTAGTGAGGTCTTCAAGTTAGATAGGCGACCACGATCTGCCCGCTAACGGGATTGGTGGTATTGGTTCTGGTGTTTTGGCTTAAGAGGACCCATGGGCGTTATACGCCGGTCCTTGTCAAATTCGCCTGAAGGAACCCGATAGATACGCACCGTCCTGGGCTCATAACTATCGATGCACTATCCATACAAGGAAGGCATGTATTATGGTGGTCCGCCTCCTACCCTCTGGGGGCTTCACCGAACTGAGATTTAACAATAGTGTTAAACCCGGGAGCATATATTGAGGAATGATGGCAAATGACAAGATAGAGTCGAGTGTAACCACTCCCAAGTTCCACGTACAGTTAAAACCAAATTTTACATTATAATTTAATATGGAGTCAGATTAATACGAGAGTAAACCTTAATAACCGTTACGCTTACTTGCTGGGGTCATGAATATATTTGATGTGTTGTTCCGCTCATTTGTGAGTATTCTGATGCTCCCATTAGAATATTAACAGTCCGGCGACATATCAGATATATCTCTGATGACAGCATAGCCCCGTTTACGAACGGAGAGTAACCAGAATGCTACTGGTCCGTTTCAGGCCAGTTTTAAGCGGGATATGAAGCAACGCCTTCATATCTGACCCGTGGCAATGGAACCAGTGCATTCTTAATTATAATTGTGCCCTGTTCTTACGAACAGAGGAAAAATAACTAACTAACTAAAAAATAACTAACATCTCCGGTTTGAATCACACCAGCCAAGGGAAGAACACGCGATGCCTTCCCCTCCAGCTACAAAACCTCATTGGTCTAGCTGTGAGGTGTTTACACTACTGTGACGTCACCCATTGACTCTCCGTGGGTCTCTAAAACATGTTTTGAAGCTCAATGGCGGGCGCGGCCATTTTCTCGATTTGGAGCCAAAACCATAGAGTTAAGCGGTCTTGTGATTTTTACAATTTGATTGACAGTCCGGTGCGGAAAAGCCCATCAACCTGAACGAACGATTGCAGAACGAACTTGAGGCTAGCTGACTGTCTGCCGTTATGTTTTAAAATATATTATGATGTTTACGGAGTTTAATTTCTATCCATGACTGTACTGTGTCATGTAATCACGTTATATCTATGACATTAAAAATACAATTAGGCTATGTTCAGTTATCTTCAATGTATGTTTCTCAGCAAAACGAATATGCTTAGCTAGCATATCAGTTTGCCAGTGAGCTAGGTAGGCTATCCGTGGTTAGCTCACGCATTAGCAATATGAACCACAGGGAAAGAACATTGACTACACTGATGGTCAATCAATCAGAGATGTGTAGGCTACTGGTGATTTGACTAGGCTCATTTTCGTATAACTGTCTGGTAGACCTGCTGTTAACCGAGCAAGTTATCGTCGTAGGTTTTCGCCACAGTCAGTTAATGAGCCAGTAACTGCTACTAGCTACTCCATCGCCGTTTGTGGTGTTCACTTGCTGGGTGACGCTAGCTGACCGATCGTTCGCAGATCACTTTCTACCGAATAAAAATTAACACTGTCAGCGGTGATTAACAAATCTACCAAGTATTTTAATAACTGATCTGCAGGCGTGTAAATATGACAACGCACTTTGTACAGCAAGTTTTCCACCTGGTGCATGAAGACAAAAATAATGTAGCCTACATTGAATTTCTAATTATTATTAGGCTATTATTTTTTTCTTGTAAATCATCAAAACCAATGGAGAAAAGCCAATATACGCAAGGAGCCCCCAGGACCGATTCTGAGAACCACTGTCTTAAATGCCTAGCTTGTCGGTCTCTTAAATGCTAAAAACATGTTCCTTTCTAAATGCCAAGATGGTTAATTTCGTTAAATTCTGTATGTGTGATTTCATCGTGTGTTGTATGTTATTCAGCAAATGAACCTTGAGACTCTTAATTCGCTTCGTGAAACTGAAAAAATAGTGTATATCCCAAAATCGCGATTATAGTAGCTTTGTCACATGCGTGAAGCATGGCCCAGGTAGACATTTACGGAATGTACACGACTGAGAAGCCGTCAAACACATCTGACAAATTGAATGTTTGCCGGTTAAGGTTAGCTAGCTAGTCAAATGGGTTGGTAGCCGAAGTTGCGAACTGTTTTAGCATAGGCTACTACTGGACTACCAAATATAGCAAGCTGATTACGCGCTCTGCCAAGTAATTATTTGGTTAAGTAGGCTACCGAAAAACTTAAGAGGAGGATTATTTTATGGTCGTCTAGTGCAGCTGTAAATAGCACACGCCATAATGAAATCACCACGAAATGGGATGCCTGCATTTTCAGACTTAGCACAGGCGGACCGTGGCCGGAGCCGCAATGTCAAGGCCAAGAGGCGCCACCGCCCACCCCAGTGACCATAGACTGTAGCCCCTCCTGTAGCTCAGTCCTCCGCAGTATTCCGGAAGTGACGCAAGCTGTACCTCATTGGTCCAGAACAAATATTGGCACTGTGCCCAAATGACGCAATAAATCATGAAATCGACCCGTGGACAGTCATAAGACGAATAAAATACACCTATTATGACTATTTGTTCTTGTGAGAAAAAATTATTGACTTTGTATTTTGATCGCATTTGTACCGTAGACTTACATGGAAACCGGATATGAAAACACCTATACTGGAGCCATCCGTAGTGGCGCTAGTGAGCAACCAGGAACTACAACACCAGGAAATGAGCTTCAAAAACGAAGTCTGGTTTTGGCCGCTTGGTGCAAAGCCAACGTTGAGTGAGTCTACTTGCATGACCGATCTAGAGCACGTTGATTGGCCTAGCCATAAACACACATACAGGTACGGTGGCTCATAATGAACAAACATAGCCAAATTATCTACATCCCCCTCCTTTAGCTCACACCTCCTATATAAAACAAAATAGCACTGGGTAAATATCAACATTACGGAACATTTTTCTTACCATGTTGTTTTACGATTTTCGGTAAACAACCCAATAATGATATTCTTGGTTAAACTTAAGATTATCCAACAGCAAATTAAGGTGGATGAGCAAATCACTTTAACAGGTAGACCTATTCATAAGGCACCCGGTATAGAATTCATCATGATCAATTTCCACAGATGCGCTTTTGCCTTTCATCTACGATCATTTTTGCATTGCAGAGAAAAGTTCGCGGGAATCAGTGGATATGCTGCTACAGTTGCCTATATATTGTGACAAAAACAAATTAACATTAGACCTTTGTTTCAGTAAGAACAAAATAATTCACCCATATGTAGCTTATATCCTTTTCCCTGGGCTTCCACGAAGTCCCAGACTATGGCTTATATGTCCCGATTGATGCTTTTTATTTTATCCTTTGTAGTCTATATATACGTATTTATTGAAACTATCACAAGGTCTCGTCTTAACTGACTCTTAAAAAGATTAGCAGATGATCTTTATTAGGCATAGCTTCCTCTTCTGCAATATTAGATTGATGTAAAATGATTATGACAACACTTGTTATATTAAAACATCATTCACAAGTGAGACAATCGATTCGCTTGGCATCGATTGATAAACTTTTCAGCACCACAGTGAAGGCCAGCTCCAACTTACGATGTACCTTTGAGGTGTCCCTTAAGGCAACTGTTAAGGTATAGTTCGGGAAACACTCGTAAGAAAGTGGTTTCCCATTGAAAGGTGTACCTTAGGAGCCTTCGTAAAACGTTAAGGTACATCGAAACTCGGAAACGCAGCCCTGGTCTGTGCCTGTTCTCTTGGATGCCTAGCAGGCTCATAATGGTAAGGCTGTGGTCCGTCATATGCATTTGCATATACATTTACAACCTCTTGTGTCAAAACTAGCGTTGAGATCCATTCTTCTTATTGTTCAACATGACCGTGCTCCCTTCTGTTACGTCACTTCCGGGTTGGCGTTTTTAGATGCCGAAGTCAAATTCTCTCACAAAAAAAACGACTCCAGAAGTCACTAGTGTGTATATATAAGTATATTTTTTTGAACATCTAGTTCCTACATCATTTTCCTACACATTGATTCACTGGGGTCTCCAACCTGCAATATGCTCTTTAACACCGCTAATTAAATCAACTGGCAGTACACTGCATCAGAGAAACTAGCTGTTTCAACCCGTGGCTGCCCACCCAATCAGAAGTTAGAAACGGTACTGGTATTTTCTGTGCTATTTTTCCATTGGCTGTACAAAAAAAAAATTAACATTTTTTTTCTTAACTTTTAATTGGGTGGGCAAGACGCCCTGAGCCCACCCCTGCCCATAGCTACCGCCGGCCGTGTCTCAGGGTATGCCTCTCTTAGTTCAAACCAGACTCAAGAGTGCAGTATCACACATGCCTCAGACTGCAGGGGCTGATGGTGTCAGCCTCTCAGGTTTTGCCACTGGGGTTGTTACGGTGAAGCCACACTGATTCTGGCAAAGCCGTCTGGCACCGCTCCCACGTCCCACAATCAGCCACTTGTGGGCATGTCACCTATTTTATGACAGACAGTTGTGTTTGTTAAATGTTGATCGGGTTTAATGTTGTTTCATATCATTGTCCAGTTTGAATAAATGATCTTACATTTTCATGATTACATTTTTACATTACAAATAAATGTAATTTAAAAATGTAATGATGAAAATGTAAGATATTGTATTTGAATTATTATGATAGGCTAGGCTCCCTTATTCATTTTGTGATTTAAAGTTAATATCAAATAGGATCCAATCCTGCTTGTTTTCAAATTTCTGGAGGGAGAGCACTTTATAAATAGAAGTAGGAGTATTGGTTTTTATCATTATCTGAATTGGATTAGCCAGCTAATGTCATCAAATTTAGATCTAGTTAGCTAGGTGGCTGGTAGAAATGATCACAAACAACAAGCATCTAATATATTATTAGTTTTATGGTCACCTTGATTTCACTTAGTCTACATTTCTCTCACAACTAGATCAGTCTGTGCTTCATTGTTAGCCAATAAACGTTCTTGTTCAAATCACCAGTTTCTTTGGTAAAGCATTTGTGCTGCTATCATTTATTTTATTTTATGTTTAAAATAGCATTGGTTGCAATATAGCAGAATATACATTCATTGGCATTCATGCAGACAAACTTCATTAGCTTATCTGATATCGACTAGCCATTAGCTCGACAGCAGCATTGCATCTTCTGTGAAATTTACACTGTACATAGACTAATGACTGTCTACACAGTAGAGCCACAGACAACTTCAGAGACTTTCCTCCACGCTGCGTTTCTCTGGTCAGCGTCTCTGCAGGAGGGCAGCGCAGGATTTACGACAATTAAAGGGAGTCCTCCATTGTGGAACTATAGAATGTGGAACTAAATTATGAAAAGGGGGACAATTTACTTGACTTATTTTTAGGTCAAATCTGATTGGTTACCACAACGCGTAGTTGTGCCGCCTGGGGTTTGATGTTAAACTTAGGCCATCTCTCCCACTGCCTTGCTGATGTGCCGCCACCTCCCATTTATATGAATGGAGGCGGTGTCGCTGCCTGGTGTTACCGGGTACAGTGTGGTTTCACCGTTATGGGGTGGATTTCATCCCTCCACCTCAGCCCCCTGCACGATCTCCATCGCTGTCTCAAAGTATCACACAAGCGCTAGGCAGCTCTGCGTCACTGGGAAAACACAGACTCTTACTGTACATTCAGGGAACCCCTCTCAGGATCATTCTCATGTGGAAAGACGTGAGGACAGATGCATCCCTCTCTGGGGGGGGGGGGGGGGGGGCACTCAGGAGGGTCACATGGTGAATGGGACGTGGGCAACCCAGCTGCGCTCAGCTTACATCAATTACAGACCTGCCAACCTTAGGAAAATATTTTCAGTACCACAATAGTCAGTGTAACGCTTAGTTCACATGCTTTCGCACCACTTCGCTTTGCACGCACACACGCACACACAAGCCTTTCTTCATAATTCTAGTTTTGACTGTTGAAGTGATCAGGCAAAATCGTATGATTTGACCTGATTCTAAAATATCACTTGCACTGCACTGGGCTATATTATGATATACTTGCAAGTCAAACATTTGAGTACACCTGCTTAAAACAATTTTTTTCATGATTAATATTTCATTATATGACATGTGTGCTTATACAAACAGATAACCATAAGTGAATTGCATTCAATTATTTAATAAAAATGGAAATAATTTATTTTGTATATTGTAACATATGTTTTAATTTTTAAGTATTTACAGAATTTTCAAAAAACTTATGTTGCGATGCAAAACACTGTCAATAATGAATAAAACCAAGTTTCTGTTCATGATTTCCATTTTTATTTAATAAATAATTGAATCAGCTTATATAGGCACACATCATACAGGCCTAACGAAAAAAAATAAGCATTGGATTGAAAAATGATCTAGGAATGTAGGCCTTTGTAACTAGAGGTTTAGCTAAATTATTACCTGAAGCTCCTTTGTGGCTAATGTCAAAATCATAATTGCACAATGCGAAAAATGCATGGTGTGGAAGTTTTGAGGGGCGGAGGCACGGCCATTGCTCCTGAAATTTTGCGAGGAACTTCTGGGGGACATGGACTCGCTTCTTTTTAGTAGGTCTGCTGCTCTCTCTCTCTCCTTGTTAGTATCCTCGGCATCTGACGTCATGATTAATTTCTAACTGCAAGGCTGGTCGGGTGACTGGCTGCAATAATAGGAATTATTTGCTACGTTAGCAGTCTGTAGTCAAACACCTTTGCAATGGTCACTTTGCTCCAACAGAGCGTGCGCGATTCAAAGTTTGAACAGGGAGTCTCCGTAGAGTTTGAGTTACTGCAGCTAAATTACTCCATCAGTTATTCACACGTCTCGTAACGAGGCTAAATCGTATGCGAGCTATGGCTAACTATATACACAAATTTATCTCATTAGGATATACCCCTCGAAATGCATCATCTCGTAAAGTTACCGAACATGTTTTAACGTTTTATGTTAACATTACGGTCACATTTTTGTGCTTGATTATTACTCCCCACTTCCCATTTTACCTCAGCAATGCAGCGTTACGCCTCGGTGGATAATAAAGTACCACTGTGTATCAGTGGATGTTGAGTGGGTCGGGGAGGGGTTACAGAACCACAAGCACAAGGTCGTATCTGGTTCAATCCGAGGGATGTAGTTTAAATACCGAATAAATGTACGGTATTGTTTTCCGTAATTCAATGACAATAATTTTTTTTTTTTTTTTTTTTGCGTAGTTTCAGCTGGCATTTCGTACCTGCATATTTTGACCAAGAATTGCGTGGTTGGTACACAAAATGCGTGCAGATTGGCAGGTCTGCAATTATCTGGAGCAACTACATGGACAGCTGTCAGATCTTTTCTTCCCAGTCTAAGGGGACATCATGTGCTCGTACGCTGTGATAATGACTGTGGTAGCATATGTCAATCACCAAGGTGGCATGCGCTCCCTCCAGCTCCATGGTCTAGCCCACAGGCTGTTGGTCTGGAGCAGCCGTCACTTTCTGTGGTTACGCGTGACCCATGTTGCTTTAGGCTTGGTCCTGTGGGGGTCTAGGCCAGGGTTGTCTGTGAAGCGTATGGTGACAATTGCTGTGAAATACGCTACACAAATAAAATTTGATTGATTGATTGATGTTCCAGGAATTCTGAACACGAGCACTGATCTGCTGTCAAGGAGAAACCCATTGTACGGGAAAAGGTGTCTCCATCCCCAGATTGGGGAAATGTTACTGCAGTGATTATTCACAGGTTCATGAAGGGGGCTCACTGTTCTCTGCCTGTTGCTAAAAAGCTTGAGATTTATCACAGGTGCTGAAGGCTCGGTCTGTAAGGCCGTTTGAGCTTATAAATTTGATTAAAATTGTTGTCTCTCCAGACAGCGTTGCTGCTCGCACTAGCCTCAGATAAGTAAGTCAGTGACCTCCATGCGCTCTCAGTGCATCTCTCGTGCACAATATTCTCCCCTAAAATGGATACGGTTTTTCCTAAGCCCAATCCAGCCTTTATGCCTCAAGCTTCCCAGCTTTCACATGTGAGGTGTTGGAGCTTGCCGCTTTTCACCCACCACCTTTCTCCTCTGAAGAGCAGCATAGGCTGCATATGCTGTGTTCTCCACATGTATATGACAAAGACTAAGGCTTTTACAAAGAGCAGCCAGCTCTTAGTCACCTGGACCCCTGCCTGCAAAAGAAAAGTATCTAACCAGTGGCTGTCCCATTGGCTTGTAGAAGCTACTGTTATGGCATATGATTCAAAGAGGATAACACCCTCCTTGGGCCTGAGGGCTCATTCAATGAGGGGCATGGCTGCATAGTGGGCCCTATTCATGGGGTCTCCTTGCAGGATATTTATTCAGCCGCAGGCTGGGTTTCTCCAGATACTGTTGCTAGGTTCCACTGCCTGAGGCCGGTAGTCCACTCAGTTCTGGGGGTGAGCTCTGTGTGAGGCGCACACATCTCCCCGTCTGCGATGGGTTTTAGTACTTCACATTGTTTCTGGGTCCTGGCTATAGCTTTGGGCAGTGGAAAGTCTTTAGTACTGCCCTACTTGGATGTGCCAGACACCACCCTCCCCTCAGGGGAGAAGGCATCCTTTGCTGGCCTGACAGCATCTCAGCTGTGAGCATAAGACATTCTGGGAGCTGTCTATATCTCCCCATAGCTGTATCTCAAACACGAGATGATGAAAGAGAACTTTAGGTTACTGTTGTAACCCCGGTGGAGAGATCCACCAAGACTGCCCTGCTTGCCACGCATGAGAAGTGAATATGAAGAGTAGTAGCACTGCAGTGTCCCATATGTTCTTCCAGGAGGGCAGTAGTCTCCTGTAGCACTGAATGCGCTACTGGCTGTCAGAACCATACTTGGTGAAATTGGATTACCGGATGTCGTTTCCCATACGTGGATCTCACTACTCTGTGTTTCGGAGAACCGGGGTAGCGACAGTAACTTAAAGTTTTGGGGTAACACCCTTACTGAGGTACTCACTGGGCATATTGTTAGTTTCACTAGCAGGATATGCAGCTCATGGGTCAGTCAAATGTTATTTAATAGAATAATACAGAAGTCATGCCTTGTGATATTTATATAGTCTCGCTACCCAAATGGGGTAAATCTTAATTAGCTTAATCCCAGGTGTTGGTTTTAGATTCCTGGATGAGCATGACATTTACCTCCCAGGATTGAAGATCTTAATGTCAGAGATCACTTAGATGAATGCCTGGCAGCAGTAGCTAGTCTCTCCCTCCAGGATACAGGGTCAAGCTTCCCATCATTTCATATGAGCACACCTCAGTAAATAATCTCATATACAAACTCACATTCACACAAACATTTAGGTTACAGGCTCTGAAAATGAATGGAGTCAGGAAATCAGTCCCAGTGACAAAATTCAAACCCTTACATTTCCATAATCAGTAATTCTATTTAATGTCAATGTCACACAGTACACAGCACTACTCACCCCAGTCTCTGTAGTTTACAGTTTGGACTCTCCAGTCCAGCACAGAGCAGTTCCACTCCTGAATCTCCCAGGTCATTGTAGCTGAGGTCCAGATCTCTCAGGGGTGAGTTTGATGACTGGAGAGCTGAGGCCACAATATCACAGGACTTCTCTGTGAGGTCACAGCTGTTCAGTCTGCAAAGAAGAGTTCATACATTCAAGTAATGAAGAATTCTTGGCACTCTTCATTAAAACAAGCATAAATGATTATATAAAAGAAACGTTTTAACATAATGATTTTAATTTTCTGCTCAATCATTTGTAGAACCTGCTTACTTTCACTTTAATTAAACATAATTCTTATAAAAAACTTACGAAAATAGTATTTTTCTCAAAAACATTGGGGTCAAAATCATTGGCACCCCGAAAGAATATTTAAAATAAAACCAAACAAAGTGGCATCTAAAGAAATTTTACTAAAAAAATTGATCTCAGTCCCCCTGGAACTGTATTGTTCATTTATGACGAAGACTGCCCTATCTAAAAGCTGACAGTGTACTTTTTAATTAAAGTGACCTTATGTTGTTGAAAGCATGGCTAAGAACCATACTATTTCCAAAACATTCAGGAATGTTTATAACAAGAACAAACATGAATATATTAGGAGGTAATTCAGTTAAGTTATTGAATACCAATAAAAAGCACATAAGTTTATTTGTGCTTCTAACATAAACATGAAGTTTTCAGTCAAGTTTTCTCTGAGGCCATAATCTAAACACGTATATCTGACATACTGTAGATAAGTTAATTGCTAATTGCAGTCTCGTCAGAGGCAGTTCATGAAAATGATAGGTATTGTGTAGTAATACTCATTTGAGCACCCTAGGGCAATATAACAGGACTCTCTATGCATTTTTAGTTTTGTTTCTTTCCTCCTGATTCATTGCTGAGCTCACTGAAAGTCAGCCACTACCAATAGGAACTGAGCAGCCAAGACTAATGCCAATGATGTTACAAACTATCTTGTTGCAAGATGGCTGCAGCCTCATGTAAAAAAAGAGAATTATAGCTGTTTTCCTGGCAAATACAGATCAATTTCAGATTTGAATGCAGGGCCATACCTTATTTAAGGTAAAAAGCAAACAAATCAGAGCCACATATAATATAATATAATAATATAATAGTTAATATAATAAAAACAGTTGATGTAATAACTTTGTCCTCTTTCATGTAATAACTGCCGGTTAACCTGCTTGGTCCTCACCAGTCTGGCTTTCAATATGGGCACTCAACAGGGACTGCCCTCCTCACGCCTCTCCTCTGTCCTGATCTTCCTAGAACTGTCTGCAGCAATCGGCATGGTCAACCAAAACTACCCCTCTACACCTTGGCTGAGATGGGCAGTTCTGGGACTGCCCCAGGTCATACCAGGTCACCTGGATGAGGTCTGCCTCTGCTCCTCATCCCCTTGCTACAGGAGTCCCACAGGGATCTGTACTGGAGCCTCTGCTGTTTTCCATTCACACCAAATCTCTTGGTTCAGTTATTAATTCTAAAAATAACTTAGTTTGCAGTTCTTCTCTTATCACTGTTATGCTGATGATACATAAATCTCCTTCTCTGTCCCTCCCTCGACTATATTGGACAATGAGAAACAAGACTGAGCTTCTGTTCATCCCCTACAAGACATCCCTACAACAGGAGCTCTCAATCACTGTCTATGGCATTACAGTAACCGCCTTTCACTTTGCAACAAGCCTGGGGGTGGTCCTGGATGACCAGGTGGACCTCAAGGATCACATCAAGGCAAAATCACGGTCCTGCAGATTCCTCCTGTACAACATCAGGAGGATTTGACCATACCTGACCACGCACTCCACCCAGCTACTTGTCCAGAGTATGGTGACCTCCCGTCTTGACTCCTGCAACTCCTTCCTTGCAAGCCAGCCAGCTTGTGCTATACAGCCACTAGAGATGATTCGGAATGTGGCTGCCCTACTGAGGTCACTCCACTGGCTACCAGTCATCACCAGGATCAGGTTCAAGTCCTTAACACACCTACACAAAAGGACAGCCCCCGCCTACCTACAGGACATGATTCAATCCTACAAGCCAGCTCGACCACGCCACTCTTCTACAGCAGGGCGACTTGTACCCTCTAACATCCGGGTGAATGGTTCTCACTCGTCCCTAGCACAAAGCTTCTCCACCCTAGCTCCCCAGTGGTGGAACAAACTCCCTGTTTCTCTACAAACCACTCAGTCATTGCCCATCTTCTGCCGTAGTCTGAAGACGCATCTCTTCAGTCTGTACCTGGACTAACTAACTATCACTACTCTGCAGGGTACTCCCAACTAGGATCACTTATCACTTGTACCCTTCTACCTTATTCCTGTAGCACTTTCTTGTTACACATGCACCTCCAACCAGCACTCATATTGCATTGGTATCATTATCTTTATGTTGTAGCTCAGTGTCTTGCCTCCTAGTTTGACATAACATTACTTTCTGACCTAGCCTATGCTTACTGCGTGAACTGGACTTACTGTGTTCATGGCTATGAATAACTGTTACATAATGAGTATTGTACCTTATCGGACCTGTGTTTTGTAGTTGTTCCAATGACCATCGATATGCACTAATTGTATGTTTCTTTGGATAAAAGTGACAGACAAATAAATGTAATGTAAATATAATAGTTAATGCAATAAAATATTTATATATATATATATATATATATATATATATATATATATATATATATATATATATATATATATACGTTTTGCCGGATAATTTAATAACTTACAACGCTTACAGTTTTTTTTATGAATAATGTAATACTTCAACCGTTTATGTAATGAAATTTTAAAATTCCAGTCTTCCATTATACCAAGTGTATTTACTTAAAAAGAATCGGAAGGCTCATAAAGATATAGAAACACTACAACATGAACCCTAGACACACGAACATCAGACCAGGGATAAATTCTTTTTATATTTAACATACTGTTATCATTTTATTGAAAATATAAGGAGTGCTAGATGGCTGGGCTTTGCACTTTTGGAGTTATTCCATTGATCGTCCGGGAAAGCATGCCACGAATATATGAAAACGATTTAAGTAATATAAAGGTTTTAAAAGGTATGTACACACACGTGGGGGAGGGGAGGTTAGGGTCTCACACTCTGGCAGTGATGAGGGCACTGCACACACCTGGACAGGCATGCAAGTGTAGCTCCTTGAACATGGAAAACGGGCTTAGAAAGAGCCATGTAGCGGGGAGCTAACACAGACTCGCTAAGCTAAGAAAAGCAACGTGGGTGGCTATGAGCACTAATGAGCTAGCGTGGGTAGCTAGCTGTCCTGTTCTGCGTTAGCGTGTGCAGGAAGAAGGCAGGGAACCCGATATGGTAAAAAGCTCACAAGCAAGGGCAGCAAGCTAGCAACAAGTGGAGCTTATCAGCACTGACCCAAATTCTCATGCCCAATGGAGGCGGATCTGAGGATATGTCCTCCTGAGGACAGTATAGTGATGAGGTTCTTGTGAGATGCAAGCTTGAGGCTGTGAGTGGAGTATAGGATGTACACAAGAAGCCAATGCTAACCAAGCAGTGTTAGTGCTGCAGTGTCTTGTGTGCTGTTCCAGGAGGGAGTTAGCCTCCTTTAGCATTGGACACACTGCTGTCTGTCAGCGCCAGACTTGGTGAAATTGGATGCTCCTGTGGAGGTCATTACCAGATATCATTCATCAAAGGTGGATCTCTCTACTCTATGTGTCAGAGAACTGGGGTTACATCAGTAACCTGAAGTATTCAGGTAACACCCTGACTGGGTTACTCACTGGGCATATTGTAACTTTCACTTTCAGGATGTGCAGTTTCTCTAGAATAGCTGCAAAAATCAAGCAAATATTATTTAATAAAATAATACAGGTCTTGATCATGCCCTGGGATATTTATACAGTCTCACAACTAGGGCTGTGCCATATCGTATCGTCCATGATATACCGGTACAATTCATCCCCACAATAAGAATTTGTCATCCTGCGATATTGACGATATAGTTGATAACGCATTTGGGCATCTGACCATCTCACACGTAGAACGAGAACAAGCATGGCGGAAGGCGGAGTTCCAACCCTAGACGAGGAGGAATAATTAATCCCAAAAAAAGGAGCTTCCTCAGTAATATGGAAGTGGTTCAGATATAAAAGATCAGATGTGAATCAAACATCTGTGATTTGTAAAGTGTGTCAAAACCCCATAGGGTGGAAAAAAGGGTGGAAACACATCACATTTGTTCCACCAACTCAAGCAAAAGCACCGATCAGAATATGAGGAAAGCCAGAAGTTGCGCGAGGAGAAAGCGGAAACAAGTAACGTTAAGCAAACTCCTTTAATTCAGAAGGGTATTGTCAGTGCGTTTTCCAGTGGCACTCCCTATGATAAAAAAAGTAAACGCTGGAACGAACTGACGGAGGCGGTGGAATTTTGCTTAGCCAAAGACATGATGCCAATCCGGACTGTTGACAAGGAGGGATTCAGGCTAATGATCCCGAAAATGGACCGTAGATACAACATGCCGTCAAGGAAATATTTTTCAAAAATGGCCATGCCAGCTATGAGTGTCGCGGTAGGTTACAAACAGCGCTGTCTACAGTGGAGTTTTATGCCTCAACCACAGAAATGTGGAGTAGCCGAGTGACGAGGAGAAACAGGTGTGCCTGACAACGGACAGTGGAGCTAAGGTGGTGAAAGCAATCGCCCTGAACAAGTGAATAAAACTGTCATGCTTTGGCCATTGTCTACACATTGCTATTGGTAAGCTTACTCTCTCCATGTCTTTCTCTCTTAATATCAGTGTATTCATGCATGCACGTTGAGCATGCATGAGCTTAATCTTTAATGTTCTTCAGAGACAACTTCCTTTGTTGCCCACAGTCATATAACTATACTTTTTAAAAAGTAATACATTACAAAAAAAGATATTAAAACATACAGACACGTGTCACAGACATAAGAGGTAATTATATATGTATGTATTGTGTGTATTTAAGATTATGATGAAATTAATATTTAACTGAACTCTCATTCATTGTTTTTTTTGCAGAGAGAAGCATGAGGGATGCCAGGATTGACAAAGCTGTGGGAATTTGTAAAAAGGTCGTCAGTGCATTCTCGCACAGCTGGAAAAGGCAGCAGGCACTCAAAGATGCTCAAGAAGAAATTGGCCTCCCTCAGCATAAACTGGTGACGGAATCTCAGCAAAAGATGGGGATCAAGGCAAAAGATGATTCAGTGACTGCTTGAAGAAGAAAAGGCCCTCACACAAGTCTTAGCTGCTGATAGGGCAACCAGGTATCTGGTGCCTACATGGCAGGACACTGATGGCCTTGATTCTGTGAGTAAGGCACTAGGGCCTCTCCTTGATTTCACAGATGCTCTCCCTGCTGAAAATTATGTCACTGTGTCATGCTTGAAGCCTGTTCTTCAGCTATTCAACAGTGAGCTGCTACAGGGGAAAGATGAAGACACAGATCTCACCAAAACAATTAAAAGTTCAATACTGGACTATCTGAACACCAAGTACAAGGAGCCAGAGATTAAGAAACTGATCAACATGGCAGCAATGCTTGATCCACGCTTCCGCACTCAGCACATGAATCAAGAAGAGATCCTGGTCATCAAAGCCAGAGTAGTCAGAGAGGTGGAATCCCTTTCTGTCATGCCAAGTCACACTGCTGCCCTTGAAAAATCACCTGGATCTACAGGACAAGCCCAAAGTGCATCTAAGAGGCAGAGGAAGAGTATTGGAAGCTATTTCAAGACACCAGCTGCTGAGCTGACCAGCCGTTCTGACACAGAGAAAATTGAGGCTGAATTAAACAGCTATTTGCTTTGTCCACTGGCAGATGGCGAGAGCGATCCCCTCGCATGGTGGAAGCTACACAAGGTGAATTTTCCTCAGATCAGTGGTTTGGCATAAAAGTACTTGTGTATCCCTGCCACAAGTACAGCCTCAGAGAGGCTATTCAGTGCTGAGGGAAATATAGTAACATGCCAACGGTCTGCTCTGAAACCAGCCACAGTTAATATGCTAGTCTTCTTAACCAAAAATCTTCAGCTGTGATGTCCTGTTCTCTTTTTGATAGCTACCTCTTCCTGAATCACATGCTTTAGTAGTATGTGTGTGATAACTTGCACTACCTAATTTGTGGCATGTTACAGCCACAACCTCATTTCCACGTAAGTTATTTTATTTATATCAGTGTTTACATTTTCATTGAACTTGTATTTTATTTGTTAATCTGTTATTAATTTATCAGGTTGTTTTTACACTGTTTTGCAGTTTTGTAACCTAACTGAAGACATGTTTGGGATTGTTACTTTTTGATTTTCTGTTTGCACTATTTTTATGACTATTTGTGCCATGACAGTATAACAGAGGTTGTATACGTGTATACATTTTCATTTGTTGTATGTAGTTTATGATTAAAGTCAGTGTTTACATTTCAAACTTGTACTTGATTTGAATCATTATTGTGTTTATATACTGTTTTGATGTTTTGCAGCATAGTTAAAGACTTGTTAAGTTTGCACTACTTAAACATTGTTTGCACTTTTACAGAAGAAAAGTATTTTTACAGCATTTCCAGTTGTTTTTCCTGGGGTTAGATTATGAATCCTGTGAGTATTGTTGTTTGCATTTTCACTGGAATTTTAATTTGTCAATAAAATTCATATTCTATTTTTTATCCTACGTAATTGGTATAGTTTAGTATTTGATGATGTTCAGGATTAAGTTTTACTTTTTTGGATCAATGTTTGTGTTTGCACGGCTCTCAAGACTGTATGCTGATGTGACTTGTGGCCACAAGATAGTGTTGAATGGTACTATTTTCATATCGTCATTTATATTGATACCATGAAATATTGTGATATAATTTTAAGTCTATATTGCCCACCCCTACTCACTACCCAGATAAGCCTTAATTTGATTGATCCCTGTGATAGTGAGTTTTGGCACTTACATCTGCTGATTTTACAGGTTAAGTTGCTCCTTCAGGGCAGAAGTCTATGAATCACAAAATTCCTGGATGAGCGGTACATTTACCTCCTGTGAGTGATGGTCTTAATGTCAGAGAACACTTAGATCAGTGTTACTCATTACGCGGCTCATGAGATTTTGTTTTGCGGCTCATATAGATCCACTGATAACAATAAGAATATAGCTATAACTTACTTCTATAGGTTCCGTGATTGTCCTGTTTTAGCACATTGAAATGGATTATCCATCAGATGGCAGCATACTGAAGATACGTCAAAGAACATAGGCTATGTAACAGCGAGAGATCATGGGCAGTCGTATAGCCTATGTGTGTAGCTTTGCATTTGCGAATGGTTTTGCAAGTTTAGCACGTAAGCCTAAGTTAGATATTCCATAATGCCTTTCGTCGTAAGGATATATCAAATATTGTCTCGGCAGAAAAAAGCAGAATGAGAAAAGTGATTCTTCATTAGCTGACGGCGACGGAGTTAGAAACAGGCCCGAGGAGAAAGAGCAACGTGAGGAAAGAATGGGGGAAAATGCAGATCAGTTTGGCCGAGAAGCCCAAGACACGATGCTGCACCAGCAAAGAAAAAGATGCGGCCAATTCAGGACGAACACCGAAAATTTCAGGATACATGGACTGATAAGTTTTTCTTTGTGCAATACGAATCCACTCCATTCTGCCTAATTTGCCAGAAGACTAGTGCCAATTGTTAACAGTCTAACCTTGAACGCCACTTTAGTTCTTTTCACGCCAAGTACAACACGTTGTACCCGCCAGGTAGCAACCTGAGGACTAATAAAAGTAAACAGTTGACACAGACTCTGACAGAGCAGCAAAAAATGATGGCGAGATCAGTCTCGGTTGCCGAGAAATCGACCGAGGCCACTTACGAGATCGCATGGATTTTCGCTACACATAAAAAGGCTTTCACGGACACTGAAATTGTTAAACAATGCTTTTTGACCTCAGCTGAGATAATGTACTGTGACGTCACCAATAAGGACGCAATAATAAAGCAAATACATGCACTGCAGCTTTCAGATTCGACATCAATGAGGAGGATCGAGTTTATTGGGAAAGACATGAAGCATGTATCTAATATGGGAAATGTGCCAATGACTGTGTTCAGCGATGAAGAGTGAAACTGAGCATTTTAAGGTTGATGATGCTCTGAGGAAGATGTCCGTGCTACACTCTCCAACTGCAGTATTTTGCACCTGAACATTAAACATCCTGCTGGACTAAACTCTGACAGTTCTATAGATGTAATTCTGACCCAAATGTCCCCTTTTCTTATACTGTAAGTTCTCTGAATTGGGGCAAAGGGCTCATCTACCTTTCCTTTGATCTTTTCTCTTGGCTTAACCCTCCCATCCTATACTAGACATGCAGCTGCCATATTTCAGAGTGGACAGCGAGTTAGTTTTCAGTGCTGTAGGATGTTTGGCTACCACCAAAAGTAAAGCTGTAAAAGGCAACACACATTTTTCAGAGTGGACAGTGACTTTGCTTATTTCATTTTGGTTTTCTGTGACAGACTTCCCACAGCACTGCAAGCTAATACAGCTAAAGGCAGATTCACTGTAACAGGAAGTAATGCACATGCTCATATATAGGTATTGTGTTGTGGACCTTTGGAGCCCCGCCCCTCCCTGCCATCAGCTGCCACTCGGCTCCACTTCACCTGTGCCTCACCGGCCCAGCCTGCAGCACCATGGACAGCGCCGGTGGGACAGGGCTGAGTTTCAGCACCTCCACTCCGCACTCAGACCTGGACAGCGCTGGAGGGACAGGGCTGAGTTTCAGCACCTCCACTCCACACTCAGGCCTGGACAGCGCCAAAGGGACAGGGCTGAGTTTCAGCACCTCCACTCCACACTCAGACCTGGACATCGCCAGAGGGACAGGGCTGAGTTTCAGCACCTCCACTCCACACTCAGACCTGGACATCGCCGGAGGGACGGGGCTGAGTTTCAGCACCTCCACTCCACACTCAGACCTGGACAGCGCCGGAGGGACAGGGCTGAGTTTCAGGAACTCCACTCCGCACTCAGACCTGGACCTGAGATACAGTCAGGCCACCAGCAGCATACCAGTGCTTTTTCCACACCACTTTCCCCTTTGCCTGAGTAGCTGCTGGCCCTATATAGGCCTCATGGTCTCACTCCAGGGGTGTGCTGGCTTTCCCCTCACTGAGTGACTAACAGCGTCTCTGATTCCCGTTTTTTTATTTTTGTGGCAGACTCGGACGTGCCCCTCCTCGTGGGCTGAATTTTTGACCCGCCTGCACTTCCCTAGCACTTTTGCTTTCCCCAACATTTGAGTAGCGTGATCTCGTTTTGTGTTTCACTTTTCCCATCTTCATTCACTGTGATACCGCTGTCACAATAAAAGCCCCCCAAAGGCATGTTGCCAGCACTGTCTGCCTCGTCTGTGCCTCATTCCCACAGCATACAGTATAGATGTGATAAAAGTTTATTAAAGGAGATGAAAGATATGGAATTGAAGGTATCTGTAAGTGGGTGGAAAATCACAACCTGTACCTGTACAACATGCCATATAAATGCTCTGCCCATTTGCAAATGTTGCACACAATGCAAATCATGCAAACTATGCAGACTACACAGAAGTACAAAACAGTCCTTAGAACGACCATGACCGTAAACCCTTGCAGGAGTACATGCAACATATACAGGAATGATAGATTCAATCATTGGTAGAAGGGGGGGGGGGAGGTCTGCTGGGGATGGCGGTGGGTATTAGGGTTTTGGTAAGGTCAGACTCTATTTTGTAAAACATAAACTAGTGTGGATTGTGGGAGATGTTCTCTGGATAGCATTTAAGGGAAGCTCAATCAATTTATTTCATTATCCAATGTCCTTTCAAAAAAAGCATTTTTGGCATGCGTCACAATTTCTTTGTGTTCCTTTCTTTATCTTACAATATCTTCAGGTGCATGTCCTTTCCTCTCTTATAGCATAGTGTCCAGTCCATCTTGCCATGTCTTGTAAATAAAATGATTGCCTCTTAACACTGTTAAAGCTTTCTATTCATGGTTATTGGCAAGTCTCATATTTTGTCATATGATAAAGTGCTCTTTCTCTTACAGTGCATCCAAAGTACGTGGCTTAGTTATACACTGACTGAAGTGTGCATCTCTGCTCGAACAAATCACTGCATTGGTGCCATAAATAAACTCCTCTTTCATCATCTTGTGTTTGAAAGCCAACTCTAGGGAATGACACCCGGTCCAGACCTCCATAGAAGCATCCAGTTGCACCAAGTGTGGTTCTGACAGACAGTAGTGTGTCCAATGCTAAAGGAGGCTACTGTCATCCTGGAAGAGCACATAGCACATGCAGCGCTACTATAGCTAAGGGCTACAGACAATAGCCAACGGCTACAGACTCCTGTTCAGAGTGAAACCCCCCATTTCAACAGAGTCATTTACTCTCAATCACAAGAGAGTGCTCCCATGTTTAAGAGGAATAAATTCCTTCCTTCTTACAAAAAGGGGGAAATACGTGTGGTTCCCAGAGATCAAACCCAACATAGTTTTTTATTTTCATTATTTCCACCTCCCAAAGAAGGACGGATCTCAACTTCCAATCTTGGATCTCAGTGTTAAACAAACATTTGAGGCAATATAATTTCAAAATGTTAACATACAGCACTCTTTCACATTCAAAACTGATCTAAAAACTCAGACATTTATTAGAATAAATAAACTAAAACACAAACTAAAACAAAAGAAAACCCACAAAGTTTACCAAACAAAAAGGATCTTTACAAACAACAAAACCACAATGCAAACCACAAGCTACACAAAAGAAACCCCAAAGATCTCAAAGAAAAGAACCTTATGCAACCCACAAAACACAAACACACAGCCAACTACAAACCACCCAAAAGAAACCCGAAAGAAAGATCTCCCCTGCCTCATACTGCTGGCCTTATGTTGGCTCACAGGCAGGTGGAGGAAATCAGGCAATTAGGTAATTAAGCAACTACCTCTACCTGCACTACCCAGGCAAGCAGAGGCAGGGGACGTAACAAATTCGCACCATAATGAAGAAAAAACCCCAAACACCTGTTCTACAAATCAGAAACACTCTCCATAATACAGGTATGGATGTGTCAGTACCTCCTGTCTGCAGATGACTTCACAAACAGAATGACAGAAGCTACACTGCAAGATGCAAACCACAAGTTAGCATTAGCATAACACAAATTTGCCTACAATCAACACACCATCTCAATACATAAAACCAATATTGATCATCTTAACGATCACCAAAAAAACTATCCTCCTAAATTGAAAATCTAGGAATTCACACAATGGCAAAACCTTCTCACTGAACACATCAATGGAACAAAAATAACTGCCTCACTTAAAAATCTAAGTGACTTCACCACTGTTATATGTAAACATTGTAATTGTATAAATGAAGGTCTCCTCCATCAAGTGGGGGAGTTGGTGGGCCAACTGAAAAATAATAAATAAATGAATAATTAATTAACACTGAAAAAAGTGTTATAACAGTGAAGACATATTGCAACACCCATGCAGCCAACAATTCACATCAACTTTTAGCACTAAAAAGCTAAACTGTCATCACCATGAATGAGTGTTTATAGCAGGTCAGCCTGCACTAAGGGACTTGAATCCTTTACCAGAAGGTAGAAGTAGGAATTTAGGGTAAAAGATGTGAGTGGGGTCAGACACTAATTTCTGTGCCTGTCTGATAACGGACTCCTCATATATCGTCTGAAGAGATGGGTGTTCCCCAACCCCCATAATATTCATAGCAATCTGCACCAGATGAACCATCAGACAGTTCATTAGTACAGTCAAGTTACCAAACCATTGGTTCGCCTGTGCCACTGTGGCTCTTTCACCTTTGCGATCACGCCTGTATTGTAATAATCTGGGAATTAAGCAACATACCGATTACAACAGACTGAAAAAAATGATAGATCTATTTTTCGTGAATTATACATAATAATAAAAAATAATCCACCATCTGTATGTCCTTTATTTGGCAGATGCTTTTATCCAAAGCGATGTACAAAAGTGCATTTCATGGTCGTGGACAACTACGAAACACACGTTCAATAAGATACAATACTCATTTCGTACAGCTAAGAACACAGTTTAGTTCACACAGTGAACACTATTCTGACCTAACTTATGTCAAGCCAAGAATATTTGAAGTGAATAATTGCACTTCAAACCTTCTATATAATTCAATGGAAGCCAATTGAAAAAAGTGAAATTTTGTACTGGAATTTCTCCTCAAAATTACATAGTTCGGAGAGAGATTATTTGAAATTTAAAGCGGTGGGGACCTAATCTGGGAAGGAACAGGACCTGTCATTGAGGACCGGACCGAACTGGACATTCTGATTTGGGTCCGGGTCTGGGTCCGGAACTGGAAGGAGTTTCAGACTAGTCACCGCAGCTCTATGTGTCTTCCTACCCCTTAAGCCTTTGTATTGCAATAACAAACTTGCCTGAGTAATAAATAGACCTACAGAATTTAAAGAAATTGGCTTAAACTAGCTGGTCAGCCCACTTACATCTGAGAAACGCTATAAGCTATGGGTAGCCAACTCTCTTAATTGCATGGTGCAAAAAACCGTGAACAAAAGAGGCCATCAGTATATTATTTCCCAAAGATCGCACATCGCAGAGTGGGCTTGCCAGACTTTCCTCTAAATGTATGTAGGGGATTTA
>CM045898.1:9871756-9916756 GCA_025169545.1 Anguilla japonica | reverse complement strand
GCTGAGTTTGGTGGGGAAGAATTTGTCTGGCTGGCACAGAGCCCTGACCTCCACCCCATCAAACACCTTTGGATGAATTAGAAAGCCTTCAGCCAAACATCAGTGCCCAACCTCACTAATGCTCTTGCAGCTGAATGGAAGCAAATCCACACACTCATGTTCCAAAATCTACTGGAAAGCCTTCCCAGAAGAGTGGAGGCAGTTACAGAAGCAAAGGGGAGTCCAACTCCATATTAATGCCCATGGTTTTGGAATGAGATGTTCAACAAGGGTGTGATGTTCAGGTGTCCACATACTTTTGGAAATGTAGTGTATGAGCATACCCCAGTCAATATGCTTATATGGAAACTCGTATTCACACAATCATTGAGGTTACAGGCTTTGAAAATGCAACAGTAAATTTGTTTTCTTCCTTGTGAGAAAAATTCAGACATACTCATACACAACCATACTCACAAATTCTTTTTCATTAAAGTCACACAGTACACAGCACTACTCACCCCATTCTCTGCAGTTTACATTTTGGACTCTTCAGTCCAGCACAGAGGAGCTCCACTCCTGAATCTCCTAGGTTATTGTAGCTGAGGTCCAGATCTCTCAGGGGTGAGTCTGATGACTGGAGAGCTGAGGCCACAATATCACAGGACTTCTCTGTGAGGTCACAGCTGTTCAGTCTGCAAAGAAGAGCTCATATATTATAATTATATTAGGTATACATAAAACATATGGCAAATGATACAAATGATAGTGTTCAGTGATGAAGACTGAAACTGAGGATTTTAAGGTTGATGGTGTTCTGAGGAAGATATCTGTGCTACACTCTCCAACTGCAGCACTTTGGCGCTGAGAATTAGATGTCCTTCTGGACTGAAATCTGACAGTTCTACGGAAGTAATTCTGACCCAAATGGCCCCTTTTCTTATTCTGTAAGTTCTCTGAATTGGGGCAAAGAGCCCATCTACTTTTTCTATGATCTTTTCACTGAGCTTAAACCCCCCATCCCAGAATTGCAGCTGCCATCTTTCAAAGATGCAAAATGATAATGCACATGAGTTTGTTTCTTCAGTTTTGGTTTTCTGTGACAAACTACCCATAGCATAGCATATAGATAAGTCTCTCATTTGTTCTCTTCTAATCAGTAATTAATTATGCATAGACCAGGAAGAGAAGGGGAACCCCCCTCTTTCAAACACATGGCAGGGGTTCAAACAACATTTGTTCTTATAATGAAAACTTACAAGTAAAAGTAAGGAATGTTTTTTTCTTCACAAACAGTTTGGCAATTACAGAAATAAGTATAACTAATTCACCAAGTATAAGTAGAACTAATGTCTTAGCTTTGTCTTGGCTTTGATCAGTTTTAATGTGGGTGAGACAAGCTGTGGCTTGGTTTTGTCTTTCATTCATTTCTTTCATGATTATCGTTTACTTCATTTCTAGGACTGTCTAATATCGTTTTTGATCATGCAGTTGAGCCTGTGTTATTAAATTAGATGTTTAATTGGGCCCTATTTCTCAGTCAAGGCACAACTGTCAAACACTAGCAGCAATGCAAGGCGCTGGTGAATTTGGGTATTTCAGTCATTTCTTGACTCCAGGCACTAGAGCAACTGTGGCACAGTTATAAAAGAGGCTGGTTCAATAAGAATAAATGGTTCTGTAGGTGTCGTTGGGTTTGGTTTCATTATTGCCAATCAGATCACCCCATTTATTTCCCTTTAGGAAACACAGCCATATGCTAATGTCACCATGGCTGAAGAGCAAGCATGTTGTGATCATCTCTACTGAAGGGAAGAGAGTTTTCTCTAGCATAACTAGAATTCTGTACAACACTAAATTCCTTGGCCTTGCAGCAGGGCCCCTCCGTCTCCAGGCACCGAACCTCCCAAGGACAAGAAGTTAAAAATATTGTATGTATGTGTGTGTGTGTGTGTCTATGTGTGTGTCTGGTTTTCTTTAACTCTGTCTCTTATGTAAGCTTTGGAGAGCTTGGCTTTCCTACTTATCCTCCCCCTGCCATCCTGCCAGGGAGGAACCAGCTATGACATCATGCTGCCCAGGACTCTGAAAGCAACCGATCGATAAAGACCAAACTATTATATCTGATATAAAGCTTGTTTATGTAACACTGAAGACTTAAGAGGTCACCGTGTGCTTATTCATTATTCACGCTATATGACTAGACACAGCCAAACATTTACTTTGTTAAATCTTACAATATGCATATGTATTAACCATGTACCAATCAGAATTATGTATGTTATCGTTAACCACTTTTTGCTAATAAAAGCAGGGACTGGACTTATCCATCTTGTTGTTTGTGCCAATCAGATTTAGAATTGTGTATGTTATTGTTAAAACACTTTTTGCTTATGAAAGCAGGGACTGCCCCTGCTTTCTCGAGTTCAGGCTTATCCATCTTGTTGTGTATAGTTTCCAGACTCTTTCTGCAGAAATAAATCCTATTTCATACATGGATATACCTTGCCGTGCTGGTTATTCTAAGGGGAGAATTTTCTCTGCCCAACATTATGAACTATTACAACCATTATGAGGACCTCTACAAACCAATGAAGATGAAACTGAATAGTTTAGATTCATTATTTTGTTAATATTTAAACAAAAACAGTGTATTTTCTGTTCATATGCCAGTGCTAAGAGGTATAATAAATGGTTCTGTTCCCGAGAACAGTTCCGCAGGGAGAATATTCCCAGTCTGGCCAGGAGCAGGAGGCAGCTGACAGAGACAGCCTCCAGTCGGCCTCTCCATCCTGCTGCTGCCGCTACTGTTTCAGCTAGGCAGGCATCGCGCTTGTGCACCAGAGGACAGGAATGAAGCATTTTGTCTGGATTTACTAGAGCTTTTCTGTTTCTTTGCTGTTAATTTTTGTTTCATACCACTATTTAAAATAAACAAAAAAATTATTTACTTCACGTAAGTGTCATTCATTTCAGACATGCACTTGATAAGATGAATGAACACTCACTAGTGAAACGGCTCCACAGGCAACCAGTCCCTGCTCTCTCGTGCACTCTGTGCTCTGTAATCTCTGTAGCGATCGTCACATGCGACTCTGCTTCTCTCCGTATGAAAGTCCTGTAATGTGTCCTCTGTGAGGTCTATGTCACATCCATGGCATATGGCTATGTAGTGTAGAACACAGCACACCACAAAGAATGCACTGACTTTCTGAGGGCTGTACAGTAATGTACCACCCAATCCATCCAAAATTCTAAACTGCAGTTTTAACATTACAAAAGTCCACTCAATCATTGACCTAGCCCAGCCAAACACATGATTAAAAGCAAGTTTTCAGTGCGTTCTGGGCTCATTGTAAACACTATCTCATAAAAAACACGTTTTCAACGTACAAAAATGCCAAGTTACTCAAAAGTATTGATATCAAAATGACGCCAAGTTACGGTACTACAAACAATATAGGCTATCTTGCCTCACCGAAATGACAAGATGTATTTCAAAGCAATGCTACCCAATATTTCCTCAATTCTTTCAAGTCACTTGGCCCTGTGTGTATAAGCATGCACTACATGGACAGGCCAAACATATGTGTGGATGGCTCTCTCACAGTCAAGATTGATTGAATAGGCGTGTATATGTCCAATTTGTATTGGTATGTATGTATTTCGCTGCCCAGCCTTTCTGTTGCGTGAATGATAGTATGTTTCTTGGTATAAGTGTGTGTTCGTAAATGTGAATGTAACATGCTGCGAGGGAAATGTCCCCATGGGGATAAAGAAGTTCTCTATGTATGTATGTACAATATGCATTTTACATGCAGTATTTATTGTACGTAGCAAATATACAATAACTTGCACATGTACTCAAATTCAGTTCAGAAGCAAGTATAAACATGTTTTCTGGAGAAATATGCTTCCTGTAGTTACTCAGCAGCAGTTTTGTACATTAATTTTAATGTGTTCCATGAGGCAATTCGAAATATTTGACTCTTTGATCTGACACAAAGTTTGCATGACATTGTAAAATGGTAAGATTACAAAACACAGGGCCAAGTGACTTGAAAGAATTGAGGAAATATTGGGTAGCATTGCTTTGAAATACATCTTGTCATTTCGGTGAGGCAAGATAGCCTATATTGTTTGTAGTACCGTAACTTGGCGTCATTTTGATATCAATACTTTTGAGTAACTTGGCATTTTTGTACGTTGAAAACGTGTTTTTTATGAGATATCATTTCTTTTTGCAAAGCGTTTTATTATGAGAGTGAGAAATGCGAAGTGACCCTGTAAGAAACGGTTGTGGATTATGGCTATCGTTGTGTGAATTTGTATACAGTCTGATGAGCGTGTACCGTTCAGCAGTTTCGGTTTGCTATATATTTAAAACAGTGGTTGTGACAAAGGGTGCGGTGGCGTATAAGTGTAAACGCATGAGAAACGCAGATGGAATATGGCCAGTGTATGTACTCACGGATTTGACGTCCATCCAACGAGCCTTGACTGACAAAAGAATCAGCAAGCCCGTAGAATTATAACTCCCTAGGTCGCAACTTGTGTAGCCTTCTGTCGTGCTCCGTTTTGTCTGTTATTTCGTGGAGATGCACTTTCAGTGTTTGTAAGGTTTATAAGGCATTTTGATAGGCTTATCTGCAGGTAGGAATCCTCTTCGCTGTTTTGCTAAACTAGAACCGGAAAACATGATAGTGGAGAATAGGAGCAGACACGTATGTCCCAGCAGGCTTTGCTTATGAGAAAATAACAACAGTGTGAGAGAAATTAGGATGAAATTATGAAATAGCGTAGTTGAAACAATATGTTTTTAGCAGAATGGGCATGTAGGTGAAGGTTGACATGATCACGGGGTATAGTGCGAAGTAAATGGAGTGACCATGAGCGAGCTTATATTCCTTATCGAACGGTATATATAATAGTCGCTATAAAGCGTTAGCCGTTAAAGTGGAGGGTTAAGTAACATGTGAAATCTATTGCACTGCAGTGTTTTTTTCATGTTCAGTACTAGTAGTTATAATTATGAGTGAATCATGATTTTAAATGTAATGTTTTAATGGGGAGTTGCAGAACGTACATACGCAGTAATTGTTTGTATGTGGCTAGATAGAGAACCGGCGAGGTAACATGAATGTAGAAACGTGGCGTTTGCTGATAAGAAGGTTTTGTACGGTAGCCAAGTGAAGAAATGTAGTTAGTAGAAATGGCACAGTGGTGAACTGGTGTAACTTTTTAATAAAAGGAATACATTTGCCGTCATGAAATGCATATGGGTGGCCATGAGTGAGTTTTGGTAAAGCAAATATAAGCGTAAGAGAACGTTAGTGTAAAAGAGGAAATTATTTGCCTGAGCGCGATGCGGGATTCGAACCTTGAACCAGACGTTTACCAGTCTGTCACTTTGTTAGGGCAGCACCATGACATAGCTATGCAATGCGTGAAATATCATTAGCAAACCTGTCCGTCATGAAATGCATATGGGTGGCCATGAGTGAGTTTTGGTAAAGCAAATATAAGCGTAAGAGAACGTTAGTGTAAAAGAGGAAATTATCTGCTTGATGGCGAGGCGGGATTCGATCCTTAAACCAGACGTTTACCTGTCTGTCACTTTGTTAGGGCAGCACCATGACATAGCTATGCAATGCGTGAAATATCATTAGCAAACCTGTCCGTGGTTTTAAAGAAGAACACAGGCGAGTAAGCACAGAAGAGCTCCCGTTGAATCCATACGGCTTTGCAATATTTCAGCCGGTTAACAATTGAACGTGCAGACGGTACGGCATAATACAGTGTATACGTTCGGGGAACGGCTGGTAGATATGGTGCAAAAGCAATAATTGAGAAGTAGTAGACAATTATTAGTGAGGGTAAAAGCAGGTTAAAGAAACATAGCCCTCGCTGGGCTTGAACCTACGACCCTGTATTCCCAAGACTGTAACCTTACCCACTAGACCAAAAGCGGACTAGCTGTTTGTACTGAAAATGTTTCAGAGTAAGAAGGCATGGGTATTTTGCGTGTGTATGCGAGTTTTTCATTGGGTCGTGTAGGTGAAGATTTGGCGGGTGTCGGTAAAATGTCCAATGGGGAGACATGTTATTAGTGGGATAGGCGGCAGGAAAAATAAGAATGAGAAGAAGAATGAGAAGAAGAAGAAGAAGAAGAAGAAAGAGAAGAAGAAGAAGGAGAAAACGCAAAATCCCCTAAGTTTGGGGCTTTATTGTGTGGACATGTGAAGTTGTTTATGAAATCTGTCTGTTGAAATGGGGTCAGAATGTACAGAATTTAATGTTTTTAAGGGCTGAGTGTCTGTGGCTGGTGTGGTTATTTCTGTGGGGAACCCTGAAAAGTGCCAAACTCTCGGTGCTGTATAGGTATGGGGCATGCCCCCGCCAAGGCGTAACTTGGCGGGATGGCATACCTGCCATCCCAATCTGAGGGGTGTAAAGCCGGTCTCCCTCCTACCTAATCCAAGTAGCTTACACAGTTAACTCCACTGCCTAAATAGCCAGCATTGGACTGCATAACTGAATACAGCTTTCCTTTAAAATAGTTAAACTGAAATAAACAAAATATTTCATGTATCTGTGTTATATGTTTATGGATTCACATGTGTGGTACGGTTATAATGCCAAAACAGCACGAGTTAAAACCTGGTATGGGTTGGTTTGACTGCAAATGCATTGTTCAACACCAAACTCACATATCGAAAGTTTCTATTGACACATCCCCGATTGCACCAACAAACCCATGTTAACACAAGCAGATTAACCGCAGACCATAAAACCAACAACCACGGTGATATTGAAAAATATGACACTAGCAATTCCAACTGTGTTTGTGCCTGTGCTGTCACCAAAATAGGGCACCTTTTCTTAATACTGTAACTTAATACAGCATCTCTTCATTTTAATCTGCTTGAATTTTATGTTCTGACAAAGGTTGATCCATAAGATTACTCTGCCTATCAATTAACTCCTTATTTATTTCATAATTGCTATCATTGCAAATAATTAGTAAATGTATGCAATTAGTAAATAGTAATAGTAAATTAAATAAAATATATGGTAAGTGCTGAGGTTTTGCATTTGATGCTGCTTATGTTCTCGATATAAACATTATATGAGGGCACGAGTTAAAACATCTGGATTCAGAAATCTTTTTTTTAAACCAAATTTTTTTGTTGCCCGGCAATTTTATTGCACTTTATTCTAACTAGAAATATAAAGTGTGAAGATACACTGTCAATCATCTACATTATTAATGACATAATACTCACATGGCCTTCTTGCAGTTCCTGACTACAGGTACCAGTCTCTGATGACCTGCTGCTGATGTGTTGTAGGTCTTCAAATCAAACTCATCCAGGACCTCCTCTGACATCAGTAACACAAAGGCAAGAGCTGAACACTGGTCTGGTTCCAGCTTTTTATCAGAAAGTTTTCCTGAACTCAGGGAATTCTGGATTTCCTGCACTAGAGAGTTGTCATTCAGTTCATTGAGACAGTGGAACAGATTGATAATCCTCTCTGCTGAAGACTCCTTTCTGATCCTCTCCTTAATGTACTGGACTGTTTTCTCAATGCTCTCTGATCTGCTTCCTATCTCTGTCAATATTCCTCCTAAGAGCGACTGAATGGACTCCAGAGAGAGGCCAAGAAGGAATCGCAGGAAAAGGTCCAGGTGTCCATTCTTACTCTCTAAGGCCTTATCCACTGCACTCCTGTGTAACTCAGACAGCTGCACTCCATCACTGTGAGGTTTTGATTCTTCTGCTCTGAGTACATTTCTGTTCTCATTTACACATGAATGAAACACAAACAAGGCAGCCAGATACTCCTGAATGCTCAGATGCACAAAGCAGTAGACCTTCTCCTGATCCAACCCACACTCCTCTTTGAAGATCTCTGTGCACACCCCAGAGTACATTGAAGCTTCACTGACATCAATGCCACTCTCTCTCAGGTCCTCTTCATAGAATATCAGATTGCCCTTTTCCAGCTGTAGAAAAGCCAGCTGCCCCAGTTTCTGGATTATTTCAGTATCTGATGCTGACATCTTCTTTGCGTCTGTCTCATCCGTGCCATGATACTTCTGATTCTTCACATTACTCTGAATGAGAAGGAAATGTGTGTACATTTCAGTCAGAGTTCTGGGCAGATCTCCACTCTCTGTTTCACCCAACATTGTCTCCAGAACAGTAGCAGAAATCCAGCAGAAGACTGGTATGTGACACATGATGTACAGACTCCTGGATGACTTTATGTGTGAGATAATTCTGCTGGCCAGGTTCTGATCTCTGATTCTCTTCCTGAAGTACTCCTCCTTCTGTGGGTCATTGAACCCTCGTACCTCTGTCACCCGGTGGATGCACTCAGGAGGGATCTGATTGGCTGTTGCTGGTCGGGAGGTGATCCAGAGGAGAGCAGTTGGAAGCAGATTCCCCTTAATGAGGTTGGTCAGCAGCACATCCACTGATGATGACTCTGTTATATCACAGCAGTCCTTATTGCTTTGGAAATCTAGAGGAAGTCGACACTCATCTAGACCATCGAAGATAAACACCACTTTTACTTCATCGCCTTCAACACTTTGGATCTCTTTCAGTTGTGGAAAGTAGTGCTGCAGAAGTTGCATCAGACTGAATGCCTTTTGCTTCTTCAAATTCAGATCTCGGAAAGGGAGAGTGAAGATGAAATCAATGTCCTGATTGGCTTTTCCTTCTGCCCAGTCCAGAATGAACTTCTGCACAGAGACGGTTTTCCCAATGCCAGCGATGCCCTTTGTAAGCACAGTTCTGATGGGTTTCTCTTGTCCAGGTAAAGGCTTAAAGATGTCATTGCAGAGGATTGTAGTCTCCTGTGTGGTTTGTCTCTTGGATACTGTCTCAATCTGTCTGATCTCATGTTCATTACTGACACCCCCACTTCCCCCCTCTGTGATGTAGAGCTCTATATAGATCTCATTCAGGAGGGTTGGGTGGCCCTGCTTTGCTAATCCTTCAAATATGCATTCAAACTTCTTCTTCAGATGAGTTTTCAGTTCCTGCTGGGCTCTTTTTATGGATTCATCTGAAGAGAGGAAATATGAGAAATAATCATTTTAAAGATGTGATTAATATTTCCCACTCAATAACGGATTTTAATAAAAAACTGCCAAAGTAAATATGAATGCATTCAGTTTTCACAGTATTTCACACATATCAGTGTTACATACCTCTCACACAGTATTACACACCTCTCTCATAGTGTGTTACACACCTCACTCAGTGTATTACACACCTCTCACACAGCATTACACACCTCTCACAGAGTTACACACCTCACACAGTATTACACACCTCTCTCGCAGTATATTACACACCTCTCTCACAGTGTTACACACCTCACACACAGTGTTACACACCCCTCTCACAGTGTTACACACCTCTCACACAGTGTTACACACCTCTCACACAGTATTACATAACTTGAAATTATAATCCAAAGAAACTAAAAAACTGAAAATGGATTCAAATGTCCTTCTACACTTCATTTCCCAGGTTTATTTTGTGGATGTGTCCTTGTGGTAAAGTCTTTAAAGGTCACAGGGTAATTTTAAAATCTAATATTTTTATCCTGAGTGCTCTTTAGCCCTGGATACAACCTCAGGGCAGTCTGTCTAATGGGACAGTGGTTTAGTCACTGGCTTTTGAGCACAAGGTTTCTGCTTTGAATCCCCCTCAGGGACATTTAATCTCATGTACATTTGCTTAACCCCATAATCACTGCTTGATGCTATAGTTTCATTGAAATGCCTTTGTTTGCGCATTGGTTGTGACATTTTCTATATGTAATGTTGACAATGTAAAACACTATTATGAAAGTGTGGATGCTATAACTAATTTCAGCATTTGAATGGATACACATTAGCAATGAGAGAAAGCTCTTACTGGGCTGCTCATCTCTCTCCAGTGAGTCGGCAAGATCCTTCTGCTTCATGTTCCTCAGGATGTGGAGTGTGATCTTCAGAGACCTCTCACTGCCACAAGTCTCCAGCATCTTCTCAACTATGTACGGGACCTCAGGATCCTCCTGCTTTCTCTCAGTGCATTCTGGGTAATCAGCAATTTGATGACTCTTGAACAATTCCTTCATCTTCATAAACTTATCCAGTACAGAAGGATCTTCAGACAGACCCTTAAAGCATTCTGGGCAATCCTGACTCAGATGGCTCTGAAACATTTTCAACTTTTCATCCTTCTTCAGCTTCATCAGAGTGCGCAGGAGAGACTGAAACAAACACATGTAGAGGTGTGCTGCATCAGTGAGAAATAAACAAATGAAGAATTGTGCTGTATCAGTGTGAAATAAACACATGAAGTACTGTGTGCTGTATCAGTGTGAAATAAACACATGAAGAGGTGTGCTGTATCAGTGTGAAACAAACACATGTAGAGGTGTGCTGCATCAGTGAGAAATAAACACATGAAGAGGTGTGCTGTATCAGTGTGAAATAAACACATGAAGTACTGTGTGCTGTATCAGTGTGAAATAAACACATGAAGTACTTTGTGCTGTATCAGTGTGGAATAAACACATGAAAGGTGTGCTCTATCACAGTAATTGAAATAAAAACTAAACAAACTGTGATCCTTGTCTTTCATGTCATGTGTTTGATAGCCAGTACAGGGACAGATACACTATATGACCAAAAGTATCTGGACACTCCTTGGTCTGGGGCTGTTTCTCATGGTTTGGGCCAGACCCCTTAGTTCCAGTTAAGGCAATGCTGCAGCATACAATCACATTCTGGACAACACACATTCACACCTCCAATGGCTACCACCCCCTCCCTGCCCCTTGCCCCCCTGCTCTGTATCACACAGGTTCTGCTGGCCGAGCGCTTGGAAACTTCCAATGGCTGAAAACGGCCAAATAGTGAATTAGATGTCTGACAACAGTAATCTTTGGAAAAGGCACGGTATGTTATTCAGGCTAAGTGCAATACTCGGAACCTAAAAACATTATCTCTGCATTGTACATGATATATGTCTCATAACATCAAATGAAACTTGCTGTATGAAGAAAACACATAATAACAAATTGAATACAATGAAGAAAAATACAGATCACACACCTCTTTTGAGGAAGATAGTTTCTCTGAACTCATCTCTTCTGAAGAGCTAGGCTCCTGTGATTGCTGTATCCTGTGAACAAAACATGGAAACAGAGTTTCTGGGTAAATTCATGCTCTTACTGCAGCTCTAACTCACAGCACATGGAGAAAGAGTTTCCAGTTAAATTCATCTTCTTACTGCATGATGACATAAACCCCACGTACACCCGAATGTGATATAATACACCCACCTACACCTGAAAGGTGACAATGACATTGCAGTGTAAGATCCCCTCCTGCCCCCTAGTGGTATGGGCAGCAGCACCCACAGAATGGGGATAAAGTGAAGATGAGCAATTTATTAAAAAAGGGGCTACGAACACATCACAAATTTGGCAATAAATGTCAGTAAAATAAAAGGAACCTCCCCATGCCCCAATCACCTGTTGCACAATAACCCACATCATAAAACCTTTTTTTTTTTTTTTGCATGAAAACAGATATACCAAAACACCCCCACAACATGACACTGCCATTCTTCCTAGTCATCTTGTTTTGCTGGAAAAGGGACTGGTGCACTTCAGAAAATAGATGGTATCATGAGGAAGGAGGATTATCTAGAAATACTGAAGCAACACCTCAAGACATCAGCTAGAAAGTTAAAACTTTGTCGCAACTGGGTCTTCCAGCAGGACAATGATCCTAAGCATACCTCCAAAGTTGTAATAAAATGGCTTAAAAACAACAAAGTGAGTATTGGAGTGGGCATCACAAAGCCCTGACCTGAATCCCATAGTAAATTTGTGGACTGAACTGAAAAAGCATGTCTGAGCAAGGAGGCCCACAAACCTGACTGAGTTACACCAGTTCTGTCAGGAGGAATGGGCAAAAATTCCGGCAAAGTATTGTGAGAAGCTTGTGGTAGGCTACCCCAAGCGTTTGTTTCAAGTTAGGCAATTAAAAGGCAATGCCACCAAATACTAACAAAGCGTATGTAAAACATTTGACCCACTGAAAATCTGATATAGTACATAAAAGCTGAAATAAATCCGTCTCTTAGCTATTATTCTGAAATGACCTCTTATGGAAATAAAGTAGATTCCCTAATTGACTTAACATGGGAAGTGTATGGTAACATGAAATGTGTGCAGCTGTGAAAAATAGAGTTTGAATGTCTTTAGCCTAGGTGTACGTAAACCTTTGGCCTGAACTGAACCACGCCTACTGGTTAAGCAGACACACACCTGGATGATGTTACGAATCAATCCAGGATTTAGAAGTGTGCTTCTTTCCACAGTAGGCGTCTGAGACCGGGATCCCCCACGAAGGTGAGAGAGAGCACATACAGACCAGAGAAAAGGCTGAAAAGCGCTCTTATAATTTCATTTATTTTGTCTTTGTTATTTTAGTTTATTGTTTTTGTCCAGATCAGGTGAGGGTGACGGGCGAAGGTTTTTTCATGTTCGTGTTTGAATATGCTCTCTCTCACTATTGAAAATAAAACTCTGGAGTTATCTGAAATTCCTGCATCTCCCTGTGTCCAGCTCTTCTGTCCCTATAACAGGGTGATCACGGCATGTGACCAATGTAAATAATGCTATTGCCACTTTTGTGCAGGTGAGGCAAGCTAAATTGGAAATGCCTAAGCATTGACCCTTCTCCGGATGCAGAGAAAGCAATATACTTTTTTCTTTTCCCAAAAATGAAGAGAACTACAAGAAAACAACACTGAAGTTAGCTCCCGATTTGAAAATTCCAGTGCACCGTAAAGCGGTTGTGTTATATGATTGAATGTTTTCACAGTCTTCCTTACATGTTTGCAAAGGTCATAATATGCTACGGCTCGAGAGAAATTGAACAATGGTGGTAATGTGAAATTATTTTTTTAAATTATGTTCTGTTCTCACATGTCTTTTTAATGCTGTAATATGGAAAGATCAGATAAGTGTCATGCATTTTGTTTTCTCCTCAAAATCTAATGGTCTCACCATTGCATCATGTACTGTATGTATAAGAGAACAGGAACTAATGTACATGTGAAATGGTGTGGATGAAATATCACTGCACCGTACGCAAATAAAACTCCAAACTGTCTATGTAAACAAATACAGTAATAAAATCCTATTGAAAAATGATCATAAGGCATGGCAAATTCTCCTCAAAATTTAACCTCTTAGCGCAAAGCCCCTAGTGGTCGGCACGCCGGCGTGCCGAGATTACTAAACTCAGACATTCGGTGCTACTGCAACCAAAGTATGAGTTAAAAACAGAAAAGCATTGTTTTAGTTTTATTAGTAGACGATACATGACAACTATGCCGAAAACGGAGTTTCGCAGCCCCACCATTGTCGCTCTGGTCGTTCATTTAACACGCACTCCTCCCTGCAGTCTCATCTACAAAACACCCCCCACCCTTGACATAATGGACAATATTTATGGCGTCAATTCAATGCCAATAATCAGCGCGAGCAGATATTCACTGCGCGAGCACAGAACCACTTTCACGCGCGTAAATTTCAACACCGAGTGTAAAACAGTGAGCCGCACGTGAGCTGGTTCTCCTCGCTCGCGAACAGCCACTTTCTCCTCGCGCGGAGTAAAATTTGACTTGAAAGAATTGAGGAAATATTGGGTAGCATTGCTTTGGAATACATCTTATTTAATTTCGGTGAGGCAAGATAGCCTATATTGTTTGTAGTACCGTAAGTTGGCGTCATTTTGATATCAATACTTTTAATGGCAGGCCTGGAATTTGGCAGTCTGAATGAATGAGTTATAGACGGGGTATGTCTTGTATGTGTGAGTAACATGGCATTTTTGTACGTTGAAAACGTGTTTTTTATGAGATATCATTTCTTTTTGCAAAGCGTTTTATTATGAGAGTGAGAAATGTGAAGTGACCCTGTAAGAAATGGTTGTGGATTATGGCTATCCTTGTGTGAATTTGTACAGTCTGATGAGCGTGTACCGTTTAACAGTTTCGGTTTTCTATATAAAACAGTGTAAAACAGTGGCTGTGACAAACGGTGCAGTGGTGTAAGTGTAAACGCATCAGAAACGCAGGTGAAATATGGCCAGTGTATGTACTCACGGATTTGACGGCCATCCAACGAGCCTTGATTGACAAAAGAATCAGCAAGCCTGTAGAATAAGAGCTCTCTAGGTCGCAGCTTGTGTACCCTTCTGTCCTGCTCCGTTGTCTGTTATTTCGTGGAGATGCACTTTTTGTGTTTGTAAGGTTTATAAGGCATTTTGATAGGCTTATCTGCAGGTAGGAATCCTCTTCGCTGTCTTGCTAAGCTAGAACCGGAAAACTTGATAGTGGAGAATAGGAGCAGACGCATATGTCCCAGCAGGCTTTGCATATGAGAAAATAACAACAGTGTGAGATAAATTAGGAGAAATTATGAAATTGCGTAGTTGAAACAATATGTTTTTAACAGAATGGGCATGTAGGTGAAGGTTGACATGATCACAGACTATAGTGCGAAGTAAATGAAGTGACCATGAGCGAGCTTTGTTTCCTTATGGAACGGTATATATAACAGTCGGTATAAAACATTAATTGTTAAAGTGGAGGGTTAAGTAACCTGTGAAATCTATTGCACTGATGTGCTTTTGTCATGTTCAGTACTAGTAGTTATAATAGTGAGTGAGTCATGATTTTAAATGTAATGTTTTAATGGGGAGTTGCAGAACGTACATACGTAGTAATTGTTTGTATGTGGCTAGATAGAGAACAGGGCGAGGTAACATGAATGTAGAAACGTGGCGTTTGCTGATAAGAAGTTTTGTACGGTAGCCAAGTGAAGAAATATAGTTAGTAGAAATGGCACAGTGGTGAACCGGTGTAACTTTTAAATAAAAGGAATACATTTTCCGTCATGAAATGCATATGGGTGGCCGTGAGTGAGTTTTGGTAAAGCAAATATAAGCGTAAGAAAATGTTAGTGTAAAAGAGGAAATTATCTGCCTGAGGGCGAGGCGGGATTCAATCCTTCAACCGGAGGTTTACCAGTCTGTGACTTTGTTAGTGCAGCACCATGACTATAGCTATGCAATATGTGAAATATCATTAGCAAACCTGTCTGTGGTTTTAAAGAAGAACACAGGCCAGTAAGCACAGAAGAGCTCCCGCTGAATCCATATGGCTTTGCAATACTGTAGCCGGTTAATAACTGAACGTGCACACAGTACGTCATAATGCAGTGTATACGTTCGGTGAATGGCAGGTAGATATGGTGCAAAAGCAATAATTGAGAAGTAGTAGACAATTATTACTGAGGGTATAAGTAGGTTAAAGAAACATGTTCCTAGCTGGGCTTGAACCTAGAACTCTTATGTTCCCAAGACTGTCACCTTGGCGACTAAGCCACAGGCAGACTAGCTGTTAAAACTGCAAATGTTTCAGAGTAAAAAGGTATGGGTATTTTGCGTGTGTATGCAAGTTTTTTATTGGGTCGTGTAGGTGAAGATTTGGCTGGTGTCGGTAAAATGTCCAATGGGGAAACATTTTGTTTGTGGGATAGGCGGCAGGAAAAATAAGAAGAAGAAGAAAGAGAAGAAGAAGAAGGAGAAAACGCAAAATCCCCTTAGTTTGGGGCTTTATTGTGTGGACATGTGAAGTTGTTTATGAAATCTGTCTGTTGAAATGGGGTCAGAATGTACAGAATTTAATGTTTTTTAAGGGCTGAGTGTCTGTGGCTGTTGTGGTTATTTCTGTGGGGAACCCTGAAAAGTGCCAAACTCTCGGTGCTGTATAGGTATGGGGCATGCCCCCGCCAAGGCGTAACTTGGTGGGATGGCATACCTGCCATCCCAATAAGACATAATGATAAAGGGAAGAAACTTTATTTTTTTGTGATAGGATTGCCGGGGGAGGGGCTTGGGCTATATAAGCCAGAGGAAAAGTCCTCCTGGGGCGGAATTTCTATTTTCTGTGTGTGCTGAATGGTTATCTAGACACGCAGCTTATTTCAACAAGTAGGGCCTACTAGGCAGAGCCTACTCTGTTTTGTTTACTTGTATTTGTTTTGTTTATGGTATTTGTTGTATATATATTTTTTGTCGTGTCGTCACCTGTACATATTTTGCACCGGTTCTGGGTTTGAAGCACGTCTCCTGTAAATGAACCTGGGTGAACAGAAGTTTTTGTCTCCTGCCACTCTTTTGCTGCTCCAACCGCTGCCGGACTCCCTCACCACAATATTTGGAGGGGACCAGGGAACACAGTAATCCTGCCTTATTCATTAATGGGGTCCATGATAGAAGTGTATAATTCCTTGGGACATAATTGAGTAAGGCGCATGCGACACCAGGCAAACCTGGTGGCACCCTAAGCTAGGGGTAAACAGTCACAAATATGTTCGGAGATGTATCACATGTGCACGATGTAATCCAGGGACCATCCTTAAGACTAAAATGAAACAACCAAGCTTGAACCAGGTTTTTCGCACAGTTGCAAATTGATTATATAGGGCCAACCGAACACTGAAGAATAAACTAACTAAACAATTGTTTTCTACTGGAGGGAAGGACTGGGTGACACAGCTACTAGCTGTGCTTCTCTCCATGAGAGCAGGACTAATTAACCCTAATGAACTTTCTCCCACTGAGGTACTGACAGGCCGCCCCATGAGGACTCCAGGGGATTTATGCCCCACAGGGGGGGAGTTGCATGTTATGGGAAATAAGTTAGCAGAGTACTGCAGGCTCCTGTCACAGTGTGTTCCACAGGATCCCAGGGCAGAGCCAGACGCTGCAGAAGAGAAAGGTGAAGAGTGCCGGATGAATCCGGCGGACCAGGTTCTGGTAAAAGCTTTCCAGAAAAAGTAACTTGAACCTAACCGGACCGGACCATACACAGTTCTGTTGACCACACCATCAGCGGCCCGAGTCTCTAGGATTCCAGTGTGGGTTCATTTGTCACGTTTGAGAAAATACAAGGGTGAGGCTCAACATGGGGCACAATAATCCCCGCCTACCCTATGGCATCCTAGGGAGCCTGTTCGTTGTTGCAAGTCTCCGTGTTGAAGACACACTGATTCCAGACATCAGAGTATGCGCTAGTGCCGATGGGTGCAGTTGCACGTGGGACCACGACTTCAATCACACTGGATGGGGATCTTTCTGGTGTCTTGAGGATTTGTGTTGTTTATTGTCATAAACGTGGTTATTAGAATCATAACAAAATGGTGCATCACCCCTGTTGCAATGTTGTTATGAGAAATGTTACTGGTGTATTAGTGTGGAAAAATTCAAGGGTGTGGGTTCATACTGGAATGGACTGGGAGACTGCATTAAGTTACAATGAGATATATGGGGAAAACTGGATAAAGACAGAAGCGGGACGGTAGGAAGATGGCTGCCCCTCAGTGGAAGCAATTCATAAATTCGCTATCCACTCACAAGGAGAGCTGACCATCAGAAGTTTTCCTCCAGGGAAGCCAGGCTCCCGTCCGAAAATGTATGCCGGCCCCAAGTTTGGTCTGGTCCCCGAAGGAGAGCCCCTCCCAGCCCTAGTAGGAGTATCAGTCCAACAGTCCCCTTTGTTGATTCTATATATGATCATGTAGAAAAATTAATTCAGATGTTAAAGTAATAATCTCGAAGATTTTCATTAAAATGTTTGTTAAGTTACTATCTATCGCCGAATTAGGTAACACAATGGTGATTGAGCCTATTATTTTATTAATTTATATTATTATTATTATTATTATTATTATTATTATTATTTATGATTAAAGAACTGGGTGTCTATGGCGACATTCCCGGGAAAAAATCACAAGCGGCGCATAGTTAGTAACGCGTTTTCCATCACCCATCAGTGGTTGGTCCGCCAGAGAGGGTAGACAGAGCTAACGCAACAGGCTCTCTCTTCAACTCACTTGTGTGTGAGGGACGTACTGTTTTTTCCGGTGTCTGCTAGCGTTACAATAACAGAGAAAAGGGGGGGAGGTCATATTATTTGTTGATGTAGATTTTGTATTACATTTGATGACAATGTAACGTTACTAAATTACTTAGCCTAGCTATTTGCACAGCTAACGCTAGCTACTGAACCATGTCAAGAAAGGCAACATTAGTTTAGACAAAGTTGCGCACAGTAGCCATCTCTTACAGAGGTGGGTAGTAACGCGTTATATTTACTCCCTTACATTTACTTAAGTAACTTTTTGAATAAATTGTACTTGTAAGAGTAGTTTTAATGCAACATACTTTTCACTTTTACTCGAGTATATTTGTGAAGAAAAAATGTTACTTTTACTTTTTTTTATTCAATGCACGTTCTGTTCGTTTCATTCTCTCAGAGAGACTTCAGCCAAAGAGGCTGACTGGTCTTTGTTTTGGATCTGTCATAGCCCCACATGACTCCGTTTCACCAATCAAACGTAGCCAGTCACAGCACACAGAAGGATGAGTGGGCGACAACAATGGCCGAAACAACGGCGGGTGATTCGTAGCAGGCAGAACACCCCTGGCCTCACGTTCAAACTACGTTTTGCTTACAGACTACCAAAAACAGTAGTTACATTATGCGCTGCCTTCTTTGTCTGCCTAGAAATGTGGACATTTCAGCCTACAAGAACTCAACTTCGAACTTGAGAAAATATGTGGCGGTAAGTTGTAGGTTAGTTTTGGCTGTGGATAGCTAACTATGTGACTGAGTGGTCATTTATTGTCTTGGACAATCCGTTTGTGAAATATACGGGCATTTGTGATGCCTCGGTATCTTCCAAAATAGCTTTGCGTAATACCACACGCGTTGTTTATGGCGTTGTCGCCCTTTTTAGTACAGTCTGGCTTGCTTGACAATTCATTTATTCAGTAGGTGAGAGTATAAGCTTTCTAACGATATATAGCATGTTTAATTTTGCTTTTGGAATAGCGTTTTTTAGGTCAGCGTAACCGAAATTTTTCTTATCATCACATTCACTTATGCATTTACTCTGTGGTAGAGTACAAGATGCAGCACTGAACGTGGTCAAGGATTATTCGTAATTTCTTGGGAAATACTATTATTATTGAGGACTTCTGGGCATAGCTAAGAAGTATGTTTGCTGATAGACCTAGATGACATTGTTTTCTGGAGCAAAACAGAAGCGGATTGAACTGTACTGTTGATTTACGGGCTCTGTCTCCATCTACTGAACACAGATAAAATTTCATCATTGCTATGTAAGTAGGCTATTATTGCTCAAAATACTTCGGTTATATACGTTATTTTTGAAATTGAGTGTGTTTAAATAGGTTACTGGTATTAATGTGGATATTTCACACTAATGTAATCATTAGTTAGTAGTGTAATAGTTTTTGTGAATCATGCAACAGTCATGACGTGAGCGCTGGAACATTGCATAGCATACATAACGTTTGTTTACGCTAAACCGGAAGTTCTGCACATATTCCGCGCAAGGCATCATGGGACTTTGGAATATCGTGGAGAAGTGCATCATAAGGTACAATAATGGTGCTACAAATCATGTTTCCCACATATAAAGTTTCTGTTTGAATTTGAGCAGGCTCCTCTTTGTTGTGATGATGAGTCTATTTTAATGGATAAATCCCTGTAGCCTCATTGATATTTTTTCTGGCAATGGAGGGTTCACCCCAACAAACTGACGGGGTATACAGACTTAATAGAGTCCAACAGAAAGCGAAAATCCTCCTCTTCTGACGAACCTCCTGTGTATTGTTTTATTTAAAGGGATATGATTTAGGCCATATTTGAATTTGCACATGGCTATTTTATATTTTGTTTATTTCTATTGGACAAGCATTTACAATTCTATATTTTGGACATTTAGATTTTTACATTCATCTTGCTCTTCTCATTTCAACATTAAATCAGATTATATGAAGTAACTCAGTACTTGAGTAGTCTTTTCACGAGATACTTTTTTACTCTTACTCAAGTAATTATTTGGATGACTACTTTTACTTCTACTTGAGTCATTATTATTTTAAAGTAACAATACTTTTACTTGAGTACAGGTTTTAGCTACTCTACCCACCTCTGATCTCTTATATCAGGTAACGTTGTGTTAGCTAGCTAGCTAGCTAATGTAATTAACACAATCTAATGCCAGCTAACAATTAGAAAAAATGCTAGCTAACGCTACCGAATGGTACCGACCTCGCAAAACATCTCTCGAATGCAATGCTACCTTGTTGCAATGTAGCTGACTAAAGGTCAGTTCAGATCAATGATTCGTAACGAGTCGGATGCAACTTGCAAAATTCCAAGACTTCTGATTGTAAATGTTCTAAAACTGCACTTGGCGATTTGACAAAGTGGGTCTTTTGAGACCCCAGGCAACGGCTTCAGACACTCTGCAACTAACCAGTTCACACCGCTGCAATTTTCTCTGCAACATTCTAAAACCGTTTCGTCTCGTTGCGAATCATTGATCTGAACTGGACTTAACGTTACTGTTATTTACATTGCTATCAAGTTCATCAATATATTGTAATGATCGGAATAAAGCCGTCTTTACACAGAGCATTAACCCAGGGTATAGGTGGAGCAGAGCCGGGTCTGATTTCTGTGTAAAGATGTCAAGCCGGAGAAAAATAAATTCTTGTTCTGATTACTAATTTAACACCCAGCTCAGTTTTATTCTCGAACAGTTTAGCTAGCAAAACCAGAAACACCAGGGGTAACATTTTGCAAGGCAGTTGTTTCAAAAATATCACACAACAATCATTCACGAGACTGTTTATTGTGCACGAGATACATAATTGCACGAGCCACAGCGAATCCCGCAAATTCTTCTCTGCAGTGTAAAGATGTTCATACCGGGCAAAAGGTGGATAAAGAACGTCTGTGGAAATTGATCATCACTAATTCTACCTCAGGTCTGCTACTGCATTTTAACCCAGCTCGGCAGTGTAAAGACAGCTTAAGTTAGCCTAATGTTAGACAATGAATATGTACATTACGCTACTTTTATAACAACCATTTTTTATTCAGTAAATAGTAAGTGGCGTGGCCCAGGTGCCAACTGACTGACGTCACACAGGCGACACTGGTTGGATCCGGTTGGATCTCTGGGAAGTGAGGTCCAAAAACACACCTGCAATTACTGCTTTTCGCCATTGGTCTCACCAAAGAGAACGAAACGGAAATCTTCGAGATTGTAACTTTAAGTGTCTGATATGTTGCAAAAGTTATCTGCCTGTTACAATCCTGCAGCACACAGAGAACACAGGCACTTGGTGTCTGATGCTGCTGAATGAGGAGGGGTCACACGGTCAGCAGCAAGCGCAATTTCTATGGCCATAAATTCTAATTAAAGCCGCAAGCGGCGTTGGGAGGGGTCCAAGCATTGGCACCATCGCGCCCCCTATGGAGCGATTTTAAAATGGCTTTGTCCTCATGATCATATGCCTTCACCCAACATATCTACAGAATATCATGATGATCGTATGAAATATTGATGACTTATGGCAAATTTTGTGCTAAGAGATGCTGTCGGATGACTTGGTTACGTCGCCATGGATATAAATGGTAAATGCCATGGATATGTCCTGGCCGCTTCCCGTCAAGGCCTTTACTTTGTCGTAACACTGAGATGGCATGTCGTAGCACTTAGATGGTCCGGCGTGTATGCACAGCTGCAGTGTTTCTGCGCCGCAACTAAAAAAGGCGTCACACTAGTGTTGTCACGATACCAAAATTTTGACTTTGATACTGATACCAGATATTACGATACTCAATACTGAAATGATACTTGAAACTTAAACGATGCTAATTCGATACTCGGTACCTAACGATACTGAAATTACCTTAATAGATGAGAAACGTCATGTCCACAAGGGTTGACCTCATTTTCGAATTCATGGTTTATTAACAACCTGGTTCATTAACAACCTTTAAGTTGAAGCCTCTTCAACATATTAATATGCATAGGCCTATAGTGTTATAACACTGAACAATAGAAAAATATGTTAAATATATTTCAAAAATTAAACAGTTGTAAAGTAAATAATCTTTAAAACAGGTCTTTCACCTTTAAATAGATTTAAAAACAGCATATTTTAATAACAATACAGCATCTATCTATAATAAAATATTTCCAAATTGGAACACCTATTGCTACTGAAGTGAACTGAGTCAAAGCTTGCGCTGTATCAAGGAGCTGAGTGCACAAGCGCAAGTCACCTCACTTAGTTGCTACTGCCATCTAGCGAAGATTCTGACAAATTACACTTTTCATCCTCTCAATCAGTAATGCGGGAGACACAGTTCCCTGGCTTTTACATTTGACACAAAACTACCGAACGTCGGAAAATTCCAAGAGCGAACCGTTTCTTTTTATTTATTTTTTTTAAGTACCGAGAAAGTGCTGAAGTTTTGGTATACCGTGGAACAGTACCTCAGACACATATTCCAATCCATTGCTCAGCTTAGCAGAGAATGCACATTTCAGAGCGCCACAGAGACAGATAGAATAATAACGCATAAATACGCATTTCAAATAATAAATACGACATTGAGAAAAAACGAAAAAAAGACGTAATATCAACTCGTGATCTGCGTGCTGCGCGCAAAGTAGCCTACCGTTTTATTTATTTAGACATTGGCAGATAAGAAAAAATTTGGTTACGCTGACCTATAAAACGCTATTCCAAAAGCAAAATCAGACATGTTATACATTGTTAAAAAGCTTATACTCTCACCTACTGAATAAATGACTTGTCAATCAAGCCAAATTGTACTAAAAAGGGTGACAACGCCGTAAGCAACAGGTGTGGTATTACGCACAGCTATTATTGAAGATAGCCGACCCAGGCGTGACAGATGCGCGTATATTTCGCAAACGGATTGTCCAAGACAATATATGACCACTCATTCGCAAAAGGGACATCTCTACGCGTAAAACCAATGGTAAGATTGTATATTTATTCAATGTTTAGTCCCAGATATTGACTGTAGAATGACATGGTATAATTAAAAAAAAAAAGTTAGTCTAGCTTATTTCGTTATTCAGTGAGCAGCGTTTTCACTGCTGTATTGGCATATTTTAGGGCTAATGTCGGGTTTATCTTGTTGCTACGGAATATTGCATTACATTACATTACAGGCATTTGGCAGACGCTTTTATCCAGAGCGACGTAGGCTACAACAAAATGTATAACCATAACCAGGAACAAGTGTGTCGAAAACCCTAGAGGGCAGTAGCCTACCGTTCTAAGTGCAGGGAACAACCGCATAGTTCAACTTGGACCCTGTAGGTTAAACTGATTAACACTAACACAAACAAGAACAGCAACAACGCAGTCTATGCAAAAATACAAGCAATAGTTAGGACTAGTTAAGTCACCTACGAAACAACTACCTAGTTACAACCCTAAGCTTACAGTCAACTTAGAGATTAAATTGAGAATACGATTTACAGCATAAATTGCGTCTTTTGTTTATATTCAATATTAGAAATTGCAGCGAGAAACTGCAGCTGTAGACACAATATAGTTTATGTTATGGTAGCAACGGAACGAAGCGGACTACATATGTATTACCGTCATTGTTATATTATACCAGCGTGTTTTCGCGCATTTGCAGAGAAACTCAAAACCTACCAATAAAATTGTTTAGCTATTTCTCACCATAATGACAGATTTAAAGACTTAACGAACTCACTCACTGTCTTCAAATGGATCCATGCCAAAAAAAGTAATTATTCATCCTCTCAAAACGCTGTTACTAACAAACTTTTGGTATCCTAGCACGCACTCTGGGTGGCACTGTCTTCCATTCCTTCCCCGACGTTCAGACCGTCCCCTCACTTATAAAAACTAGACCCTACGGTGTCGGATTACTTGCGTCGCCATGGATGTCGCTTGCCGTAAAGAAGTTTACTAGATGTCGTAACCGTTTAGATTTGGAGCTCCAGCTCTTCCGCACCCCAACTAATAAAAAAAGTCCAAATGGCGGGCAAACAATATGGCAGACATAGGTGGTCCCAATGGCAATGACCCTTTGTTATAGCGCCACCATCTGGCCGACATAGGTGATTTTAGTGCCTGAGTAGTCGGGGGCCATAGGAACCCACCTACCAAGTTTGGTTAGTCTACAACTTATGGTTGCTAAGCCTCAGACATTTTAGTAGAGAAAGCTTCCACGCCCCAAGGAAAAAGTTAAAATGGCGGCCAAACAATATGGCGGACATAGGCGCTGCCAATGGCAAAGTTGTAGAGCACGTTCAAATGCCTAGGTCGATGAAGTTTTGTGTTGATCTAACTCATGGTGTGGGAGTTATGGCCTTTTACGCAAAACCCTTTGTTATAGCGCCACCATCTGGCCAACATAGGTGATTTTTAGTGTCTCAGTAGTGGGGGGCCATAGGAACCCACCTGCCAAATTTGGTTGCTCTAGGACTTATGGTTGCTGAGCCTCAGACACTTTTAGCGGAGAAAAATAATAATAATAATAATAATAATAATAATAATAATAATCCTAACAGATACAATAGGGTTCTACCAGCTTCGCTGCTTGGACCCCTAATAATAATCCGAACAGATACAATAGGGTTCCACCAGTTTCGCTGCTTGGACCCCTAATAATAATCCTAACAGATACAATAGGGTTCCACCAGCTTCGCTGCTTGGACCCCTAATAATAATAATAATCTGAACAGATACAATATGGTTCCATCAGCTTCGCTGCTTGGACCCCTAATAATAATCCAAACAGATACAATAGGGTTCCACCAGCTTCACTGCTTGGACCCCTAATAATAATCCGAACAGATACAATAGGGTTCCACCAGCTTCGCTGCTTGGACCCCTAACAATGGGGACTGGGCTAAAAATTTGGTGGCAGATGGTACGGTGTTGGTGGCAAAGGGGGGACTTCTTTCTAACCAGACTACATGCCATCTAGCTTCTGCTACACAGGATACTGGAGAAGCTGTGTCTGTTATGCTCCATCATGTGTTAGAAAGTAACCAATTGTTTGACAAAGCACTGCTCGCGGAGAATGTTTGCACCCGCAGAGAGGAGGTGTGTTATCGGCCCGGAATGCAGTTCAGCAGGGCGTGGCAGCCCTGATAGGAGACCGGCTCGCATCCCGGGTGCCAGGCTGGGCGAGAGCTGCAGTCATAGCTAACCAGAAAATGGCAACATGGGTGACGGCCGGGGAGGGGTCCCTGTCGGCAATAGGGCTCTGCCAGGAGGACAGCACAATGTTCAGTATGTCATCAGTGACGGCCATAAACAGGTAGCTTTCTCCCAGGAGCAGTTTTCCACAGTAGGGGGATGGGTGCTTTGCACCACTCCCAGAGAACCAGGACAAGCCCTGTCATCGTCACTGGGACCTGATGTAAAAGTTCAAGTATTATCAATATTGAATGGAGCCATAGCAGTGCGGGCAAACTCCACAGTTTGGTGTGGGGCGGCCCCCTCGCGGGGCCTTCACAGCGACTTTGCATGACGCCTGAAACTTCTTACTGCATTAACCCTTCTGGCACTTCTGTTTCTATAGGATCTATCCCAGTAGCTCCTGACGTAACTGCCAGCACCACCATGCCTAGCCATGTCCATTGGGAAATAGATCCTGACAATTCTTTTAATAAAGCTCTCTCTGCTATAGAGGCTAAAATAAAATAAAAACAATAGAGGAATCTGGGGCAAAAATATAACGCTTCTGTTGCACCTCGAAAGGCAGTCAAGGCCACTCTGAGGGCCGATGAGGAATATCATGATGCTACCGGAAAAGTGGCTGCTGTGACCCAGTGGCGACGGGACTCTGAACTATCTGGGAGTGGGATCCCCGGGGGGGTATGAGTGGGTAATATTTTCCCAATGCATGGGGTTTGAAAATAATAATTTCTGTTGTGCTTATTGTGGTACATTACACCCTTCAGAAAGGAATTAGAGAAGTAATAGATTAACTCTTGTTAACCAAATTAGGTAAGGCTGTTAGGACCAGATAGATCCTGTCCTCTGTCCTTTATGTGAAGGTGGGTGGGTGAGGGAAAGAGTTTCTCATCACCAATTCAAAATGGGGGACTGATGGGTTCAGAGTGTTTCTCCTCCCTGCAATTAGCAACGCCATATGGTATCAGGCAACATTAAGGGAATAGATTGTTTATGTACAAAACAGATGTCATTAGGGAATAAAGAGATTGCAGATAGGATGGACATGCGTACCCAGTCAAGGCCCCAGAGAGTATTTAACCTATTTAGACCCAAGGCGAATAATGAATAATGCATTTCGCCTCCCCAACATGCATTTCAATGAATCACGATGCATTTCATCGGTCACGTGTCTTGAAAACGATGACAGCATCTAAAACGCGCTCACATTGCATCCGGCTCTAAAGGGAGAAGCAGGCAAACGTTGCGCCCGGAGTGTTGGAGGACAGACCTTATGGTGGTGTAAAACCAATGATGTCGACCAAAAATGAAGAAGCAAAAGGAAGATTTATTGTCTTCTAGACAGGTGGAGAAAAGGATGCCAGTATTTACAGTGAACAAAAGTGAAACAATAATAAAAATAAACAAACAAAAATACTTGCAAAACAAAAAGAAAGTAACATGTATCTACGTTTTTAAGGTTCAATAATAATAATAATAATAATAATAATAATAATAATAATAATAATAATAATACTTCGCACTGACTCGGACCAGTCTGCACCCACCAACCAACAAACTACAAATGATGGTGGTAGCTGCACTTAAATAGCTTCTCCACCTTTGGACCCTACCAATTACCAAGAATTAAATACATTTCTGCAACAGCTTAAAATTGTTCGGAGCGCAGACACTATCACCTTATTTAAAGCTCAATATGTACCTTTTTAGTCTCTCCTATATTTGAGGGGCAGGAGTGGGTGGCGGGCATAGCTATAGAGTCTCTGGTGGACTGAGCGGTTAGTGCTGTCACTGGATAATCATTGGTAGTGCTGTGTTAAGCTGAATCGGTCATGGTCTGGTGATGACTGTCTCAAGCCTGCCCTCATGGCTGCGTTGGCCACTGCCACTGTTTTCCTTAGCTATGCTGCCATAGCCTTATTCTGCTGGGGTTTCCTTATCGCATGCAGGCACCTCTGTCTCTTCTGCTTGCTAATCTATCATTTGAACCCCCTAACAATTTTTTTTCATCTTCCTCGGCTCTGGGCACCTGCCCGCAGCTCTAGCCCAGGTTTTCTGAGTACCCCCCCCCCCCCCACCCCCCCCCCGGCCCGGAGCTCCAGCCCTAGACCAGCTAGACCAGCTGGGCACCCCCGCCACCTGCCACTGTTGATTCAGCTGTGGCACCAAGCCTGTCCCCCTGCATGACCCTGCCACCGATCAGTGTTCCTGCCCATCTCTCTATGTGACCAGAGTCACCTTTGCTTGGACTTAATTAATACTGGATTGGCTGTTATTATATTATAAAACAGATAAATTATATATATTATAATTTATCTGTTTTCATGTAAGCCATTCCCATAACAAACCGGTGCCTGGCCGTGGCAGATGGGTTCCCCCTCTGAGTCTGGTTCTACTCAAGGTTTCTTCCTGTTATCAGTCAGGGAGTTTATCCTTGCCACTGTTGCCCTAGGCTTAAGCTTTGGCAGCCGGATCTCTGTAAAGCTGCTTTGTGACGAAGCTCCATTGTTAAAAGCGCTATACAAATAAAAATTAATTGATTGACCTGTCAAATGAGCCCTCATTGCTGTCTGTGGGTCCAGTCATTTGCTAGTAACCCAAGTGCGTATCTGCCTCCACTCCCTGTGTGTAATGCAGATTGTGCTGACAAGCTGAGAGTGCATACAGACTGAAGCGAGCTCGCTCTCAAAGCAGCTTAGCATTGTACTATGAAATGAATTCATAATTATGGTGGATCGAGCTTGAAAAAGCAACTCTCAATTAAAGGCATTATTTCCATATTTAGAAAGTTCCGATTGGTTTGGAGAGTGTGCTCTAGACCATGTGAGAGCCATACTGGTGGGTAAGTTTACTGAAGTGAATTTAGTGTTCTCCTTATTATTTCTTCTTATTCCACATCAAGTCAACATCCTGTACGCTACTCCTCCTACAGTTTTTCAGCAACACCTACCTTTTTTATCTCGTAGCTTCACCTAGATGCTTGTGCTTTTCTTGCCAGTAGTGCAAATATTTTTGAGATATTTACCATTTTTATTCATATTTTATTTATGTTTACCAATAAAATTTCCCATTAATTAACACTCGTGGAATGTTCGGAATGTAAACAACACACTTGCAGCTGACAATGCCATCAGCCGCTGCAGCAGCGACAGATACAGACGTCTCTTTCTTTTGCAAAGCTTCTAATGGATGAAGTCTCTAGCAAAGTGAGTAACGGCAGCAGCAGCAAAGCAAGTTCAACTCAAACTAATATTAGTTTTCTGTTATAATTTCTGCTAAGTCCTGCCAGCTACTGTAACATTTGTATTTCAACATTCAGCATAATGTTAACTGCTGTAAGAAATTAACTCTAAAATGTGCAATTTGGAAAGGTTTTGGGATGTCTTGGAAAATCCATTGAACATTTCACTGCTTTTAGTTATCTGCACAACAATCTGTGAATTCTTTGCTGATGTGTCATTGTATTACTGTTTTACATTCACAAATGGCCCAGAAATACTTTCAAACGATTATTGAAGAAAACAAAAAAAGAAAAAACAAATAAAAGCCTGTGCCGAAATTGGCTTGCTCTCCCCCTTGGCTAAACGCCAGGTTTTCAATGGGCAGGGTTCATTGGGTGTTAGTTATGTAACAAAACCCTTAAGTCCAGTGAAATTCTTTCTACATGTAATGTGTAAATAATGCTCTTGCCACTTTTGTGCACGCTAGGCCAGCTAAATTGAAAATGCCTAAGCATTGCCCCTTCTCTGGATGTGGAGAAAGCAATACATTCTTTTCTTTTGCCAAAAATGAAGAGACCTAAAAGAAATGGGTTTTAATGGGGAGCCCACAGGCACTCCAGTATTACAATAACCAGTGCAGTTAGTATTTGCATTGCCCATTTTCTCAGAACAAAAGAACTTTTCGCAGAACGTGCTGGATCGGTAAGGATGCCTACCATTAGCTAGCGACAATTAAAACATTTTCAAGCTAAGACATGTGGAATCAAAGCCTGTCTTTATTTGGGTGTAATGTCCAGAATTTGAGACTGCTATCGAGTGTAATGTTAGTGTACAGTAGCTCAGTGTTACAATGCTATTACAAGTTGAATAATCTTCAGGTTTAATCATACGATGGGAACGCCTAGTTTATGTTGCTTTCTTTCATTTTGTTGGGTACTGCATGGGACAACCTGCTCGAACCAGCTCTAACCGAGCTAACGATGAGAAATGGTTTACATATGACCTGTCTTACAAGTATGAATGTTAATGAGCGCAGGATACACACCCAACCTGCCCATGTCTGCTAAACAGGTCGCAATAATCTAACCGTGTCTATTACAATTCAATGGTTATAATTCGGTTAAAAACGTGAAAGAAGAATTAAGAAGAAAATCTGTCGTCACTTCTGGGGAATATAACACAACTCTAGTTTCCTGGACCTTTAAGAGCAGTGCAAACCAGGTGGAAATTGCCTTTTTAAATGCTTGGGGTTAAGGGGTTAAATAGTAGCGTCAATTTAAGCCTATTTAATTACCTTTGATCACCTGTGAACTCTCCTCTGAAATTGTCTAGAAGTGGCATTGATTGATCACTCTTCATAGACAGACAGCTGGGTGCAGGTGACCCTGCTCTTTCTACCTGGACCCTGTGAACAAAACACAGAGACAGAGATTCCAGTTAAATTCATCTTCTTACCACAGCTCTATGTCACTGCACATCTGGCGATGACATAATAAACCCCACATACACCTGAATATGACATAATACACCCACCTACACCTGAAAGGTGACAGTGACACTGAAAGGTATATTTCCCTCCTGCCCCCTAGTGGTATGGGCAGCAGCGCCCACAGAATGGGGACAAAGTAAAGATTTGCAATTTATTAAAAAAGGGGCTACAAACACGTCACAAATTCAAGCTCAACGGCTGCAACAGCCTCCTTTTTGGCCAACAACACCACTCGTTCCCTTATCAGCGCTAATGGCGATAAATGTCAGTAAAATAAAAGGAGCCTCCCCATCCCCCAATCACTCATTGCACACTAACCCACATCATAAAACATGTTTTTTATACTTTCCATAATTACTTTGCCTTTCTTATTTTTGCATGAAAAAATGTATTCCATTTAAGCTGTCAGAACAGCACCTCAGATCACCAAAACAATCATTCAGAAAAACATTTTAAATTCCATATGTAATGCACTTACACTGCAGTCACTTTTGGTATATCCAATACTTGCACCTTCATGGCTCTTTTGTCAATGTAAGAGTTTCTGTAATCCCAAATGCCCTTGCTCATATTCAAGCTAAGACTGTTAGCCAGTTCAGGTGCCATTTTCAACTCAATCTGTCAAGCATCCACCTGAAACTTGGCCAGCATATCTGACCGCCCGATGCTGTCTTTACATATACTATTTTGTTCAGTAGGCATTTGGTTATCTGAACAGCGATAGGTTTACTTTTAAGTCAATCAAGTTACAGAATGAATTAAACAAGACTGTCACCTGTCAAATGAGCCCTCACTGCTGTCTGTGGGTCCTGCCATTTGTTAGTAACCTAAGTGCGTATCTGCCTCCACTCCCTGTGCGTAATGCAGATTGTGCTGACAAGCAGAGAGTGCATGCAGACTGAAGCGAGCTCGCTCTCAAAACAGCTTAGCATTGTACTATGAAATGAATTCATAACTATGGTGGATCGAAGAAAAGGGCTTTTCACTGTGATAACAGTAATTGAAGAGCTCGAAAAAGAACATCTCAATTAGAGGCATTATTTCCATATTTAGAAAGTTCCGATTGGTTTGGAGAGTGTGCTCTAGACCATGTGAGAGCCATACTGGTGGGCATGTAAGTTTACTGAAGTGAATTTAGTGTTCTCCTTATTATTTCTTCTTATTCCACATCAAGTCAACATCCTGTACGCTACTCCTCCTACAGTTTTTCAGCAACACCTACCTTTTTTATCTCGTAGCTTCACCTAGTTGCTTGTGCTTTTCTTGCCAGTAATGCAAATATTTTTGAGATATTTACCATTTTTATTTATATGTTATTTATGTTTACCAATAAAATTTCCCATTAATTAACACTAGTGGAATGTTCGGAATGTAAACAACACACTTGCAGCTGACATTGCAATCAGCCGCTGCAGCAGCGACAGATGCAGACCGTCTCTTTCTTTTGCAAAGCTTCTAATGGATGAAGTCTCTAGCAAAGTGAGTAACGGCAGCAGCAGCAAAGCAAGTTCAACTCAAACTAATATTATTTTTCTGTTATAATTTCTGCAAATTCCTGCCAGCTACTGTAACATTTGTATTTCAACATTCAGCATAATGTTAACTGCTGTAAGAAATTAACTCCCAAAAACATGTTCACCTCAGTTATGTATTCAAAATATGTGATTTTGAGAGAAGAAAACTTCTTTTGTAGTGTAGATAACCTGTTCAAAATGTTATCTAAAATGTGCAATTTGGAAAGAACATTTCACTGCTTTTAGTTATCTGCACAACAATCTGTGAATTCTTTGCTGATGTGTCATTGTATAACTGTTTTACATTCACGAATGGCCCAGAAATACTTTCAAACGATTATTGCAGAAAACAAAAAAAGAAGAAACAAATAAAAGCCTGTGCCGAAATTGGCTTGCTCTCCCCCTTGGCTAAACGCCAGGTTTTCAATGGCTAGGGTTCATTGGGTGTTAGTTATGTAACAAAACCCTTAAGTCCAGTGAAATTCTTTCTACATGTAATGTGTAAATAATGCTCTTGCCACTTTTGTGCACGCTAGGCCAGCTAAATTGAAAATGCCTAAGCATTGCCCCTTCTCTGGATGTGGAGAAAGCAATACATTCTTTTCTTTTGCCAAAAATGAAGAGACCTACAAGAAATGGGTTTTAATGGGGAGCCCACAGGCACTCCAGTATTACAATAACCAGTGCAGTCAGTATTTGCATTGCCCATTTTTTCAGAACGAAAGAACTTTTCGCAGAACGTGCTGGATCGGTAAGGATGCCTACCATTAGCTAGCAACAATTAAAACATTTTCAAGCTAAGACATGTGGAATCAAAGCCTGTCTTTATTTGGGTGTAATGTCCAGAATTTGAGACTGCTATCGAGTGTAATGTTAGTGTACAGAAGCTCAGTGTTACAATGCTATTACAGGTTGAATAATCTTCAGGTTTAATCATACGATGGGAACGCCTAGTTTATGTTGCTTTCTTTCATTTTGTTGGGTACTGCATGGGACAACCTGCTCGAACCAGCTCTAACCGAGCTAACGATGAGAAATGGTTTACATATGACCTGTCTTACAAGTATGAATGTTAATGAGCGCAGGATACACACCCAACCTGCCCATGTCTGCTAAACAGGTTGCAATAATCTAACCGTGTCTATTACAATTCAATGGTTATAATTCGGTTAAAAACGTGAAAGAAGCATTAAGAAGAAAATCTGTCGTCACTTCTGGGGAATATAACACAACTCTAGTTTCCTGGACCTTTAAGAGCAGTGCAAACCAGGTGGAAATTGCCTTTTTAAATGCTTGGGGTTAAGGGGTTAAATAGTAGCGTCAATTTAAGCCTATTTAATTACCTTTGATCACCTGTGAACTCTCCTCTGAAATTGTCTAGAAGTGGCATTGATTGATCACTCTTCATAGACAGACAGCTGGGTGCAGGTGACCCTGCTCTTTCTACCTGGACCCTGTGAACAAAACACAGAGACAGAGATTCCAGTTAAATTCATCTTCTTACCACAGCTCTATGTCACTGCACATCTGGCGATGACATAATAAACCCCACATACACCTGAATGTGACATAATACACCCACCTACACCTGAAAGGCGACAGTGACACTGAAAGGTATATTTCCCCCCTGCCCCCTAGTGGTATGGGCAGCATCGCCCACAGAATGGGGATAAAGTGAAGATTTGCAATTTATTAAAAAAGGGGCTACAAACACATCACAAATTCAAGCTCAACGGCTGCAACAGCCTCCTTTTTGGCCAACAACACCACTCGTTCCCTTATCAGCGCTAATGGCGATAAATGTCAGTAAAATAAAAGGAGCCTCCCCATCCCCCAATCACTCATTGCACACTAACCCACATCATAAAACATGTTTTTTATACTTTCCATAATTACTTTGCCTTTCTTATTTTTGCATGAAAAAATGTATTCCATTTAAGCTGTCAGAACAGCACCTCAGATCACCAAAACAATCATTCAGAAAAACATTTTAAATTCCATATGTAATGCACTTACACTGTAGTCACTTTTGGTATATCCAATACTTGCACCTTCATGGCTCTTTTGTCAATGTAAGAGTTTCTGTAATCCCAAATGCCCTTGCTCATATTCAAGCTAAGACTGTTAGCCAGTTCAGGTGCCATTTTCAACTCAATCTGTCAAGCATCCACCTGAAACTTGGCCAGCATATCTGACCACCCGATGCTGTCTTTACATATACTATTTTGTTCAGTAGGCATTTGGTTATCTGAACAGCGATAGGTTTACTTTTAAGTCAATCAAGTTACAGAATGAATTAAACAAGACTGTCACCTGTCAAATGAGCCCTCACTGCTGTCTGTGGGTCCTGCCATTTGCTAGTAACCTAAGTGCGTATCTGCCTCCACTCCCTGTGCGTAATGCAGATTGTGCTGACAAGCAGAGAGTGCATGCAGACTGAAGCGAGCTCGCTCTCAAAACAGCTTAGCATTGTACTATGAAATGAATTCATAACTATGGTGGATCGAAGAAAAGGGCTTTTCACTGTGATAACAGTAATTGAAGAGCTCGAAAAAGCAAATCTCAATTAGAAGCATTATTTCCATATTTAGAAAGTTCCGATTGGTTTGGAGAGTGTGCTCTAGACCATGTGAGAGCCATACTGGTGGGCATGTAAGTTTACTGAAGTGAATTTAGTGTTCTCCTTATTATTTCTTCTTATTTCACATCAAGTCAACATCCTGTACCCTACTCCTCCTACAGTTTTTCAGCAACACCTACCTTTTTTATCTCGTAGCTTCACCTAGTTGCTTGTGCTTTTCTTGCCAGTAGTGCAAATATTTTTGAGATATTTACCATTTTTATTTATATGTTATTTATGTTTACCAAGAAAATCTCCCATTAATTAACACTAGTGGAATGTTCGGAATGTAAACAACACACTTGCAGCTGACATTGCGATCAGCCGCTGCAGCAGCGACAGATACAGACCGTCTCTTTCTTTTGCAAAGCTTCTAATGGATGAAATCTCTAGCAAAGTGAGTAACGGCAGCAGCAGCAAAGCAAGTTCAACTCAAACTAATATTATTTTTCTGTTATAATTTCTGCAAATTCCTGCCAGCTACTGTAACATTTGTATTTCAACATTCAGCATAATGTTAACTGCTGTAAGAAATTAACTCCCAAAAACATGTTCACCTCAGTTATGTATTCAAAATATGTGATTTTGAGAGAAGAAAACTTCTTTTGTAGTGTAGATAACCTGTTCAAAACGTTATCTAAAATGTGCAATTTGGAAAGAACATTTCACTGCTTTTAGTTATCTGCACAACAATCTGTGAATTCTTTGCTGATGTGTCATTGTATTACTGTTTTACATTCACAAATGGCCCAGAAATTCTTTCAAACGATTATTGAAGAAAACAAAAAAAGAAAAAACAAATAAAAGCCTGTGCCGAAATTGGCTTGCTCTCCCCCTTGGCTAAACGCCAGGTTTTCAATGGGCAGGGTTCATTGGGTGTTAGTTATGTAACAAAACCCTTAAGTCCAGTGAAATTCTTTCTACATGTAATGTGTAAATAATGCTCTTGCCACTTTTGTGCACGCTAGGCCAGCTAAATTGAAAATGCCTAAGCATTGCCCCTTCTCTGGATGTGGAGAAAGCAATACATTCTTTTCTTTTGCCAAAAATGAAGAGACCTACAAGAAATGGGTTTTAATGGGGAGCCCACAGGCACTCCAGTATTACAATAACCAGTGCAGTCAGTATTTGCATTGCCCATTTTCTCAGAACAAAAGAACTTTTCGCAGAACGTGCTGGATCGGTAAGGATGCCTACCATTAGCTAGCGACAATTAAAACATTTTCAAGCTAAGACATGTGGAATCAAAGCCTGTCTTTATTTGGGTGTAATGTCCAGAATTTGAGACTGCTATCGAGTGTAATGTTAGTGTACAGAAGCTCAGTGTTACAATGCTATTACAAGTTGAATAATCTTCAGGTTTAATCATACGATGGGAACGCTTAGTTTATGTTGCTTTCTTTTATTTTGTTGAGTACTGCATGGGACAACCTGCTCTAACCAGCTCTAACCGAGCTAGCGATGAGAAACGGTTTACATACTGTATGATGTGGCTTACAGGTATGAATGTTAATGAGTGCAGGATACACACCCAACCTGCCCATGTCTGCTAAACAGGTTGCAATAATCTAATCGTGTCTATTACAATTTAATGGTTCTGTTATGTCCCAGTGTGCTATAGGTTATTATTATTTTAAAGGCTGTTGCTGTTTTGGGGGTTTTTCCTGGGTACTGCTGTGTTTGTTTGTGTTCCCCTATACAGGAGGATGTGAGCATGCATCCTGTTGCTGGGCGACCTGATTTGGAGGATGCTGCAGGAAAGGATGCACCGACGACTGTTGCGGAGAAACCGATTTGGAGGATGCGTGGAGACGGGGACGCCGCTGCCGTCGCATGGAGACCGGACCAGACGCGGCCGTAGCTGGGGACACCGGGGTCCGTTGCGGAGCAACGCATAGGAAAATGATGCTGACCTATAGAACAGCTGGACGCCGTCATCGTAAAGTGAACCGACAATCCACCTGCCGCTGGAAGCCACGACCGTTTTCGCTCTTCTCCGAAGATTCCCTCTACCCTCTTAGAACCTCTAAGTTAGATTAGACGCACGCTGTATCCGGCAGTTCAGAAGCTAGCAGCGTGGGACGTTAAAACATCACGGGACCCCTGCCGTTGCACTTGGTGGGGAGGACCGGCCTCAAGGGGGACTCGGACCGCTGTACCGGCTGCCCAGTCAGGCTCTGCAAAATGCGCATCTATGACTATTCAATTAGAGACCGACACTGCCAGTTTAGGAAACCCTTCTCAGCTCTGTATTAATAAATAATCATTTTCTCTATTTAAACATCTGCGCGCCGATTGCGTCTTGGTGTTGTGGTTGTGGTGGTTTAATGTTACGACCAATTCTTCCCTCTATGTTATTGCAACACTGCTGGGATTTTGGGTCGTAACAGGTTCTAATTTGGTTAAAACCGTGAAAGAAGCATTAAGAAGAAAATCTGTCGTCACTTCTGGGGAATATAACCACAATCCAATTTCCTGGACCTTTAAGAGTAGTGCAAACCAGGGGGAAATCGCCTTTTTTAAATGCTTGGGGTTAAGGGGTTAAATAGTAGTGTCAATTTAAGCCCATTTAATTACCTTTGATCACCTGTGAACTCTCCTTTGAAAGTGAGTGGAGGATCCACTGAAGGATCACTCTTCAGAGACACACAGCTGGGTACAGGTGACCCTGCTCTTTCTACCTGGACCCTGTGAACAAAACATGGAGACAGAGATTCCAGTTAAACTCATCCTCTTACTGCAGTTCTAACTCACAGCACATGGAGACAGAGCTTCCAGTTAAACTCATCCTCTTACTGCAGCTCTAACTCATATCACATTAAATATCTGATTCATGCATTTGTACCTCTTCCTCTCACTGCTGAGGGTTCCTCCTTTGGTCTTTGGCTCCTCTGAGAGATTCATTTCAGAAACAGCACCCCCTATCTAAGGAGACAGGAACACATCAGACCAGACTGGACCACAAGTGGCTTCCAACCCAAATTAGCCTGCAAACACACAACATGAGCACACACTGAGCACTCGCTTGAACACACAGAAACACACACACACACAATATAGCGTGGTTTTGATGGAAGTAATGCAGAATTTAAATGGGCCCTGAACATGTACTATACAGACATCTCAAAAGGAGTGGTGTTACCCTTGATATGAAGCTTGCGAGCGTGTGTCCAGAAAAACACCAGAGCGCACTAGAAACAGTGTGCCGAGGCTTGATTAGTTTCTGCCATAAACACGTGATCAATGACGTCCGAAGCTTCATTCGGTACACACAACCATGTGATCGCTTTGGTAATTGACTCAAAGGAAGCAAAGCTTTGGCGCAGGTTTCGTGGGTAGAGCAAGCAGTTTGTGTCAGTCGTGAGCTAGTGAGTCACAGTGACTGCTTTAAGAATCCGAGACATTGTGCAGAGATGGAACCAGCCAGGAACAGAGAGCGGTCTGCAGTTTTGGAGCATTTTAAAATGATATCAGCAACTAAGCTTTATCCTCCTGAGACCCAGGGGAAAATAGGTTAAAAATAAAAAAAAATTCTATATTTTTTGTGTTATAATATATAGTAATACAAATAAAAATACAAATATATAAAAAAATAAAAACAATCAGTTATGAATAATGCTTTCTAGGTGCAGTTTTACTTATTATTTCTGAAATTTTAAAAAAGTAATTAAAACTCGCCAGGTCAAACAAATGTAACTCAATCTCACATCCAAATTTATGACATTTAAAGACCATAATGTATTATAGACACAGAGACAATTAAGCTATCATGAAGGCTTGAAGATATAACTAGAAATGTTACATCCTCCACAGAGGACAAACATGAATGTCTTTGTCCCAGAAGGATGAGAGAAAATTATTATATGAATACATACAACAATAACCCTTTATTTCAATGACCTGTTCAATGTTGCATAAGCACCTCCTCTCCCCATTTAATAGTTATTACTCCAAAGTTTCAAGGTGGACATGATGCTGATGACTATCTTTTATAAGTCTTTTATTGAATCTCTTTTAACCTTTAATATGATCGCTGGTTTGGTAACCTAAATCTTAAGTGCAAGAGTAGACTGGCCAACATTGTAAAATTAGCTGGCAGGATCATCTGATACAGCTGACCCCTCCCAGCTGTATCAGATAGGATCTATAAGGAAGGCCCAGTCCATTCTGAGGGATTCCCAGCATCCCCTGTTCAATCAATTTGTATTACTTCCCTCAGAGCGCAGATATACACCGATCAGCCACAACATTAAAACCACCTACCTAATATTGTGTAGGTCCCCCTCGTGCCGCCACAACAGCTTTGACCCGTCTCCACCTCTAAAGGTGTCCTCTGTTATATTTGTATTTCTGTATATATTTGTATCTACTGTATATTGGTATCTGATATTTTGTATCTACTGTAAATTTGTATCTGATTGTGTTTATTGTCTTTTATGCTGCAACAGTGCAAATTCCCCCCCTGGGATCAATTAATACACTAATACTTCTACTACTACTTATTACATTATTGGTTTTTACTACATAAAAAATTTGAAATGGATTACATTATTGGGAGTTATTACACTGTTGGTAGTTTATTACATTATTACTTGCTACAGGGCTATAAAAAGCCAAGATATTTTTAGAGGGTGAATTATTTTCACATGATTTTAAAAACTCTCGACGGGTCAGAGCGGTTTTGGCGGCACGAGGGGGACCTACACAATATTAGGCAGGTGGTTTTAATGTTGTGGCTGATCAGTGTAGGCTCCCTATTTTAAAATATGATCCCTATGTTAAAAACAAACAAGATTAAACACTCTTTTATCCCAGGTGACACTGGCTTTCTTAATAAGTTATAGTGATACGTTTTGCAGTGATTTTAATGTTTATCTGTTGTCATAAATATAGTTATTGCTATTTATTATATACTATGCTGCAGTACAAACTGCCCCATGGGGACAATAAAGACTCTATCTAACACCAAACCTATATCCTTTGTGTTATATACCGGCACATTTATTCGGAATACCCCCTCATTAATGCAAATAGGCTACTCCTAACTGCACATTATGTGGCTGTAACTCAGTATAGACATTACGTTACATTACAGGCATTTAGCAAACTCTCCTATCCAGAGTGACTTACACAACTTCTTTTTTGTCACATATTTTTAAAAAATTACATCCATTACATATATACTGAAGTAATGCAGGTTAACTACCTTGCTCAAGGGTACTACGGCAGTGTCCTACCTGGGACTCAAACCTGTGATTTATAGGTTAAAAGGCCAGCACCTTACCTATTAGAATGGGCAAAATGTGTGATCTAAGCAACTTTGACTGTGCCAGATGGATGGTGCCAGATGTGGTGGTTCCAGCATCACAGAAACAGCTGCCCTCCTGTGATTTTCATGCAGTACAGCCTCTAGAGTTTACATAGAATGGTGTGGTAAACAAAAAACACATTGTTAATGAGAGATCAGAGGAGAATGGGCAGACTAGTTCAAGCTAACAGAAAGGCCACAAATGAAATAACAGCTATGCTTGGCCAAAGAGCTCTAATGTCATCTCTCCGGACCACAGTAGATGAGACAAAGGAGACAATTTAGATTCTTGAAACTGTCGATTACTCCCAGTAAAACCATTTTTCCTGAAGCCATTCCAAATAGCCTTTTGGCATGGAGGTAGCATCTAATTTTGGAGCATCTAATGTAGCAATTAATAGAAACTTGGTGACCCCCGAACCAACCAAGTTCTGTAATTCTCCAAAGGTGGCCACTGGATTGGCTAAGATACACTAGCGCCATCTACTGGGAAGGTTTAACACTACTCCAGGGGTTTTGAAATTATTCATATTTGGTCTCACAGTAGTAAGTCGTATATTTCTTTGTTTAGTTTTTGATCCATTTCCTTATTTTTGAAGGTCAACAACCATTTTTTTTCTTCAATTGCTAGTTTGTTGCTTTTGATGAAAAATTGATTTTGTAAGCGTGCTGCCTCAGTTTTATATACCAGTGAAGCAGCAAGCCATGGAAGAGGACAACACAGTTCCTTAGGCCTGAGATCAGCTTAATGTCTTATATACATGCTGGTGTAAAGTTCACTCTGTTAGATTTTATTTTTAACAATATTTAAGGGTGCCAATAATTGTGACCCCTATAAAGTCAGTATCTGAGATGCATGTATTTTGCTTGTAGGCGTATACGATATGCTAGTGACAATTTATAGCCGACTGATATCCCTGTTATTGCGTTTCATGTAAAATTGTAAAACATATGGCAACGTTAACTACCCATGCTTCCAGTCACTGTTTCGACCGCACATTTACCCATAAAGCATCCCTTTACATACACGAACATGCTTGTGAGAGATCTTCTTGGAAAACATCCAAAAACGACCCAAATCAATAAGTCATGAAAGTAGATAATTATTTCTTAAGTAGCCCAATTTTATCTCAAAAAAGTCATTGTATCATGTGTTCTCCGTTTCTAAGTAGTTGTAATTCGTACGGTGGCTCTGAAGAAGAAAACGCAAAAACAAAAACTTTCGGCCCAGAGGTGCAGATGCAACATACAAAAACAAAAATGTGCAGCCCTGAAGTGCAAAACAATACAATAAGAAAATGCAAAAACAAAAAGGAGCAGCCCTGAGGTGCAAAATACAAACATACAAAAACGTGCAGCCCTGAGGGCTTATTAGTTTTTGTTTTTGTATGTTTGTGTTTTGCACCCCAGGGCTGCTAGTTTTTGTATGTTATGTCTGCTCCTTTTTGGCCTGACGACATGACTTCCGTAATATCCAAATAGGAGAAATTATCATGAAATACCAAATAAATGCTAAAATAAACGTTAAAATTTTTTAAAAGTCATTTGAAAGGGTATTTTTTGTTTTTGGTCCTAAATGGGGAATTTGAAAAAAAAACATATTACTCCTCGTCTACTCCTCGGGCGCTATTTTATTACCTGTTTTATTTCACTAAATTAAGCGTTATTGCGATCATAGTTGCAGATTCCTATTCCTCCAAACACCCCTTCTCATCTAGCTTCTATTCTCCCCATCCCACTCCAAAACAGACTACTTACTCCGTTCTTTTATCCAGTTTTATTCCATTTTTACTGCATCCTCTTTGTCCTCCGTCTTCAAAATGACGTTTGAGTTTGAAACAGTTTCACTTTCTCTTTTGACCCTTTTTTTTTTCTTTTTACTGGTTCAAGTAAGTCTTTTTATTTTCATTGGTTGCATTCATTTATTGTAGTCAATTAGTTACCCAGAAAAGACACACATTCCTTGTATGTAGACATTTGCCTAATTTTAACGTGTACATGTACTAACCCTATTGAACAATTCTACAATTCCATTGGGACTTAAATTGTTCCAATATATTGGTACCATCTGTAGGCTAAACCCGCAAATATGCCTGTTCAAGTGTAGCGAACATCCGCGTCACTGTAAGAAATCTTTTTTCAAGATGCACAATATGACGATAGACAGAAAATAAAAAATAATAAAAAAATAAACCATCTGTCTCCCTCAGTGTCCCTGACACAATCACTGACGTTCATTCACTTCCTCGTGACAAGTTATGTCCGTATATGTGCTTATGTTTGTGGCGAGTAGTTTCTGTTATCACGAGGCTATTTGTTATCTCCATTCTTAACAGTCTATTTTTGTTTGTAAATTTAGGTGTAAGGTTTGTTATTATGTACGTTTTGATATGTGCATCTCCAATTGTTGACTGTTAGTTTTCTTTTTAAGTCAATTTGTAAGGTTACTTGTCATTTGCTGTTTGGATGTTTTTCATCATATCTGTCTCTGTCATTAAGAAAAATAGGATAAAAACAGGAGCTGATTTTCCATGGAGCTTGCACTTTCCACATTCAAAAGGGGGGGGGGGGGGGGGGGGGGGGGGGGGGGGGGGGGGGGGGGGGTTCATGTCCTCTCTGCATGGAGCTAGCATGTTCCTGTATTCGTGCTGGTTTCCTCTGGGTCCTCTGGTTTCCTCCCACACCAAAGACATGTATGTCAGGTTCAGTAAACTCCTGCCATTGCCCTTGGCCAAGGCCACTGCACTGTGGCTGCCCACTAAAAGTAGTTAGAATGAGTCAAATGCAGAGGATTAATTATTCTTTCTCTTTCGAGTCACTAACATGTCTTTGTATTGATGCCTGGCAGATTTTATAGACCTTTCTGAGTTGTGTCTAGAAGTTTTATATGACAGGTCATTGCCAGAATTAAAAGATGAAATTTTGATTCAGTGCAAACAGCTGCAGTTTATTTGTAATAACATGTTTACTCAATGGATAATCAACTGAGTTTCCAACTTGATAAATACATCAACATAATTATGAACAATGATTAGTCAAAAAAGGTCTTTAGAATATGGCCAGTTATAATGAAATATAATGACCAAGTACAAAATCTCATCAGCTGACATGGTATCAGTGAGCTGTAACCAAAATAATTTATATTTGGCCTGTAACTGCATGATTGTACATAGTGTATCTGTGGCTATTATTTGATGTTACAGTGGACAGAGTTACACTTATGAAATCAGATCTCATGATCAGATTCAATGAGAAATAATAGTAGGAGAAGCCATTTATGATTCAGTGGCCCTTAAATCTTTGTGACAAGGGAGGGGGGTGTATTTATAGACCATTTTATTTGTCTAAGATTTCTTGTATCTGAATCTGATCACAAAAATCTGATTTCAATAATGTATATTGTGGTCATTGTGACCATATACTCCTAATAAAGAAAGAATTACACAATTCTGTCTGCAGACGTTAAAAATCCAACACTGAATCTATAATTGAAGACAGCATAAAGGATCCCTTCAGAATAAGAAACATCAGTGTCTATGTCCTTTCTCACAAGTGAAAACATGCAACCATTTATGATGTCTGCAATAATGACAATTTTATTGAACTCTTAGTGCAGCAGTAAGGCTCAAAAAGCCAAACTTCATACCGATGCCTGTGACACTCTGAGCAGAGAAAGCTCCTGTAATCCATCTAGTGACAAGCTATTAGGCTAGCTCTCAGAACTCTGAAAAATGATTATTGCTTACTTGTTATGCAGATTCTATTATGTTTGCCACAGCCCAAACATGAGATAACGCTTCGAACCAGGAAGCGCCCATGAGACAGCAGTTTAGTGTGAAACTGAACTTCCACTACCATCTAGTGGCTATTTAGAGGAACTACAATATTATTTTTACAACAGTCTTTTCTAGAACTCCACAGGTGTTCTCATGTCTTAATAATTGCAGTAGATGTGACTGTAAACTAAAATGTTTAGCAAATAATTAAATGTTTGATCGATCAGAGAAACAGTTTTCATGTCTATATGAGCGCACATAATGAATCACTGCCCATTCTTTCACTGCTCTGCCTCAGTTCCTGTAGATTCTGTGGGAACCTGCAGTGATTAATGTACTTCAGACTGTGTTCTGCAGTGTACAGCTGCTTGGCAGCTTAAGGGAAGTGTATGTTTCTGTATTTCTGTATGCACTCCTGGCCACTTCTGCCTAGGCCTGTGGCCTTGTCCCAGTCTCCACATTTCCTGTTACTGTGGTGATGAGGGAGAAGAGCGATGGAGAGCTACGGGGAGGATGGGATGCAGCTCAGGGCCGTCCCGAGTACACTCCTGAGAGGACCCAAAAAGCTCTGGCACCCACAATGGGGATATACCACCCCCGTTCCAGGCACTATACTGTGCTGTAATGTTGTGTGTTGAGAGGCCTCATTACTGATGTAACAAGCGTGTGTGACCCGACAGAGCCTCCATGCTTGTGAGATGTGACCTTATGAGGTGTGATGCTTAGAAACTACTATCAAGACTGAGACAACTTAGTGAGTCTTTGGAGAATGCCTCTGCATGCTGTGCAGTGGGTATTTCCCTGGTGCATATTGTACTAAAGTCTGTTACAGTGGGAAAATGTCATCTGACCTATGTTTTCCTGTCTAGCTCGTGTACCTGCTTTGATTATTTGGCACATTGTATGGTAGTTAGCATTTCTTATGGATGCTGATAAGTTGTAATTTTAGTGAAAGTAGGCTTGGGGCTGCTGGATGGCTCATTCGGTGAAGGCACCACGCTGAGGTGCATGGATGAGCCTCACGGCCTCGGGTCGAATCCGGACCGTGCCAGTGCCGACTGTGGCCGGTAGCTCCACAGGGAGACGTACGATTGGTGCCTGTGTTGCCCAGGGTACGGGAGGGTTCAGTCAGACAGGGATCTGTGTTTCATCGCTCTCTAGCGACCCCCCTTGGGCGCTCGTATGACTGCATGTCAGAGCCGCTTATGAAAGGTCTTCCTCTGGCATGAAAAACAGCTTTTCTGTTCTATTCCATTACAAAATACACATGCACACAAGCTGAAATGTGGTAAATGTTTCTTTTTCTCATCCAAGCAGAGTAAAATAATCTATTAACGTGTAGGCTTGTTATAACACCTTAGGTGTGATTTTTCTTTTTCTTTTTTAAACCAAAGCATCAAAATTATATATAAGGTCATGTCATGGTTCTCGCTCCATCACATGGGTGTTTCATGTAATTACAACAGGGAAACATTTACTCAGACGAGCTCGCTCCTGTTAATAAAAGTACTGGGAGGTGGGGGGCACTGAACGGTGCAGACACGGGGAGACAACAGTGGTCCAGGTTGACCTTCCCAATCATAGACTGCATGCATGAATAAAGTGCTGAATTTCGGGACATCAATTACAATATCAAACATGTCACCAATATAATAGAACATGAGTATGTAAATACAAGACAACAACTATATGTAAACAACATAGCCAACAATGTCATCATCAACAAAACAAAATCGACATAGCAAAGGTCGACAGCATCGTGAAACATTGTCACAACCATCATCATCATCGTCACCATCATCATCATTAAAGAACAACACCATCACTACTATCTACCCCCCTGGCCTGAGTTCAGAAGGGGAAATGGCGGTGGGAATGAATGAGTGCCT
>CM045898.1:9779166-9871256 GCA_025169545.1 Anguilla japonica | reverse complement strand
AAAGGTGGGAGTAGAGTCCTGGTACCAGGCAGGGGGTGGAGCATGCGTGTAGATCTCAATCCACAGCTCTGTTTCCCAAATGAGATCAGCACAGCTTCCTAACATGGAGACGTGGTCTACTTGGGCGAAGGTGGTCCTCCTTATATGGAGACGTGGTCCACTCGGGCGAAGGTGGTGCTCCTTATATGGAGACGTGGTCTACTCGGGCGAAGGTGGTGCTCCTTATATGGAGATGTGGTTTACTCGGGCGAAGGTGGGGCTCCTTATATGGAGAGGTGGTCTACTCGGGCGAAGGTGGTGCACCTTATATGGAGACGTGGTCCACTCAGGTCAAGGTGGTGCTCCTTATGGAGCTCACCCTCCCATGGGAGGAGGGGGCAGAAGCAGCCTATGAGCAGAAACGGCTGAAGTACTCCGACCTGGCAGCGGAGTGTGAGTGTGTAAGGAGTGTAAGGAGGCCGGTTAGAGAGCGACAGTATATCCAGTGGAGGTGGGACGCTGGGGGTTCACCCGCCAGTCAGTGCTCCACCTTCTGGAGAACACGGGCATGGCAGAGGCAAGGCTGAGGAGGGCAGCTAGAGGGCTGGCTGAGGAAGCAGAGAAGGGGGGCTGGCTCAGAGAAGGGGGGGGAGAGTCGGCAACCGCCCACTGCATGCAAAACAGCAGCAGAGGGTCGCAGCTGGCCTTCTGGATCAGTTTGAGCCTCTTTGTGTCCCCCTGGAGTAGAGGCTCCCAGCCCAGCACACACAGGTGCAGAACAGGACACCGGCCACAATGATCTGGTAGAACATGGCCAGCATCCTGCTACACACACCGAAGGAGCGTTGCCTCCCCAGAAAGAAAAGCCTTCAGTCTAGTCAGGCCTCCAAAGATACAAACCACAGTATCAAACCATCTCTCTATGTGATCAGGTGAACATGGTGTATATGTATGTGTGTGGGTGTGTGTTGGTGTGCGTGTATGTGTGCATGTTGTGCATGTGTGTATTGATGCACTGTGTACGTGCTCTGTGTGTACAATAAAAATGAGCATCTTCAGTGCATCGACCTGTGCATTTAAAAAAAAAATTACACCCCCATCCTCATGTTAAGTGGATTTTAATAAAACATTATGTGCCGTGGCAGGAGCTTGAAATGTTCAAAAGTACCAGAGTATTTACTTTTGCTATCAGACCTGTGGGATGTATTGGAATACTGGAAACACAAAGTGGATGCATTCTGCCATCCGATGGTCTTGTGACGCTACTACAAGGGACTGAACTCCAGAGGGTGAGATTCGAGGCAGAAGTTGATGTTTGAACAGACTAGGCAGAATTTGTGTCATTTCAAACAGATTGGAATATGGGTTTAATATCAGCATGCCTTTGGAGCTGAGACTCGCTTTTAACATGGTCGGTGAAAATAGCGGTGATATGTGTTATTCAACCAATCATTTAAACAGAAACATTTACACTCTAGACTTTGACACGTAAACAGTAAAAATAGCACTTCTGCTATGGACAGCGTGGGAAAGTGTGGAGGACCGATCGCTCAGTGGGTCAGGCTGGTGGAAGATACCACAAGCCAGGCCTAGCTTCCTCATCAGGGCCAATTATGACACGCTGCCTTCTCCTCAGAACCTGCACTAATTGTTTGGTGCGGATGAGACCGTCCGCTCTGTGCTGCCCCCAAACGAGGCCTGTGGCACATTCTGTCAGGCTGTGAGACAGCTCCAGCACAGGGACACAGAGCAGGCCTCCAGGACACAGGGACACAGAGCAGGCCACCAGCACAGGGACACAGAGCAGGTCTCCGGCACAGGGACACAGAGCAGGCCTCCGGCACAGGGACACAGAGCAGGCCTCCGGCACAGGGACACAGAGCAGGCCTCCGGAACAGGGACACAGAGCAGGCCTCCGGCACAGAGACACAGAGCAGGCCTCCGGCACAGGGACACAGAGCAGGTCTCCAGCACAGGGACACAGAGCAGGCCTCTGGCACAGGGACACAGAGCAGGCCTCCGGCACAGGGACACAGAGCAGGCCTCCAGCAGAGGGACACTGAGCAGGCCTCCGGCACAGGGACACAGAGCAGGCCTCCAGCACAGGGACACAGAGCTGGCCTCCAGCACAGGGACACAGTGCAGGCCTCCAGCACAGGGGTGCTACAGATGGAGATATGACCAGCTGCTGCGAAACCTTCTGGAATTACTGGAGACCAGCAGACAAGAGGCAAACAGAGACGCCTCTCCTGTGAAAGAGCAGCAGACCCACTTTGTGAGGCAAGCAGAGGAGGAGGGGACCGTAGGACACAAAGGTGGAGAAGAGTCCTGGTACCAGGCAGGGGGTGGAGCATGCATGTAGATCTCAATCCACAGCTCCGTTTCTCAAATGAGATCAGCACAGCTTCCTAACATGGAGACGTGGTCTACTTGGGCGAAGGTGGTGCTCCTTATATGGAGACGTGGTCTACTCGGGCGAAGGTGGTGCTCCTTATATGGAGACGTGGTCCACTCGGACGAAGGTGGAGCTCCTTATATGGAGACGTGGTCTACTCGGGCGAAGGTGGTCCTTCTTATATGGAGACGTGTTCCACTCGGGCGAAGGTAGAGCTCCTTATATGGAGATGTGGTCCACTCGGGCGAAGGTGGTGCTCTTTATATGGAGACGTGGTCTACTCGGGCGAAGGTGGTGCTCCTTATATGGAGACGTGGTCCACTCGGGTGAAGGTGGTGCTCCTTATGGAGCTCACCCTCCCATGGGAGGAGGGGGCAGAAACAGCCTATGAGCGGAAACGGCTGAAGTACTCTGACCTGGCAGCGGAGTGTGAGAGTGTAAGGAGTGTAAGGAGGCCGGTTAGAGAGCGACAGTATATCCAGGTGGGATGCTGGGAGTTCACCCGCCAGTCAGTGCTCCACCTTCTGGAGAACACGGGCATGGCAGGGGCAAGGCTGAGGAGGGCAGCTAGAGGGCTGCCCGAGGAAGCAGAGAAGGGTGGGGGGGGGAGAGTCGGCAACCCCCCACTGCACCCAAAACAGCAGCAGAGGGTGGCAGCTGGTCTTCTGGATCAGTTTGAGCCTCTTTGTGTCCCTGGAGTAGAGGCTCCCAGCCCAGCACACACAGGTGTAGAACAGGACACCGGCCACAATGATCTGGTAGAACATGGCCAGCATCCTGCTACACACACCGAAGGAGCGTTGCCTCCCCAGAAAGAAAAGCCTTCAGTCTAGTCAGGCCTCCAAAGATACAAACCACAGTATCAAACCATCTCTCTATGTGATCAGGTGAACATGGTGTATATGTATGTGTGTGGGTGTGTGTTGGTGTGCGTGTATGTGTGCATGTTGTGCATGTGTGTATTGATGCACTGTGTACGTGCTCTGTGTGTACAATAAAAATGAGCATCTTCAGTGCATCGACCTGTGCATTTAAAAAAAAAATTACACCCCCATCCTCATGCTAAATGGATTTTAATAAAACATTATGTGCCGTGGCAGGAGCTTGAAATGTTCAAAAGTATCAGAATATTTACTTTTGCTATCAGACCTGTGGGATGTATTGGAATACTGGAAACACAAAGTGGATGCATTCTGCCATCCGATGGTCTTGTGACGCTACTACAAGGGACTGAACTCCAGAGGGTGAGATTCGAGGCAGAAGTTGGGAGTTTCTAAAATGTTGACTGCTTACTCCGGTTCCCTCTGTCTAATATAACATTTTTTGTAAAGATCTGAAACTAGGCACTAATATAAAAAAGCAGGATGGGGAAAAATGCTTTTCATGGCACTGTACATGAGGTAGACAGGTTTCCTTTAACAGGCTTTAATACAAGGGGCACCAGGGAGACACACTACACAGCCTGCAGAGGTATTCTCAGAAGTTTGCTAGAGAGCGATGAAACACAGATCCCTGTCTGACTGAACCCTCCCGTATCCTGGGCAACACAGGCACCAATCGTGCATCTCCCTGTGGAGCTACTGGGCACGGTCAGCACTGGCACGGTCCGGATCAGACCCGAGGCCGTGAGGCTCATCTACGCACCTCAGCGTGGTGCCTTAACCGAATGAGCCATCCAGCAGCCCCAAGCCTACTTTCAATAAAATTACAACTTACCAGCACCCATAAGAAATGCTAACTACCATACAATGTGCCAAATAATCACTGCATTGATAGGAACCACTCAAAGCAGGTACATGAGGTAGACAGGAAATCATCAGGCCAGATGACATTTTCCCACTGTAACAGACTTTAGTACAATATGCACCAGGGAAATACCCACTACACAGAAAGCAGTGGCATTCTCCAAAGACTCACTAAGTTGCCTCAGTCTTGATAGTAGTTTCTAAGAATCACACCTCATAAGGTCACATCTCACAGGCATGGAGGCTCTGTCTGCAGTCACACATGCATGTTACATCACTAATTAGGCATCTCAGCATGCAACACAACAGCACACTATAGTGCCTGGGACAGGGGTGGTATATCCCCATGGTGGGTGCCAGAGCTTTTCGGGTCCTCTCAGGAGTGCATCTGGGATGGCCCTGAGCTGCATTCCATCCTCCTCGTAGCTCTCCATCGCTCCTCTCCCTCATTGCCACGGTAACTGGGAATGTGGAGACTGGGACAAGGCCACAGGCCTAGGCAGAAGTGGCCTGGAGTGCATAAAGAAATACAGAAACATACACTTCCCTTAAGCTGCCAAGCAGCTGTACACTGCAGAGCAGTCTGAAGTGCATTAATCACTGCAGGTTTCCCACTGAATCTACAGGAACTGAGGCAGAGCAGTGAAAGAATGGGCAGTGATTCACTATGTGCGCTCATATAGACATGAAAACTTTTTCTTTGATCAATCAAACATTTAATTATTTGCTAAACATTTTAGTTTACAGACACATCTACTGCAATTATTAAGACATGAGAACACCTGTGGAGCTCTAGGAAAGACTGTTGTAAAAATAATATTGTAGTTCCTCTAAACAGCAACTAGATGGTAGTGGAAGTTCAGTTTCACACTAAACTGTTGTCTCATGGGCGCTTCCTGGTTCAAACCCTTATCTCATGTTCGGGCTGTGGCAAACATAATAGAATCCGCATAACAAGTAAGCAATAATCATTTTGCAGAGTCCTGAGAGCTAGCGTAATAACTTGTCACTAGATGGATTACAGGAGCTTTCTCTGGTCAGTGTCACAGGCATCGGTATGAAGTTTGACTTTTTGAGAGTTACTACTGCACTAAGAGTTTAATCAAATTGTCATTATTGTAGACATCATAAATGGTTGCATGTTTTCACTTGTGAGCAAGAACATAGACACTGATGTTTCTTATTCTGAAGGGACCCTTTATGCTGTCTTCAATTATAGATTCAGTGTTGGCTTTTTAACGTCTGCAGACAGAATTGTGTAATTCTTTCTTTATTAGGAGTATATGGTCACAATGACCACAATATACATTATTGAAATCAGATTTCTGTGATCAGATTCAGATACAAGAAATCTTGGACAAATAAAATGGTCTATAAATACACCCTCCTCCCTTGTCACAAAGATTTAAGGGCCACTGAATCATAAATGGTTTCTCCTACTATTCTTTCTCACTGAATCTGATCATGAGATCTGATTTCACAAGTGTAACCCTGTCCACTGTAACATCAAATAATAGCCACAGATACACTATGTACAATCATGTAGTTACAGGTCAAATATAAATTATTTTGGTTACAGCTCACTGATACCATGTCAGCTGATGAGATTTTGTGCTTGGTCACTATATTTCATTATAACTGGCCATATTTTAAAGGCCTTTTTTGACAAATCATTGTTCATAATTATGTTGATGTATTTATCAAGTTGGAAACTCAGTTGATTATCCATTGAGTAAACATGTTATTACAAATAAACTGCAGCTGTTTGCACTGAATTAAAGTTTCATCTTTTAATTCTGGCAATGATCCGTCGTATAAAACTTCTAGAACTCAGAAAGTTCTATAAAATTTACCAGGCATCAATACAAGGACATGTTAGTGACTCAAAGAGAAAGAATAATTAATCCTCTGCATTCTAACTACTTTTAGTGGGCAGCCACAGTGCAGTGGCCTGGGCCAGTGGCAATGGCAGGAGTTTACTGAACCTGACATACATGTCTTTGGTGTGGGAGGAAACCAGAGGACCCAGAGGACACCAGCACGAATACAGGAACATGCTAGCTCCATGCAGAGAGGACATGAACCCCCCCCCCCCCCCCCCCCCTTTTTTTTTTTTAATGTGGAAAGTGCAAGCTCCGTGGAAAGTCAGCTCCTGATTTATCCTATTTTTTAATGACAGACACAGATATGATGAAAAACATACAACCAACAAATGACAAGTAGCCTTACAAATTGACTTAAAAAGAAAACTAACAGTCAACGATTGGAGATGCACATATCAAAACGTACATAATAACAAACCTTACACCTAAATTTACAAACAAAAATAGACTGTTAAGAATGGAGATAACAAATAGCCTCGTGATAACAGAAACTACTCGCCACAAACATAGGCACATATACGGATATAACTGCTCATGAGGAAGTTAATGCGTCAGTGATTGTGTCAGGGACACTGAGGGAGACAGATGGTTTATTTTTATTTTTTATTTTCTGTCCATCGTCATATTGTGCATCTTGAAAAAAGAACATTTCTTACAGTAACGCGGATGTTCGCTACAACTTATTTGCGGGTTTAGCCTACAGATGGTACCAATATATTGAAACAATTTAAGTCCCAACGGAATTGTAGAAGAATTGTTCAATAGGCTTAGTACATGTAGACGTTAAAATTAGGCGAATGTCTACATGCAAGGAATGTTTGTCTTTTCTGAGTAACTAATTGACTACAATAAATGAATGCAACCAATGAAAATAAAAACACTTGCTCTTGAACCAGTTAAAAAAAAAAGGGGGGGGGGGGGGGTCAAAAGAGAAAGTGAAACTGTTTTAAACTCGAACGTCATTCTGAAGACGGAGGACAAAGAGGATGCAGTAAAAAAGGAGTAAAACTGGATAAAAGAACGGAGTAAGTAGTCTGTTTTGGAGTGGGATGGGGAGAATAAAAGCTAGATGAGAAAGGGTGTTTGGAGGAATAGGAATTTGCAGCTATGATCGCAATAACGTTTAATTTAGTGAAATAAAACAGATAATAACATGGCGCCCGAGGAGTAGACGAGCAGTATGTTTTTGTTTTTTTCAAATTCCCTATTTGGGACCAAAAACAAAAAAATACCCTTTCAAATGACTTTTAAAAAGTTTAACGTTTATTTTAGCATTTATTTGATATGTCATGATAATTTTACCTATTTGGATATGACGGAAGTCACAGGCCTGTCGTCGGCTACATTATGACATCTGTTACTATAACAAAAACAGACCGAACATTTTAACTGTGCGGATTGTGAAGTCAGAAGGTTATTTTTGCTCTGTATTCACAGTTTGGATTAAGACAAATTAACTTGATGTCTGCCATGTTAAAGTCGGTGGTCGGTAGTTAATTCACGTAGCCTATGGATCTTGTTGGTCTTCTATTATTTGAAACGAGGCATTAGCTTCCGTATACAGGAGCATGATAAAATATGCTTAAAGGATATTCGTTTGCATATTTGCTACCCAACTCTGACTAGTTTTAATTCACAAAGACCTAGTGGCCATGTCCTTACCAATTAATTTTATTCTATTGAATTCGTACAAGTTTCAATGATAATAAATTCTACTACTTTAATAGTAGCAAGAACTGCGGTTATAGTTGCATTAAGACACCGTTTCTTGTGTGAACCACAAGTTAGCAGCATGTGGTTGTGCATGTAGGTCTACTTAAAATCACGAAAGCGTCTGATTTCAAAGCCACCACGTCAAAGCGGATTTACGTTTTGCCTGAGTTGGATTGAAGTTGAAATTGAAATGCAACATAAATTGTACTGCAGCGATTTCGAACCGAATTACAACTACTTAGAAACGAAGAACACATGATAAAATGACTTTTATGAGATAAAATTAGGCTACTTAAGAAGAAATAATGATCTACTTTCATGAATTATTGATTTGGGTCGTTTTTGGATGTTTTTTTTTTTGTGTGGAAGATTTCTCACGAGCATGTTCGTGTTTGTTAAATGTATGTAAGGGGGATTGTTTATGGGTAAATGTGCGGTCGAAACACTGACTGGAAGCATGGGCAGTTAACGTTGGCAAATGTTTTAAAATTTTACATGAAACGCAATAACAGGGATATCAGAAGGCTATAAATTGTTGCTAGCATATCGTATACGCCTACAAGCAAAATACATGCATTTCAGGCATTTGGTAGAGGTCACACTAATTCGCACCTTTAAAGATTATTAAAAATAAAATCTAACAGAGTGAACTTTACACCAGCATGTATTTATGAGATGAAGCTGATCTACACCAGCATGTATATAAGACATTAAGCTGATCTCAGGCCTAAGGAACTGTGTTGTCCTCTTCCATGGCTTGCTGCTTCTCTGGAGTATAAAACGCTTATAAAATCTTTTTTTTTTTTTTTTTCAAAAGCATCAGACTCGCAAATGAAGAAAAAAATTGTTGTTGACGTTCAGAAATAAGGAAATGGGTCAAAAACTAAACAAAGAGAAATATACGACTTACTACTGTGAGACCAAAAATTAAAAAGTTTAGAACCACGGGACTAGCATCAAACCTGTCCAGTAGAGGGCGGTAGTGTATTTTGGCCCCATACACAGTGAGGTAGGTGGTTCAGGGAGCAAAGAACAATCCAGTGGCCACAGTTGGAGAATTACAGAACTTGGTTGCATCGGGGGTCACCAAGTTTCCAAATCTACAATTAATTGCTACATTTAGATGCTCCAAAATTAGATGCTGCCTCCTTGCGAAAAAAGCTATTTGGAATGGTTTCAGGAAAAATTGTTTTACTGGGAGTAATCGACAATTTTAGTCTCATCTACTGTGGTCCAGAGAGATGACATTAGAGCTCTTTGGCCAAGCATAGCTGTTATTTTGAGCATTTCCTTTCTGTTAGGTTGAACTAGTCTGTCCATTCTCCTCTGATCTCTCATTAACAAGGTGTTTTTTGTTTATCACACCATTCTCTGTAAACTGTAGAGACTACTGTACTGCATGAAAATCCCAGGAGGGCAGCTGTTTCTGTGATGCTGGAACCACCACATCCGGCACATCAATCATGCCACAGTCAAAGTCGCTTAGATCACACATCTTGCCCATTCTAATGTTTGCTCAAACAAAAAGCTAAACATCTTCACTATGTCTGCATACTTAATATATTGAGTTGCAGCCACATGATTTGCTGTTTGGTGCAGTAGGCTATTTGCATTAATGAGCAGGTATACCCAATAAAGTGGCTGATATATGCTGGATATAGGTTTGGTGTTGATTTAGGGATGTGTGTACAGAAACAGGCCTCATACCTACTGTTAAATACAGCGGTGGATCTTTAATGTTATAGGGCTGTTCTGCTTCCACTGCACCTGGGACCTTGTTAAGGACAACAGCATCATGAACTCTACCCAAGTACCAGGATATTTTAGCCAGAAACCTGGTTGCCTCTGCCAGCAGACTGAAAGCCACTATTGGATCTTCCAGCAAGACAGTGACCTCAAGCACACATTACTATACACAAATAAATGAATTAACCATAGAAGCCACATTTTGCAATGGCTACAGTCTCCAGAGATGAACTACATTGAACTACATTGGTTTTAATAGAACAGGGCAGTTATTAAGCAAAGATCAAAAGATATTAAGGATCTGGATGGAGGAAGGGTCTAAGATCACTCCAAATGTGTTCTCCAATCTTATAAGACATATAAAAATCTCAGTGCCATTATCCTTGCAAGGGGTGGGTGGACAAAGTACTGCAATGGGGGGAGGGTCTGTATAGAGCATGTTTAAGGCATGTTACATCAGTGATTAGGCACCTCAGCACATTTTATTTGACAGCCACATTTACTGCAATTAAGACAAAATATGGGAATAGGTTCAAGAAAGTAAAAGCAAAATCTGATCATGATAACAGTGGATAATAATAATCACAATAATAAAAATAAAATTAAAATAAAATAACTGTAATAAGTAATTGTGTTCATAGGGCGAAAAAATCGAAATTATTGTAAACCAAGGTGGACTTATAAATCTGACAATGGTGAGTGGTTGCTTATCTATGTGGTTTTGTGTGTGTGAGTGGGTGCTTATCTATGTGGTTTTGTGTGTGTGAGTGGGTGCATCCATGTGGTTGTGTGTGTGTGAGTGGGTGCATCCATGTGGTTGTGTGTGTGTGAGTGGGTGCTTATCTGTGTGGTTGTGTGTGTGAGTGGGTGCTTATCTGTGTGGTTTTGTGTGTATGAGTGGGTGTTTATCTATGTGGTTTTGTGTGTGTGAGTGGGTGTTTATCTATGTGGTTTTGTGTATGTGAGTGGGTGCATCCATGTGGTTGTGTGTGTGTGAGTGGGTGCTTATCTATGTGGTTGTGTGTGTGTGAGTGGGTGCTTATCTACGTGGTTTTGTGTGTATGAGTGGGTGTTTATCTATGTGGTTTTGTGTTCGTGAGTGGGTGCTTATCTATGTGGTTTTGTGTGTGTGTGGGAGAGGGTGAACAATGTACTGAATACAGAGGTGCCAATAATTGTGACACCAAATGTCTGGAAATATATAATCTGAGACATGTGTAACTTGGTTTAATCCATTTAATCATTAATAAAATGTATTCCACATGCTGGACTATCAGTATATAGCTTAGCACTGGCATTTAAATTATACAGTCATTCGTCATTATGAAGGGGGCCAAAAATTTTAGTGTTGACTGTTTAATTCATGTTTATGGCCCATTTAAAATCCAGATTTATTTCTGTCAACACAACGCTATATTGTGTATGTGTGTATGAGTGTGTGTGTGTATGTGTGCTCACTGTGTTCTCATTTTGTGTTTTTACAGGTTGGCTAATTTGGGTCAGAACCCATTTCTGGTCTAATCTATTCTGATGTGTTCCAGTCTCCTGAGATAGGGGGCACTGTGTCTAAAATGAGTCTCTCAGGGGAGCCAGAGACCAAAGAAGGAACCCTCAGCACTAAGAGGAAGAGGTATGAATGAATGAATCAGGTATTTAATATGATGTGAGTTAGAGCTGCAGTAAGAGGATGAGTTTAACTGGAAGCTCTGTCCCCATGTGCTGTGAGTTAGAGCTGCAGTAAGAGGATGAGTTTAACTGGAAGCTCTGTCTCCATGTTTTGTTCACAGGGTCCAGCTAGAAAGAGCAGGGTCACCTGCACCCAGCTGTCTGTCTATGAAGAGTGATCGTTCAATGCGACGTCCATACAATTTCAGAGGAAAGTTCACAGGTGATCAGAGGTAATTAAATAGGCTTAAATTGACACTACTGTTTAACCCCTTAACCCCAAGCATTTAAAAAGGCAATTTCCACCTGGTTTGCAGTGCTCTTAAAGGTCCAGGAAACTAGATTGTACAAATAGCTGTACAAAATAAGTATTGTACCGTACTGAACCTGTGTTAAGCAGTTGTCTATGACCATGAAATGCACTTTTTGTACGTCGCTTTGGATAAAAGCGTCTGCCAAATAAATGTAACGTAATGTAATGTAGATTGTTGTTATATTCCCCAGAAGTTACGACAGATTTTCTTCTTAATGCTTCTTTCACGTTTTTAACCGAATTTTGAACCGTTGAATTGTAATAGACACAGTCAGATTATTGCGACCTGTTTAGCAGACATGGGCAGGTTGGGTGTGTATCCTGCGCTCATTAACATTCATACCTGTAAGACACATCATACAGTATGTAAACCGTTTCTCATCGCTAGCTAGGTCAGAGCTGGTTAGAGCAGATTGTCCCATGCAGTGCCCAACAAAATGAAAGAAAGAAACATAAACTAGGCGTTCCCATCGTATGATTAAGCCTGAAGATTATTCAACTTGTAATAGCATTGTAACACTGAGCTACTGTACAGTAACATTACAGTCTCAAATTCTGGACATTACACCCAAATAAAGACAGGCTTTGATTCCACATGTCTTAGCTTGAAAACGTTTTAATTGTCGCTAGCTAATGGTAGGCATCCTTATCGATCCAGCACATTCTGCGAAAAGTTCTTTTGTTCTGAGAAAATGGGCAATGCAAATACTAACTGCACTGGTTATTGTAATACTGGAGTGCCTGTGGGCTCCCCATTAAAACCCATTTCTTGTAGGTCTCTTCATTTTTGGCAAAACAAAAGAATGTATTGCTTTCTCCACATCCAGAGAAGGGGCAATGCTTAGGCATTTTCAATTTAGCTTGCCTAGCGTGCACAAAAGTGCCAAGAGCATTATTTACACATTACGTGTAGAAAGAATTTCACTGGACTTAAGGGTTTTGTTACATAACTAACACCCAATGAACCCTGCCCATTGAAAACCTGGCGTTTAGCCAAGGGGGAGAGCAAGCCAATTTCGGCACAGGCTTTTATTTGTTTTTTCTTTTTTTGTTTTTTGCAATAATCGTTTGAAAGTATTTCTGGGCCATTCGTGAATGTAAAACAGTAATACAATGACACATCAGCAAAGAATTCACAGATTGTTGTGCAGATAACTAAAAGCAGTGAAATGTTGCAATGGATTTTCCAAGACATCCCAAAACCTTTCCAAATTGCACATTTTAGATAACGTTTTGAACAGGTTATCTACACTACAAAAGAAGTTTTCTTCTCTCAAAATCACATATTTTGAATAAATAACTGAGGTGAACATGTTTTTGGGAGTTAATTTCTTACAGCAGTTAACATCATGCTGAATGTTGAAATACAAATGTTACAGTGGCTGGCAGGAATTAGCAGAAATTATAACAGAAAACTAATATTAGTTTGAGTTGAACTTGCTTTGATGCTGCTGCCGTTACTCACTTTGCTAGAGACTTCATCCATTAGAAGCTTTGCAAAAGAAAGGGCCGGTCTGTATCTGTCGCTGCTGCAGCGGCTGATTGCAATGTCAGCTGCAAGTGTGTTCTTTACATTCCGAACATTCCACTAGTGTTAATTAATGGGAAATTTTCTTGGTAAACATAAATAAAATATAAATAAATAAAAATGGTAAATATCTCAAAAATATTTGCACTACTGGCAAGAAAAGCACAATCAACTAGGTGAAGCTACGAGACAAAAAAGGTAGGTTTTGCTGAAAAACTGTAGGAGGAGTAGGGTACAGGATGTTGACTTGATGTGGAATAAGAAGAAATAATAAGGAGAACACTAAATTCACTTCAGTAAACTTACATGCCCACCAGTAGGGCTCTCACATGGTCTAGAGCACACTCTCCAAACCAATCGGAACTTTGTAAATATGGAAATAATGCCTCTAATAGAGATTTGCTTTTTCGAGCTCTTCAATTACTGTTATCACAGTGAAAAACCCTTTTCTTCGATCCACCATAGTTATGAATTCATTTCATAGTACAATGCTAAGCTGTTTTGAGAGCGAGCTCGCTTCAGTCTGCATGCACTCTCTGCTTGTCAGCACAATCTGCATTACGCACAGGGAGTGGAGGCAGATACGCACTTAGGTTACTAGCAAATGGCAGGACCCACAGACAGCAACGAGGGCTCATTTGACAGGTGACAGTCTTGTTTAATTCATTCTGTAACTTGATTGACTTAAAAGTAAACCTATCGCTGTTCAGATAACCAAATGCCTACTGAACAAAATAGTATGTGTAAAGACAGCATCGGGTGGTCAGATATGCCGGCCAAGTTTCAGGTGGATGCTTGACAGATTGAGTTAAAAATGGCACCTGAACTGGCTAACAGTCTTAGCTTGAATATGAGCAAGGGCATTTGGGATTACAGAAACTCTTACATTGACGAAAGAGCCATAAAGATGCAAGTATTGGATATACCAAAAGTGACTGCAGTGTAAGTACATTACATATGGAATTTAAAACGTTTATCTGAATGATTGTTTTGGTGATCTGAGGTGCTGTTCTGACAGCTTAAATGGAATACATTTTTTCATGCAAAAATAAGAAAGGCAAAGTAATTATGGAAAGTATAAAAAACATGTTTTATGATGTGGGTTAGTGTGCAATGAGTGATTGGGGTATGGGGAGCCTCCTTTCATTTTACTGACATTTATTGCCATTAGCGCTGATAAGGGAACGGGTGGTGTTGTTGGCCAAAAAGGAGGCTGTTGCAGCCGTTGAGCTTGAATTTGTGACGTGTTTGTAGCCCCTTTTTTAATAAATTGCAAATCTTTACTTTATCCCCATTCTGTGGGCGCTGCTGCCCATACCACTAGGGGGCAGGAGGGAAATATACCTTTCAGTGTCACTGTCACCTTTCAGGTGTAGGTGGGTGTATTATGTCACATTCAGGTGTATGTGGGGTTTATTATGTCATCGCCAGATGTGCAGTGACATAGAGCTGTGGTAAGAAGATGAATTTAACTGGAATCTCTGTCTCTGTGTTTTGTTCACAGGGTCCAGGTAGAAAGAGCAGGGTCACCTGTACCCAGCTGTGTGTCTCTGAAGAGTGATCATTCAATGCCACTTCCCAACAATTTCAGAGGAAGAGTTCACAGGTGATCAAAGGTAATTAAATAGGCTTAAATTGACACTACTATTTAACCCCTTAACCCCAAGCATTTAAAAAGGCAATTTCCACCTAAAGGTTTGTACAAATAGCTGTACAAAATAAGTGCTTTAAAGGTCCAGGAAACTAGATTGATTTGTTATATTCCCCAGAAGTGACGACAGATTTTCTTCTTAATGCTTCTTTCACGTTTTTAACCGAATTAGAACCATTGAATTGTAATAGACACGTTAGATTATTGCGACCTGTTTAGCAGACATGGGCAGGTTGGGTGTGTATCCTGCGCTCATTAACATTCATACCTGTAAGACAGGTCATACATATGTAAACCATTTCTCATCGCTAGCTCGGTAGAGCTGGTTAGAGCAGATTGTCCCATGCAGTACCCAACAAAATGAAAGAAAGCAACATAAACTAGGCGTTCCCATCGTATGATTAAACCTGAAGATTATTCAACTTGTAATAGCATTGTAACACTGAGCTACTGTACACTAACATTACACTCAATAGCAGTCTCAAATTCTGGACATTACACCCAAATAAAGACAGGCTTTGATTCCACATGTCTTAGCTTGAAAACGTTTTAATTGTCGCTAGCTAATGGTAGGCATCCTTACCGATCCAGCACGTTCTGCGAAAAGTTCTTTTGTTCTGAGAAAATGGGCAATGCAAATACTAACTGCACTGGTTATTGTAATACTGGAGTGCCTGTGGGCTCCAGAATTAAAACCCATTTCTTGTAGGTCTCTTCATTTTTGGCAAAACAAAAGAATGTATTGCTTTCTCCACATCCAGAGAAGGGGCAATGCTTAGGCATTTTCAATTTAGCTTGCCTAGCGTGCACAAAAGTGGCAAGAGCATTATTTACACATTACATGTAGAAAGAATTTCACTGGACTTAAGGGTTTTGTTACATAACTAACACCCAATGAACCCTGCCCATTGAAAACCTGGCGTTTAGCCAAGGGGGAGAGCAAGCCAATTTCGGCACAGGCTTTTATTTGTTTTTTCTTTTTTTTGTTTTCTGCAATAATCGTTTGAAAGTATTTCTGGGCCATTCGTGAATGTAAAACAGTAATACAATGACACATCAGCAAAGAATTCACAGATTGTTGTGCAGATAACTAAAAGCAGTGAAATGTTGCAATGGATTTTCCAAGACATCCCAAAACCTTTCCAAATTGCACATTTTAGATAACGTTTTGAACAGGTTATCTACACTACAAAAGAAGTTTTCTTCTCTCAAAATCACATATTTTGAATAAATAACTGAGGTGAACATGTTTTTGGGAGTTAATTTCTTACAGCAGTTAACATTATGCTGAATGTTGAAATACAAATGTTACAGTAGCTGGCAGGAATTAGCAGAAATTATAACAGAAAACTAATATTAGTTTGAGTTGAACTTGCTTTGCTGCTGCTGCCGTTACTCACTTTGCTAGAGATTTCATCCATTAGAAGCTTTGCAAAAGAAAGAGACGGTCTGTATCTGTCGCTGCTGCAGCGGCTGATTGCAATGTCAGCTGCAAGTGTGTTGTTTACATTCCGAACATTCCACTAGTGTTAATTAATGGGAAATTTTCTTGGTAAACATAAATAAAATATAAATAAAAATGGTAAATATCTCAAAAATATTTGCACTACTGGCAAGAAAAGCACAAGCAACTAGGTGAAGCTACGAGATAAAAAAGGTAGGTCTTGCTGAAAAACTGTAGGAGGAGTAGGGTACAGGATGTTGACTTGATGTGGAATAAGAAGAAATAATAAGGAGAACACTAAATTCACTTCAGTAAACTTACATGCCCACCAGTATGGCTCTCACATGGTCTAGAGCACACTCTCCAAACCAATCGGAACTTTCTAAATATGGAAATAATGCCTCTAATTGAGATTTGCTTTTTCGAGCTCTTCAATTACTGTTATCACAGTGAAAAAACCTTTTCTTCGATCCACCATAGTTATGAATTCATTTCATAGTACAATGCTAAGCTGTTTTGAGAGCGAGCTCGCTTCAGTCTGCATGCACTCTCTGCTTGTCAGCACAATCTGCATTACGCACAGGGAGTGGAGGCAGATACGCACTTAGGTTACTAGCAAATGGCTGGACCCACAGACAGCAACGAGGGCTCATTTGACAGGTGATGGTCTTGTTTAATTCATTCTGTAACTTGATTGACTTAAAAGTAAACCTATCGCTGTTCAGATAACCAAATGCCTACTGAACAAAATAGTATATGTAAAGACAGCATCGGGTGGTCAGATATGCCGGCCAAGTTTCAGGTGGATGCTTGACAGATTGAGTTGAAAATGGCACCTGAACTGGCTAACAGTCTTAGCTTGAATATGAGCAAGGGCATTTGGGATTACAGAAACTCTTACACTGACAAAAGAGCCATAAAGATGCAAGTATTGGATATACCAAAAGTGACTGCAGTGTAAGTGCATTACGTATGGAATTTTAAATGTTTTTTCTGAATGATTGTTTTGGTGATCTGAGGTGCTGTTCTGACAGCTTAAATGGAATACATTTTTCATGCAAAAATTAGAAAGGCAAAGTAATTATGGAAAGTATAAAAAACATGTTTTATGATGTGGGTTAGTGTGCAATGAGTGATTGGGGGATGGGGAGGCTCCTTTCATTTTACTGACATTTATTGCCATTAGCGCTGATAAGGGAACGAGTGGTGTTGTTGGCCAAAAAGGAGGCTGTTGCAGCCGTTGAGCTTGAATTTGTGACGTGTTTGTAGCCCCTTTTTTAATAAATTGCTCATCTTTACTTTATCCCCATTCTGTGGGCGCTGCTGCCCATACCACTAGGGGGCAGGAGGGAAATATACCTTTCAGTGTCACTGTCACCTTTCAGGTGTAGGTGGGTGTATTATGTCACATTCAGGTGTATGTGGGGTTTATTATGTCATCGCCAGATGTGCAGTGACATAGAGCTGTGGTAAGAAGATGAATTTAACTGGAATCTCTGTCTCTGTGTTTTGTTCACAGGGTCCAGGTAGAAAGAGCAGGGTCACCTGTACCCAGCTGTGTGTCTCTGAAGAGTGATCATTCAATGCCACTTCCAGCGAATTTCAGAGGAGAGGTCACAGGTGATCAAAGGTAATTAAATAGGCTTAAATTGACACTACTATTTAACCCCTTAACCCCAAGCATTTAAAAAGGCAATTTCCACCTGGTTTGCAGTGCTCTTAAAGGTCCAGGAAACTAGATTGTTGTTATATTCCCCAGAAGTGACGACAGATTTTCTTCTTAATGCTTCTTTCACGTTTTTAACCGAATTAGAACCATTGAATTGTAATAGACACGGTTAGATTATTGCGACCTGTTTAGCAGACATGGGCAGGTTGGGTGTGTATCCTGCGCTCATTAACATTCATACTTGTAAGACAGGTCATATGTAAACCATTTCTCATCGCTAGCTCGGTTAGAGCTGGTTAGAGCAGATTGTCCCATGCAGTACCCAACAAAATGAAAGAAAGCAACATAAACTAGGCGTTCCCATCGTATGATTAAACCTGAAGATTATTCAACTTGTAATAGCATTGTAACACTGAGCTACTGTACACTAACATTACACTCGATAGCAGTCTCAAATTCTGGACATTACACCCAAATAAAGACAGGCTTTGATTCCACATGTCTTAGCTTGAAAACGTTTTAATTGTCGCTAGCTAATGGTAGGCATCCTTACCGATCCAGCACGTTCTGCGAAAAGTTCTTTTGTTCTGAGAAAATGGGCAATGCAAATACTAACTGCACTGGTTATTGTAATACTGGAGTGCCTGTGGGCTCCAGAATTAAAACCCATTTCTTGTAGGTCTCTTCATTTTTGGCAAAACAAAAGAATGTATTGCTTTCTCCACATCCAGAGAAGGGGCAATGCTTAGGCATTTTCAATTTAGCTTGCCTAGCGTGCACAAAAGTGGCAAGAGCATTATTTACACATTACATGTAGAAAGAATTTCACTGGACTTAAGGGTTTTGTTACATAACTAACACCCAATGAACCCTGCCCATTGAAAACCTGGCGTTTAGCCAAGGGGGAGAGCAAGCCAATTTCGGCACAGGCTTTTTTATTTGTTTTTTTTTTTTTTTTTTTTTCTGCAATAATCGTTTGAAAGTATTTCTGGGCCATTCGTGAATGTAAAACAGTAATACAATGACACATCAGCAAAGAATTCACAGATTGTTGTGCAGATAACTAAAAGCAGTGAAATGTTGCAATGGATTTTCCAAGACATCCCAAAACCTTTCCAAATTGCACATTTTAGATAACGTTTTGAACAGGTTATCTACACTACAAAAGAAGTTTTCTTCCCTCAAAATCACATATTTTGAATAAATAACTGAGGTGAACATGTTTTTGGGAGTTAATTTCTTATAGCAGTTAACATCATGCTGAATGTTGAAATACCAATGTTACAGTAGCTGGCAGGAATTAGCAGAAATTATAACAGAAAACTAATATTAGTTTGAGTTGAACTTGCTTTGCTGCTGCTGCCGTTACTCACTTTGCTAGAGATTTCATCCATTAGAAGCTTTGCAAAAGAAAGAGACGGTCTGTATCTGTCGCTGCTGCAGCGGCTGATTGCAATGTCAGCTGCAAGTGTGTTGTTTACATTCCGAACATTCCACTAGTGTTAATTAATGGGAAATTTTCTTGGTAAACATAAATAAAATATAAATAAAAATGGTAAATATCTCAAAAATATTTGCACTACTGGCAAGAAAAGCACAAGCAACTAGGTGAAGCTACGAGATAAAAAAGGTAGGTCTTGCTGAAAAACTGTAGGAGGAGTAGGGTACAGGATGTTGACTTGATGTGGAATAAGAAGAAATAATAAGGAGAACACTAAATTCACTTCAGTAAACTTACATGCCCACCAGTATGGCTCTCACATGGTCTAGAGCACACTCTCCAAACCAATCGGAACTTTCTAAATATGGAAATAATTCCTCTAATTGAGATTTGCTTTTTCGAGCTCTTCAATTACTGTTATCTCAGTGAAAAAAACCTTTTCTTCGATCCACCATAGTTATGAATTCATTTCATAGTACAATGCTAAGCTGTTTTGAGAGCGAGCTCGCTTCAGTCTGCATGCACTCTCTGCTTGTCAGCACAATCTGCATTACGCACAGGGAGTGGAGGCAGATACGCACTTAGGTTACTAGCAAATGGCAGGACCCACAGACAGCAACGAGGGCTCATTTGACAGGTGGCAGTCTTGTTTAATTCATTCTGTAACTTGATTGACTTAAAAGTAAACCTATCGCTGTTCAGATAACCAAATGCCTACTGAACAAAATAGTATATGTAAAGACAGCATCGGGTGGTCAGATATGCCGGCCAAGTTTCAGATGGATGCTTGACAGATTGAGTTGAAAATGGCACCTGAACTGGCTAACAGTCTTAGCTTGAATATGAGCAAGGGCATTTGGGATTACAGAAACTCTTACATTGACAAAAGAACCATAAAGATGCAAGTATTGGATATACCAAAAGTGACTGCAGTGTTAGTACGTTACATATGGAATTTAAAACGTTTATCTGAATGATTGTTTTGGTGATCTGAGGTGCTGTTCTGACAGCTTAAATGGAATACATTTTTTCATGCAAAAATAAGAAAGGCAAAGTAATTATGGAAAGTATAAAAAACATGTTTTATGATGTTGGTTAGTGTGCAATGAGTGATTGGGGGATGGGGAGGCTCCTTTCATTTTACTGACATTTATTGCCATTAGCGCTGATAAGGGAGCGGGTGGTGTTGTTGGCCAAAAAGGAGGCTGTTGCAGCCGTTGAGCTTGAATTTGTGACGTGTTTGTAGCCCCTTTTTTAATAAATTGCTCATCTTTACTTTATCCCCATTCTGTGGGCGCTGCTGCCCATACCACTAGGGGGCAGAAGGGAAATATACCTTTCAGTGTCACTGTCACCTTTCAGGTGTAGGTGGGTGTATTATGTCACATTCAGGTGTATGTGGGGTTTATTATGTCATCGCCAGATGTGCAGTGACATAGAGCTGTGGTAAGAAGATGAATTTAACTGGAATCTCTGTCTCTGTGTTTTGTTCACAGGGTCCAGGTAGAAAGAGCTGGGTCACCTGTACCCAGCTGTGTGTCTCTGAAGAGTGATTGTTCAATGCCACTTCCACAAAATTTCAGAGGAGAGTTCACAGGTGATCAAAGGTAATTAAATAGCCTTAAATTGACACTACTATTTAACCCCTTAACCCCATGCATTTAAAAAGGAAATTTCCCACCTGGTTTGGAGTGCTCTTAGAGGTCCAGGAAACTAGACCTGTGTTAAGCAGTTGCCTATGACCATGAAATGCACTTTTTGTTATATTCCCCAGAAGTGACGACAGATTTTCTTCTTAATGCTTCTTTCACGTTTTTAACCGAATTAGAACCATTGAATTGTAATAGACACGATTAGATTATTGCGACCTGTTTAGCAGACATGGGCAGGTTGGGTGTGTATCCTGCGCTCATTAACATTCATACTTGTAAGACAGGTCATATGTAAGCCATTTCTCATCGCTAGCTCGGTTAGAGCTGGTTAGAGCAGATTGTCCCATGCAGTACCCAACAAAATGAAAGAAAGCAACATAAACTAGGCGTTCCCATCGTATGATTAAACCTGAAGATTATTCAACTTGTAATAGCATTGTAACACTGAGCTACTGTACACTAACATTACACTCGATAGCAGTCTCAAATTCTGGACATTACACCCAAATAAAGACAGGCTTTGATTCCACATGTCTTAGCTTGAAAACGTTTTAATTGTCGCTAGCTAATGGTAGGCATCCTTACCGATCCAGCACGTTCTGCGAAAAGTTCTTTTGTTCTGAGAAAATGGGCAATGCAAATACTAACTGCACTGGTTATTGTAATACTGGAGTGCCTGTGGGCTCCAGAATTAAAACCCATTTCTTGTAGGTCTCTTCATTTTTGGCAAAACTAAAGAATGTATTGCTTTCTCCACATCCAGAGAAGGGGCAATGCTTAGGCATTTTCAATTTAGCTTGCCTAGCGTGCACAAAAGTGGCAAGAGCATTATTTACACATTACATGTAGAAAGAATTTCACTGGACTTAAGGGTTTTGTTACATAACTAACACCCAATGAACCCTGCCCATTGAAAACCTGGCGTTTAGCCAAGGGGGAGAGCAAGCCAATTTCGGCACAGGCTTTTATTTGTTTTTTTTTTTTTTTTGTTTTCTGCAATAATCGTTTGAAAGTATTTCTGGGCCATTCGTGAATGTAAAACAGTAATACAATGACACATCAGCAAAGAATTCACAGATTGTTGTGCAGATAACTAAAAGCAGTGAAATGTTGCAATGGATTTTCCAAGACATCCCAAAACCTTTCCAAATTGCACATTTTAGATAACGTTTTGAACAGGTTATCTACACTACAAAAGAAGTTTTCTTCTCTCAAAATCACATATTTTGAATAAATAACTGAGGTGAACATGTTTTTGGGAGTTAATTTCTTACAGCAGTTAACATCATGCTGAATGTTGAAATACAAATGTTACAGTGGCTGGCAGGAATTAGCAGAAATTATAACAGAAAAAACTAATATTAGTTTGAGTTGAACTTGCTTTGCTGCTGCTGCCGTTACTCACTTTGCTAGAGACTTCATCCATTAGAAGCTTTGCAAAAGAAAGAGACGGTCTGTATCTGTCGCCGCTGCAGCGGCTGATTGCAATGTCAGCTGCAAGTGTGTTGTTTACATTCCGAACATTCCACTAGTGTTAATTAATGGGAAATTTTCTTGGTAAACATAAATAAAATATAAATAAAAATGGTAAATATCTCAAAAATATTTGCACTACTGGCAAGAAAAGCACAAGCAACTAGGTGAAGCTACGAGATAAAAAAGGTAGGTGTTGCTGAAAAACTGTAGGAGGAGTAGGGTACAGGATGTTGACTTGATGTGGAATAAGAAGAAATAATAAGGAGAACACTAAATTCACTTCAGTAAACTTACATGCCCACCAGTATGGCTCTCACATGGTCTAGAGCACACTCTCCAAACCAATCGGAACTTTCTAAATATGGAAATAATCCTCTAATTGAGATCTGCTTTTTCGAGCTCTTCAATTACTGTTATCACAGTGAAAAAACCTTTTCTTCGATCCACCATAGTTATGAATTCATTTCATAGTACAATGCTAAGCTGTTTTGAGAGCGAGCTCGCTTCAGTCTGCATGCACTCTCTGCTTGTCAGCACAATCTGCATTACGCACGGGGAGTGGAGGCAGATATGCACTTAGGTTACTAGCAAATGGCAGGACCCACAGACAGCAACAAGGGCTCATTTGACAGGTCAATCAATTAATTTTTAATTTTGTATAGCACTTAAAATGGAGCTTCATCACAAAGCAGCAGGTTTACAGAGATCACAAAGCAGCTTTGCGGCCCCCAAAGATTAAGCCTAGGGCAACAGTGGCAAGGAAAAACTCCCTGACTGATAAACAGAAGAAACCTTGAGCAGAACCGGACTCAGAGGGGGAACCCATCTGCCGCTGGCAGGCACCGGTTTTTTTATGGGAATGGCTTACATGAAAACAGATAAATTATAATATATTCAATTCATCTGTTTTATAATATAATAACAGCCAATCAATTAAGTCCAAGCAAAGGTGACTCCGGTCACGTAGAGAGATGGGCAGGAACACCAATGGGTGGCAGGGTCAGGCAGGGGGACAGGCTTGGTGCTACAGCTGAATCAACAGTGGCAGGAGGCGGGGGTGCCCAGCTGGTCTAGCTGGTCTAGGGCTGGAGCTCCGGGCCGGGGGGGGGGGGGGGGGGGTGCTCAGCAAACTTGGGCTAGAGCTGCGGGCAGGTGCCCAGAGCCGAGGAAAAAGAAAAAAAAAATTGTTAGGGGGTTCAAATGATAGATTTGCATGCAGATCAGAAGAGACAGAGGTGCCTGCGTGCGATAAGGAAAACCCCAGCAGAATAAGGCTATGGCAGCATAGCTAAGGGAAACAGTGGCAGGGGCCAACGCAGCCATGAGGGCAGGCTTGAGACAGTCATCACCAGACCATGACCGGTTCAGCTTAACACAGCACTACCAATGATGATCCAGTGACAGCACTAACCGCTCAGTCCACCAGAGACTCTATAGCTATGCCCGGCACCCACTCCTGCCCCTCAAATATAGGAGAGACTAAAAAGGTACGTTTTGAGCCTAGCTTTAAATAAGGTGATAGTGTCTGCGCCCCGGACATGGGCAGGTGACAGTCTTGTTTAATTCATTCTGTAACTTGACTGACTTATAAGTAAAATCGCTGTTCAGATAACCAAATGCCTGCTGAACAAAATAGTATACGTAAAGACAGCATCGGGTGGTCAGATATGCTGGCCAAGTTTCAGGTGGATGCTTGACAGATTGAGTTGAAAATGGCACCTGAACTGGCTAACAGTCTTCGCTTGAATATGAGCAAGGGCATTTGGGATTACAGAAGCTCTTACATTGACAAAAGAGCCATAAAAATGCAATTATTGGGTATACCAAAAGGGACTGCAGAGTAAGTACATTACATATGGAATTTTTTTTTTGCGATCAAATTTTTTATTGATTTTGATATAATCATTAGCATCAGCAATACATCATCAAAATGGTTTATGGTCTAAGTAGAGTTGAAAAAAAACTTTCTTCTACTCCACATAGATCATAAACCCTTGAATATAAAAACGACTAAATGAAATCTATGAGAAATGTAAATGCTATAGTGCTTTTTATCCAGAAAAACCACAGTTCACTTGTAGGCTATTTGTTTTCAGGCCAGTCTTGCCTGGTCCAATATGGCGGCGATGTTGACATATGATCTAAAGGCCAATGCGGTGGATATGTCTATGGTTTCACACTACCATTGTGCTGCTTGAATCATGTATCGCTATGTGTTTATGCATTTAACGTTAATACGGTGTGCTCATATAAATCATGTTTAGAACTAGGTGTATTGGAATTTTGTGTTATCTTTATGCTGGAATTTAGATCATGTTTGAAATGTTGGTAACGTTACAAACTTTAGATATTAATCAGAGGAGTTCTTTCCGTGTGGTGTAGCATGCTTCCTGGTTGCGTCATCATGCTGGGGCAAGAGGACGCGGCGCAACTTCCTGTAGGCTTTTGTAGTTTGTTGTACTTTTTAGTTGCCACCAGTTTGATTGGGACGATCTATTATTCCCAGGGTTGTGTAGTTCATGGTAAATAATGTAGTTTATGGTGTACCTGAAGTATTTCAATGAAATTTATTGATTATCTAAATGTGTTAATTATTGATGGTATTTGTTATGGGTAATTTTAAGCTGTTGTAGAACTGTATTTAATTCTTGGTAATTGGTAGGGTCCAAGGGTGGAGAAGCTATTTAAGTGCAGCTACCACCATCATTTGTGGTTGGTTGGTTGTTGGGTGCAGACTGGTCCGAGTCAGTGCGAAGTATTATTATTATTATTATTATTGAACCTTAAAAATGTAGATACATGTTACTCTTTTTTTGTTTTGCAAGTCTTTTTGTTTGTTTATTTTTATTATTGTTTCACTTTTGTTCACTGTAAATACTGGCATCCTTTTCTCCACCTGTCTAGAAGACAATAAATCTTCCTTTTGCGTCTTCATTTTTGGTCGACATCATTGGTTTTACACCGCCATAAGGTCTGTCCTCCAACACTCCGGGCGCAACGTTTGCCTGCTTTTCCCTTTAGAGCCGGATGCAATGTGAGCGCGTTTTAGATGCTGTCATCGTTTTCAAGACACATGACCGATGAAATGCATCGTGATTCATTGAAATGCATGTTGGGCAGGCAAAATGCATTATTCATTATTCACCTTAGGTCACCCCTCCTATCATAAACAAGTGTCAGAAGTTTAAGACCTTTAAAATTTGGGAGAAATTCCAATCCAAATTTTTATTTTTTCTATTCATTTGTATTGGATTACATAGAAGGTTTGTAGTGGGATTATTCAAAAACGGTACAGTGAAATTTCACGAAAATGGGTAGGACATAGAGCAGGACCCCATCTGTTATGAACATGTGTCAAAACTTTGAGATCTTATAAATTTGGGGAGAAATGCCTATTTTAATTTTTTTCAATTAGCCACTATTGGATTTCATAGTTTGGAGTGGGATTATTTGAAAACGCTTCAGGAATATTTCACCAAAATGAGGTCACTACTACTTCAGGACCTCTTCTGTCATAATTAAGTGTCAAAAGTTTGAGACCTTTAAATTTTGAGGAAAATTTGCTATGCCTTATGATCATTTTTCAATAGGATTTTATTACTGTATTTGTTTATATAGACAGTTTGGAGTTTTATTTGCGTACGGTGTAGTGATATTTCATCCACACCATTTCACATGTACATTAGTTCCTGTTCTCTCATACATACAGTATGTGATGCAATGGTGAGACCATTAGATTTTGAGGAGAAAACAAAATGCATGACACTTATTTGATCTTTCCATATTACAGCTTTAAAAAGACGTGAGAACAGGACATAATTTTAAAAAAAAATTTCAAATTACCACCATTGTTAAATTTCTCTCGAGCCGTAGCTCACTTTTAGAAGCACATTATAACCTTTGCAAACATGTAAGGAAGTCTGCGAAAACATTCAGTCATATAACACAACCGAATTTTAGAATCGGGAGCTAACTTCAGTGTTGGTTTCTTGTAGTTCTCTTCATTTTTGGGAAAAGAAAAAAGTATATTGCTTTCTCTGCATCCAGAGAAGGGTCAATGCTTAGGCATTTTCAATTTAGCTTGCCTCACCTGCACAAAAGTGGCAAGAGCATTATTTACATAGGTCAGACGCCGTGATCACCCTGTTAGGGACAGAACAGCTGGACACAGGGAGATGCGGGAATCTCAGATAACTCCAGAGCTTTATTTTCAATAGTGAGAGAGAGCATATTCAAACACGAACATGAAAAAACCTTCGCTCATCACCCTCAGGGGATTTGGACAAAAACAATAAACTAAAATAACAAAGACAAAATAAATGAAATTATACGAGCGCTTTTCAGCCTTTTCCCTGGTCTGTATGTGCTCTCTCTCACCATCGTGGGGGATTCTGGTCTCAGATGCCTACTGTGGAAAGAAGCACACTTCTAAATTCTGGATTGATTAATAACATCATCCAGGTGTGTGTCTGCTTAACCAGTAGGCGTGGTCCTCTAATTGCCCTGGATTCCTCCCGCAGACCGAGCCCTGCCACAACATATTTCATGTAGAAAGACTTTCTTGTTGAAAATGGCACCTGACCTAGCTAGCAGTCTTAGCTTGAATATGAGCCGAGGCATTTTGGATTATAGAAACTCTTACATACAGTTCAGGCCAAAGGTTTACATACACCTAGGCTAAAGACATCCAAACTCTATTTTTCATAGCTGCACACATTTCATGTTACCATACACTTCCCATGTTAAGTCAATTAGGGAATTTACTTTATTTCCATAAGAGGTCATTTCAGAATAATAGCTAAGAGACAGATTTATTTCAGCTTTTATGTACTATATCATATTTTCAGTGGGTCAAATGTTTTTCATACGCTTTGTTAGTATTTGGTGGCATTGCCTTTTAATTGCTTAACTTGAATCAAACGCTTGGGGTAGCCTTCCACAAGCTTCTCACAATACTTTGCCGGAATTTTTGCCCATTCCTCCTGACAGAACTGGTGTAACTTAATCAAGTTTGTGGGACTCCTTGCTCAGACATGCTTTTTCAGTTCAGTCCACAAATTTACTGTGGGATTCAGGTCAGGGCTTTGTGATGCCCACTCCAATACTTTCACTTTGTTGTTTTTAAGCCATTTTATTACAACTTTGGAGGTATGCTTAGGATTATTGACCTGCTGGAAGACCCAGTTGCGACAAAGTTTTAACTTTCTAGCTGATGTCTTGAGGTGTTGCTTCAGTATTTCTAGATAATCCTCCTTCCTCATGATACCATCTATTTTCTGAAGTGCACCAGTCCCTTTTCCAGCAAAACAAGATGACTAGGAAGAATGGCAATGTCATGTTGTGGGGGTGTTTTGGTATACCTGTTTTCATGCAAAAAAAAAAAAAAAAAGGTTTTATGATGTGGGTTATTGTGCAACAGGTGATTGGGGCATGGGGAGGTTCCTTTTATTTTACTGACATTTATTGCCAAATTTGTGACGTGTTTGTAGCCCCTTTTTTAATAAATTGCTCATCTTCACTTTATCCCCATTCTGTGGGTGCTGCTGCCCATACCACTAGGGGGCAGGAGGGGATCTTACACTGCAATGTCATTGTCACCTTTCAGGTGTAGGTGGGTGTATTATATCACATTCAGGTGTACGTGGGGTTTATGTCATCATGCAGTAAGAAGTATGAATTTAACTGGAAACTCTTTCTCCATGTGCTGTGAGTTAGAGCTGCAGTAAGAGCATGAATTTACCCAGAAACTCTGTTTCCATGTTTTGTTCACAGGATACAGCAATCACAGGAGCCTAGCTCTTCAGAAGAGACGAGTTCAGAGAAATTATCTTCCTCAAAAGAGGTGTGTGATCTGTATTTTTCTTCATTGTATTCAATTTGTTATTATGTGTTTTCTTCATACAGCAAGTTTCATTTGATGATATGAGACATATATCATGTACAATGCAGAGATAATGTTTTTAGGTTCCGAATATTGCACTTAGCCTGAATAACATACCGTGCCTTTTCCAAAGATTACTCTTGTCAGATATCTAATTCACTATTTGGCCGTTTTCAGCCATTGGAAGTTTCCAAGCGCTCAGCCAGCATAGACTGTGTGATACAGAGCAGGGGGGCAGGGGGCAGGGAGGGGGTGGTAGCCATTGGAGGTGTGAATGTGTGTTGTCCAGAATGTGATTGTATGCTGCAGTGTTGCCTTAACTGGAACTAAGGGGTCTGGCCCAAACCATGAGAAACAGCCCCAGACCAAGGAGTGTCCAGATACTTTTGGTCATATAGTGTATCTGTCCCTGTACTGGCTATCAAACACATGACACGAAAGGCAAGGATCACAGTTTGTTTAGTTTTTATTTCAATTACTGTGATAGAGCACACCTTTCATGTGTTTATTTCACACTGATACAGCACACCTCTTCATGTGTTTATTTCTCACTGATGCAGCACACCTCTTCATGTGTTTATTTCACACTGATACAGCACACAGTACTTCATGTGTTTATTTCACACTGATACAGCACACCTCTTCATGTGTTTGTTTCAGTCTCTCCTGCGCACTCTGATGAAGCTGAAGAAGGATGAAAAGTTGAAACTGTTTCAGAGCCATCTGAGTCAGGATTGCCCAGAATGCTTTAAGGGTCTGTCTGAAGATCCTTCTGTACTGGATAAGTTTATGAAGATGAAGGAATTGTTCAAGAGTCATCAAATTGCTGATTACCCAGAATGCACTGAGAGAGAGAAGGAGGATCCTGAGGTCCTGTACATAGTTGAGAAGATGCTGGAGACTTGTGGCAGTGAGAGGTCTCTGAAGATCACACTCCACATCCTGAGGAACATGAAGCAGAAGGATCTTGCCGACTCACTGGAGAGAGATGAGCAGCTCAGTAAGAGCTTTCTCTCATTGCTAATGTGTATCCATTCAAATGCTGAAATTATTTATAGCATCCACACTTTCATAATAGTGTTTTACATTGACAACATTACATATAGAAAATGTCACAACCAATGCGCACACAAAGGCATTTCAATGAAACTATAGCATCAAGCAGTGATTATGGGGGTAAGCAATTGTACATGAGATTAAATGTCCCTGAGGGGGATTCAAAGCAGGAACCTTGTGCTCAAAAGCCAGTGACTAAACCACTGTCCCATTAGACAGACTGCCCTGAGGTTGTATCCAGGGCTAAAGAGCACTCAGGATAAAAATATTAGATTTTAAAATGATGTGTGAGGGGTGTGTAATGATGTGTGAGAGGTGTGTAACACTGTGTGAGAGAGGTGCGTAATGATGTGTGAGGGGTGTGTAACACTGTGAGAGGTGTGTACCACCGTGAGAGAGGTGTGTAACACTGTGTGTGAGGTGTGTAACACACTGTGAGAATGGTGTGTAACACTGTGTGAGAGGTGTGTAACACACTGAGTGAGGTGTGTAATACTGTGTGAGAGGTATGCAACACTGACATGTGTGAAATACTGTGAAAACTGAATGCATTCATATTTTCTTTGGCAGTTTTTTCTTAAAATCCGTTATTGAGTGGGAAATATTAATCACATCTTTAAAATGATTATTTCTCATATTTCCTCTCTTCAGATAAATCCATAAAAAGAGCCCAGCAGGAACTGAAAACTCATCTGAAGAAGAATTTTGAATGCATATTTGAAGGATTAGCAAAGCAGGGCCACCCAACCCTCCTGAATGAGATCTATACAGAGCTCTACATCACAGAGGGGGGAAGTGGGGGTGTCAATAATGAACATGAGATCAGACAGATTGAGACAGTATCCAAGAGACAAACCACACAGGAGACTACAATCCTCTGCAATGACATCTTTAAGCCTTTACCTGGACAAGAGAAACCCATCAGAACTGTGCTTACAAAGGGCATCGCTGGCATTGGGAAAACCGTCTCTGTGCAGAAGTTCATTCTGGACTGGGCAGAAGGAAAAGCCAATCAGGACATTGATTTCATCTTCACTCTCCCTTTCCGAGATCTGAATTTGAAGAAGCAAAGGGCATTCAGTCTGATGCAACTTCTGCAGCACTACTTTCCACAACTGAAAGAGGTCCAAAGTGTTGAAGGTGATGAAGTAAAAGTGGTGTTTATCTTCGATGGTCTAGATGAGTGTCGACTTCCTCTAGATTTCCAAAGCAATAAGGACTGCTGTGATATAACAGAGTCATCATCAGTGGATGTGCTGCTGACCAACCTCATTAAGGGGAATCTGCTTCCCACTGCTCTCCTCTGGATCACCTCCCGACCAGCAACAGCAAATCAGATCCCTCCTGAGTGCGTCCACCAGGTGACAGAGGTACGAGGGTTCAATGACCCACAGAAGGAGGAGTACTTCAGGAAGAGAATCAGAGATCAGAACCTGGCCAGCAGAATTATCTCACACATAAAGTCATCCAGGAGTCTCTACATCATGTGTCACATACCAGTCTTCTGCTGGATTTCTGCTACTGTTCTGGAGACAATGTTGGGTGAAACAGAGAGTGGAGATCTGCCCAGAACTCTGACTGAAATGTACACACATTTCCTTCTCATTCAGACTAATGTGAAGAATCAGAAGTATCATGGCATGGATGAGACAGACGCAAAGAAGATGTCAGCATCAGATACTGAAATAATCCGGAAACTGGGGCAGCTGGCTTTTCTACAGCTGGAAAAGGGCAATCTGATGTTCTATGAAGAGGACCTGAGAGAGAGTGGCATTGATGTCAGTGAAGCTTCAGTGTACTCTGGGGTGTGCACAGAGATCTTTAAAGAGGAGTGTGGGTTGGATCAGGAGAAGGTCTACTGCTTTGTGCATCTGAGCATTCAGGAGTATCTGGCTGCCTTGTTTGTGTTTCATTCATGTGTAAATGAGAACAGAAATGTACTAAGAGCAGAAGAATCAAAACCTCACAGTGACAGAGTGCAGCTGTCTGAGTTACACAGGAGTGCAGTGGATAAGGCCTTAGAGAGTAAGAATGGACACCTGGACCTTTTCCTCCGATTCCTGCTTGGCCTCTCTCTGGACTCCGTTGAGACTTTCTTAAGACACAAAACAAAACCCATTGTTCCATTATTAAGGACACAGCCAGAAAGCAGATCAGAGAGCATTGAGAAAACAGTCCAGTACATTAAGGAGAGGATCAGAGAGAAATCTTCAGCAGAGAGGACCATAAATCTGTTCCACTGTCTCAATGAAATGAATGACAGCTCTCTAGTGCAGGAAATCCAGAATTCCTTGAGATCAGGAAAACTTTCTGATGAAAAGCTGGAACCAGGCCAGTGTTCAGCTCTGGCCTTTTTGTTACTGACGTCAGAGGAGATCCTGGATGAGTTTGACTTGAAGATCTACAACACATCAGCAGCAGGTCATCAGAGACTGGTGCCTGTAGTCAGGAACTGCAGGAAGGCCATGTGAGTATTATGTCATTAATAATGTAGATGATTGACAGTGTATCTTCACACTTTATATTTCTAGTTAGAATAAAGTGCAATAAAATTGCCGGGCAACAGAAAATTTGGTTTAAAAAAAAGATTTCTGAATCCAGATGTTTTAACTCGTGCCCTCATATAATGTTTATATCGAGAACATAAGCAGCATCAAATGCAAAACCTCAGCACTTACCATATATTTTATTTTATTTACTATTACTATTTACTAATTGAATACATTTACTAATTATTTGCAATGATAGCAATTATGAAATAAATAAGGAGTTAATTGATAGGCAGAGTAATCCGATGGATCAACCTTTGTCAGAACATACAATTCAAGCAGATTAAAATGAAGAGATGCTGTATTAAGTTACAGTATTAAGAAAAGGGGCCCTGTTTTGGTGACAGCACAGGCACAAACACAGTTGGAATTGCTAGTGTTATATTTTTCAATATCACCATGGTTGTTAGTTTTATGGTCTGCGGTTAATCTGCTTGTGTTAACATGGGTTTGTTGGTGCAGTCAGGGATGTGTCAATAGAAACTTTCACTGTGTTGGTTTGGTGTTGAATAATGCGTTTGCAGTCAAACCAACCCATACCAGGTTTTAACTCGTGCTATTTTGGCATTATAACCGTGCCACACATGTGAATCCATAAACATATAACACAGATACATGAAATATTTTGTTTATTTCAGTTTAACTATTTTAAAGGAAAGCTGTATTCAGTTATGCAGTCCAATGCTGGCTATTTAGGCAGTGGAGTTAACTGTGTAAGCTACTTGGATTAGGTAGGAGGGAGACCGGCTTTACACCCCTCAGATAGTGTTTACAATGAGCCCAGAACGCACTGGAAACTTGCTTTTAATCATGTGTTTGGCTGGGCTAGGTCAATGATTGAGTGGACTTTTGTAATGTTAAAACTGCAGTTTAGAATTTTGGATGGATTGGGTGGTACATTACTGTACAGCCCTCAGAAAGTCAGTACAGTGTGCTGTGTTCTACACTACATAGCCATACACTATGGATGTGACATAGACCTCACAGAGGACACATTACAGGACTTTCATACAGAGAGAAGCAGAGTCGCATGTGACGATCGCTACAGAGATTACAGAGCACAGAGTGCACGAGAGAGCAGGGACTGGTTGCCTGTGGAGCCGTTTCACTAGTGAGTGTACATTCATCTAATCAAGTGCATGTCTGAAATGAATGACACTTAGGTGAAGTAAATAATTTTTTTGTTTATTTTAAATAGTGGTATGAAACAAAAATTGACAGCAAAGAAACAAAAAAGCTATAGTAAATCCAGACAAAATGCTTCATTCCTGTCCTCTGGTGCACAAGCGCGATGCCTGCCTAGCTGAAACAGTAGCGGCAGCAGCAGGATGGAGAGGCCGACTGGAGGCTGTCTCTGCCAGCTGCCTCCTGCTCCTGGCCAGACTGGGAATATTCTCCCTGTGGAACTGTTCATGGGAACAGAACCGTTTATTATGCCTCTTAGCACTGGCATACGAACAGAAAATACACTTTTGTTTAAATATTAACAAAATAATTAATCGAAACTATACAGTTTCATCTTCATTGGTTTGTAGAGGTCCTCATAATGGTTGTAATTGTTCATAATGTTGGGCAGAGAAATTTCTCCCCTTAGAATAACCAGCATGATGAGGTATATCCATGTAAGAAATAGGATTTATTTCTGCAGAAAGAGTCCGGAACCTACGCACAACAAGATGGATGAGCCTGAACTGAAGAAAGCAGGGGCAGTCCCTGCTTTCATAAGCAAAAAGTGTTTTAACAATAACATACATAATTCTACATCTGATTGGCACAGACAACAAGATGGATAAGTCCAGTCCCTGCTTTTATTAGCAAAAAGTGGTTAACAATAACATACATAATTCAACATCTGATTGGCACAAACAAGAAGATGGATAAGTCCGGTCCCTGCTTTTATTAGCAAAAAGTGGTTAACAATAACATACATAATTCTGATTGGTACATGGTTAATACATATGCATATTGTAAGATTTAACAAAGTAAATGTTTGGCGGTGTCTAGTCATATAACATGAATACTGAATAAGCACACGGTGACCTCTTAGTCTTCAGTGTTACATAAACAAGCTTTATATCAGATATAACAGTTTGGTCTTTATCAATCGGTTGCTTTCAGAGTCCTGGGCAGCATGGTGTCATAGCTGGTTCCTCCCTGGCAGGATGGCAGGGGGAGGATAAGTAGGAAAGCCAAGCTCTCCAGAGCTTACATAAGAGACAGAGTTAAAGAAAACCAGACACACACACAGACACACACACACACACATACATACAATATTTCTAACTTCTTGTTGTCCTTGTGAGGTTCGGTGCCTGGAGACGGAGGGGCCCTGCTGCAAGGCCAAGGAATTTAGTGTTGTACAGTCTTCTAGTTATGCTAGAGAAAACTCTCCTCCCTTCAGTACAGATGATCACAACACGCTTGCTCTTCAGCCATGGTGAAATTAGCATATGGCTGTGATTCATAAAGGGCAATAAATGGGGTGATCTGATTGGCAATAATGAAACCAAACCCAACCACACCAACAGTCATTTTTAGGGGTCCAAGCAGCAAAGCTGGTGGAACCCTATTGTATTTGTTAGGATTATTATTATTAGGGGTCCAAGCAGCGAAGCTGGTGGAACCCTATTGTATTTGTTAGGATTATTAGGGGTCCAAGCAGCGAAGCTGGTGGAACCCTATTGTATCTGTTAGGATTATTATTAGGGGTCCAAGCAGTGAAGCTGGTGGAACCCTATTGTATCTGTTAGGATTATTATTATTAGGGGTCCAAGCAGCGAAGCTGGTGGAACCCTATTGTATCTGTTAGGATGATTATTATTAGGGGTCCAAGCAGCGAAGCTGGTGGAACCCTATTGTATTTGTTAGGATTATTAGGGGTCCAAGCAGCGAAGCTGGTGGAACCCTATTGTATCTGTTAGGATTATTATTAGGGGTCCAAGCAGCGAAGCTGGTGCAACCCTATTGTATCTGTTAGGATTATTAGGGGTCCAAGCAGCGAAGCTGGTGGAACCCTATTGTATTTGTTAGGATTATTAGGGGTCCAAGCAGCGAAGCTGGTGGAACCCTGTTGTATCTGTTCGGATTATTATGGGTCCAAGCAGCGAAGCTGGTGGAACCCTATTGTATCTGTTAGGATTATTAGGGGTCCAAGCAGCGAAGCTGGTGGAACCCTATTGTATTTGTTAGGATTATTAGGGGTCCAAGCAGCGAAGCTGGTGGAACCCTATTGTATTTGTTAGGATTATTAGGGGTCCAAGCAGCGAAGCTGGTGGTGCGTTCACGTTTTAACCAACAGATGTCGCTGGTGAGCTTACCAACCGAGCCGCCCCACTGTAACTAGTTTAAAAACATCTTAAAAATACATTTAAAAAAAATAAAAAATCCCCGATGCTTAGGCCTGGCGGGGGGTCAATTTAGGCCCGGTGGGCCGCCGGGCTTGCAATACACTGGCGGAAACCCTGACATGTGCTTGTGCATTCTCTTTGCTGATACAGCGCAAGCTTCCACTCAGTTGACTTCAGTAGCAATAGGTGTTCTAATTTGTAAATATTTTATTATAGGAAGATGCTGTATTGTTATTAAAATATGCTGTTTTTAGATCTATTTAAAAGTGAAAGACCTGTTTAAAGATTATTTAGTTTACAATTGTGAAATTTTTGAAATGTATTTAATATATTTTTCTATTCTTTAGTGTTGTAACACTATAGGCCTATACTTATTAATATGTTGAACAGGCTGCAACTTAAAGGTTGTTAATAAACCAGGTTTTTAATAAACTGTGAATTTGAAAATGAGGTCAACCCTTGTGGACATTACGTTTCTGATCTATTAAGGTAATTTCAGTATCGTTAGGTACCAAGTATCGAATCAGCATGGTTTAAGTTTCAAGTATCATTTCAGTATTGAGTATCATGATACTAAACCTGGTATCAGTATCAAAGTCAAAATTTTGGTATCGTGACAACACTAGTGTGGTGCCTTTTTTAGTTGCGGCGTAGAAACACTGCAGCTGTACATACACGCTGGGCCATCTAAGTGTTACGACATAGTAAAGGCCTTTACGGGAAGCGGCCAGGACACATTCATGGTGACGCAACTAAGTCATCAGACAGCATGTCTTAGCACAAATTTGGCCATAAGTCATCAATATTTTACTACGTCAGACACATATTCCAATCCATTGTTCTTCATGATATTCAGTCGATATGTTGGGTGAAGGTATATGATCATGAGGACAAAGCCATTTTAAAATCGCTCCATAGGGGGCGCGATAGTGCCAATGCTTGGACCCCTCCCAACGCCGCTTGCGGCTTTAATATTCTTATTGAACCTCTTTTGTAACTGTGCCGCAGTTGCACTAGTGCCTGGAGTCAAGAAATTACTGAAATACCCAAATTCACCAGCGCCTTGCATTGCTGCTAGTGTTTGACAATTGTGCCTTGACTGAGAAAATAGGGCCCAATTAAACATCTAATTTAATAACATAAGCTCAACTACGTGAACAAAAACGATATTAGACAGTCCTGGAGAGGAAGTTTTCAAATACACAGGACGTGATGTTAAAATCCAAAGTGCCACCTCTTAAAACTCCTGTGCTCCCGGTGGTGATGGAAGACTTAAACACTGACCTACGCTACTCCGATGTTGAGAAAGGCTGTCCAGACACGTCATTGGGGTTGTCAAGTGGGCTCCTACTTTCATCAACTTTTCGCTGACTGGGCCCACGACGTCTCCAGTAGGCTCAGCGGTGCGTTCTGGCGTCCCAGAACCACCCCCCTCTGCATCTGCCTAGCCGGCTTATTTGGGAGACCAGCTGGGGTCTTTTCTCTTCAGCCAGAGCCACTGGCTACTCCGCTCTGCCACCCCTGATGTTTCCTTGATGGCCTGGCGTATGGCTTGTCCGCTGATCCCCAGGTCCCTCATCAGTCTTATAGTTGATGTTGCCACGAAGCCCCGACATCCACTTCTACAGGGCAGATCTTTGCTCTCCAGCCCCGCTGTTTTGCCTCCGCTACAAGCTCTGTATATCGCAGTTTCTTTCTTTCGAAGGCTTCCTGCACAGCATCCTCCCAAGGGACTGTGAGCTCCACAAAGTACACCATGCGCTGAGAGTTGGACCACAGGACCAGATCAGGCCTCAAGTTGGTGATGGCTATCTCTGATGGAACTGTAAGCCGTTGGCCCACGTCCACCAGCATCTGCCAGTCCCGGGCTACCTCCAGCTGTCCAAACCTGGCCCTTGGTGGGATCTTCAGTTGTCTTTGTTCCCCTTCCCGAACAAAGGCAATTGGCATGACTGGGTTGGTTGTTCTGGGCGGCAAGGCATTGTTCGTTGTTCTCCTGCTTTCCAGAGTTGCTGCCAGGCACTTGAGCACTTGATTGTCTCCAGGTGTACCATCCTTGGGAGAGGCTCACTTTACACCCAGTGAGGATGTGTCTAAGTGTAGCTGGTGTTGAACACAGGGGGCATGATGGATCTTTGCCCAGCCATAGGTTGAGATTTTTAGGGGTAGGAAGGACATCGTAGGTTGCTCGAATGAGGAAACTTATCCTGCTCGACTCCATCTCCCACATGTCCTTCCAACTGATCTTCCGTTTTTCCACATTCTCCCATCTCATCCACTGGCCCTGTTTAGCTTGTGACACAGCCTTGGCACACCTACTCGACTCCTCCTGTCGGCGGACTTCGACCACGACCAACTTCTGCCGCTCTAGGAGGATGCCTTGTTCCAGCAAGGTCGTTTTCCGCCAAGCCCCAAGCCACTTCTTCCATGTTAGACTTGGCCCACGATGTCGCCATGGTGAAGAGCAGATTTTGCCTGCTGTGCCGCATTCTTAGCCGTCCACTTCTTTCCTGTTGCTAGGGTTGGGGCAGCAGCTCGGATCACAGTGTCTCTTGATTCTGCCAGGGTCATCTCTAGTCTCACTTTAGCGCATTTGAACTCCTCTGTGAGGCTAGAGAGAGGCAGTTGGAGTAGCCCCTGACCATACAGGCCTATGCTGCTCAGGCATCGAGGAACACCTAACCATTTTCTCACATAAGAGCTGATCATCCTTTGCATTTTCTCGACTCTTGTGAGGGTGATGTCATACATGGTTAGTGGCCACATAAGGCGAGGTAGTAGCCCAAACTGCAGGCACCAGATTTTCAGCTTACCAGGCAGCAAAGATCGGTCGATGTTCTCCAGACCTTTAGTGATTTCTTGCCTAAGCTCGTGTGCCTGATCAGTGTCCTTCAGTTTTGAGTCATACCATTTTCCAAGACTTTTGATTGGCTTCTCTGAGACCGTTGGGATAGGTTCTTGATCGATGAAGAACCTTTGTTCCGTCAGTTTACCTTTGATTATAGAGATGCTTCTTGATTTGGATGGCTTGAATTTCATTCTGGCCCCAGTGATGTTCTCTTGAAGCTTCCCTAGAAGGCGCCTGGTGCAAGGTGCTGTTGTTGTCATGGTTGTCATGTCATCCATGTAAGCTCTGATGGGTGGTAGACGGACTCCAGATTTCAGCCGCTCGCCACCCACCACCCACTTGGAGGCCCTTATGATGACTTCCATCGCCATGGTGAAAGCCAATGGGGAGATAGTACACCCTGCCAGTATGCCAATCTCCATGCGGTGCCACGTGGTGGTAAAGTCTGACGTGGTGAAACAGAGCTGCAGATCTTGGAAATAGGCCTTGACAAAGTTTGTGATGGTCTCTGGTATCCTGAAGAAGTCAAAGGATGCCCAGAGGAAACTGTGAGGGACAGATCCGAATGCGTTGGCAAGGTCAAGGAAAGTGACGTGTAGATCACTCTTCTCTTAGCCGTCTGGATTTTATGCCAAATCATGCTGGTGTGTTCGAGGCATCCAGAGAACCCTGGGATGCCTGCTTTTTGGACTGTTGTATCCACAAGGTTGTTTCTCTTCAGATAGCTGGTCATCCTCTGAGCTATAACGCTGAAGAAAATCTTACCCTCTACATTGAGGAGACTGATGGGGCGGAATTGGCTGATATCCGTGGATTCCTTCTCTTTCGGAATCAGGACTCCTCCTGCCCTGCGCCATTCTTTGGGTATGATTCCCTTCTCCCAAGCCACTCGCATTAGCCTCCACAGGAAGCGAAGAACATCAGGAGCACTCCTGTAGAGTCGATACGGAACCCCATTTGGCCCTGGGGCTGATGATGCTCTTGCCCGCTTTACTGCCTGCTTCACCTCACTCCACTTTGGAGGATTAATGTCCATCTGGTGCTCAGGTTGTTTGATTGGTGGGATGTACATTGGAATAGCTGTCTGCACGTCCTTCTTGTCATCCACATACATTCTTTCCAGATGCTCGTCCAGCTCCTGCCTTGATGTTTTCAGGTTTCCTCCCTTTTCTTCGGTGAAAAGTGATTTCACGAACTTGAAGGGGTCCTTGAAGAAACGCGATCTTGCTCGTTCTTTCTTTTTTCGTGATTTCCGCAGGTTCTCTGCTCGTCTCAGGGTTGCTAAACGGCTTTTGATGTTTCCCTGGAGAATGTTGATGCCCTCCTTCTCACTATCAGAAGCCTTTCTCCACTGCTTCTTGAGCTGCCTTCTCTCCCGGATCAGGTGTTCCATCTCCTGTTGTCGTCTGGACTTGCTTTCCAATGCTGGTACCTTTTCCTTTTTGTTCCTTATTCCATAACGTTCTGCTCCGTAGCCATAGATGATGTCCCCCATCCTGTCAAGCTTTCTTTCAACTGTTCCCCTCATCCCCTGTAGGACACTGGTCAGGTCTGTATTTATGGTCTCCCATTCTTTCTTCTCCGAGGCTCCAGGCCATTTCACCCGGGGTTTGCTAAAAAGATAATCATGAAAGAAATGGATGAAAGACAAAACCAAAAGCCAGCTTGTCTCTCCCACATTAAAACTGATAAAAGCCAAAGACGCACAGCTGAGAAGAAATACAAAGCTGAGACACAAGACCAAAGGCTCATGTCTGCTTAACAAGCCAGCACTTTATAGCCTGTATTCAATCAACATTTGTCCTTAACTTGGACTTGGACTAGTAAATGCACTTCATACCTTTTCTTCACAAACTCAGTTTGGTGAATTAATTCAAGTTATTGCTGTAATTGCCAAACTGTTTGTGAAGAAAAAATATTCCTTGCTTTTAATTGTAAGTTTTAATTATAAGAGCAAATGTTGTTTGAATCCCTGCCATGTGTTTGAAAGAGGGGAGTTCCCCTTCTCTTCCTGGTCTATGCATAATTAATTACTGATTAGAAGAGAACAAAGGAGAGACTTATCTATACCCCTTTTTATATTTTACTTTTAAGCCACTTGATAGGATAACACTTCTTTTCAATGTCATGATTAAAATTATGTTAAGTTTGGTTTTGGAGGGATATGTTTGGTTATGAATTAAATGTTTGTGTTTCTATGTTGGGTGACTAGGGCCGGCAGTAAATGTACCATCTTTAAAGGCCAGTAGTACCACCTTGGTCTCTGCTTCATTCTCTTATAGGCTGACCCAGAATCTCCAGCATAGTGGTAAATGGTAAATGGACTGCATTTATATAGCGCTTTTATCCAAAGCGCTTTACAATTGATGCCTCTCATTCGCCAGAGCAGTTAGGGGTTAGGTGTCTTGCTCAAGGACACCTAACCCCTAACACTTCAACACGCCCAGGGCGGGGTTTGAACCGGCAACCCTCCAACTGCCAGACAATCGCTCTTACCTCCTGAGCTATATGACCCCTATATAGTGCCTTTAGATAGAGTGCAAATAGGAAGGTAGAGGAATCGTAGGATATAATGGGTGCCAGAGTGAGGTCTTCTCAGGGAACTGTTAAATTAGCCTCTAACCCAGCGCCTGTTCTTGAGTTAATTCTGAGGCTTGCTCACCTGTACAGGGATTCTGAAGTTTCCTAGAGCCCAGAGCAGGCTGAATGGTGTCTCATTGGGCACTGCCATCAAATATATCACAATCTCAACAAAATGAACTCAAAGTATCATTAACAGGTGTTCCCACAGACCTTTAGAATACCTTGTTTCTCTACCTGTCATATGTAATACCAGAAGACCAGGCACACAGCTGGTTATATGTGAACAGATCACTTCCTTGTCTTTCTGCTTCTAAAGTGAATCTACTATTAACTGTGTTTTAGATTGCAATGCTGTGGGTAGTTTGTCACAGAAAACCAAAACTAAAGAAACAAACTCACTGTCCTCTCTGGAAGATGTGCATTATTATTTTGCGTCTTTCCTTTTGGTGGTAGCTGTGCCAAGCATTCAACAGCTTTGCAAGTTAACTCACTGTCCACTTTGAAAGATGGCAGCTGCACTTCTGGGATGGGATGGGAGGGTTAAGCCCAGAGAACAGATTATAGAAAAGGTGGATGAGCCCTTTGCCCCAATTCAGAGAACTTACAGTATAAGAAAAGGGGACATTTGGGTCAGAATTACATCTGTAGAACAGTCAGAGTTCAGTCCAGCAGGATGTTTAATTTTCAGGTCCAAAATAGTGCAGTTGGAGAGTGTAACACAGACATCTTCCTCAGAGCATCATCAACCTCAAAATCCTCAATTTCACTCTTCATCGCTGAACACTATCATTGGCCCATTTCCCATATTAGATACATGCTTCATGTATACCTAATATAATAATACAATAATATATGAACTCTTCTTTGCAGACTGAACAACTGTAAACTCACACAGACGTCCTGTGATATTGTGGCCTCAGCTCTCCAGTCATCAAACTCACCCCTGAGAGATCTGGACCTCAGCTACAATAACCTGGGATATTCAGGAGTGGAGCTGCTCTGTGCTGGACTGAGGAGTCCAAACTGTAAACTGCAGAGACTGGGGTGAGTAGTGCTGTGTACTGTGTGATCTTAACTAAATAGAATTTGTGATTATGGTTCTATTCAGTGAAATATTAAAAAGCTCTTTCTCTCTCAGTTTACTCCTCTGTCCACCAGCATTCTTTCTTTGCCCATATATACCTTACTCCTCTATCACAACAAGCAAATGAAAGCAGGATAAAAACCTTTTGAGGGTTGCCAGGTTTGTGGTTCCTGAGCAGAATGTAAGGTTTCAGAGTCTGGAGTCTGTAGTATCAGGTCACAGGTGATGACTGGATGCTGAATGTCTGATTGACATGGTAAAAGATTGACCACCTGCATAGTAAAATGTTTCAGGTCTGTCAAACATTGCAGTCTACATCCATCTCCGTTATTCACTACCTGCTATGAATTCTAATGAAATCCATACATTTACACCACTCTCTTTCACACACTGACCTTTTTATGAAGGTGAGTTTTACTCGTGTGTACATCTTGGTGGGAGAGTGTCCGTCTGAACAACATGTGAGCCGCTGTTTAGATGCAGTGTTACATCGTTTAGTTTAGTCATTCTTCTGTGGTTCCAGTCCCAAGTAATAGTCTGGATATTATACCACTGTAAGCAGGCATGCTGTGTGGAATAGCCTGATTCAGAGATCGATGTTCTGGCTCTAGCTCCTATCATCTAAAGGATAACATCATTTACAGGAGTATTTCTTAGATAAGTATTCTAATTCTTACAAATGCCCCGACTTATTACATTTTTTGTGCAGTTTATATTACTCCACAAGGTCTACCAAACATGTTGATAAGGGGTTTTAAAAGAAAAAAATGACTTAATATATCAGGCTTTTATTATCATTATTATTATCATTGTTAGAATAATAATTAAATGCAACGCAATAATTAGCCTGTTATATTCGCAAAAGCGTGCGAGAATGAAATGAATGGATGGATTATAGGGCAAGGACACACAGAACATAGGTGCAATGTGTGGAATTTTCAGAAGACACCATGTTTTTAAAAATCTGGTGTCTACCAGCAGTAAAAGTTAGTGGCAATAATCAGTTGTGGTGTTCTCATACAGCCACTAGATGGCGATGCAGTGTAATTCCTGTTGATGCCGTGGTTCAGTGGTACTTGTAGTGGTAAAAATAGGTTCCGTTTCTGTTCTTTTGTCTCCTATGTTCCAGTAAAACGTTTTTCCCACTTTTATCCACTTCACTGGGAGTTGGGTGCAGTTGTCTGACGCGTGTTGTAATTGAAATAAAAACGTATCATTGTTGTTGCTATTGTTGAATTTATTTACAAATCAAATTAACATAAAACTGCAATAATAAAAAAAACCAAATTTAAAGTCCATTCCAAACTTTTCCAGCTTCCAAGTCCCCTTTGGTAGTGCCAACAACACGGTCAATGACCGTTTCCGCTCGCAGTTATACATAACCATTATCAACATGAAATAAAAAAAAAGTTCACAAAAAAGTATATATTGGCCTACTAATAGAGATGAAAAACTTCTTTTTCTGTTATATTTGTATCAATATGTTGAGGCTCTCATGTGTTTTAGCTGTCCCTCGACTTTCTCCATGCAAAACTTGTAGTTAGTGGTTACAATCCTAGTCAAACAATCAAGATACACATCTGTAAGTCTACTTCTATCTTCTCTTTTGACAATGCTCATTATAGAAAATGTTGCCTCACACGAGTAAGTGCTCACAAAAAATCTCATTACCTTCTGCACACAGAGCTTTAAATGTGGATAATCTGAGGCTGGGACCATGCTCCAGAAATGGGCAACGCCTGATCTGAGCTCAGTTTTCAGTACATCGTTGACCTGCAGCTCAAGAATCTCACTGTATTACAGCAAGGTCTGGACAAAGGTTTTTCAGAGCAGGTGTAAGGCTTGACACTGGCACATTAAAAGGGTTCTCAGCTCCTCCCGAAATTCGTCATTTTGAATAAAGCGAACCCACACACACAATTGTGCCATATCGCTTATATCCGTGTTCTCATCGAGTGCAATGCTGTAACATGGTGCCGCTGCAAGATCTGCAATTAGCTGTCCCTGGATATCTTTCCCAATAAACTCGATCCTCCTCATTAATATTGAATCTGAAAGCTGCAGTGCATGGATTTGCTTTATTATTGCATCCTTATTGGTGAAGTCACAGTACATTATCTCAGCTGAGGTCAAAAAGCATTGTTTAACATTTTCAGCGTCCGTGAAAGCCTTTTTATGTCTAGCGAAAATCCATGCGATCTTGTAAGTGGCATCGGTCCATTTCTCGGCAACAGAGACTGATCTCGCCATCAGTTTTTGCTGCTCAGTCAGAGTCTGTGTCAACTGTTTAATCTTATTAGTCCTCAGGTTGCTACCTGGCAGGTACAACATGTACTTGGCGTGAAAAGCACTAAAGTGGTGTTCAAGGTTAGACCATTAACAATTGGCACTAGTCTTCTGGCAAATTAGGCAGAATGGAGTGGATTCGTATTGTACAAAGAGTCCGTCTATCCTGAAATTTTCGGTGTTCGTCCTGAATTGACCGCACCTTTTTCTTTGCTGGTGCAGCATCGGTGTCTTGGGCTTCTCGGCCAAACTGATCTGCTTTTTCCCCCGTTCTTTCCTCACGTTGCTCTTTCTCCTCTGACCTGTTTCTAACTCCGTCACCGTCAGCTAATGAAGAATCACTTTTCTCGTTCTGCTTTTTTCTAATCATAAATCTGTCCATTTTGAGTGGGCAGAGGCCGAGACAATATTTGATATAATCTTATATCAAACGGCATTATGGAATATCGAATTTAGGCTTACGTGCTAAACTTGCAAAACCATTCGCAAATGCAAAGCTACACACATAGGCTATACGACTACCCATGATCCCTCACTGTTACGTAGCCTACGTTCTTTGACGTATCTTCAGTATGCTGCCATCTGCTGGATAATTCATTTCAATGTGCTAAAACAGGACATACATGGAACATATAGAAGTAAGTTATAGCTATATTCTTATTGTTATCAGTATATATATTATATATGAGCCGCAAAACAAAGTCTCACGAGTCGCGTAATGAGTAACACTGTGCTACGGGAATAAGGTAGAAGGGTGCAAGTGATAAGTGATTTGTGACCTAGATTGGGAGTGCCCTGGAGAGAGTGCCCTGGGAGTGGTGGCAGTGTAGCACAGTGGGTAAGGAACTGGGCTTGTAACCGAAAGGTCACAGGTTCGATTCCTGGGTAGGACACTGCCGTTGTACCAAGGTACTTAACCTGAATTGCTGCAGTACATATCCAGTTGTATAAATGGATACAATGTAAAATGCTATGTGTAAAATGCTATGTGTAAGTCTGCTAAATACCTGTAATGTAATGTGATGTAATGAGTAGTGATAGTTAGTCCAGGTACAGACTGAAAAGGTGTGTTTTCAGACTACGGCAGAAGATGGGCAATGACTGAGTGGTTCATAGAGGAACAGGGAGTTAATTCCAATACTGGGGAGCTAGTGTGGAGAAGATCTGTGGTAGGGAGAACCATTCACCCCGAGGGAGTGCAAGTCACCCTGCTGCCGCAGAGTGGAGTGGTCAAGCTGCCGTGTAGGATTGAATCATGTCCTATAGGTAGACGGGAGCTGTTCTTTTGGCTGCAGTGCAGGCAAGGGTCAGGACTTTGAACCTGATCCTGGCGGAGATGGGTAGCCAGTGGAGTGAGCTCCGCAGGGGAGTGATGTGAGAGAACATAGGAAGGTTGAAGATAAACAGCATTCTGAATCATCTATAGTGGCTGTATGGCATAAGCTGCTGGGCTTGCAAGGAGGGAGTTGCAGTAATCAAGACGGGAGGTCACCATAGCCTGGACAGGTAGCATAGTCAGGTATGGTCGAATCATCCAGATGTTATACAGGAGAAATCTGCAGGACTATGATGTTGCCTTGACGTGCTCCTTGAGGTCCTGCTGGTCATCCAGGACCACCCCCAGGCTCTTTGTGGAGTGAGAGGCAGTCACTGTGGTGCCGCAACCAACCATGCATGCATGGATAAGACCAGGAGGGGGCAGCGGCAAAAACCCCCAAAACAACCATACGCTGACGTGTTGTTAGTAGTTAATCTCCAGCTGAAGTGATGACTATGTGAAACGCCATTCGGCTACCGGAAAGGCCCTTCGTCCGGTCAGCTCGAGGCCATTCTAACATTGTGGGTCAGTGGCTATGTGTACCAAGCTTGTTTGGCCTTTCCCCTGAAGCAAGAGTAAAATTAAACCAGGGGAAAATACTATTTGTAATGTTGAAGGCTATGCCTATGTGTATGGCCTTGGCTTCAATCAATCAAATTTATCTGTATAGCGTATTTTACGGCAGTCGTCACAATGCGCTTACAGACAACCCTGGCCTGAACCCCCACAGGAGCAAGCCTAATGCGACAGTGGCAAGGAAAACTCCCTGTGGCAGATAGGAAGGAACCTCGGAAGGAACCAGGCTCAAGGGGGGAACCCATCCTCTTCTGATCGGCTCAGGGTGTTGATTGTGACAAGCATGTCAGTCAGTGGCTTAGCTACCTCGTAAGCCCAAGGCCATTCAAACTAATCACCAAATATTAGGCTATGTGTACCAACAGCTTGTTGGTATTTCCCCCCAGCACCGAGATTTAAACCAATTAGAGGGAAATATACTATTCATATCAGTGTAATGAATCCTCGTTCGGTAGTAGTAGTAGCAACAGCAGTAGCAGTAACATCAGCAGTTGCGGCAGCAGTAACGCAGCAGCAGCAGTAGCACCAAGCAGCAGTACCAGCAGCAGCAGCAACAGAAACAGTACCAGCAGCAGCAGCAGCAGCAGCAGCAGTAGCAGTAGCAGTAGCAGCAGCACTAGCAGCAGCAGGAAACTGATTATAGAGGAAACATTGGCAGCTGCGACACCGGTACTTGCCAGTAGACAGTAGCAGCCGTGCTCCTATACTGCAAAGCTCATAGCTTTTGAACGGAAATTATTTCAATGCCAACGGATGAAAGAAGCACATGTCCAAAGCCCCGTAGCTTCACTGAGGATGCCGGGAACCATCACTGCTGTCGTTGCCGCACTGGAGCAGGAGTGGTGGTGTGGAACTCCGGAATGGGGACCACATTGCCAATGGGATGGAGGCGGATGGCAACCAGATTTCATCATGGCATTTCCCAATAAAGGCTCCTCAGGGCTCGCATGGGGGTGCCACCACAGGTACCGGGTCATGGAGGAGAGGATGGAAAACAGTGCTAGTATGCCATAATGACACGAGTTCCTTCATTTTCTCAGATTAAAATCTTGAGGTATATACAAAATATAGCTAATTTAAGCATATTTGCCATGGTGAGATCACAAAGAACCATGAAGCGTAAGGAAATGCAGTTTCCAACAGTGGGTACTTCGGGGTTGAAACTCTTGCCTTAAAAGAAAGACCAGTTTGTGAATGGAGTTATATGAGGCTGAAGAGTCTATGAATCTTTTAAAAATTGGGGGGAAATGCATTCAACAGAGATTGGATGAACATATTACTGGTTCTGCCCATCAGGCGTCACGACGAGGCTAATCTTGCCTTGCGCTATCGGGAGCGACTCCTGCCAAATGGATACGCTGGAAAAGATGCATAGCCCGGTCCCGAAAGCCGAGATGATTGGCGATCGCGTTTTTGAGTTTCGCTTAATTCGCTGACATAAGGACCACTCCGGGCGAGGGCAGCCATCGAAGCAAGAATTATTCGAAGAATTATTTCTCAATACATCACTATTGAAATATTATTTAACAGTTGGGCACAGTGGGCTGCTTTAAAGTGCCACTTTGCATTACTAATATGCTTACCGAATGAGTATATTAGGAGAGGAATTGGAACCAGTCTCTTATTTTTATTTTTTAACCATCGTATTGCACTCTTTATTTAAGACGAAAATGCAATGTATGATTAAAGAAAACTATGACAAAGTTGCGAAAGCACATGCTACAAAGCTGCCTGGAACCAGCCATAACCGGGAGCAGATGCAATGGATGACGCGCAACGCATTCGCGTGAGCATGCAATTGTAGAGACAGCGAGGCCAATACCTAGGCTATGCGGAGCATGTCCGTACCAGGAGGAATAATTTTTCCTCAACATATGCGCTCAGTCGTGTGGTCACATGCCTGATCACATGCACGGTGAAGAGGTCAGAGCAGTGACGTGGAGAAGGCTACATCAAATCCCTTCTCCGCTGTGATAAGCCTAAACGCCCGTTTAAGTGTCATGGAATACAACGATACACTTATGAATGCGGAACGTACGCATTTGCGTCTTGCAACAGCACGATTTTGAGAGAACCAGTTGGACAAGTCAACATTAAGCCCAATTTGTCTCATTAAAATGGACATTAGCAATCCCTAAACATTTAGTATCGTGATCTGACAGCTAAATTAGATAGCCAACCAAATTGTATCCTCGCAGATTTAACACCAATATGAATTTAATGTTTTCATTTTTCTGTCGCGATGATTGGGTCCCGATAGGGAACCGGCTTTTTAAGCGCAAATCAGTGGAGAAAACTTTATCTGGTTCTGAAGTTGAAAGCCGAAAGCTGTTTTGCATTTTACAACATTGGCTGTAGCCTACTTGCCGGTAACAGTCTAACACTCCTTGTAGTGTAGCAATAAAGCGAAGGTTAGAATGCAGCTTTGAACAATTTAGACGACTCTGCATCTCTGCTCTTGCAACACGACCTGCCGCCCATGTTCAATCTGCCAAACCTATAACAGCCAGAGCTTAACTGGCCATCTCGCAGCCCAATCCTCCCGGAATAACTGTTTACACCAGGAAGTAGGCCATTAGCCTACAAATACACAAACTATAGCCTAGGCCTGTGTGAGACATGGGGGCTATCTAGTAGCTGCGAAGTGAACTGCCCATAATCCATTAGCCGTTCACAATGAACAAAGATTCTTTATCGATACGCTTACTTTTCCATCTCAGCCAAGTGAGAACTTTCCCAATTCAGCGTTTCCCAATTCAGACATTTCCGCTTAGATTTACGTGCACGAATCCCAAATTCGCATAAAACGATTGATTGGAAGACCCCGCTCTGAACAACTAAGGGATGTGCCTACGAGCCAATTCTACTGCGTTCCGGAAGGTAGCCGAAAGCATTCACGCCAGGGATTCTTTAGCAGTGAGAGCATCTAGCGTTGACTCTGATGGTGAGCAACTCAACAATAAGCATGCCATTAACTTGTGCCCGCATATGTTGGAACGTTTCCGCTTTTAGCGAAAGACTTGCAATATTCGTGAAACCAGCCCCTCTGTGAGACGTCCCCGCAATCAAATATGTATATTCGGTGTTGTCAATTTAGCAACTTTTAGAAGAGGTCATAGCTATTTTCCATAGAAAATAGTTGGCAACACTGTGTATATTATGCGTTTACCGCTAGACTCAGAGTTCAGCAGAATTTAAATAAGGTTGATGACATTACCCGGCAAGAATCTGCAGCTAGCAGATATGGATGTGGCAGCAGCTTCCAGGCTTGAACATGGCGTCCTCCGTGGACGCAAAAGCAGCGCTCCTTGAATGAAGCTCCCTGGCCAGTTAGCAGTGAAGACATTGCACCGGTATCCTCGATATCTTGAATATTGTCGCTTAAAACAACGCTTTTCGTGGCTGGCCCCAAATGGAACGCCTGCCTGCTGCAGCTATAGAGCTTAGAGATAAGGAGCAATGCAAATAAATAGCAAGACTTCCTCATAGTGCCTAGGCTGTGAGCTTAGACTAGCAGCGAACATGTAGCGGGCAGACATGGTTCAGACTGGCAGCATGCCGTAGCTGGATTGCAGGAAGAAGCGCCGATTTACAAAGCAACGTGCAGCAGCTTGTATGCAGGAGGAGCAGCCGAATGAGTAGAGGGAGGCTGTTTAAGTAGACCGCCCTGTTAAGTGAATGTACTGTGATAGGCGAACATCACTCAGCTGAGCCATCAGCTGATTCAGCCGGAGCCCTTGACTCTCGTGGCCTGCCAGAACGACGCGATGCTCCATATTTGCCAGAAAAATAAGCTAAAATTGCCTGTTTTGCATGAGGGTGCAGCCATCTTGGAACAAGCTAGTTCCTCTCATAGCGATCTGGTTGGGCTTGCCCCTGGGTCGACGGTACTGCTGACCCCGGTGCCGGACGGTTAGGCGGAGAGTAACGTTTGGTCCTGAGGACATCAGGCTGATTCCTGATCACCTCTCCCCTGCACTCTGAGCCTGAATGGCACAAGGTAATTTGTACATGGGCGTGTGTTTTTACATGTGCATATATACTCCATAACTTTTTTTGCACTTTTTTTACTGCATTTTTTAAAAATTTGTTTATTTGAATTTCAGTTGTATGTGACGTCAGGTCATTGAGTATATTATCTCCCATCTGTTTTTGATGTTGATTGACAATATGCCCAGAAATTAATTGCTCCTCGGGAATGAATAAAGTTTATTGAATTGAACATCATTGGCATTAGTTGTGGCTGCACAATTGTTATTGCTAGATGGCTGACTTTCAATCAGCTCAACAATGAATTGGGAGGAAAGAAACAAAACAGAAAAAAAGGAACAAAGGGTCCTGTTGTATTGCCCCAGGGTGCTCACATGAGTCTTGCTATACAATACCTATTCATTTTCACAAACTGCCTCTGACGAGACCGCAACCACTGAGCTGCTGACTGCTCTGAAATGGAAGAGTCCACCTGTGGGACGGGGCGACGGGTCTGCAGTGATGCTTTGTTCTTCAGACCACGAACCGACTGAAGCCAGACACTGTGGTTGGGCGGGAGGGCAAAATTAGCAATTAACTTATCTACGTCAGATATCAAGTGTTTATATTATTGGCCTCAGAGAGAGAAACAGTGAACTGGATACAATATTGGCTTGAAGACTGCTACCTACCCTCCCCTCCATGAACGTTAAAGGAAACGTCCTTTACGCCACTCTGATACCCTTATCTAGGCAGGTGATCTATAGCCGCGTTTCCACCAAAAGTACCCGGAACTTTTAGTCCCAGGAACTACTTTTCAAGGAACTAAAAGGTTCCTTCAGCCCATGGTTGTCTGCGTTTCCACCGCGTTTCCACCTCTGTCCTATGATTTCTTCTGTAACCCCATACTACCACCGAAGTAGCCTACATTATTTTCTAATAACCGGGACAGCCCGGAGGGGTTTATTCCACTTATATACAACGGGTTACCAACAATGACTATATATGGTTACTTTTGTATTTATTGATTTTTATCGATTTAATCACATGGAATTGAAATATTCTTCTGCAGCCGTTTGGGCATATTTTACCGTTGTCAAGCAAAACTGTCGTTGGTAGTTGAACTTGGACCGTTGTTATGCAACAAATAGGATATAACAGGCCAATAGTCAGATTGTAACTGTTTTATATGTCCTCTCAAACACATTCATTATGTTTTTATGCGAACATTCACTTTCATGTCTTGACATCCGAGGCGACAGAATGCATTCACATTTCCAATATAACTGGCAACAACAGCAGAAAACATGCACACGTTGTAAACAATTTGCTGTTTGATTACTTTCTCATCGTCAATTCCATATAGGCTAATCGCAAAATGACAAGAATAGAATGAAAACTCTTACTTGCGTTAAAATTTAAATTAGCAGTGGTACAGCCACCGTTTGCTTTCCTTCGAAGTTACTGCTAGCCGAGCAGCGAAGTGTGCCCTCCAGATGCGAACCATGCACCATAAATTAGTCCATAGTCTTCCTGGTCTTTTTGTGGAATTGAAGAATGGCAGAGTAAAATTACGGCAGTCTGAAAAAGCTAAAGGGACGATTACTAGAATTAACCTGTTATTTTACCCTGACAAAAAGTGCGGAAGGTGATTTCCAGTTTGCTTTTACTGTATCACCAATGTGAATTTCGCAGAACTACCGCATACCTCACATAACTGTATCAAACGTTTTGAGTCAGTTACAACGGGCTAACAAAGAAAATCCGGAAGAAAATATTCAGCAACCAAATTAAACCGTTTGAATGTTTTGGTACGTAATATACTGCCCCGGCACGAATGCTTAGCATTTTAAATGGTAAATGGACTGCATTTATATAGCGCTTTTATCCAAAGCGCTTTACAATTGATGCCTCTCATTCGCCAGAGCAGTTAGAGGTTAGGTGTCTTGCTCAAGGACACTTCGACACGCCCAGGGCGGGGTTTGAACCGGCAATCCTCCGACTGCCAGACAATCGGTCTTACCTCCTGAGCTATGTCGCCCCTGTTGTTTTATAAAACAAATACTAAAGCAAGAAAAGAACAAAAGAGCACACGTTATAATTCCAAGACGTTGGCAGGCTATAACCAAAAGTAGGCTACTGCGCCGCTTAACATACAAGTTTGATTTCAAGTTATTATGAAAATAAATCGGTTTGCGGCTGCAGATGTTTAAAAATGATGGTTGAAATAAAACACTGCAAGTAGTCGACCATTCAGAAATTTTCAGCGCTTGCGCCCCACCCCAAAGGTTCCGGTACTTTTGGAAAGTACTACCCCCTGAGCAGGAACTTTTTTGGGGGTAAAATAAAGTCCCCGGAACTTAATTTAGACCCTAGTTCCTGCGGTCGAAACGCACTGAGTTCCTCAAAAGGTTCCTAGTTCCGGGGTAAAGTTCCTGTGGTGGAAACGCGGCTTAAGGGTCCCACCTCCTGCAGAGTTTGTCTCAGGAGGGACAAACCAGAAGACAAAGCTATTTACGAGGCCAGAGGCCCAGTGTGGCTACAGGACAAATAAAGAACCGGTTCTGTTTGATCTTAAGTTTAAATGCAATTTGTGGCATTTAATTGAAATCATTGATTGGAAAATCTTTATGTCTATGTTAGAAGAAGAAGAAGTAAACTTCCATGCTTTTTATAGGTATACAATAGCTGAACAGAATTACCTTATACTACCTATTATATTCCTGTTTGGTTTTGTTAGAAAGGGACTAAATTCATGAATAGTTTGGTAATAATTCATGAATATTTAGCCCTGCTTTCAACAACATAAGGTCACTTTAATGTAATAAGCACACTGTCAGCTTTTAGAGAGACCAGTCCTTGTGTTAAATGAGCCTGCCTCACCCTCACGGGATCTGGGCAAAAACAATAAACTAAAATAATAAAGACAAAATAAATTAAATCATACGAGCGCTTTTCAGCCTTTTCTCTGGTCTGTACGTGCTCTCTCTCACCATCGTGGGGGATCCCGGTCTCAGACGCCTACTGTGGAAAGAAGCACACTTTAAAATCCTGGATTGATTCGTAACATCATCCAGGTGTGTGTCTGCTTAACCAGTAGGCGTGGTCCTCTAATTGCCCTGAATTCCTCCCGCAAACCGAGCCCTGCCACATCTGGCCTGGGCCTTTCTGTGTGGAGAATGGCCTTTATTTTGCATGTTTTCCCCGTGTCCACATGGGTTTCCTCCGGGTACTCCGGTTTCCTCCCACAGTCCAAAGACATGCAGGTAGGCTAATTGAAGACAGAATAGTGCCCATAGGTATGAATGTGTGAGTGCATGGTGTGTGTGTCCTGCGATAGATTGGCAGGCTGTCCAGCCCAATGCACACTGGGATAGGCTCCAGCACCCCTCGCGACCCTGCCCAGAATAAGCGGGTATAGATAATCAATGGGTGATAGATGGATGTCACTTGTCCGACAGTGGCTCCTGGAGTTTTACATGCAATATCGAAATGGAGTGATCTTTGTCTGATGTGTGCATGTAAATACACTGCTGAATGAGTTTTAATCACAATATAGACCACTGGATCCGTACAGCCTGTTCACTGCTTATTCCTGTATTTTAATGTATAAACACAATGTGCAGATGTTCCTCTGTCATACAATACTGCACTGCTGCCCTGCTCTCCCTGGGAGTATCGGGGCTCCCCCACTCCCTGCCCACTGATTCCTTAGCAGTGTGCAGCACCAGGGCGTCCAGAGATGACCTCAGCACAGGGGCTCAGCTGATCCCTTAGCAGTGTGCAGCACCAGGGGGTCCAGAGACGGCCTCAGCACAGGGGCTCAGCTGATCCTTTAGCAGTGTGCAGCACCAGGGGGTCCTGAGACGGTCTCAGCGCAGGGGCTCAGCTGATCCCTTAGCAGTGTGCAGGATCACGTGGATCCTAACTAGCTGACTGGTAGCTGTCGGCTGTGTAGCATGAGGAACCGACTGCACACAAACCAGATTTGTGTCAACAACCGTCTGTCTCTTCTGAGTTGAAAGCTCTTTGGTTTTCCCCATGGTCATAGATGACAAAGGGATTTTGTATGTGTGCAACCTCATATTTATACGCCAGTGATACAAGGAATGGTGAAAGGCAGCTATACAGTTTCTGTGGGCAGTTCTGGAGATCAAATAAAATAAAAAATTTCTTCAGATGCCACTTTGTTTAGTTTTATTTTAAATATTCTTTAGGGGTGCCAATAATTTTGACCTCTATGCTTTTGAGAAAACTGCTATTACTCAAAAGTTTTTTTTTTAAAGAATATTTTTTTATTATACTGAAAGTAAATAGTTTCTCCAAATGTTTGAGCAGACAATTAGCATCATTGGGTATATTGATTGTCTTACACAATAATTTTTGCTAATTTTCATAAAGAGTGCTAGTAATTCCTGAGTTGAATGTATAAACTCTTCTTTGCAGGCTGAACAGCTGTGACCTTACAACGAAGTCCTGTAATATTGTGGCATCAGCTCTCCACTCATTAAACTCATCCCTGAGAGATCTGGACCTCAGCTACAATAACCTGGGAGATTCAGGAGTGAAGCTGCTCTGTGCTGGACTGATGGGTCCAAACTGTAAACTGCAGAGACTGGGGTGAGTAGTGCTGTGTACTGTGTGACTTGAAATTAGTAGAATTTGTGATGAAGTGTGTAAGAGTGTGAATTTTATCACCGGGTGGAAAAAAACCTCACTAATATTCAGAACCTGTAACCTGAATGTTTACGTGTGAATACGAGTTAGCGTATAAGCACATTAACAGGGGTGTGCTCATATGAAATGATGGGCGGCAAGACATTGTACCCTGGAGAGACTATCTACTGCTGCCAGGCATTCGTTCAAGTGTTCTGTGACATCAAGACCTTCAATCATAGGAATCCAGGAATCTAAAAATAACAACTAATTAAGGCTTACCTCATCTGGGTGAAGAGGCTAATCTAAATCTAAATATCCCAGGGCATGACCTCTGTATTATTTTATTGAATAACATTCAGATCCATCTGGGCACTGACTCTAACAGCGACCCCAGAGTAGCTGCACATCCTGCTAGTGAAACTAACAATATGCCCAGTGAGTAACCCAGTTAAGGTGTTACCTCAAAACTTTAAGTTACTGTCATAACCCCAGTTCTCTGAAACACAGAGTGGAGAGATCCACCTATGGGAAATGACAACCAGTCATGACTTGTGTAGAAGCATCCAATTGCACCAAGTCTGGCTCTGACAGACAGTAGCGTGTCCAATGCTAAAGGAGGCTACCGCCCTCCTGGAACAGCACATAGGACCCTGCAGTGTTACTACTCCTCAGTGAACGTATTCACTTCACATGAGTGGCAGGTAGGGCAGTCTTGGTGGATCTCTCCACCGGTTCTCCTTCATCATGTCGTGTTTGAGGTCCACCAACGGGGAGATATGGACAACTCCCAGATTGCCCATGCTCACAGCTGTGGCTCGATTGCTTGAGCCTGAGACGCACTTCCTGTTTGTGGCAGAGAGAGAGGAAGGAGTCTTGTGGAGTTTGGAAAGGTTTGTTACAGGATTGTATTGTGCTTTGAATTGTGTATTTGTTACTTCATTTTAGTTTTTAAAACCCATATTAAAAGTAAAGTAAGATTGTTTTGCTCCTAAGGTGAAAGTCTTTGTTGCCATCAGGGGACAGGGAGGGAATTTTCCACTTTTTTTCCTCCGTTAAGCACTCAGCTAGCAAACTAGTCGTTACCTAATTTGGCCACCGTCTTGCCGACGGGAGGTTTTTTGGTTGTTCGCTTTCCCAGGAGCAAAATTTAACTGTTGTTAGATAGTTTGCCTTTATTTTCATGTGCTAATGTTAGCCTTAGTTTATTATAATCTGGTTCTGGATGAATTTTGGTTTTATTTTGCCCTGAGATACATGAATAAAATATTACCTAGTACATGGATTCCTTCAGTTATTGCTAATTAGTAATTGCTATTTAGTAAAAGTTAAGTTAGTTCATTTAACCCAATTAATTCTGCACCTGGTCATTCTTATTTAAACACTTAATATTAGTTAGTTTAAAGTGCCTTATTTTTCTAGTTAAAATGCCTCCCCAGTTTCTGCTGCTAGTTGTCTGGAACCACTTAAAGCGTTTTTAAGTTGTGGTCTTGGTGTCTCCGTCTCAGCAGGTAGGAGATCTCCTAGAGTGTACAGACAAACTCCTTGAGTTCTGTATGTAGAACGAGGGGCCATAAATAGAAATTAGCAAAATTTCAGTCACTGTGTGGAATGGCCTGCCAGGTCATGTAGTAGGGGTAGAAACTCAGCGGATTTTTAAGGCTAGGCTTGATACAGTGTTAGATGCTGTCTAGTCTGAAGGTAATCAGAGCACTAGGTACAATTTAGTTTGATAATTGGCAAGCATTGTTGGGCTGAATGGCCTGTTCTCAGCGTATGCTATGCTATGTTATGTTATGTTATGTTGTTATGTTATGTTTTGTTAGTTGAGATGCTGTCAGGTGTTGGGAATGAAGTCTGTTGGGACTCTTCTCCTTCTGTGGAACCATGTTGGGACCAGTCAAGTAACACACTGATGACCACTTTCCAGTTGAAAAGGTTTTATTAGGATGCACAAAGGGAGACTCACCATGGTGCCTCAACAAGCACTCTGTCTGAATTTCAACGAGACAGCCACAAGTGAGGGTTTAACTATTCTGGTCAGTGATTATTGCCAAATGAGAACATTCCCAGGAAGGAATAAACATTGCACCAGACTCCCCGGGGGCCACCCATTTGATCTGCAGGTGTTGTATTGCCTTGCAATGATTGAACTCTGTATGTGGCCATCTGTCGCTAACAGTGGGAAGTTGTCGCAGAGTGTGTGTTGGTGTGTGTGAATGTGAATGGGGAGGGTGTTGTCTGGCACATATTGTGTAGGGCAGTACTAAAGACATTCCACTGCCCAAAGCTATAGCCAGGGTACAGAAACAATGTGAAGTACTGAAACCCATAGCAGATGAGGGGAGATGTGTTCACCTCACACAGAGCTCACCCCCAGAATCGAGTAGGCTACTGGTCTCCTGGTGAACCTAGCTAAAGTATCTGGAGAAACCCAGCCTGCTGCTGAATAAATTTCCTGTGAGGAGACCCCATGGAATAGGGCCCACGGTGCAGCCATGCCCCTTGTAGAATGAGCGTGTGGAGAACACACACAGGACACAGCATATGCAGCCTATGCTGCTCTTCAGAGGAGAAAGGTGGTGGGTGAAAAGCGGCAAGCTCCAACACCTCACATGTGAAAGCTGGGAAGCTTGAGGCATAAAGGCTGGATTGGGCTTAGGAAAAACCGTATCCATCTTAGGGGAGAATATTGTGCACAAGAGTTGCACTGAGAGCGCATGGAGGTCACGGACTCACTTATCTGAGGCTAGTGGAAGCATCAACGCTGTCTGGAGAGACAACAATTTAAATATAATTTAATCAAAGCTCAAACGGCCTTACAGACCGAGCCTTCAGAACCTGTGATAAATCTCAAGCTTTTTAGCAACAGGTAGAGAACAGTGAGCCCCCTTCATGAACCTGTGAATGAGGGGGTGCTGCCCCACTGCATCTCTGAAACCAGCATGACAAGCAGTGATATCTACCAGGTAGACCTTAATCGTAGGAAAGGATTTCTCTTTATCCATAAGGTCCTGTGAAAAGCACAGCACGTCAGAAACAGAGCTCTGGTAAGGCACTGACTGACGAGAGGCACACCATCTTTAAAACACCTGACACTTATTGTCATAAAGTTACCTGGTAGAGGGCACTCTCGTGCTCTGGATGGTTGCAGTCACGCGAGGGGGAAGCCCTAATGCGTTGAGGTTATGCCTTTCACAGGCCAAGCCCATAGAGCTACTCGCTCAGGGCAGGGGTGGTGTATTTCCCCTTTCACCTGAGACAGGAGGTCCGTGCGTAGCGGGAGCGTGCATGGCTGTACATAAAGGAGAGGGATAATCACTGCAGTAACATTTCAATCTGGGGATGGGGACACCATTCCCCGTACAGTGGGTTTCTCCTTGACAGCAGATCAGCGCTCGTGTTCAGAATTCCTGGAACATCAATCAATGAATCAAATTTTATTTGTATAGCGTATTTCACAGCAATTGTCACAATACGCTTCACAGACAACCCTGGCCTAGACCCCCACAGGAGCGAGCCTAAAGCAACATGGGTCACGCGTAACCACAGAAAGTGATGGCTGCTCCAGACCAACAGTCTGTGGGCTAGACCATGGAGCTGGAGGGAGCGCATGCCACCTTGGTGATTGACATATGCTACCGCAGTCATTATCGCAGCGTACGAGCACATGATGTCCCCTTAGACGGGGAAGAAAATATCTGAGAGCTGTCCATATAGTTAATAGCTAAAAGAAAATTGATTCACCATGTAACCCTCCTGAGACCCCCCACCCTAGGGAGGGATGTGTCTGTCCTTTTTTTCCGTATGAAAACGATCCTGAGAGGGGTTCCCTGAGTGTAAAAGTCTGTGTTTTCCCAGTGACTCAGAGTTGCTGAGTGCTTGTGTTTCGCTGTGAGACAGCGATGGAGATCGCACACAGGGCTCAGGAGGAGGGATGAAATCCACCTCAAAGAGCCCCTCATTCTTAACAGCCCCAGTGGCAAAACCTGAGAGGCTGGCACCATCAGCCCGTGTAGTCTGAGGCATGTGTGATACTGTACTCTCGAGCCGGGCTTGAACTGAGAGAGACATACTCTAAGAGATGAAATGCAGTCTGCTGATAGGCAAGCTCACATGGATACAGAGTATAAATCCACTCCCAAGAACGTTACGCTCCAGGATGGGGAGAGATTGCTCTGAAACCAACAGACATCAGATGCATCAGAAATCGCTGAGTGTCCTGCACAACTCTGGGTTTTGAATTGGCAATAATCAGCTAATCGTCTATATAAGTCAGTATTCTGAGCCTCATTAGTCTCAGTGGAGCCAGACCCGCCTCTACACAAAGACAGAACACCTGTGGACTCAGGGAAAGGCCGAAGGGTGGAACTGTGTATTTGTAGCAAACAAATTTTTGTGTGAGGGGGATAAATCCTTACGTTGAAGACGGCATCTTTCAGATTTACTGATGTGAAATAGTGATGTTAAGTTAATTAAGTGTTAATTCTTATTAAGAAGGTTGATTGATGAATTTCTATAGATTAAAAAGTTAAATTTCAATAAACTATTTCAATAAATAACCTAATGTTGGCGATTATATTTTAAATTAGAGAGACGTTTTAAAATTTTTTAATTAGAGAGTCACGGTTCCCTCGACTGGCAGCATTAGTGAAACATTATTGGTCCATTCCTGGAACATCAGTGCCATCTGAACACATCTTCTCAGCTGCTGGTCTCACCTTCAGCAGACTGCACACCAGACTAACCCCAATGCACATAGACATGCTCATATTCCTTAACAAAAATGCTTAAGTATTAAGTTACGTATATTTTAAGTCATTCTTTTTATAGGCCATGGAGTAGATTTTATTCTAATCAGTTAATCATTATTAATCAATTATTGGGTGCCGATGATTGATTAAAAGAATTGCACAAAATTTTTCCAATCGTTCTGACATATTGAACGTGAAAGAGTGCTTTATGTTAACATTTTGAAATTATATTGCCTCAAATGTTTGTTTAACACTGAGATCCAAAATCGGAAGTTGAGAACCGTCCTTCTTTGGGAGCTGGAAATAATGAAAATAAAAACTATGTTGGGTTTGATCTCTGGGAACCACGCGTATTTCCCCCTTTTTGTAAGAAGGAAGGAATTTATTCCTCTTAAACATGGGAGCGCTCTCTTGTGTTTGAGAGTAAATGACTCTGTACAAATGGGGGGTTTCACTTTGAACTGGAGTCTGTAGCCCTTGGCTATTGTCTGTAGCCCTTGGCTATATTAGCGCTGCAGTGTCCTATGTGCTCTTCCAGGAGGGCGGTAGCCTCCTTTCGCATTGGACATGCTACTGTCTGTCAGAGCCACACTTGGTGCAATCGGATGCTTCTATGCAGGTCTGGACCGGATGTCATTCCCTAGAGTTGGCTTTCAAACACAAGATGATGAAAGAGAAGTTTATTTATGGCACCAATGTAGTGATTGGTTCTAGCAGAGATGCACACTTCAGTCAGTGTATAAGTAAGCCACATACTTTATATGCGCTGTAAGAGAAAGAGCACTTTATGTCACAATATGAGAGTTGCCAATAACCATGAATAGAAAGCTTTAACAGTGATTGTAAGATAAAAAAAGGAACACAAAGAAATTGTGATGCATACCAAAAATGCTTTTTATGAAAGGACTTTGGATAATGAAGTAAATTGTTTGAGCTTCCCTTAAATGCTATCCAGAGAACATCTCCCGCAATCCACACTAGTTTACATTTGACAAAATAGAGTCTGACCTGACCAAAACTCTAGTACCTACCGCCATCCCCACCAGACCAACCCCACCCCCCCCCCCATTACAGGGTTTGGGGGCACTGCATGGTAATTATCCTGACAGTAAATAAGGGGTATTGTACTACTGGTGTGCCCTAATGATTGAATCTATCATTCCTGTATGTGTTGCATACTCCTCCTGCAAGGGTTGACAGTGATGGTCCTTCTAAGGACTGTTTTATACTTCCGTGTAGTCTGCGTAGTTTGCATGATTTGCATTGTGTGCGACATTTGCAAACGGGCTGAGCATTTATATGGCATGTTGTACAGGTACAGGTTGTGATTTTCCACCCACTTACAGATACCTTCAATTCCATAATCTTTCATCTCCTTTAATAAACTTTTATCACATCCATACTGTATGCTACGGGAACGAGGCACAGACGAGGCAGATAGTGCTGGCAACATGTCTGTAGAGGACTTTTATTGTTTATAACAAGAGAAATCACCGCGCTCACCCGTTTTAATTTGTTTGGTGCGTAGAAACCGAAGAAATATTGTCAATTGAAAAGAAATTGGTTCGCACTCAAAAAAATGGCTACAAAGCTTCAGAGAAATGTAATTATTTATTTTTTATTAGTTTTCTTTAATGCAGATTCATGCACAAACGTTTAGGCGTGTTGCCTTCTTCAGTGTGCAGGTACAATGATTAAGACATTCCACCTTCTTATAAACAGGTAACAGCTGCCTTTCATTAGAGCTGCTGGCCAATTATTATGAGACAATTATTTATTAAGGCTGCTAGACAATCATGGTGAGACAATAGATAAATTGGTAAATTGGTTAACAAGGGCAATCTTGTAATTTAAATATCTCTCTGTGAATCACCCTGCCATACCTGTACTATATGCATTGCCTAAGATTCATAAATCCCGTGAAGATCCTCCTTTGAGGCCTATAGTATCAGGCATCGGCTCCCTTACTGAGAACATTTCTCGGTTTGTGGACTTTCATATTTACCCCATAGTTAAGCTATTACCATCATACTTGAAAGACACCACAGATTTTTGAGTGAATTTACAAGCATTGTCAAACATAGATGAAGATGACTTTTTAGTTACATTGATGTTGGTTCTCTATACACCTCCATACCTACGAATACCGGCCTGGAGGCTCTGAGATTCTTTCTTTCCAATCATGAAGGTCGCGTGCCTACTGAGTTTATTATCAGTCTCACTCAATTGGTGCTCACAAAAAATTATTTTCTCTTTGATAAAGATTACTGCTTGCACTGCCATGGGGACTCCATTAGCCCCCAACTATGCTAATCTGCTCATGGGAAAATTTGAACTTGATTATATTTATGAGAACAATCCTTACATAAGTTCTATTAAATACTGGACAAGGTATATTGATGATTGTTTTATGATATGGAACGATTCAGAAATTAAGCTGATGGAATTTGTTAATTACATTAATTCAAAACTACCATCTATTTCCTTTTCAGTTGAGAAGAGCCCAGAAGCTATTCACTTCTTAGATGTCTTGGTCACTAAAAAAAGGCAATTCCCTTAGTACATAGAAATATATATAGGTATATAGAAAGCCCACTGACAAAAATACAATTTTGTCAGCTGACAGTTATCACCCATTACCATTAAAGAAAGGGTTACCTGTGAGTCAGTTGCATAGGCTTCGCCGTATCTATGACACTGAAGAAGAATACGACAAACAATCGGAGCTCCTCATTGAGCGTTTTCGCTCAAGAGGATACTCTGAAGTATGGCTTAATGATGCCAAACAAAAGGTCAAAGGTCTTAATAGAAATGACCTGCTAAATAAAACACAGAGTAAACAACAAAAGACATTCTCTGTTAACTATGTTCTGACTTACAATGACTGTTCTAACAAAATTAGACCTATCGTAAACAAGCACTGGCATATTTTGTCCTCAGACACTTCCTTAAATCAAGCCTTTCAGAGCCCCGCTCTATTTACTTATGAAAGAGCAATAAATTTGGCTAATATGCTAGTAAAGTCAGACGTAGTTAAAGAGAAAAAACAAGCTTTTATAACTGGTTGTTTCCCTTACAGGAGCTGTGCATCTTGTAGTAATATGATGACATCATTTTGTGTGTCCCCAAACATCCAGATCTTTTCAAATTAAATCTTGCATCACTTGCAGTACAAAAGGTGTAATCTATATGTTGAAGTGTCCCTGCCCCAAGGTGTATATAGGTAAAACTACACGTGCTTTAAAACAACGACTTGGGGAACATAAATCCTCTATAAGAATATGTGATATCACCCCTACCAGTGGCAAGGCACTTTATAGAACAGGAACACTCTATTAAAGACCTTCAGTGTATGGGTATAGAAAAAGTAACGCCAGCCCGTAGGGGAGGTGACTTTGAGAAAAAACTACTCCAAAGAGAGGCCTTCTGGATATAGACTCAAATCTGTGTCACCAGGGGGCCTCAATGAGGAGCTGGACGTTATTCCTTTTCTTTAGATTTCTGTGTATGGCCTTTATGCCTGCTTTTTTGTTGATTTCGATTTTACAGTGTATAACCTGAATGCATTTGTGATTGAGGGGCGTGACTGGGCTCACGAATGGCCACATGGATTTATGAACGGCTTAGCCTGATGTCTTCTATTGTGGCCACTTGTGGATACATTCACCCCTCTACTATTCTCCTTGATTGCTCCTGTTAACCAATTTACCTGTTTATCTAATTGTCTCACTATGATTGTCTAGCAGCCTTAATAAATAATTGTCTCATAATAATTGGCCAGCAGCCCTAATGAAAGGCAGCTGTTACCTGTTAATAAGAAGGTGGAATGTCTTAATCATTGTACCTGCACACTGAAGAAGGCAACACGCCAAAACGTTTGTGCATGAATCTGGATTAAAGAAAACTAATAAAAAATAAATAATGACATTTTTTTGAAGCTTTGTAGCCATTTTTTTGAGTGAGTACTTTTATTGTGACAGCAGTATCACAATGAATGAAGACAGGGGAAAAGTGAAACACAAAACGAGATCAGGCTACTCAAATGTTGGGGGAAGCAAAAGTGCTAGGGAAGTGCAGTTGGGTCCAAAATTCAGGCCACAAGGAGGGGCACGTCCGAGTCTGCCACAAAAAAAAAAAAAACGAGAATCAGAGACACTCAGTGAGGGGAAAGCCAGCACACCCCTGGAGTGAGACCATGAGGCCTATATAGGGCCAGCAGGGACATCTTGGTGGGAGAGTGTCCATCTGAACAATATTTGAGCTGCTGTTTAGATGCAGTGTTACATCGTTTAGTTTAGTCACTTTTCTGTGGTTCCAGTCCCAAGTCATAGCCTGGATATTATACCTTTGTAAGCAGTCATGCTGTGTGGAATAGTCTGATTCAGAGATCAATATTCTGGCTCTAGCTCCTATCATCCAAAGAATAACATCATTTACAGGAGTATTTCTTAGATAAGTATTCTAATAATCTTCAAATTCCCCCACTTATTACATTTTTTGTGCAGTTTATATTACTCCACAAGGGCTACCAAACATGTTGATAAGGGGTTTTAAAAGAAAGAAATGACCTAATACATCAGGCTTTTATTTTTTTATTATTATCATTGATACAAAAATAATTAAATGTAACACAATAATTAACCTATTATATTCGCAAAAGCGTGCGAGAATAAAATGATTGGATGGATTATAGCGTAAAGACATGGAGAACATAGGTGCAATGTGTGGAAGTTTCAAAAGACACCACATTTTTAAAAATCTAGTGTCTACCAGCAATAAAAGTTAGTGGCAGTAATCAGTTGTGCTGTTCTCATACAGCCACTAGATGGCGATGCAGTGTAATTCCAGTTGATGTCATAGTTGCATTGCTGTAAGATCGTGCCAGATGAACTGAAGTGTAGCACAGCTCGTACACGGCTCCGGCACTGCTTCAGGTGTTAGCAGGTACAATATCGCAGGTCTGACCAATAATATCATGACTGGTTAGATAAAACCTTCATGTTATTTTATATACTGGTGTATATATTTAAGTTGTCTGTGACAGTTAGCTGCTTAGTTCCTCTCTGGCTCCGCTAGCTAGGTTGGGTCATGAAGTAACGTTAAGGTAGGTTTGGCTGGCTAGCTAGCTAACTCGTGCCTGTGAGTCAAAGCGAAAGCTGAACTTAGAACAACGGCAACAAGCCACACGAGTACATTAACAGTTATATTTATCTATTCATAGTGATGAATATTGAGCGTCTTTGAAATGTATAGATGTTTATGAACTGAAGAACATGTCAGGTGAGGTAAAGTGCACCACAAAAATGCTGTTTTTTGTGTTTGCAGATGAAATTAATATCTTTGCAAATCAGATAAGTTCATCACATGGAAAGGGTTATTAGAGCCCAGTAATTGCCTTAGACTATTGTGGATTAGTCAGAATACTTTATGAACTTAATTTACACACCCCCTCCCTGTTTTTGTGTGTACATCTCAGGAATGCATAGGTACATATGTATCAACTGTCAAGGTGAACAATGTCACAAAGAATTTGTGCGTGTGTTTGTGTGCGTGCGTGTGTGTTTGTGTGTGTGCGGTCTCTCCACAGGCTGGGTTGGTGTACTCTCACAGAGGGCTGCTGTGATGTTCTGGCCTCAGTCCTGCGTTCTCCTCACTCAGAGCTGAGAGATCTGGAGCTCAGAGACAACGAGCTGCAGGATTCAGGAGTGAGAGAGCTCTCTGCTGGACTGGAGGACCCACACTGTAAACTGCATAGAATAGGGTGAGTACAAACACAAACCCCTTCAATAAATTAAGGCTACACTCCACAGAACTGAAACAGCATGTTCCTGTTCTTCCTCTTGGTAGAATTCGACTACACAAATGAATGAAGAAATTAGTCCTGTTTACTGAACTGTAGTGGGGTGTAAACTCAAATGTGTTTGATAATGACTCATTCCACATTCATGTTATTTTAGTTTAACACACACAGCCCTGTTAGTTTATATTATGTTACATTACATTTATTTGCCAGATGCTTTTATCCAAAGTGACGTACAATAAGTGCATACAAAAGGTAATTGGAACAACTACAAAACACAGGTCCAATAAGGTACAATACTTTGCACAGTTATTCATAGGCATGAACACACTAAGTCTAGTTCACACAGTGATCATTACTCTGACCTAACCTATGCTAAGTCAAACTAGGAGGCATTACAAGCAACATCTAGACAATGATACAAGGCACAATAAGTTCTGGATGGAGGTACATGTAACATGAGTGGCACAGGAGGTACATGTGTAGAAATAGGGGGATTTAAGTGATAGAAATGATCTACAGAGTGGTGGCAGTTAGTCCAGGTATAGTCTGAAGAGATGCATCTTCAGACCACGGCGGAAGATGGGTAATGAGGAGAGGTTCGTAGAGGAACAGGGAGTTTGTTCCACCACTGGAGAGCTAGGGTGGAGAAGCTCCGTGGTAGAGACAAGATTGAACCCTTTACCCGGATGGCAGGGGGTGCAAGGCAGTAGTCAAGTGGGCGTATAGGATTTAATCATGTGCTGTAAGTAGACGAGGGCCATCCTGTTGCCTGCAGTGTAGGTGAGGGTCAGGACTTTGAACCTGCAGTGACTGGTAGCCAGTGGAGTGACCTCAGCAGGGGAGAACTTGGGAAGGTTGAAGACAATATGTGTTTGACACACAACCCTATTAGTTTATATTAATGTGTGTAAGGTGTGTAACACACTGCTATATGTTTGACACACAGCCCTGTTAGTTTATATTAATGTGTGTAAGGTGTGTAACACACTGCTGTGTGTCTAACACACGCAGCAGTGTTAGTTTATATTAATGTGCTGTAAGGTGTGTAACACACTGCTATGTGTTTGACACACACAGCCCTGTTAGTTTATATTAATGTGTGTAAGGTGTGTAACACACTGCTATGTGTTTGACACACACAGCCCTGTTAGTTTATATTAATGTGTGTAAGGTGTGTAACACACTGCTATATGTTTGACACACACAGCCCTGTTAGTTTATATTAATGTGTGTAAGGTGTGTAACACACTGATATGTGTTTGACACACACAGCCCTGTTAGTTTATATTAATGTGTGTAAGGTGTGTAACACTGCTATGTGTCTAATACTCACAGCCCTGTTAGTTTATATTAATGTGTGTAAGGTGTGTAGCACACTGCTATGCGTTTGACACACAGCCCTGTTAGTTTATATTAATGTGTGTAAGGTGTGTAACACACTGCTATGTGTCTGACACACACAGCCCTGTTAGTTTATATTAATGTGTGTAAGGTGTGTAACACACTGCTGTATGTTTGACACACACCGCCCTGTTAGTTTATATTAATGTGTGTAAGGTGTGTAACACACTGCTATGTGTCTGACACACACAGCCCTGTTAGTTTATATTAATGTGTGTAAGGTGTGTAAGACACTGCTGTGTGTCTAACACACGCAGCTCTGTTAGTTTATATTAATGTGCTGTAAGGTGTGTAACACACTGCTATGTGTTTGACACACACAGCCCTGTTAGTTTATATTAATGTGTGTAAGGTGTGTAACACACTGCTATATGTTTGACACACACAGCTCTGTTAGTTTATATTAATGTGTGTAAGGTGTGTAACACACTGCTATGTGTTTGACACACACTGCCCTGTTAGTTTATATTAATGTGTGTAAGGTGTGTAACACACTGTTGTATGTTTGACACACACAGCCCTGTTAGTTTATATTAATGTGTGTAAGGTGTGTGTGTCCTTCTCTCTGCAGGCTGTCAGGCTGTAGAGTCACACACAGAGGCTGTGATTCTCTGGCTTCAGCTCTGTGTTCAAACCCCTCACACCTGAGAGAGCTGGACCTGAGATACAATCACCTAGGAGACTCAGGAGTGAGAGCGCTGTCTGCTGCTAAACTGGACACACTCACACTGCTGTAAGTACAGAGAGTTTCCACACTGTACCTCACACACACACACACACACACTCACACTGCTTTAAGTAGAGTTTCCACACTGCGCCTCACACACACACACAAAAGGAGTTGGGGGGGGGGGGCCTGGAGGGCACTGTTCAAACCAGCGTTACTCAAGAGGGTTGGGGATCTCCTGTGGAGGGTGCTGCAGGGGATCACTGCAGTAAATAAGATGTGGTTGTTGTAGTTCGGGGTTTGATCAGGGACACAGTGATGGTGGAGTTTCAGTATTACAGAGCAATGGAGAACCTGAGTGTGTTTCAGAGTGTGTGTGTTATAAGGGTGTTTTATGTTCAGTGGAGGGAGGGGAGCTATTTTTGCACATGGAATAGGGTGAGGGAATGGAATAAGTTTCCTTTGTGACAGATTTGTGTTTTTCATATGATCGTGGTTTTGTGTTTTATTGTGTCTTTGTTTTTATTTATGTGATGTCATTAGTGTGTTGAGAGTGGAAATAAAGGATGGTTAAAATTCTAAATTCTGTTCTGCTGTTCTTACAGTGTGGACCATGGAGGAGAGAACAGGACCAAACCAGGACCCAGGAAATGTGAGTGTGTATCGACACAGAACACTTTCCATGGGTACACACTCTGCTGTGTGTGTGTGTGTGTGAGTGAAAGAGAGACTTCTCTCTTACACACATAAACACACAAACAGAAACACACATGTACACAAACACACACACAGAGATACTATCACAGCTCTTTCTCTCTCACACACATAATGAGGTGAATATTAATAATGATAATTAATCTCATTAATGTCCCTGGTGTGCAGATGGCTGTCAGCTCACACTGGATCCAAACACAGCAAACAGAGAGCTGTCTCTGTCTGAGGGGAACAGGAAGGTCACACACACACCGGGGAGAAAGGAGCAGCCATATCCTGATCATCCAGAGGGATTTGAGTACTGGCACCAGGTTGTGTGCAGAGAGAGTGTGTGTGAGCGCTGTTACTGGGAGGCTGAGTTCAGTGTGTCTGAGAAGCGTGGAGGGGTTTTTATAGCAGTGACAGATAAAGGAATCAGCAGGAAAGGATGGGGTTCTGACTGTAGGTTTGGATACAATAAAAACTCCTGGAGTCTGGTGTGCTCTAAACCCAGAGACTCTGATAAACTCAGTTACTCTGTCTGTCACAATAAGAACCAAACAGACATACCTGCCCTCACCCCCTACCGCAGAGCAGGAGTGTGTGATGATGATGATGGTAGAGGAGTGTGTGTGTACAGGGTAGGAGTGTGTGTGGACCGTCCGGCCGGCATTCTGTCCTTCTACAGAGTCTCTGATTCTGACACACTGACCCTCCTGCACAGATTCCACACACACTTCACTCAACACGCACCCCTCTGTGCTGGATTTAGTGTGTGGGGCTCCTCCTCAGTGTCCCTCTGCTAACTGGAGTAGAGACACACACATTCACACACACACACACACATGCGCGCACACACAAACATGCTCACACATGCGCGCACACACAAACATGCCCGTGCACACACACATACACGCATACACACACACACACGTGCGCATACACACTCGCATGCATGCACACACACACACACACTCACGTACACACACACACACCACATTCACATACCCACTCACACACACACACCACACACACTCATATACACATACACACAAACTCACACACACACACTCAGATACACATAGACACACACACCCACACCTACACACACACATCCACACACACATACTCTCACACACACCCTTTCTCTCTCACACTCGCACTCATGCACACGCACTCACAAATACACACACTGATGTACACTCACGCACATGCACTCACACACCTACGCATGCACACACTCGTGCACACACACTCACACACATACACACACATACACACTTTCTCACACCGAATCACTCACACCCCCAATCACATACATGCACACACACACCTACACACGGACACACACAATCTCTCGCACACACAAACACACACATTCACCAGTGCACTCGCACGCCTACACACACATGCATGCATACGTACACACGCTCATAACCGTATGCACACACACACACTCTCTCTCTCTCATGCTCAGTCACTCACACACACACACACACACTCACATCCACACACATTCACACAAATGCATGCACACACACACAAACTCATGCACTCACGCACACACACATACATGCGTGCAGAGACACAAACACGTGTCAACACACACACTCCTCAGTGTCCCTCTGCTAACTGGAGTAGAGACACACACACATGCGTGCACACACAAACATGCACACACACACACATGTGCGCATACACACTCGAACGCATGCGCACACACACACACACACACACACACACTCATATACACATATACATGCACACACACACTCAATCACACTCACGTATATATATACACACACTCATATGCACCTAGACCCACACACACACGCACTCACACACCTTCACACACTCTCGCACACTCAGTCACACACACACACACACCCTCTCTCTCACATACACTCCATCACACACACACACATACTCTCACACACACCCTTTCTCTCTCAGTCATGCACACGCACTCACAAATACACGCACTCATGTTTACTCATGCACACGCACTCACACACCTACGCACGCACACTCTCCCACACCCAGTCACTCACACACACCTGCACACAGACACAAACAATCTCACGCACACACACACACACGGAAACATACACACGCTCATACCCGTATGCACACACCCACACTTTCTCTCACTCACACACTCACATACAGTATAGAGACACACATACGCAAACGCATGCGCACACACACACACTCATGCACTCACGCACAAACACAAACGTGTCAGCACACACACATTCTCATTCCCATACACACGCACACACATGTATAAACACACACATTCTATTACCTATACGCACACACACACATACACATACTCATGCACTCATACATGCACACACATGCATACACATACATGCGTGCACACACCATATACACATGTATACACAAACATTCTCATACCCATACATACATACACACACACACACACGTATAAACACACACACATTCACAAAGGCACTCTCACGCACACACACATACACATACATACACTCATTCTGTCATGGTTCTGTGTCTGTCTGCGTTTCCTTTTTTGGGCCGCCACTTCAGTTTGTGGGCCGCCACTTCAGTTTGTAGTTCTGTTCCTTTTCCCTGTTTAATTGTATTATCGTTTTCAATTATTCAATTATTGTTTTTTGGTTATGTCTCGTTTTCCCTTCCCTCTCTGTGGTCTGATTGTGCATTGTGCCCTCCTGTGTCTCGTTAGTGTCTTGTCTATTTAAGTTCTTTTCTTCCCTGACTCGGGTGCTGGACCCTTGTGTGTTTCTGATTGTGTTTCTGCCCTGTGTGTTTCCGCCTGAGAGAGCTTCCTGTGTGTTTCTGCCCACGTTACGTTTTTTACGTGTTTTTGGATTTTTGGATTTTCTTTGTTTTCTGTGTTTTGAAGTTTTACTTTGTGTTTTTTGAGTGCCCTGTGAGGCCTTTTGTTCCCTGCTTTAGTTCCTGATTTGTAAAGCAAAGTCTTCGTTTCAATTTACCATTTGGAGTTTGAGTTTTTTCCCTCACTCTGCGTTTGGGTCCTAACCCCCTGTAGCCGTGACACATTCTCTTGCACGCGCACACACTCAAATACACAGTCTCACACACATTCACACAAACGCACGCGCACACACTTTCTCTTACCCATACACACATGCACCCGTGTGCACACATACTCATGCACTCAATCATACTCTCACACATGCACACACACATACATGCATGCACTCACACACGCAACCCGGGCACACACACACACACGCATACTCACGCACTCACACATGTTCACATCAATAGTCACTCCCACAAACATACGCATGCACACACACATTCACAAATACACCCACGCAAACACACTCTCACCCAATCACACACACACACACACACACACGTCGACACACTTGCAACCTTCCTTGACCAATGCCTTACCACTGCAATTTCAGCTGTGCCCAATATTAACCTCAGTACAGCTTAAACCCTGTACATAAGAGTATGATCTTTTAGCAGGTTCAGGTTAAGCACTCGCTATTTAAATATGATTTTATTTTTTTACATTTTAATACATTTATATTGCAAATGTTCAAGGTGTGTTTATGTACTTTTGATTATTAAAACATTAATATATAGCATCGAGAGTAATAATGCCAAAAGATGGCAGAGTGAAATGTTTTTGAAGTAATAATTCTGTCTCCTGTATCTGCATCTTTGTATAAAAGAAGCCAGTGGCAAACTCCTCCACTTAAATGTACATTTTACTAGTTTTTACAGTTGCTTTCATACATTTTCACAAGAGTTCCAGTGTGCACATTTCTGTGGGCAAATGCAGCTAATAGGGAGAATGCAGAATGATCACTGCAGTGTACTTATTTTATTTCATTACTGTAAACTGATAGGTTGAGTTTCCTTATTTATTCTGCTAGGATTGATTTTTTTTTTTTTTTTTTGCTTTAATTTTCTGTATTTTCAGACAACAATATGCAATGATTAAACCTGAATTATAAAAATATCAAATGTTTTGCTGTTGTGATTTATTATTGTGTGATGTATTGAACTCCTGTGACACTGGTACTTATTACATATTCTGTATGGGATTATGTTTGGGCTCAGTATGAGTGGATCAGCATGGGGCTAAAATCTGCAGTTGAAGCAAGGACATTCATCTACAGTAGTGGAAATAAAATCCATTTTAAGAAAAGTTGTGTAGTGTCTGATGAATGCTTGCTTCTGTTACTGTAGTGTAACCACAACTCAATACATTTTGAAAAGTTACTGCTTGTCTATTGAGCTGGTATATTTATGTTACCTCTCAAATAAATGGTTTTCCTGTAGGTTTGAACCTGGATCTGCTGCACATCAGTTGAATGGATTAGACCACTAAGCCAAAATCAGGGCAGAAGTGTGGTTTGCATGACATCCAGTCTCTTGAGATGTCCTGGGACCCTACAGTTTTTCTCATTTTTTCAGATGCATTTCTAATATCTGCAGTCACACATTACAAATGCATTACAGTATGTTATGATTGCTTTGGCTCAATGTGGAAAACTCAATTTGCCAAACTGACTGGCAAAATTCTTACCCTAAAATGCTTACCCTTACCCTTACCCTCAGTTTTCACAATACAGTCGTCTCGTATTGGTACAGTGTTCCAATGCGTATCGCTAGACATACAGATTGTGAAATGAAGTCAACATGTTTGCAATCCTGTCTCGTCACTTCCAGCAACATTGCCCAGGTGAGTCGCATTGCAGCATGATTGGTAATCCCAACATAAAAGGCTGTTTTACAGCACTACATTCAGCAGTGTCTGACAACATGGAGAAGCCCAATGCAGTTGGTACTGATGTACGGGTCGTGGCTGGGCCTGAGGTTGTGGTAAAGCAGGTAGAAGAAATATTGTATCGAATTAATTTAGAGCATGAATTATAACCATGTCATAAATCCAGGCATAAAAATGGGAGAAGCTGGAAGGATTGTATGGCCAAAGTTAAAAATGTTAACAGTGGCATCTAATAAGAGCTTTTGGACTGAACATTAATAAGTGAATAATTTACTGCAAAATGTGATACTGTAATTACATTACAGGATTGTTGTGTTGGTGTCATTTTATATTATTTCTGTTCCATGACGAGCCTGTAAGCCATGCTAATCATTTTTATTAGAGACAAGCGCAACTCTGATTTTCCAAAATGCCGGCTTATTCCACATGGGGGAAAATTGCGTTTGTGTTAGGTATTCCTGTGGCAATGTCTGTTCTGTCTGTTCTGATAATGTGATTATTTTTCTGCTATCAGATAAGGCCTGCTGATGCAAGTTCGTAATGTTGCATTTGCATGTGTTATTTTTACTGTTTACGTGTCAAATTTCTAGAGGGTAAATGTTTCTGTTTAAATGATTGGTTGAATAACACATATCACCGCTATTTTCACCGACCATGTTAAACGTACTCACTTGCAAGTCTCAGCTCCAAAGGCATGCTGTTGCTAAACCCATATTCCAATCTGTTTGAAATGACACAAATTCTGCCTAGTCTGTCCAAACATCAGACATTTTTTTACTCTACATATTGTTTATGCCCTGCACCTGAACAAATTGGATGTGCCCATTCTACTGTACCATCTCCATTGTAAGCTAAGAAGTTCCCAGCTGACTACATCAGAATCTGTACTACTGGTGTTTTATGAGAGCTTAAAATGTACAACATTGTTAATCAGAAATTATATCTGGGTGGGTAAATTGGTGGATATGCTGTAGAACATAATTTGTCATTGATTTATAAATATACCAGTATATCCTGGGCTTTCAATGATGGTTTAATTGTGGTACATATAGCAGTGGCCTGATATGCATTCTATGTTTGCAGTTTGCTTCTACCTGACTGCTTCCCCCCAGCAGGGAAACAGAGGGGCACAACCCCCCCAGCAGGGAAACAGAGGGGCACCCCCCCCCCCCCCCCCCCCCCCCCCCCCCCCCCCTAGCAGGGAAACAGAGGGGCACAACCCCCCAGCAGGGAAACAGAGGGGCACAACCCCCCCAGCAGGGAAACAGAGGGACACAGAAGACTCTGGGTCATCCCACCATGGATGGCACAGGAGAGGTAGCAGGTTTTAGCAGGTTGCTAAAGTGGTCTGGGAGGATGGACAGCGTGGGAAAGTGTGGAGGACCGATCGCTCAGTGGGTCAGACTGGTGGAAGATACCACAAGCCAGGCTTAGCTTCCTGATCAGGGCCAATTATGACACGCTGCCTTCTCCTCAGAACCTGCGCTAATGGTTTTGTGCGGATGAGACCATCCCCCAAACGACGCCTGTGGCACATTCTGTCAGGCTGTGAGACAGCTCCAGCACAGGGACACAGAGCAGGCCTCCAGCACAGGGACACAGAGCAGGTCTCCGGCACAGGGACACTGAGCAGGCCTCCGGCACAGGGACACTGAGCAGGCCTCCGGCACAGGGACACTGAGCAGGTCTCCGGCACAGGGACACAGAGCAGGCCTCCAGCACAGGGACACAGAGCAGACCTCCAGAACAGGGACACAGAGCAGGCCTCCAGCACAGGGACATAGAGCAGACCTCCAGAACAGGGACACAGAGCAGGCCTCTGTCACAGGGACACAGAGCAGGCCTCCAGCACAGGGACACAGAGCAGGCCTCCGGCACAGGGACACAGAGCTGGCCTCCGGCACAGGGACGCAGAGCAGGCCTCCAGCACAGGGGTGCTACAGATGGAGGTATGACCAGCTACTGCGAAAGCTTCTGGAATTACTAGAGACCAGCGGACAGGAGGCAAACAGAGACGCCTCTCCTGTGAAAGAGCATCAAACCCAGTTTGTGAGGCAAGCAGAGGAGGAGGGGACCGTAGGACACAAAGGTGAGAGTAGAGTCCTGGTGCCAGGCAGGGGGTGGAGCATGCGTGTAGATCTCAATCCACAGCTCCGTTTCCCAAATGAGATCAGCACTGCTTCCTAACATGGAGACGTGGTCCACTCGGGCGAAGGTGGTGCTCCTTATATGGAGACATGGTCCACTCGGGTGAAGGTGGTGCTCCTTATATGGAGACGTGGTCTACTCGGGTGAAGGTGGTGCTCCTTATATGGAGACATGGTTTACTCTGGTGAAGGTGGAGCTCCTTATATGGAGACGTGGTCTACTTGGGTGAAGGTGGTGCTCCTTATGGAGCTCACCCTCCCATGGGAGAAGGGGGCAGAAGCAGCCTATGAGCGGAAACTGCTGATGTACTCCGACCTGGCAGCAGAGTGTGAGAGTGTACGCACATCAGCGTGGTGCCTTAACCGAATGAGCTATCCAGCAGCCCCAAGCCTAATTTCAATAAAATTACAACTTATCAGCATCCATAAGAAATGCTAACTACCATACAATGTGCCAAATAATCACTGCATTGATAGGAACCACTCAAAGCAGGTACATGAGGTAGACAGGAAATCATCAGGCCAGATGTCATTTTCCCACTGTAACACTTTAGTACAATATGCACCAGGGAAACACCCACTACACAGCATGCAGAGGCATTCTCCAAAGACTCACTAAGTTGTCTTAGTCTTGATAATAGTTTATAAGCATCACACCTCATATGGTCACATCTCACAAGCATGTTACATCAGTAATTAAGCATCTCAGCACACAACACAACAGCACAGTATAGTGCCTGGGACGGGGGCGGTATATCCCCATTGTGGGTGCCAGAGCTTTTCGGGTCCACTCAGGATTGCACTTGGGACAGCCCTGACCTGCATTCCATCCTCTCCGTAGCTCTCCATTGCTTTTTGCCCTCATCGCCATGGTAACTGGGAATGTGGAGTCTGGGGCAAGGCCGCAGGCCTAGGCAGAAGTGGCCAGGAGTTCATACGGAAATACAGAAACATACACTTCCCCTCACTACCTTAAGCCTCCAAGCAGCTGTACACTGCAGAACACAGTCTAAAGTGCATTAATCACTGCAGGTTTCCCACTGAATCTACAGTAACTGAGGTGGAGCAGTGAAAGAATGGGCCGTGATTCACTGTGTGCTCATATAGCCATGAAAACTGTTTCTCTGATCGATCAAACATTTTGTCTGGATTATTTGCAAAACATTTTAGTTTACAGCCATATCTGCTGCAATTATTATGACATAAGAACACTTATGTAGTGGAAATGACTCTGGTCTGATGGGCACTTCCTCGCTTGAACCAGAATCCAATGTTTGGGCTGTGACAAAGGCTGATAACAGAATAAGCATAGCAAGTACATGAAGCAGTAATGTTCTGAGAGTTCTGAGAGCTAGCCTTGTAATAACTTGTCACTAGATGGATTACAGGAGCTTTCTCTGGTCAGGGCGTCACAGGCATCAGCATGAAGGTTGGCTTTTTGTGTATTACTGCATGGTTTCAGCAAGAACAGGGACACTGATGTCTCTTATTCTTAAGGGACCTCCTATGTTGTGTAAAATTATAGATTCAGTGTTGGCTTTTTAACGTCTGTAGGCAGAACTAGTTATTCTTTATTAATCTGGAGTACATGGTCACAGTGACCACAGTATTTGTCATTGAAATTAGATTTCTGTGATCAGATTCAGAATACAAGTAATCATTGACAAATAAAGTGGTCTGCAAATGCACACCCCCAATGGTCCGTATGGGGGACAACCTCACGTCGCCACTGAGCACAGCACGCATTCCACATTTCCCTACCGGTCGTGAACGCATCCCCATATACTGTCACTAAGCTGTGAAACCCCAGCCAATCTGTGCCCAAAATCAGAGGATGCACAAGGCGGGAGCTAACCACAGCCTTAATACTATGTGTTTTGCCCTTGTGGATAATTTCAACCGGTACAACAGGGTACTTGTGAATATCCCCATGCACACACCTAGTAGATACCCCAGATGCTGCTACCAAAGCCCCGGGCCGAACCAGGCTCTGGTGGATTATAGACCGCATGCAGCCTGAATCCACCATCGCCTGGTGAATATCCCCTTGGATCCTTACTGGAACGCTGTATGTCTCTCCTGAACCGGGGGAGGATGCTGGTGGGCCAGCAACCCGGATCACTTGGCCGACCTCCATCAGAGAGCACTCGCTGCAGAAGTGTCCGGGCTGCCCGCACCGCCAGCACTCCTGCCCCGACGTTTGAGGAGCCCCCTGTGAGGTGGGAACAGTGCCCGTAGCGGCTGGAACCTGTAGTGGAACAGGAGAAGCAGAGGGAGGGTTGGGGCGGGGGCGAGGGGGGAGGGCGAACTGAAAATGAAGAAGGGGAGGGAGGGGGTTTTCGTCTTGGCGCCGGGGTAGGACGCTGCGTCGCCAGTGTCCTCCCCTCTTCTGCTGGGCGCAGAGGGTGCTCTGCCAGGTGGTCCTCTGCCAACGCGACAGCTGCTTCCATGTCCCTCGGCCGATGGCACCGGACCCAGGACGCAGTGCTGGCCAGTAGCCCCTCCACAAACTGCCCCGAACCAACTACTCCCAGCACCCGTTGCTCGCCAGCGGACTCCCCCGGCTTCAGCCACCTGGTCGCCGCGTCCCTTAGGTGTTGGCTAAAGACAAATGGCCGGTCCGACGGCCCCAGCTTCGCCGTCCGAAACCGGCGGCGGTGGTCCTCGGGGGAGTAACCCATCCTGTCCAGGATAGCCCTCTTAACATCCGCGTACCTCCCCTGAGACGCAGCTGGTAGGCTGCACGCTGCTGTCTGCGCCTCCCCCGTCAGCAGAGGGAGCAAGCGCACGGCCCACTCTGCCGCCGGCCAGCCACATGCCCCTGCTGTAGCCTCGAATACGTCCAGGAATGACTGGGGGTCATCCGCCGGGGACATCTTAGGTGGAGCCACGTTCAGGAGCTTTGAATGCGGAGGGGCCGAGGAGGCAGCCGCCGTGGCTGCCGTCTGGATCACCAGCTGCTGGAGGATCTGCGTCTGCTGGTGGGTCTGTTGGCGGAGCGCATCCAAAAACTGGTGAGTCCTCCACAGGCTTCTCCTTGTATTCTTTCAAATTGAATATGATCACTGAGCTCTGATTCCACAAGTGTAACTCCATCCACTGTAACATCAATCAAATAATGGACACAGATAGACTATGTACAATCATACAGTTACAGGCCAAATTTGTATTCTTTTGTTTACAGCTTACTGATACCATGTCGGCTGATGAGATTTTTGTGCTCATTCTTTTCATTATACAGTACCTGGCTGTATTTTAAACATGTCAGGAGTCGCTCGCACTCCCCCTGCTAGCCCTACCCACCACAGGTGCAAGGATCCACCCACCATGAACAACCAAGACACAGGGATAAGGTAAGCAGAGTCTGTATTGAATTTATAATAAAAACAGTTCATGGAGAGGCAGCTGCTCTGATCCCCCCCTCCCTTCTCTAACTCCCCCCCTGCTTGTACGGTGACCCCACCGACGACTGACCTCGTGCCGCGCGAGCCGAGCCTCAGGAGAGGGACTCCCCGTCACCACACCGCAAGCCGTCACACACAGTGGTAAGTTACCCCGTGCCCCACACTCACTCCACACAGTGCTCGTTCTCTGACCCTCTCTCTCGGGTCTGCCCACACGGCACAGACCGGCCCCCACTTGGCCACCCCAGGGGGGGTCAACACACACAGGGAGAGGGAGGTCACACACACACACACACACACACACACACACACACACCAACTGAACAAAAAGGGTAGGACGTGACTGGGCCCACGCCACAAAATGCCGGGCCTCCTCCACGTCCCAAAATAAAAAACAAAACCCAAAGAAAAATAGGCAGGGACTGCTCCTTCAGCTCCCTGGAACCACTGCAGCCGGACGTCATCGTTCTCCCGGGTTACAGAATCCTCCGGACGGGGGAACGGGGCCGTACTGGGGAGAGGAGAAGGCGCAGCACCAGTTACCCCACTGTGGACCGGGCAGGACAGAGCACACTCACGCTTCACGGCGTTCCTCGCTGCACGTCCCTCACTCGGCCGGGGCTCCGCCCCCGCTCGCCTCCTGCCCAGCCCGGGGCTCCGCCCCCGCTCGCCTCCTGCCCAGCCCGGGGCTTACGGCTCCACTTCAGGTTTTCTTCTCCTCTCGCTCGAGTTTTTCCCTAGCCGCCACCACCGTTCCTCTCCTCACTCGGCCACCAACACCTGACCTGACTCCACAAGTGTAACACTATCCATTTTAACTTCAATCAAATAATGGGCACTGATACATAATGTACACTCATACAGACAAATATGTACGCTTTTGATTACAGCTCACTGATAGCATGTCTGCTCAATCGTTCTATTTCATTATACCTGGCTGTATTTTAAAGGCCTTTTTGACAAATCATTGGTTATAAAAATGTTTATAATCCATTTGGAAACTGAAGTTGATTATCCATTGACAAAACATTTTTATTACAAATAAACTGCAGCTGTTGGCACTCAATTAAATTTTTATATATAAATTTAACATTTTTAAAATTTTCTGGCAATGATCTGTTGTATAAAACATCTAGACACAGCTCTGAAAGGTCTGCCAAACTGCCAATACAAGGACAGGTTAGAGACTCAAACAGAAAGAGAAAGAGACAGACTCTTATTATCTTTGGCATGGGGTGGAGGCGATCATTCCATACAAGGCGAGATCAGGTGGTGACAACAGTGATGAGAACTTGCCAGACCAGCTGAACTTGTTTTGCGCCCGTTTTAATACCTTTTTTTTACTCTCCGACTCCAGTTCTGAGGCGCTATGCAACCCCCCCTCCCCCCCTCCTGCCCCGCACCCCCCGTCCTGTGTGCTCCCAAAACCCCCAGCTTCCAAATGTGTGCTGCTACACTATATGTCTCACAGAAACAAACATGCCAAATGCTAACCATGCTTTCCCACATTTGGTAAAGTCACTTGACTGTTTCTTCATCTTTAATTTGGTTTCCTCAAATGTGTAAATATTGCTTTACCAGACTAAAATCCCTAAGTCTAAGTGTATCTGTCAAAGGCAGTTTTATAGAGTCCAGGAAGCATAGATAAAGTTTTCAAATGTTGTATTAAAAGCAGTCATGCATACATTTGTACAAGATGTTATCCCAACCCAGCCCGTACCTGTTTATCCAGTACGTCAGATCAACCATCATGAGCCCATGTTCAGCACAGGAATGCTGTTATGTGTGTCTGTTTACGTGATGATATGAAGAAGTCATAAGAGAAAAGCAGGATGGCTGTAGGATGGTGTTTACTCTGCTCCTGTTGTCTGTAATTGTGAAATAAAGTATTTCAAACTCAAACACCAATTTCAAGATGTGAAGAAAGAAGAGGGAGTAAAAGAAGGAATAAAAGAACGGAGTAAGTAGCCTGTTCCGGAGTGAGATGGAGAGAATAGAAGCTGGTGAAGGGGTGTGGAAAGGAATGGGAATCTGCAGGTATAATGAAAATAACACCCTTAATTCAGTAAAACAGAAAACTGAAAATAAATGGTGCGGTTTAGGTGTAACAGATTTTTACAAATTTCCCATTTGGGGAAAAAAAAAGTAATTTACAAAATACTTTTAGAGAGTTTTTCATTTATTAAGGTATTTTTTGATACTTTATGACCATTTTACCTCGCTGGATATGATAGAGGTACCAGGTCGTCATTTGATTAAAAGGGTACAGTCTAGGCTACATTTAGACAGTGACACTTGTTACTGTACACTGTTGCCAGCTCAAGTGGCACACTGTTGATTATAGTTCTGTTTGCATTTGTAAGGGTCTGCAAATCACTGGCTGCTGAAAAACAAATTTCTTAAAAATTAACTTTAACAGCATTTAAAAAAATGTATTTATCCTTAATTTAATTAGAAAAAACCCCATTGAGATCTAAATCTCGTTTGCAAGGGGGACCTGACATAAAACACAAAGTTACAAAGTTAAACAAGACAGTAGGCAAACAAGTTGTGAACATCAAATGGGGAAAGAGACAGCAGTGTTACAGTAATTAAAAGCAGTGCAGAGGTTAAAAACAGGAGCATGCTTCAGTCACAGAGTCATGAATTACATATAATTACATTAATTGCGGTATAAGGACAAAGTGGAAGCCCAATTGAGTAGTCAAAATGTGCGTTCTGCTTGGGAGGGAATGAAAACAATGATTGGGATGGAGTCGAAGAATAGAAACATAATTCTGAGAGCCGATTCTTATAGTTCTGATGGTGAATTTGCTGAGGAATTAAATAACTTTTACCTGTGATTTGACATCCATGATTTTAATGATGAATTAATGTTTTTTAGAGAGAGATTGCTGCATTCATATTGATTATTATAATGTTTTTAAAGCATTTAGCCACACCAAAGCGAGAAAGAGCCATGGATCTGATTACATTGGAGGTAGAGTGTTCAAATGCTGTGTGGGCCAACTCAGTGTGTGTGTGTGCATGCGTGTGTGTGTGTGTGTGTGTGCGTGTGTGTGCGTGTATATGTGTGTTTGTGTGCATGTATATGTGTGTGTGTGTGCATGTGCGTGTGTGTGTGTGTGTGTGCGCGTTTGTGTGTCTGCGTGTATGTGTGTATGTTACGTGTGTGTGTGTGTGCGTGCCTGTGTCTGTGTGTATGTTGCGTGTGTGTGTGTGCGTGCCTGTGTCTGTGTGTATGTTGCGTGTGTGTGTGTGTGTGTGTGTGTGCATGTGCATGTGTGTGTGTGTGTGTGTGTGTGCGTGTCTGTGTCTGTGTGTATGTTGCGTGCGTGTGTGTGCGTGCCTGTGTCTGTGTGTATGTTGCGTGTGTGTGTGTGTGTGTGTCTGTGTGTGTGTGTGTGTGTGGCTGGGGCCTGGCAGGCTGTGTGTTAATGTACTGTGAGGCTGTGTGTATCAGGTTGCTCCGTGTGTGTTGTGTGTGTGTGCGCATGTGTGTTTGTGCGTGTATATGTGTGTGTGTGTGTGTGTATGTTTTTCCCCGAACCCCGTGCAAGGTTATGCAGACGATGTACTGATATGTTCCCGTCAAGAGGAAACTATTAAGAACATGCTCTCCAGAACCGACTCCTTTTTGGAGTGGTCAGGATTAGAAGTCAAACAATCCAAATGTGCTGTTTTTTATGAGAGGCGGAGTGGGGGGAACTGCTGGTATCGTGCAAAGTCAGACCGAGATCCCATGTTTAAAATAAATGACGAACCGATCAGAGTTTATGCACGCCATGAAACGTACAACTATCTTGGCCATAAATTTAACATCGCTGGTGAATGGAAGGGGCAAGTGGGTAGCATAATTGGAGAGTACACGTCTAGGCCCGACCTGATCGACTCATCTCCCTTGCCATTGGTTATGAAGTTGGAAGCTATTGGACAAGTGGCGCTGTCTAAGGTACAACATCTTTTCCCCAACGTTCATATACCAAAGAAGGTCCTCCATGACCTGAACAACAGGACTGTGCAGCGGGTAAGAGTGGTTTGGTCTGAGCACTCACACAACCCGTGACATCATTTTCCACAGCCAACGGGAGGGAGGATTCGGGGTACCGAACTTTGAATGGGCATATATGTCTACAAGACTCGCTCATTTACTAAATATGCTCAACAGTGATGACAGAACAGTCAGGGAGCTCGCCAGAGCCTCTTTCCTCCTTGATCTAGAATAACGCAAGGTCCCACGAGCGAATGAGCCATCATCCAGCTTCCTAGGATTTAAGAGAAAACCTAGTGGAAAACTGGATACCAACGCAGCCGGTTTTGGCGTTAATTCAGACTGGCCAGACCTGAACGACCTATGCAACTGGACTGGTGTTTCTGCTGAATGGAAAGGAGCTGACTCTGAGACCGGGAATGTTTCTAGGACTGTGATTACCGACCCGACAATCTCCGTGAGCGCTACAGTGAGACGCGATGGAATTACAAGCGCGCTCCCCATCAATGGCGCGCAAGCTCATTTGCTAGCGCTTAATCAGCAGCGGCGGCAGCAACACTGGATGGGACTCCGGCTACAAGGGAAGCTTGCTTGCCTCCCGTCAGCGGATCATACTGTGTCGCATACAGTTTTTAAAAATGCAGTGATTGATGAGGAAATCCTCATCTTCACTGTAAAAGCACGCCTCCAAGTGTTACCAACCAAACTCAATTTATCCATTTGGTATCCTAATAGCCACGACCCTTACTGTTTACATCATGGACATCAACAGGTTGTCGAATCAATGTCACATATACTAAATGGTTGTTTCTGCTATAAAGGGCTGTTCATAGTGTGACAGACGGCGGGGAGAGGTGCAGGGATTGGTAGTGGAGAACAGGTACCTGGCAGCACGTTGGCTCCACCCCCGAACCACAGAAGGTGTTCCGGCAATAATCAGACGCACCGGTCGGTCATTACGCAAGCAAGGCTCGAGAGCCGAAACATGAGGTAATTGCAAAGTACCGTGAGGGAAACGCGTTTCTTGAGGAGAGAGAGAGAGCATTGCGAATATCTGATTGAATTACTGTTGTGACCTGGACTGCCTGACTACCCGCTTGTGTATCGTCTCGTTTTGTTTGAGAACCCGGCTTTGGATTTGGACTTTGGATTACGGACACAGAATACGGATACGGATTGTGGAACTGGACTGGTTGCCTGATTTCCCCCTTTTTCCCCTTTTGTGAGTTTCCCCCAATAAACTTTCCTTGTTTAATTATACTTCGTTTGTGTGTTTTAGTTATTCAACTTGTGACGTGGAAACCCCACACCCCTGGTTCTGCTGCAATAGCCAGACACGATTGAATTGTTAATATTATATCTAAAGATGTATCATCCATTCTCCATCCAACTGCTGTGTTATATATAAACTCCACTGTAAAACCACAAATGTTTCAATGTAATAATAACCTCTATAAATTTTCAAATGTAAATGCAAACAAACCTGATCTTACTGTGATTGATGAGAACCACAGAGAGGTGTTCCTACTGGAAGTAGGCTGTGCCTTCGATGCAAGCCTAGAAGAAGCATTTCTTACTAAACAGTTAAAATACCAGCCATTATTACAAGCCATAACAGCACTAGGGTATAAGTGTCAATTTCTAGTTTTTATATTTGGAAGCCTTGGCCATGTCCACAGGCTTGTGGTGAGAGGTCTTAGGATAATGCGGCTGGCAAAATGGAGAGCAAAGAGACTAGCAAAATATTGCTCAGTTTCCTCCATTATAGGCAGTCGCAGTATATGGAGGAGAAGATGTTTCTTGTACCCATAATGTTTCCTGCCAGTACAATTGAGATGCAAATGTCTAACCTGCATTGTGTTTGCTTTATCCCTACTGGTATGCTTTCTGCCACTCAAGTGAAGGACATCAGACAGCAACTGAAATATATTTGGGCCCTTATTGATGTATTTTATAAATGTGGACCTAAATAAAGAATCAAAATGTGTGTGCGCGCATGCGTGTGTGCGTGTGTGTGCATGTGCGTATGTGTGTATGTGTCTGTGTGCATGTTGTGTGTGTGCGTGTATGTGTCTGTGTGCATGTTGTGTGCGTATGTGTGTGCGTATGTGTCTGTGTGCGTGCGTGTGTGTTACGATCAGCCCCTGGCCAGTCGCAACATAAACGAGATAACGCAAAAATAGTCACAATTCAAAATCTTTAATTAAAGAACACTACAAAATGCACAGTGTAGGAAATGCTCCCAGACTGCAGGTTGTCCTCTGAATGGAGAGAGAGTGAGTATCAGCCAGAGGGCCCCTTAAGTAGGACCCCTTCCAGGTGACACCCATTTCCTATTAGGAAGATAATCAAAGAAAGGTTGCAACACCACATTCAGCCACTAGGGCACAAGGTCAGGGAACCATAACAGTGTGTGTGTGTGTGTGTGTGTGTGTGTATGCTGCATGTGTGTGTGTGTCTATGGCTGGGGCCTGGCGGGCTATGTGTTAATGTACTGTGAGGCTGTGTGCATCAGTGTGCTGTGTGTGTGCTTTGTATACAACAACAATGAGCTTCTTCAGTGCGTCGACCAGTGAATTTCTTTGAAATTGCACCTCCATCCTGAAGATAAATGGAATTTAATGAGACCATTATGTACCGTGGCAGGAGCTGGAAATGGCCAAAAGTATCAGAGTATTTTTTGACAACTATCAAATCTCTGGGATTGTTGGAATACTGTAAACACAAAGCAGATGTATTCAAGCAAGTGACTGAACTCTAGAGGTTTCAAGGCAGAAGTTGACAGGTTCTCAAGAGTTCACTGAACTGAAAGTAAATTACAATGGAAAAAAAATGTAGAGAATCATCAATGCTGTGCTTCACCTTGTATGCAAAGCGCAGTGGGTCCATCTTGTTTTTGGAATCCTTCCGTATAAATGACAGCACTGTTCTCTACAAAAAATCTATTGCAAGTGAGGTCAGAGTGATCATGCTGGCTTTTTAACATGATTGGACAGTACTATCCTTTATAAGTATGTGATTACAGTGTAACATCAATCAATGAAAAAGCAGTGATAGACTATATATAATCCCATCAATACATAAACTGTTCTTGATTATTAAAACATTATCTGGATCATTTATGAAACAGAGGTTAACAGCCATATCTCCTGCAATGCAGAACAATTGGCTTTAAGGCACAGGCAGTTTGGTTTAAATCTCCCTGTTGCAGTTTAAATGTCTGGTTTGGCAGGCCGTTTTTTTGAACACATTGACAGGAACATATTTAAAGCAGGTACAGTTGTGAGGTGGTGGCACCTCTCACTGACTGATTTCTGTGGGTTAATTGTCCCTGATGAGGGGCAGGTGTGTGAGTCCTATGGTGAGGTGATGGCACCTCACACGCATTGGCTTTGAGTTAATTGTCCCTGATGAGGGTCAGGTGTGGGAGTCCTATATCTAGCACCTGGTTTCCAGGGTTCAGCGCAGACTCATTGTTTGTCATGCTCTAGGTGTATAGGGGTGTGAGAATCCACAGAAGTTAGAGTCGCTTAGATCACACATCTTGCCCATTCTAATAGGTAAGGACCTGGCCTTGTAACCTATAGGTCACTGGTTCGAGTCCAAGGTAGGACACTGCCATAGTACCCTTGAGCAAGGTACCTAACCTGCATTACTTCAGTATATATCCAGCTGTATGGATGTAATTTTAAAAAATATGCGACAAAAAAGAAGTTGTGTAAGTCACTCTGGATAGGAGAGTTTGCTAAATGCCTGTAATGTAACGTAATGTCTATATTGAGTTACAGCCACATAATGTGCGGTTTGGAGTAGCCTATTTGCATTAATGAGGGGGTATTTCGAATAAATGTGCCGGTATATAACACAAAGGATATAGGTTTGGTGTTAGTTAGAGTCTTTATTGTCCCCATGGGGCAGTTTGTACTGCAGCATAGTATATAATAAATAGCAATAACTATATTTATGACAACAGATAAACATTAAAATCATTGCAAAACATATCACTATAACTTATTAAAGTAATAATCTCGAAGATTTTAATTAAAATAAATGTCTTTTAAGTCACTATCTATCGCTGCATTGGGTAACACAATGGTGATTGAGCCTATTTTTATATTAATTTATACTATTATCATTATCATAATTCATGATTAAAAAACTTGGTGTCTGTGGCGACATTCCCGGGAAAAAATCACAAGCGGCGCACAGTTAGTGACGCGTTTTTCATTACCCATCAGTGGTTGGTCCGCCAGAGAGGGTAGACGGAGCTAACGCAACAGGCTCGCTCTTCAACTCACTTGTGTGTGAGCGGCATACTGCTTTTTCCGGTGTCTGCATGCGTTACAATAACAGAGAAAGGGGGGGTTGGGGGAGTTATGGAACCCTAAAAAGTTTTTGTGTAACATGAGAGATCATATTATTTGTTGATGTAGATTTCGTATTACATTTAATGACAATGTAACTTCACTAAATTGCATAGCTATTTGCACAGCTAACGCTAGCTACCGGACCATGTCAAGAAAGACAACATTAGTTTAGACAACGTTGCGCACAGTATCCATCTCTCATATCAGGTAACATTGCGTTAGCTAGCTAGCTAATGTAATTAACACAATCTAATGTCGGCTAACAATTAGAAAAAAATGCTAGCTAACGCTACCGACCGGTACCGACCTCGCAAACCGTCTCTCGAATGCAATGCCTCCTTGTTGAAACGTTGCAGTGTAGCTAACTAAAGGCCAGTTCAGATCAATGATTCGCAACGAGACTGGGTGCAACTTGCAACATTCCAAGACCTCTGATTGTAAACGTTCTAAAACTGCACTTGGCAATTTGACAAGGACGGTCTTTTAAAACCTCAGGGCAGGCAACGGCTCTGCTACTTGCCAGTTCACACCGCTGCACTTTTCTCTGCAACATTCTAAAACCGTTTCGCCTCATTGCGAATCATTGATCTGAACTGGCCTTAACGTTACCTTTATTTACATTGCCATCGAGTTCATCAATATATTATAATGATCGGAATAAAGCCGGGGTATGTGGAGCAGAGCCGGGTCTGATTTCTGAAGACGTCATGCAGGAGAAAACTAAATAAAATAATATGGCAGTATGGATTAGCATTGTTATTATTTTATTACGCTTCCTCATATGTTCCTTCAGCCGTTATGCCCTTTTTTGATGAAATCTCCTTTGTTTTTGTTTTATTCTTCTTGTTCTGATTGCTAATTTAACACCCAGCTCAGCTTTATTCTCAAACAGTTTAGCTAGCAAAACCAGAAACACCAGGGGTAACATTTTGCAAGGCAGTTGTTTCAAAAATACCACACAACAATCATTCACGAAAAAGACTGCTTATTGTGCACGAGATACATAATTGCACGAGCCACAGTGAATCCCGCAAATTCTTCTCTGCAGTGTAAAGATGTTCATACCGGGCAAAAGGTGGATAAAGAACGTTGATCATTGATCATCACTAATTCTACCCCAGGTTTGCTAGGGCATTTTAACCCGGCTCGGCAGTGTAAAGACATCTTGAGTTAGCCTAACGTTAGACAACGAATGAGTATGTACATAACGTTACTTTCATAACAACCGTTTTTATTCAGTAAATAGTAAGTGTTATAGTTGGCGTGCCAACTGACTGACGTCACACAGGCGACACTGGTTGGATGCGGTTGGATCTATGGGAAGTGAGGTCCAAAAACACACCTGCAATTACCGCTTCTCGCCATTGGCACCGCCATAGAGAACGAAACTGAAATCTTCGAGATTGTCTCTTTAAGAAAGCCAGTGACACTTGGGATAAAAGAATGTTTTATCCTGTTTGTTTTTAACATAGGGATACTATTTTAAAATAGGGAGCCTACACCGATCAGCCACAACATTAAAACCACCTGCCTAATATTGTGTAGGTCCCCCTCGTGCCGCCAAAACCGCTCTGACCTGTCGAGAGTTTTTAAAATCATTTGGAAATAATTCACCCTCTAACAATATCTTGGCTTTTTATAGCCCTGTAGCAACTAATAATGTAATAAACTACCAATAGTGTAATAACTCCCAATAATGTAATCCATTTCAAATTTTTTATGTAATAAAAACCAATAATGTAATAAGTAGTATTAGTATACTTTATTGATCCCCGGGGCTGAATTTGCACTGTTGCAGCATAAAAGACAATAAAGTAACACAATCAGATACACATTTACAGTAGATGCAAAATATCAGATACAAATATACAGTAGATACAAATATATACAGAAATACAAATATACCAGAGGACACCTTCAGAGGCGGAGTCAGAGCTGTTTTGGCGGCACGAGTGGGACCTACACAATATTAGGTGGGTGGTTTTAATAATGTGACTGATCGGTGTATATCTGCGCTCTGAGGGAAGTAATACAAATTGATTTAACAGGGGACGCTGGGAATCCCTCAGAATGGACTGGGCCTTCCTTATAGGTCCTATCTGATACAGCTCGGAGGGGTCAGCTGTATCAGATGATCCTGCCAGCTAATTTTACAATGTTGGCCGGTCGACTCTTGCACTTAAGATTTAGGTTACCAAACCAGCAGATCATATTAAAGGTTAAAAGAGATTCAATAAAAGACTTATGAAAGATAGTCATCAGCGTCGTGTCCACCTTGAAACTTCGGAGTAATAACTATTAAATGGGGAGAGGAGGTGATCATGCAACAATGAACAGGTCATTGAAATAAAAGGTTATTATTGTATGTATTCATATAATAATTTTCTCTCATCCTTCTGAGACAAAGACATTCATGTCTGTCCTCTGTGGAGGATGTGACATCTCTAGTTGTATCTTCAAGCCTTCATGATAGCTTAATTGTCTCTGTGTCTATAATACATAATGGTCTTTAAATGTCATAAATTTGGACGTGAGATTACATGTTCTTGGACCTGGTGGTCGTTCCGGAGTAAAACATTTAATGTATATTTTTTAAATTGTTGTCATAATAAGTAAAACTGCAATTATATATCATTATTCATAACAGATTGTTTTTATTGTTTTTTATTTTATTTAGTTTGTATTTTTATACATTTTTATTGCTATATATATTATAACACAAAAATATATATTAAAAAATGTCATTTTGAACCTTTTTTCTCCTGGGTCTCAGGAGGATAAAACTTAGTTGCTGATATCATTTTAAAATGCTCCCAAGCTGCAGACCGCTTTCTGTTCCTGGCTGGTTCCATCTCTGCACAATGTCTCGGATTCTTGAAGCAGTCACTGTGACTCACAAGCTCACGACTGACACGAACTGCTTGCTGTACCCACGAAACCTGCGCCAAAGCTTTGCTTCCTTTGAGTCAGTTACCAAAGCGGTCACATGGTTGTGTGTACCGAATGAAGCTTCGGATGTCATTGATCACGTGTTTATGGCAGAAACTAATCAAGCCTCGGCACACTGTTTCTAGTGCGCTCTGGTGTTTTTCTGGACACACGCTCCTGAGCTTCAGTATCAAGGGTAACACCACTCCTTTTGAGATGTCTGTATAGTACATGTTCAGGGCCCATTTAAATTCTGCATTACATCCAGTGAAAACTACGCTATATTGTGTGTGTGTGTGTCTCTGTGTGTCCAAGCGAGTGTTCAGTGTGTGCTCATGTTGTGTGTTTGCAGGCTAATTTGGGTTGGAAGCCACTTGTGGTCCAGTCGCGTCTGATGTGTTCCTGTCTCCTTAGATAGAGGGCGCTGTTTCTAAAATGAGTCTCTCAGAGGAGTCAAAGACCAAAGGAGGAACCCTCAGCAGTGAGAGGAAGAGGTATAAATGTATGAATCAGATATTTAATGTGATATGAGTTAGAGCTGCAGTAAGAGGATGAATTTAACTGGAAGCTCTGTCTCCATGTGCTGTGAGTTAGAGCTGCAGTTAGAGGATGAGTTAGCGCAGATTGTCCCATGCAGTACCAGTATAGTTAAACGTGATCATTCAACTTGTGATAACGTTGTAACATTGAGCTACTGTATACTAGCATTACACTAGATAGCAGTCTCACACTCCGGACATTACACCCAAATGTGAGCAGAGGCATTTTGGATTACAAAAACTCTTACATAGACAAAAGAGCCATGAAGACACAAGTATTAGATATACCAAAAGTGAATCCAATGTAAGTCCATAACATATGGAATTTAAAACTTTTATCTGAATGATTGTTTTGGTGATCTGTAGTGCTGTTCTGGCAGCTTAAATGGAATAAATATTTTCATGCAAAAATAAGAAAGGCAAAGTAATTATGGAAAGCATAAAAAACATGTTTTATGATGTGGGTTAGTGTGCAATGAGTGATTGGGGGATGGGGAGGCTGTTGCAGCCGTTGAGCTTGAATTTGTGACGTGTTTGTAGCCCCTTTTTTAATAAATTGCAAATCTTTACTTTATCCCCATTCTGTGGGCGCTGCTGCCCATACCACTAGGGGGCAGGAGGGAAATATACCTTTCAGTGTCACTGTCACCTTTCAGGTGTATGTGGGGTTTATTATGTCATCGCCAGATGTGCAGTGACATAGAGCTGTGGTGAGAAGATGAATTTAACTGGAAGCTCTGTCTCTATGCTTTGTTCACAGGGTCCAGGTAGAAAGAGCAGGGTCACCTGCACCCAGCTGTCTGTCTATGAAGAGTGATTGTTCAATGGATCATCCATACAATTTCAGAGGAGAGTTCCCAGGTGACCAAAGGTAATTAAATAGGCTTAAATTGACACTACTATTTAACCCCTTAACCCCATGCATTTAAAAAGGAAATTTCCAACCTGGTTTGGAGTGCTCTTAGAGGTCCAAGAAACTAGATTGTTGTTATATTCCCCAGAAGTGACGACAGATTTTCTTCTTAATGCTTCTTTCACGTTTTTAACCGAATTAGAACCATTGAATTGTAATAGACACGGTTAGGTTATTGCGACCTGTTTAGCAGACATGGGCAGGTTGGGTGTGTATCCTGCGCTCATTAACATTCATACCTGTAAGACACATCATACAGTATGTAAACCGTTTCTCGTCGCTAGCTAGGTCAGAGCTGGTTAGAGCAGATTGTCCCATGCAGTACCCAACAAAATGAAAGAAAGCAACATAAACTAGGCGCTCCCATCGTATAATTAAACCTGAAGATTACTCAACTTGTAATAGCATTGTAACACTGAGCTACTGTACACTAACATTACACTCTATAGCAGTCTCAAACTCTGGACATTACACCCAAATAAAGACAGGCTTTGATTCCACATGTCTTAACTTGAAAATGTTTTAATTGTCGCTAGCTAATGGTAGGCATGCTTACCGATCCAGCATGTTCTGCCAAAGTACTTTTGTTCAGAGAAAATGGGCAATGCAAATACTAACTGCACTGGTTATTGTAATACTGGAGTGCCTGTGGGCTCCAGAATTGAAACCCATTTCTTGTAGGTCTCTTCATTTTTGGCAAAATAAAAGAATGTATTGCTTTCTCCACATCCAGAGAAGGGGCAATGCTTAGGCATTTTCAATTTAGCTTGCTTAGCGTGCGCAAAAGTGGCAAGAGCATTATTTACACATTACATGTAGAAAGAATTTCACTGGACTTAAGGGTTTTGTTACATAACTAACACCCAATGAACCCTGCCCATTGAAAACCTGGCGTTTAGCCAAGGGGGAGAGCAAGCCAATTTCGGCACAGGCTTTTATTTGTTTTTTCTTTTTTTGTCTTTTGCAATAATCGTTTGAAAGTATTTCTGGGCCATTCATGAATGTAAAACAGTAATAACATGAAACATCAGCAAAGAATTCACAATTGTTGTGCAGATAACTAACAGCAGTGAAATGTTGCAATGGATTTTCCAAGACATCCCAAAACCTTTCCAAATTGCAAATTTTAGATAGTGTTTTGAACAGGTTATCTACTCTACAAAATAAGTTTTCTTCTCTCAAAATCACATATTTTGAATTAATAACAGAGGTGAATCGGTTCTAACATGTTTTTGGGAGTTAATTTCTTACAGCAA